>CM053769.1:337168846-337328149 GCA_028658325.1 Potorous gilbertii | reverse complement strand
TAACTCCACGGTACACAAGGCTTTTAAGAGAGGTTCACATGCAGGAAGACATACTTAATCTTGACAATATTGAGGATGAACACAATTTAAGCTGAATATTTTCATACTTTCATTTTCTCCAAATTTGAAGTTTTAAAGTTGTCCAGAATGTTTTTCTATTATAGATTATGAAACATAAATCTCTAGAATTTTTTAGATGGAAGGAACTTTAGAGCACAGAATATTGGCACCCAAAGAATAACCCAGTCCAATCTTCCATTTTTAAGGAGGCCCACAGACAAAATGTAACTTGTCTAAGGTTCCATCATTAATTAATGGGAGAGTAGGGTCAGAACCAGGGTCTCTCAACTGCAGAGCCAACATTACTGCCTCGATATCGTACTAAAAGGTATGAATTCCACAACTGACAAAAATAAATCTCACGTAAAAATTAAGACTGCATCATAGCTTTATTGTAAGCTACAAGATATCCTATTCAGAACATAGTCTTCTTGGTAGAAAGAAAGTAAATTAGATTGCTAAATAAACTGATAAAGTGGTAATTGTCCAGCCACTTCCATCACTTTCCATGTCCTTTTTCTATGCCAAATGGTATAGATTTGCTGCTATAACCAAGGCTACAAGATTTTTCCAAGATACTCTTTTGTGTGTGAGATTTTAAAACACTTACCTGTCTGAGTCTTTCAGGGCTCTTACTAAATCACAATAAATGTGCTGCTCTTTCTTCAAAGCATGAATCAGCTCTTCATACTCAGATCCTTGCTTTTCCTGAAACAACAATGGACATATGATGTTAAGGTAGGATTGTTAAAAGTATTTATATATATACAACTTTCATGCAAACATATAAAGATATAGGATTTGAAAAATACATATTTAGAAAAACTATTATGGCAATCTTTGACTAAGTAACAGTTAGAGACCACCATCTGCAGGAGGAATGAGGAATAGTTGTCCATCATCTAGTACAGAGCTAAAGCTGAAAGCTATTCATCCAATGTATAAACAGCTGTTATTAAAGAAGACTAATAGTTCTGTTATTTGCCTGTCATAAAACATTCACCCATCTAAGCAGTTGTTCATCATTTTTACAACAGTACAAAAAGTGCTTTTTATCAACCCCCTCACTCTTGAAAGTGTGGAAATTAACGACCCAACCAAAGTGATATGGCAAGACAGGTATTTTGAGGACCTTATGTAAAGGATTAGCTTGCTAGAGGGAAAAGCTCTGAAAATGCTCTTTGGATGTCTGCTAAACTACTGCTTTTCTAGAATCAAGACATTCTAGGAGAAAAATGCTATTTGATTTCTAATCCAAAAAGATTACATGATAAAATAAAGGCACTAGCTGCCAATTATGTGTTGAGAATGCTAAACTACCAGCTTCATCATAATAAGTGACTTACCCTAACTGCTAGAAATATCACAGTCTTATGAAAATCATGGTGAATGTCATAGTTCCTAAGTGCCTCTATATTCAATAATGTCATTTCATATGATATTCTGCAATCTTTCACCTGTATACTTCTACTTTAGGGTACCATATACATAACCAGGCAGAGTAAACAATCAGATCCTAAAGACTGACCAGGTGGACTAAGTCAGTTGTTGCTACCACACCTTCCTCTCCACAATCTGCAGGTTACCTGTAAGGAGAGAAGGAAAACCAGAGTTGGCCCTGGTGTTTTCCCTCTTCTGGATCCACTCCAGGGTTTTACTATCAACAACCATTCTCTGTGACCTAAAGACCTGTGAAGACCTCTGAAGACCTGTAGCCTTCAGGGAAACAAAAAGTAGATGGTAATTTAATTGGAAAGATCTTCTCCATTCATTAATAGGTCCATGTGACCTGTTAAATCATCTGGAAGCCTAAGTCATGTGGTGGGAGAAGCTTGAAAAATGGGTGGAACAGAACCCTAAGGGAGGAAGTTAGTGAGAGTGAAGGTGCAGGTCCAGCAAAGTTAGAGGGAAAACATTAGAATGAGCAAAGGTCGTGAGTGTTTGCTGCGGGGGGAGATGGGGGGAAAGGCTTGGGAATGCCTTTGTCTCCAGCAGTGCTAATGGGTATTAAGTTTTTGGCTACTGTGATGGATTTAGCTTTCTGGTATCTGAATAAATGTTTTTTTCTGCCTTCTATAGGAAGTCTTTTATATTTTGCAATTCAGAAGTATGCCAGCATATTCATAGCCGTCCTCAATGCTGTGAATACTGCCTGGGCAATATATCCTCCTCAGAAAAGTTTAAGGGTCAAGTACTAGAAAAACCTAGCACATATATAAACAAAATAAATTCCAGGTAATTTTGGGAAGGAAAGCACTAGGATCCTGGGATCAGAAAAGGTTTCACTTATCAAGTTGCACTTAAGTTGAATTTTGAGGGAAACCGGAGATTCCAAGAAGCAAGGTGAGGAGAAGGAGCATTCCTGAATTTAGAGACAGCAGTAGAGAAAGAAGATGGGACCTGAAAACTGAGAAAGAGTAATTTAATTAGATAGGTTATGGTTGGATCAATGAATATATAGAGGGGAGTAATATGTAAGAAGACTGAAAAGTAGAAAGAGGTCATGTTAAGAGCTAAAAGGGACCTATTTACTGGGGGGAGTATTCTCCCCAAAGTGTGCCCAAGGTGGGCACAGTAGGACTTATGCTTTAGGAAATCAGCTAGGTGGCTGTGTAATGGATGGACTGGAGTGAGGAAGAGTCATTTTAGTAAGTGTGACCAAACAGACTATTGCAATAGTCCAGAACAGAGGTGATGAGGGGCCAAACCAAAGACGGTGATTGCGTGAGTAAAGGAGATATATGTAGAAGCAAGTCATTTGCCCTCTCTAGACCTCAATTTCTCCATTTGTAAAATGAAGAGTTTAGACTAAATTATCTCTAAGTTTATTTCCAAGTCAAAAATTCAGATTCTATGAATAAATTTATTATATGAAAACTGGCAAGGCAAAATGGATCGAGAGAGACAGCTGGATCTTAAAGTCAGGAAAACATTGATTCAAGTTCGCTCCTTCTACGACGTCATAGTTATAAGCATTCACACTATCAGGCCTCAAAAACACTCTAAGACTTTTAAGTTTGAAAGCAGATATTGATCTGCACTGGAAAAGGGAGTTGCTCACTGGGAAGATAATCGGCTGATAAAATCCCATAACAAGTCTGGTCAAAAAAATACTTATGACATGAATGCTTAGAAGAGGAATTCCTGAGAATATTTTACCTACCCTAAGATAAGCCACAGTGAGTAAACCTCTTGCTAGGAGAAAATTGCTCACCCATGTTAGCTAAATTAACTGCAGAAATGTAGGATGCCATTTCATAAATTACCCTATTCTAACACACTAAATCATACCCCATTAGAATAAATTCACTTGGCGTCTTCAGAACAGCTGATTAAACCAAAGGTCCCATCTCAAAAGGATTCAAGTGCCAAAAAGCTTAGGCAAGAACAAGAGATGTTGAATTTACACCTCATCAAAATCAGGAAATGAACCAGTCCAAGAGACAAGTGTCTGTCATCAGTACAAACTTCAATGGCCCAAATGAAACCACTACAATGTGTTCACCATAATCTTAAGAAACAAAGCTCAAGTAGAAAGGGGAATTACTTGCCAGCAGTGAAGAAGACAGTCAACAAACACATTTAAAGCAGCCTTGTGACAACTGCATTAATTCCAATCCTGAGGATTGTATCAGCTACAATGTTTCAACCATATCAATAACTAGTGCACCAATTATGACTGACTACAAGTTAAATATCACAAAAATAATTGCCCTCTGTTCTTCAATTCCTTATCACCCAACATTCACCCTCAAGTTTCTACAATAATTAACACATAGATAAAAGAACAAATGACACTAAATATGTCAATCATAATGATAATTTAAAAAATAACAAATATTTGCATAGCACTTAAAGGTTTACAAACTACCTTACATATATTATATCATTTAGGACATCAAACATCCTCTATGACAAGCTGAAATATAATGTTTTTGAAGGAAGGAAAATAAATACACACAAAAAAAACCCTACAGTATAACAAATTAGGATTCTGTAAATATACAATTTAAAAAAAATTAGTCTGACCATGAATTTTTACTATAAATCTCAGAGACTTCATATATTTTCAAAAACTAAGTATGGCCAAGAATACACATATATCACTTAGGGAAATCCCTACTTAACAAGAACTGTTAGGAAACCTAGAATCAGGGGTGGGGAACCTGTGGCCACATGTGACCTTCTAGGTCCTTAAGTGCATTTTTTTGACTTAATCCAAACTCAATTGTTCTGTGAAGTTTGAACTCAAAGGGTCACACTTGAGGACCTAGAGAGCCACATGTGACCTTGAAGCCACAGACTCCCCACCCCGGGTAGACCTTGACTTCAAATTATAAAACAAAGTTCCAAATGGATACTCAACTCAAGTATGAAAGATCATATCATAAAAAAGCTGTATGATTATAGATGGAGGTATCTTGCACAACTATTACTAGAGAAAGGATTCTTAACCAAATAAGGGATAAAAGAGATCAGGAAAAAATTAGGTATTCTGAATTTCATCAAGCTCTTGAACAAACAAAATCAATACAGCTAGGACATACAGTTAATTAGGAAAAGTTTGCATCAAATACCTCTGATAAGGGTCTTACATTCAAGACAAAGAAAGAATTAACAAAAGTATAAAATGGACCAAGAAACACAACCCCAGAAAATAAATGGTCCATAGATATGAATAAACAATTGCTATCTAGTAATGGAGTTCAAATTCGTCCTCAGACACTTACTAGCTGTGACCCTAGGCAAGTCATTTAACCTCTGCCTTAATCTACTGGAGAGGGGAGTGGCAAACCATTCCAGGATCTTTGCCAAGAAAACCTCATGGACAGCAGTGGCATGCTATGGTCCATGGGATCATAAACAGTCAAATATGCCTGAACAATTTAGTAACAACCATATGAAAGACTTGTCCAAATCATTTATAAGACAAAAATTAAAACTGAGTTTTACCTCACAACCAGCAAATCAATAAATATGATAAGAGAAAGACAGTATGTTGGAAGGACTATACAAAGACAAACATAATCATAAACAGTCCATAGAGTCATGAAATGGTCCCTCTATTCTGGAAAGTAATGTGGAGACACCAAAAAAGTTACTAAAATATCCTTTTGATCAAGTGATCCTACTGTTGGGTGCATATCCCAAGGAGGAGCAAGACCAAAGGTAAGTTTCCAAGTATACAAATATATTCTTAGATACACATTTTGTGGTAGTAAAGAACTGGAAACAAAATAAGTGTACACAGACTGGGGAATGGCAAAGCATGGCACACTAATGTAATAGAATATTACTATACTAGTAAAAAAACAGAAAATACAAAGAATTCAGAAAACCATAAAACATGAACTGAACAAGAGGAGACAACAGCAGAATCACAAAAACAATATACATAATGTCTAGAACAATATCAACTGAAAAAATAGTCTGACAATTCTGTATACCAATGTAATTCTAAGAATCAAGCTGGGTCCCAAAGAAGAGTTAAGAAAATGTATTTCTCTCTCACTGCCAAAGTGGGGAAGGAGGCTTAAGAGTATAGAATATTGCATAGATTATCAGACATGGTCAATGTGTTGGTTGGTTTAGATGAATTTTTTTTTATTTTAATTTTTATTCTTTTATTTTATTTTTATTCTTTTTTATTTTTGTTAGAAGGGATAGCTTGTTGGGTAAGACTGTGGGGGAAAGAACATATGTAGAAATTGGTGTGATATAGAAATAGAAGACATAAGAAAAACAACAAGAAAGCTAAATATCACCAAATTTCACATGGAACAGCATGAAATATGACACTAAATTAGTTCTATATACTATAGACCTCATAGCATTAACTTCCTTCAATACTTCAAGGATCTGTGAATTCTCATATTCCAACTCCACAACTAGACATATTGTTCACAAGTTGCTATAGCCAAAAACAAATGATCCCCTGGTGGCCAAACATCTAATGATGAGCCTCTCTGAATTTAGTGAGTCTGGCTCTTACATCCTCCGAGGTTTGTACTTAAAGCCTTTCCAACTTAGGGCTCACCAGAGTCAGTACTCTGCTTGCATAGCTATTAGGAGTCCAAGGTCACTTCCACAATATAGAAATGTAGCTCTCACAGCGAACGTAGTGCAAACACACAAAAATTAAAAGACAAAAAAATTTTGCCGACAATCACAAATACAACTAATAAAAATAAGATTAACTACAAATGAATCAAAATTATTAATCAAGTTTAATAACTTATTTTGCTTCAAGATGGCTATATCCACCCAGATCTGGGCCCACCATCACACTTTGAAGCCATCTCCATTTCATTCTTCTATGTCTCTCCAGAATCAAAGTCACCCTTCACTTCCCTTTTCTCCCTCCCACTGGGATCCCCCACCAGGATATAGCTGAAAGACACCTTGGCAATCATCTACCTCAGTGGTGTCAAACAGAAATGGGGAATATACCAACTTAGAAAACTAAAAATTTGTATTATCTATGTGTATTATATTTTCACTTATTCTGAACAACTCCCAATGAAAATTTTAATCTCATCCAAACCGGCCCGCAAAATAAAGAATTCATCTTGTAGGAATTGCTACAGAGTGAAGTAAGGAGAACCAGAATGATAATCACAGCCCAATAATGTAAATTAAGAGAATACTAAAAGCCCAGCCCAATTCTGAATAGCTGCATTGACCATGTGTGGCCCCAAATACCTACCTCCCTTTTCTTTGCAGAAAGGTAGTGCTCTAGAAAATGCAGCTTAGGCTTTTGTAAATAGTCACTTCAGTAATTATTTTGAGTTGTTTTTCTTTGTTACAAGAAAAGTTTCAAATTCCAGGAAAGGGAAAATATTTAGAAATGACCATAAAGTAAAAACAGAAGACATCAATAAAACATTTGTTTTGGATGTGTATGTCTGGTTTTGCTTGTAATGACAAATTAGTGTTAGCTCCAGGAATCAAATTCAGGTCATTGTTAGAGAGACCAAAAGGTATGCCATTTGAAAACCATCATCAGCTGCATTTTTATTTCAAGGAGGCAGACTCATCTACACCAATTAAGAAATGTCCTAATACTTTTCTTTGGCATTTGACCCAATTTAATCAAAATCAGCCAGGTTACATTAAAATTATTACGGAACAAAAACAGACAAGCACAAAAAAATAAATAAAATCCCAAGCATGTCTGAGTTAAAACAAACTTCAGACATAGAATCACACGCTTCTTAGTGATTTATCAGAGTAAACAACATATGACCAGGCTGGGAACTCAACTTTCTAAGTAATTCAAGCTTGAAAACTAACATCAAAGTACAAAGCTGGAACTTAGAAAATGGCCTTGTTTTGAAATAATTCTTTCCTTTCCAGGGTTTCCTATTTCTTCATATTCAATGTAATGCTATAGGTCATCCTATTTCCTACATGTCCTTTGTATACTACTCTCTCACACTGAAGGGTTTAAAAACTTGTCCTAAGGGCCCACTAACCCTTTAAGTTTATATAGCTTCCAAAATAGGAGCATGTGGAGAACAAGTAGTATCCTCATTCTTTAATCAAGAGGTGATTTTCCAGCTTCTACATTATGTAATCAAAGTCCTAATGCCTTGGATTAAAGGTTATTAATCTGTATGGAGAAGATAATGCTACTATCACATTGTGAGGTTTAATTAGTGGCAAGAAGGCACTTGGAGATCACCTTGGATCACAGCAGCTTCTCCATATTCCCTACAAAAATACAAATAAATTAAAAAGTAAAATTCAGCTGAGCTTACCTCTGAGGACAGGGCTTTTCTGAATGCCAGCTGTTGAGAAGCATACTTTTCTGTTAAGTCTTCATTCTTCAGTTCAAGATCCTCCTTGGCTTTTACAAGATGATTCAGCCTATTAAAAAGCTGTTCAAGTTCTGCATCTTTTTCTTTGATCTTCCCATCGAGTTGCTACAAAAACCAAGGAATGCAAATTCAAGTATTTACCACAGCAAAAACATGAAGCAACTGTCACAAGAACATATTATTTTGCTGCTTTTTTAATGATACCTTGTTCTAAAAATAATTTCCCTTCACCAAATAATGTGAGATTACATGAACATAATTCTGTTCTATTTTGACTAAATGACTCTTCACCAAATGTGAAGGTTTCCCAAAGGACAGCTCTGGCTATGGCAGTATGCCATTAACGTATAGAAAAGGTCAGAGAGTGACAGACATAAACCTCCTTTGCACCATATTACCAATACAGCCTTACTTTGTTTTCAAGAAACTCATTCCTTGTCATATATGCTTCTAATAAGATAAATCTGTGATTTACTCCTTGCATCACATGAATCCAAATGTCTCTTTTGGAAGATTACAAACCCTGACTCAAACTGGAAAAATATGTCTATGAACATTAAAAACTATCTTAAACTTTTCCCTATCTTCTGAGAAGATCTGAGGTCCAGGTGGGAAAATGCAATGTTTCACAGACCCCTCTGGTCATAGCAGGAATGATTCTTTGTGAGCACGTGAAACAGATTTCCTAAACAGAACAAAAATAAGTTGCATTAATGTGAACATGGACTTAATTAACTGGATGAAATTCTTTCTGCTTCTAAGCCTTTGGAATATAAAGTAATGTAAAATGTTAAATTCAAATTCAGCAAACAGATATTAAACAAGCACTTTGCACAGCACTGGATTAGGCACTGAAGGTGACAGAAAAAGAAAAATGGTTCTGTTCCTACCATCATGGATCTTACAATTTATAGATATATTCTGACACTGCAAATTGCTTCAACCAGAAGGAAAGATCATTAAGTACAACTGCATTAAAGGGCAAAGGAACAACACTATAAAAGTTAAAAATTGGTGATAAGACAAACCCTGTTATAGGGGCTAAAGATCTATGATAAAAATATTCTTACTTGGGTCTGAGGCAATCAGCCCAATGAAGCAACAGGACAGTTTTCTGATGTTATGGTGAGGTTTGTATATAGCGAGATAAAGATACTGCAACAACAGTGTTTGAGGAAATACAAGGAAATATGACCACAGTAATAGGCATAAGGAATATGGACGAAATACATTATAAAAAACAAAACATAATACATGCATGGAAAACTGTTCTAAGTGCCATGTGAGGTCTAAGAAATGAAAACGTATTTCTCTTAAAGAAGACAGAGAGGGAGAACAGTTCCTCTATCTCATCTCCCATCCGAGTACTCTGATCTTCAAATCCATTCCTTACACAAACAAAAAGATTAGATAAAATATACAAGAAAAGCAAATCATTGTACCTGTAGCAAGACATCCTTCTGATTGACACTGTCTGTTAAGCATTTCATAACTTGTTCCTGGCTCTGCAATTTCTGATTACTTTCACTCAAAAGGATATTGTAACGTTGCTCCACTGACTTCTCTTTCTCAATCATTTCACCATGTAATTTCTCTACTTGATTTCTAAGGTCCTATCAGAAAAATAAACAAAACTGGAATTAACAATACAAAAATTTCAAGGTGACAATTTTAGCTTAACTTTCTACACTTTTCAATCAGTAGTCTAAAGAATTTATTTGATTTTTTTTTTTACTTAAAAATTTTAAGAAAAAGATGTTAAGAAATAAGTATCAACACTTTCCACTAAAAACAGACTGGAGCTATGCATCGACTACCACTTATCTGTCATACACATATTGTCACATTCAATAAGCAGCAACCCAACACATGAGGATCAAAAGGCTTTATTACATTAAAATCAAATTCCAAGGAAAAAGTACTCACTAGTACTAGTACCAAAGATGGTTTTTTTCTAGATCTGTGATTTCATTGGTGTAAAGAACCACCCATCTCTGTCTCTCAAACATCTTCAAACAACCAATGAAGGTCAGCAACCATTCTAAAATATCATTTTAAAGAGTTTCAGAGGAAAAGGGAGAATGAGGAGGACTCAGAGGTTAAGTAATATGCACAATGTCATACAGCCAGTATGTTAGAGGCATCCCTTCAATCCAGGTCTTCCTAATTCCAAAGAAAGTTTTCTCCCCACTAGGTCACACTGTTAATACTCCTGACATTTACAATGTATTCATGTGAGGTGGCATGCTACAACAGAAAGCAAAACTGGACCAAGAGAAAGAAGACTTGGCTTTGTTACTGTCCTACCACCTGCTAGTCACGTGATGATGGAGTTATCTTCCCTTTCTAGGCCTCAGCTTCACTGCCTGCAAAATGAAAGGACTGGGGATAGCTAGGTAGAGGAGTGAATAGAGCTCTAGCCCTGGAATCAGGAGGGTCGGAGTGCAAATCTTGCCTCAGAAACTTACTGGCTACGTGATCCTGCACAAGACACTTAAATCCAACTGCCTCCACAAAATACAAGAAAAGGACTAAAATAGCTCAGGAGTTGAAAACAGTCAAATCTGGCCTTCCACATGATTTTGGATACCTGGTCCAGGCCCTAAGAATAGTTTTTCCATGACAGTCAAATCCAGCCCACCACCCTGCAACCTGCTTTTATATACCAGTGAGCTATGAGGTTTTGGTTTGGTTTTTTTTTTACATTTTTAAATGAAGTTATATCATATTTTAAAATGTAAAAATCCTTCTTGGCTGTTGTTGGATTTAGCCATGCCAACACCTGGATTAGATGATCTCTAATGTCCCCTTTTAGGCTTAGCATTTTTATCAATATATGAATATAAAATGCTTCCATAGATGGTATAATAGATAAAAGCACTGGGCCCAGAATCAGAAAAACTTGAGTTCAAACCCTCCCTCAGACACTTACTAGTTGTATAACACTGGGTAAGCCTCAATTTCTTCATTTATTAAAATGGGGATAATAAAGGCCCCCACCTCACAGAGTTGTTGTGAGGATAAGATGAGATGATATTTGTAAAATGTTTTGCAAATCATAAAGCACCATGTAAATGCCAGGCATCATCATTAACATATTTTATATTGCAATAGTTTATTTATGATCACTCAGTCCAACATATATTCCTGACACTGAACATGTAAAGTGGGCAACATAATTCCTGCCCATCCCACTGATAACTGTAGAGGATCAAATGATATAATACTGATCAAAGTGCTTTCTAAATATAAAGCACTGCAAAATGTGATATATTTTTATTCCACAAATCAACTAAAAATCATCCCTCAAAGTAAGTTCTCAGAAATAGGCCTCAATTATTTTCTACAAGTCACTCCTGACTTTCCTGATTTTCCAGTCGCAGTCCCCTTCCTCCTCAAATTATCTTGCACTTACTTCACTGTTAAAGGATGCAATCCCCAACAGAATGAAAACTCCTTAAGGGGAGAGACCAAGTTTCACTTTTGTCCTTGTATCGCTAGCACTTGTAAGCAGCAAATACTTACGCCTAGTCAAGCTAGACTGAAGGTGCTCACTGCTCCATCTACTCACTCTAAGAAGCGCAGTTGGCGATATTGACCCCCCCACAAGACGTACTCTGCATCTCTTCCTAGGACTAGAGTTCTATTAGTCCCACAGAACAGTATAAGCAAAGGGAAATCTCTGTCTCTCTTTTTCTCTGTTTCTCCCTTCACCGTTCTTCCCTCTCTTCCCCCCTCTTTACCCCACAATGACAGTTCTCTCCCAGTCTTACAGAGGAGTCACAAATGACGTCTAGAGCAATACAATTAGCAGCATGAGGGCCACTATCTCAATGTACTCTCATTCTAGACTTGATCATCTATAACCACAGAGGTTAAATCAGCTTTCTACAAATTAGTAAATTAACACCAAAGCGTATTCAAGGCCTAAATTCTCAACCCAGCAATCACAATGAACGGCAACAATATCTTCCTCTACAAAAGCTCTTCTTAGAACCCTCTAGGTGATAGGGACTAACCAGTTAAAAACACTGTCTAGCAGTTTTCAAAGGAAAGATACAAGCTATCAATAGCCACACGAAAAAATTTTCTAAATCACTAATAATTAGAGAAATGTAAACTGAAACAACTCTGTGGTACCACTTCACACCCACCAGATTAGCGAAGATGACAAAAAGGGAAAATGACAAATGTTGGAGTGGCTGTAGGAAAACAGTTACACTAATCCATGCTGGGGCTGTGAACTACTCCAATTATTCTTCAAATTATGCTCCAAAAGCTATTAAACTGTGCCTACTCCTTGACATAGTAATACTGCTACTAGGTCAATAACCCAAAGAGATTAAAAAGAGGAAAGGGGAGGATAAATGTTGGAGAAGATATGGGAAAATTTGGGACACTAATGCACTCTTTAATGGAGTTGTGAACTGATCCAACCATTCTGGAGAGCAATTTGGAACCATGCTTCAAAGGCAACCAAACTAGGTCTGTATCACAAAGAGATAGAAAAGGAAAAGAATCTACAAAAATATAGCAGCCCTTTCCATGGGGGCAAAATATTGAAAACTGAGAGGATGCCCATCAATTGGGGAATGGCTGAAGAAGCTGTGGTAAATGAATATAATGGAATACTACTGTACAATAAGAAATGATGAACAGGCAGATTTCTGAAAATCCTGGAAAGACTTGTATAAACTGATGCAAAGTGAAATGAGCAGAACCAAGAAAACATTGTACACAGTATCAGCAACATTGTGTGATGATCAGCTATGAATGGCTCAGGTCTTCTCAGCAACACAATGATCCAAGACAAGGACAAAGGACTCACGAAGGAAAATGCTGTCCGCATCCAAATAAAGAACTAATGGATTCTTAATGCAGGGCAAAGCCTATTTTTTTCCATTTACTTTATTCCCTCAAGGTACTTATCTGTTTCTTCTTTCACAATTATGACTAATATGGAAATATATTTTACATAACAGTACATGCACAAACTATATCAAACTGCCTACCATTTTCAGAGGAGGGGAGGGAAAGGAGAGAAGGAGAAAAATTTGGAATTCAAAATCTTATAAAAATGAATGCTAAAAATCTTGACTTGCAACTGGGGGACAAATAAAATATTTTAAAAACAGATGGGGGAAAAATAGGACACATATGCATAAAAATATTTATAGTAACTCTGTCTGCAGTGGCAAAGAATTGGAAACTGATAGATGCCCATTAATTTGGGAATGGCTGAATAAGTTATGGTATATGAATGTGACGGAATACTATTGTGCTATATAAGAAATGATGAAGGGCATGATTTCGAAAAAACTTGTTAAGGGTTGTATGAACTGAAGCAAAGTGAAGTGAGCAGAACTAGGAGAATAATCTATACATTAACAAATATTGTAAAGGCAATAAACTATGAAAGACTTAGTAACTGATCAACATAGCGATCAACCACACTTCCAAAGATTCAGGATCATGCCAACCAACTCCAGACAGATGAACTGACAAACTCATCAAATGTGCTTCAAACTGATACACATTTTGTCTTTCTATCCTTTTATTTGGTTTGGTTTAGGTTTTTTGGTGGAGTTTTCTTTAGTGGGGAGAACATGGCTAATGCAGGGTTTTGTTTTGTATAACTATACATATTTGTAAGGGGCTTTGTTTTTCTTGTCTTCTCAAAAGGTATGGAAGGCAGAAGTAGAGAATTTAGAACTGACAATAAATTTAATTTAAAAATGAAGAAAAGAACACTGCCAAACTAATAAGCTGACTTTCACCTTAGTTGATGTTATCCCCAATTTCTTGAAATATACCTTATTCAGCACTTCAAAGACCCTGTGATCTCATCTATTTGAGTACTCTCTCCCGTAAGGGACAATACCACACATCCATGCATCCTTATTCTACTGGAATCTTATGTCTTCTCACAAATCCTGAGGGTGAAATGAGCGGGAAGAAGATAGAGAAGAAGATATCAATGCAACACGCTAGGGACCTCCTTCTACTTCTCTCGACAATGTATGTCTGTACGTTCCACTATCACATAAATGAACTGAAAGTTTAGAGGATATAAAAGCCCACTGCACTTACTACTTGTTGCTTACTTTTAAAAGGTGTTTGAGTTGAAATGCAACAGCCTTCCTCCAACAAATTACACCCTGTGCATACATCAAAAAGATTTAACTTTAAAGATTTAACATTGATCATTTTGCTCATCAACTTTCTGATTATTCAAATCAAATGAGGCATAAAACAAAGAGATGTATGCATGCCAAAAGTATGGGCCACTAACACGGTGACACAGAGCCCAAATTAATGAAGGATTCCATGTAGATGACAAGGTCCGTTAGAAACCCCTGTCTTCAAATGACATGATACTGGATGTATCAAGTCATAGAACACTGCACAAATCCACATTCTCTCAAAAGAAGCTCTCCACACTGAAAAAAAAAAAACATCCAAGTAAATGAAGAAGACCTATTATCCAGACCAGAGGTGTCAAATTAGTAAGATTGGACCAGATAAAAATGTATTGGGGAATGTTTAATCAAAAAAAATTAAAACATATGGAGACACTATTTGTGGTTTGTTAAGTCCATACGCAGCCCTCTGGGTTCTGTTTCTATTTAAATTTGACACCACTTGTCTAATCTATAATATGTAGAGAGATGGGCAACCCAATGAGTTTACCCAACAGGATGTTATGTATTAAACATTGTGCTTGGACAAGAAGATGAGCCCAGAATTAAACAGAATGGTGAACTGGATTAATCTTGGGAAATTGCAATGCACTTTTAATAACTCCAAATTTCTTCCTAAAATAAAGTTCCAACTTTTTAACAATATTCTACCAGCAATCTGTAAAGCAGTAAATCATGAAATACTATAGTCTCTGAAGAAATAAATAGAAAAGTTAACATAAAGAGCAACAGAGAAGCATCAGGTGAATTCTGGATAGGCCAAAACATTACCAACCTAGAATACTGCAAAAGAGGGACATAAAAGATGTCATCAGAGAGACATGTGATTAGAAAAGAAGGTGGACTGGTTGTGTGACAAGAGCAAGGAATAGCCAGTCATGCTTGATTGCTATCTATGCAATATTAAGAGAAACTCTGCCAAATAATTTTTTCTATTGCTTTGACCATGAAATTTCTGTTCTTGATTACTTCCAGTTTTTTTCTCAAAAATTTCTCAAAAGTTTCTTCTCAAAAGTTTTTAAATCATATGCCATTCATGCTACAAAAGGATCTGAAAACTCCAAAGGACAAGGAACAGTTGTTATTTGCAAGGTTAAAAAGGAAAGAAAAACCAGCACACAACTCAGCAAACTATGTATCTCTAACATTCAAGCCACTTGGAAGGCTTTCAATCAAATATTGGAATGTAGCAGTTTTACAGCAAAAGCATGGCTTACCATGATGATTCAATACTTTAAACATACCCATAATCTCCCTGATGTGGGCACTCGTTCAAAAGGCAGATCATCATCCATCTACCTCTTCTCCTCCTATGGGATTCCTGCCCATATGCTCTCTCATAACCTCTAAAAGCATCCACTTTTCCTCCATATCCTTCAACTTTCTACAAGAAGCAGAGAAGCATTAAGCTATTGGCTATCCCTCACTCTCCCTACATGGCCCATCTCCTTTTCCAAAAAGACATTTTGGTATGCTCTTTTATGTCACTTTTTGCACACAACTCATTGTGAAGTGATAACACTGTAGTCTATTTTACCCACTAGGGTGGGTTATCTTTGTGTTATCGTCAGTACCTACAGTACAAGGTATTGTTTTGACACGCAATAAATGTTTGTTGAATGAGCAGCAAAGAATTCATGAACAATTTTTTTCTAATAATAATTCTTTCCTATTGAAAAAATATTCTTCTTACCATAAACAGTTGTCTTTTAGATACGCACATTTCAAAGCCAAAAATATTCTGTAATGAGTGCTCAAAATGTCTTAGCTAGAAAGTCTTTTGTAATTAAGACATACATTCTTAAATCCATAATACCACAAACCCTTCAAAATATGCCACATTCCAATGGACACTTCTGTCCATTGGACCAAGATAGTAATACAGACAGATTCAATAATCTAAAAGGGTACAAGTCGGAAGGGGATGGGTTCAGTTCTTCATTGTGTCACCAACTTGCAGGATGACCCCCAATTTGCTTAGCAATTGACTGGAAATCATTCACATCTACCTCTCCTAAGGTTGTTAGGAAGAACTGAAAGGAATGCAAAATACTTTATTAGGCAATTTACGTTGCTCTTTATATTTGCAATAAATTTGTATGCTGTCCTTGAAAGATCATTCAATTTTTGCCTTTTAATTTTAAAAATGTTTATATAACACATTAAATAAAGAATGTGTGCTCTTCATGTGTGCAGTAATTACAAATCCACTTAAATAATTTTCTGAACTCAGTTCCTTTCTTTATGCAAACTTACATCAGTGCCTTATTTTAGATGACTAGTTCAACCTCTATTGTGTGGGTATTCAGTACCAATTTGTTCCTCCTTTCTTTTCATTTGATTTTTAAAATTTCAATTCAACCACTTAGATTAAGGAACTTCATCCCTTTTAAATAAAATGCATTAATATAGTGCTACCCTTTTCTCATTAACACATCAGCAGCAGCATTTTCACAACAGGGACATACAAGTTTTCTTCTTCAAGTTGCTGTTCCTAATAGAGTAACACACAGTCCACTGTATGCAGAAGTTGTACTTTGAGTTACTGTTTCGAATAATGAGAATATAGACTGAAATTAGATATTCATGTTGTTGGGGTTTTTTTCCTGTCACATATATAAACCAAAGATATTTATATGAGTAATGCTGTCTAAGTCAAAGGGGGAATCTATAACTGTCTAACAAAAGATTTTTCTGAGAAAAATTAATCAAACCTAGAATCACATAACGTTAGAGCTAGAAAAGGTCTTAGAGATCTATTTGACCAACATCTCCATTACAAATGGGAAAACTAAGGACCATAGAGGAAAACTTAATTTACCCAAGGCCACATAAATTAATAAATAGCTAATGTCTATTTAAGTCTCCTAATTCCCCAGTCAGTGTTCTTCCCACTATGCCAAACTGCCTTCTCAATCTCAAATTTATATATAAACAACTCGGAATTAAATTGAGGCTCCCAGTAATCAATATGAATACTGAAATTCTAGAAATTCCATTTTATCAATGAGCAGAAAAGATAATTGAAAAATTTAAAAATAATTGCTAGAGATGTACTGTAGTCCTTCATCCTCCCCACTATGACCCCAGATTCATTGGTACCACCATCACAACTGAGCTTGATGACCAACAAGAACAATCAATGTCAAAACAAATTATAATTTTCTCACAACTGAAGAATCATACCCAAAACCACACTGAGATTTCACAATCAATCCCCTCATTCAATGGGTGAGGAAAATGGAACCCATAGAAGTAACTTGCTCCAATTCATACAGGAAGTTGACAGAGCTCTATTTTGAACCCAAGTCATCTCACTCCAGATCCTATGTTCTTCCACTATACCATTTCTACTTCAGATGGTTTGGTCACTATTTTCTTGACCCTTCTCTAAAGAGGTTTAATTTTGTTTTCCATTCATAGATTTGTCTTCCTTATGCTCACAATATTTGTGCTTAAAGGGGGCATAACAGTGGCCTGGTATAAAAGCAGATTAGAACAGTTTAAATTGTCAAACCTGAGACCTAGGCCTTTTCAACAAATTTCTTTGAGTCTAGCAGCCCATGGATGTGAAGAAGAGAAGGTAAGGATGGCATGAAAGAGAAATAACAGCTGCCATGGCAACATTAATACTGCCTGCCTTGTCTCACCTCTTCTACTCTGCACAATATGATTCAGCGGAAGGTGTGGAGACTTCAGAGGAAAGAGAACTGGGAAATGATAACAGAGAATGGTTTCTAAATTGTACCCAGCAATTTGTTTGGCTTATATTCAGTCAGAAGATTCCCATACTACAGGCAGAATTAAGTCATGGTTGTCATCATCATCATCATCACTAATATTTAAAATAGAACCTACTATGTGCCAGGCACTTCAGCGATACTGTCTCATCTGATCCTCAAAACAATCCTTTGAGGGGTAGGTACTGTTATTATCCACATTTTACAGATAAGTAAACTGAGACAAGTAAAGGTTATTTGTCCAAGGACACAAAGCTAGCAAGTGCAATAGGCTGGATTTGAACTCAGGTCTTCCTGACTCTGAGAAGAGCCCTCCATCTATGTACTGCCACACCCCCGAAAAGCAGCAGATGTTCCTTCATTCCCTTCTCTGCGTAGGTCAGGGTCATGGGTAGGGAACATTACGTGTCAGTTGATGTGTTGATAAACATTACTGGATTACTTTTATTCTCTCTTTTTTATTTTTAATGACATAAAATGACTCACTACAAGAAGGTGGAGGAGAGACAGAGAGATGCAGAAACAAAAGTGATATAAAAACAAAAGATATCCCTATGAGAAAATACATAGTAGATACTTAATATTTTGGAATAGGTGAAAGAATTCCTTAAAAATGAGATCCCTCCCTAGACAATATGTTCCATTAAGACAGGAGTCATTTTTTACTTAAACTCTGTATCTCCTTCAATGGCTAACACAATGCTCTGTACAAAGTAGGACTTAATAAATATTTGTTCAATGGATAAAAAAGAGAAATCACATTCAATAAATATACAACAATAATCAGACTCATTTCTGTCAAAAGGTGATAATCTCAGATTACTATCAAATGTTCTCTTTTGGTGAGGTATAGTGGAAAGAAAGTTGGACTAGGAGGCAAGAGATCTACATCTGAATCTAAGTTCTGCCAGATCTATGACCCTAAGCAAGCACTACCCCTTCCTTCTACTAGAGTTTCCTAATCTATAAAATAGCTGGGAGGGAGGGGTGAGCAGGTTAAAGGATCTCAAGAATCTCTTTCAGCTCTCATGATTGTTTGAACACCTAGGTTCAAGTTTTACTTCTACTACTTACCAGCTAAGTGATCTTGGAAAAGTCCCTTCACTTCTCTGGAACTCAGTTGCCTTACCAGTAAAATGCGGAGAAAAATTTGAACTACCAATCTAAAAGTGCTGACAAGAAAAGCTGTATGTTGACTGTAAAGCTCTAGAGAAATGTGAGCCAATATTCTCATAGACTCTAGTTATACCAAAACATTGATATGTTATGAGTACTCCTCTCAATGTATTTTTCTATAATGACTATAAAACTAACACAAAAGCCATACCATCATGTTCCTCCCAACCTCTGTGCCTTCATTTATAATACATTCCCTTTTCCCGAATGCCCTCTCATTTCTCTTCTATCAATTCAAATCTTTACCATCCTTTAAGGCGCAATTCAAGTCCCACTTCTCCCAGGAACTTTCTCTGACTATTCCACCTTTCACCAATTTTCCTTTCTTCAAGACTTCTGCTCTTCAACACTTAGTGTCTTCTATGGTTCACTGTTTTAATGTGTCTTAATCTTACTTCTTCAGCTGTGATTACTTAAAGGCTAAGGCCATATCTTGCACTTTTTCTATGTGTCATCCTACTCATCCCAATGGTAGCAAACCTAGGGATGAGTCTATAGTAAGTTCTTAATAAATACCTATCTAATTTACAAAGTGAAATTCTGGGAGATTAATGGAAACCAGCCTGGACTTTAAAAGTCAGCCCATACATCAAACAGGACCTTCTGATACTCTGATGTAAAGTTGGCCTATTTTGGGCCCTTATCCAAGAGGATTTCATGCCTAAATTTCTCTCCAGAGCAATGCATGTTATACCAAGATTTCAGGAAAATAACACTAACTGAACAACTGAAATTTCCCATGCTCCCTAGAAATTCCATTGCAATACCCTAGTAGAAAACTCAAGACCAAAACAGAATAAGTTTTGAATGCTATATCTGTCCCTTAACAAAACTGGAACTCTACAAATGTACAAGAATACAAGTCATTCCACAACTGATAAATAGTCAAAGGATATGAACAGGCAGTTTTCAGAGGAAAAAATTAAAGTTATCTATAGTCATATGAAAAAATGCTCTAAATCACTATTGATTAAAGAGATGCAAAAAACAACTCTGAGATACCACATCACACCTATCAGATTGGCTAACATGACAAAACAGGAAGATGATAAATGTTGAAGAAGATGTGGGAAAGTTGGAACACTAATTCATTATTGGTGGAGCTGTGAGCTAATCCAACCATTCTGGAGAACAATTTGGAACTATGCCCAAAGGGCTACAAAAATGTGCATACTCTTTGACCCAGCAATACCACTTCTAGGGCTGTATCCCCAAGAGATCATAAAAATGGGAAAGGGTCCCACATGTACAGAAATACTTATAGCAATTCTCTTTGTGGTGGCCAAAAACTGGAAATCTAGGGGATTCCCATCAATTAAGGAATGGTTGAACACATTGTGGTGTATGAATATAATGGAATACTACTGTGCTATAAGAAATGATGAACAGGAAGACTTCAGAGAGGCCTGGAAAGACATATGAACTGATGCTGAGTGAAAGGAGAAGAACCAGGAGAACTGTATACATAGCAATAACCACAATGTGCAACGAATTTTTCTGGTAGACTGAGTACTTCATTGCAATGCAAGGACTTAAAAAGATTCCCAATGGTCTTCTAAGGCAAAATGCCTTCCATATCCAGACAAAGAACAATGGAATTCAATCACAGAAGGAAGCAGATCATTTTCTTTTCGTTTGTTTTATGATTTCTCCCATTCCTTTTAATTCTTCTGTGCAACATGACTAAGGTGAAAATGTATTTAATAAGAATATATGTGTAGAACCTATATAAAACTGTATGCCATCTCAGGGAGGGAGTGGGGGGGTAGGGGGTAAGGTGGGGGAAAGAGAAGGGAAAATATCTAAGATATATAGAAGTGACTGTAGAACACTGAAAACAAATAAAATAATAATAATTTAAAAAACTGGAACTCGACAGAATTTGAAGAGATCACACATATATATAGGCTCCTGGAGTCTTGTATATTTACATAAGAAAGAAAAGGCCATATCCATGATTTCTTTCTAAACTGAATTTGTTAAACTTTATCTTTGGTCAAGTAAAGAAGAGGAAGTTTTTCATCCATCAAATTTTATCTTATCAAGTTTCTCTGTCAGAAAGTTGGCCATTCTTCTCAGGAATTGCCTTCAAATATTTGCACATAAATTCACTCTGTAGAACTATCATTGATTTTAAGACACCCTCTGAAATTATCCCCACCTAACCAGCAGGAAATAAATCAGTCTGTCCATAAGTCTTTAGTGAACATCATCCCCTAGAAGACAAGAAAAGGCAGCACTGTGAAAGGGAAAGAGCAAGAGGCCTAATAGTTCAAACCCCAACTCTACTACTTACCAGCAATGTTTCTATTGGCCAATTATAGCCGCCACCACCCCCAGTCTCAGCTTCTTCATTTGTAAACTGGGAATAATAAAACATCACTGACTACATAGAACTGAAAAGAAGAAAGCAATCTACAGACATGATTAAAATGTGAACTATTACGTGGAAGAGCTGTCAGATAAGGCTCCTGTCCTCAAGAAGCTTACAAGGTGATTTGGGAGAGAAGATAACACACAAAACAAAAACAGCCAAAATACTTCAAAGATAAGAGAGTTCCTCAATGTGAGCACCCCATAAGCCCTCCAATACACACTACAATCTCACTATGACTTAGCAGATGCTCTCCAAGATAGTTGTGATGGAAAAAGTCAACACCCTGCAACCACCTTTGTGATGGGCCTCTCTGAACTGTGGCAAGCTGGTCCTCAGGTGACACACAGTTCATCAGTCCATCACTGGCCTACATTCAAAGCCCTTCCAGTTTGTCGAAATGCCAGAGCTTCCATTCCACTTTCACAGCATCTAAGAACACAAGCCCATCTGCACACCACTACGAGAAGTCCTAGAGTAAGATCTCAGTGGTATATAGGGCTAGAATAAAACCAACTGTGCAAGGAAGACCATGAATATGATAGAGGTAGAGAAAAGGGAGATCAACAAGGCTTATAAAAAGGAAAAGTGGTATAAAAGAATGTGCCCTGAACTAACAAAGGACTTGGGCCCGAATTATGGCTCTACTACTTATAAACTCTGATAGAGATCTTTAAGCAGTGGCTAAATAACCAATTGTCAATTCTATAAGGAGGAATGCTTGATCAGGTCTAGACTAGAAAGATTCTGAGGTTTCCTACAGTTCATTTAACATTTCTGGACCTGAGTTTATTGCTCTATAAAAGGAGAAGATTAGAACAAATGGCCTCTAAAGTATCTTCTAACTTAAAAAATTCACAATCCAACAATCTTGCACTGGTCATTCTGAAGCTCCTCTACTATAACAATATTCAGAAACAAAAACCTGAAACAAGACACAAGATTCCAGTCTTCAATATCCCACTATACCCCAAAAGATGCTATTCCAACATGAGATGGCATTAGCTGATGGGAGACTCTTCAAAGATGATATTGGCATCTGAAGTGCCTGCTGATCCCTTCTTACAGGCCAATGAAACACTTCAGCATTACTCCAAAGAAGAGTGCTTTTGACTAGCTCAGTCTGGGGAAAAAACAGCTTGAAAGGCATAGACAGGCCTTTTTGTGAAGTGCAGAGGTTACCATGGATGCTGGGGCAGGAAATTTACTTTTTCTTGTCTTGACTAGTAAATGCAAACCTCAGAAAATCTTACTGAATTAGATGTGCTGACTAGATGATGGTAGGCTGGTGCCCCCCCTTAACGACAAGGACTGGTTTTGTGCTTTTTGCCTTGCTTTGTAACCCCAGCTTTAGTACAGAGCAGGACAATGATTGACTTACAGGTGATGTGCCACAAGAAAGACAACTCTGCACTTCTATTGGAATTTAAGAGATATAGTAGGTTCAAGTCAATATGACATTGACTTTCATGACTCCGCCTCTGTGACCCTTAATTTCACTTATACTATTTAAATGATGAGGCTACTGTGAGGAAAAGTTTTTGTGAACATTAAAGCACTACCAAAGTGTTGGTTACTATCATTATCGGCAGTAGTAGTAATGGTGGTAGCAGCAGCAGTAGTAGTAGTAGTAGTACTAGTGGTTATTTTTTGGAGTTAGCAATTACCATACATTTCACATGTACCTAACTTGGCACTCAGTAACTAAGAAATGGCAAGGTGCCTCTTCAAAGAGGCTAGGATTTGCTAACTGAAACTCCTCCAATTTATCATTAAAAACCACTTTATTCTAGAAAAATACTGATTGCCATAGCTACATTCATACCCCACATAAATAGCCAAGGAAGGTTTTAGCCTTTGTTAAAGCTCATTTCCTCAGGTTTGTGGTCTGATATGCAGTTAACAGAAATGCAAAAATACGTTTTAAGGCAGCATGTTTAGATGATTATTTGCCAAAAGATGTTCCTAATGTTGTCACGATCTTATTTCCAGAAATCCATCAACCAGCAGGAGTGTGAGAAATGCACACTGGAGGTGTTTTGAGTCTAACCGCCCTAAAATTAAAACTGCTCCCTGTCAAAGTACACTAGATTAGCCAGCCAGGTGAAGGGTACAACTTTAATTAGATTGCTGGTCTTCAGCCAACAGATATGCCTCTCCAGAGCAAAAACAGCCGAGTAGTGAAGAACGAACTTGTCAGGTAAGATGACAAAGGCTCCAGTGACAGATGAGGGCATTATAAGGCAGTCAAGGGAATACTCTCTAAACTGATTTCTAATAAATGCCGCTTAAAAAGGAGAAGAAAAGCAACGTGACTTGCTCCCATCCAGCACCAAAAACTGAGAACTGCAGTAAAAGACCACACATCTGAGAGAGCTGAGGCCCTCCCCTTCACTCACACAGGATAAGCATCATTCGTCCTTGCTCTCTCGTTCCAGACATCAGAGCAAAGAGGCAAGTGGAAGTTTCAGAGGGAGCCGAGGATGTGTGATTTCTGGCAGCTCCCCATTTCCAATACAAAGCTGTGACACTAAGTGACGCTAAGAAACAGATCAGGAAATGCTGAATGAAAAGAAGGTTCCTGAACTTGCTTGCAGGGATTTGGGTCCCTCTGGTGGTATAAAATTACATAACAAAATTTAAATTTAAAATTTTCTTTTTAAGAAGAGTCTTTTCAAGAGACATACTGCCATATTATTTTACAGGTTGGTGCAAAAAAGATCATAAAGAAAGATAGTCATATATTGACCTAATGGCTAGAAACCTGCCAGCTTGATAAAATCAAATTTAATTTAGATAAAATGGTTTAAGTTAATTGGGTTTTTTGTTGTTTGTTTAAACTTGGGGCTACTGAAAATAATCCTAGCATCCATAAGTTCACTCTGCTTCTTGAACACTGCACACTAATGGTCATTGCAGGGCTTCAGCGTGATTGTAGTGGAAATTAGATCATAATATCTAAGACAACGTAAAAATTAAAGGTGAATCAGAGAATGTTAGATCTGGTTGGGATCTTTGAACACAGACTACATAGAAGGGTCCTTCAAGATTATCTAATGAAACCTCATTTAACACTGAAAGAGAAGTAACTGGCACAGCTAGTAAATTATAAAGCTAGGACAAGGATCTGGGTCCCCTAACTGCTAAACACGTGCACTGTCCATGGCTGCGTGCACTGACAATGAACATGTACTGAATCTAGGACACATTGAAGGAATTGATAATTGACTTGCTTCCTTATCATTTGCCTCTGTGGGTTACAAGGAAGAGAGCCTGTGCACAGAGGATCTTACAATGAAAGTTTTACTGCATTATATGCAACAGCATGGTAGAATGGAAAGTAAGAAGGACTGGAAATCAGGAGACATGCTCTAATCCTAGCTTTAGGAAGTTTCACAACCTATATTGAAGTTAACAAAGAAATACATGCATTACCAGGGAAAAGAGACCTCTCCTCTCCTTTTCTCCTTGTTTCTATACTAGTAGACAAGAATGTCATTACAGGGCATTACAGACACCACTCCAAGAAGAGTCTATAAGGCCTTTCTTGGCATATAAAAGAAACAAATCCCTCTTTTCCTTTGCCTACAACAGGATAGGTCATTCAAAGGTCTTGCCTTTAATCCACATGCAGCAACATCTGGTGAGTAGGAGGCTCTTTAGTTAATTAAAGTGCCTAGTTAACTGAAACAAGCTGATAAGACAGATAAATCTAAAGAACTGTGTTCTCCTGCTAAATTCAGCATGCAAAACAAAAACCTTGGTTAAATGGAAAGATTCCATGCCATTTCCCAAGCACAAATCGTTGGGCCTCAATTCTCAGCTTGGTCAACATAAGATTCCTGGACACTACAGAGACTCTTAACCTCAAGTTCATAAACTTGTTTGTTCTTTTTATGCTATGATAACTATTTCAATGTTAAGTGGTTTCCTTGATAATCTTATGTACTTGATTTTATGGATTTAAAAATATTCTGAGAAGGGGTCCATAAACTTCACCAGACTGACAAAAAGAGTAAGCAGTTCTGCTTTAGACAGAGGCAGAACTGCTGAAATGGGATGAAATACCAAACTGCTCTAGACATGAGCAAACTCAGAAAATACTAGGTCAGCAGAAGCTAAGTAAAAATCTTAGTATTAACCTACACTGTAAGAAAACTTACTCAAAACGGAAAATAAAGTGCAAATTCCATCTTCCTGTAAAAACATTCTACCAAGCTTTCAGATTTATAGGGCAAGAAGGAACCTCAGAAAACAGAAATGGTTACTTAAAGCAACCTTAAAATACAGAATATTAGAACAATAAAAAGACAAAAACTTACAGCTGAAAGAGACTTTGGAAGCCACCGAACCCAATTCCTCATTAGAGATAAGGAAACTGAGAACCAAAGAAGAGAGCTTCCCACAGAGTTAACACATGTTCATGGCAGGGCTGGGTGTAGAACAGTTATTCTGGCTCTTGGCAAGTGCTCTTTCCACTAAACCATAAGGCCTTTCACCAAACAATATAATAAAGAACTCAAGCAACAACTACTACAGATACTCTGATGAAGTATTTTTGCATTTCTCTACCTAGGCCAGTAAATGTATATGTACTAATCTCTTCCACTCTGCCAGGACTAATGCAGAACCCACATTCCCAACTACTCTAGCCCACACAGAGGTCTTGCCTTTCTCAACTTTTATGGCACCAAATAATCTCTTTATTTTACATACTATTTTGTACCATTCACTAATGTTTTCACCTATATATCTTGTCCTTAGAAAATCACAGAATAATGGACACCCTCACTTTGGAGGCTCACAAACTCCCTCCTGAAAACAGGGAAATTTGAGTGGCACTTTTCTATTATTACAAAGCACTTTTACATCTTCTTTACATCTGCTTTACATCTTCTCATCTGTCCCTTACAACATCCCTTTGAGTGACACAGTGAAAATATTCTAATACTCATTTCATAGATGAGGAAACTGAGGTTCAGACAGCTTAACTAAAACAGAGATAATCAAGAAAAACCATTTTAAAAGAACATAGGTATTTGCATTCAGATTGTTGGGGGTTTTTTGACCTGAAATATTACTTCAGATTAGATACATGTGAACCAATGACAATAAAAATATCAGAAACTATTAGACTCCTAGAGACGGAAAGGTAAAAAAGAGTCAAACATAAAGAAGAGAGATCACAATAGCCTGCAGACATTGAGCAGAAGGATTCACAAACTACAGTTCATAGGCCAAATCCAGCCTTCGGCCTGCTTTTGTCCAGCCTGGGAGTTAAGAATGGTTTCTCTGTATTCTAATATAGTCTTACTCTATTTTAAAATATAAAAACATTTCTCAGCTTGTGGGCCACAGAAAAACTGGCTGCCATAATTTGCTAAAGTCTGATCTAGTCCAGCCAGTTCATTTCACAAATGCATAAAATGAGACTTAGAACAGTCAGTTAGCTTTTACTCAGGGTTCTAGAGCCAAGTCCAAGACATAACCTCAAGTCTCCTAGATATCATTCACAGCATCAGGCTGCCATCTGGGCCATCTACACTTTGCTGATTCTTTCCAGGGCTTCTATAACACAGAAGCTCTCCAGAATGCTAGTCATACTATGAGAGTTTGGAGACTTGCATAGGCACAGCCTTCCTACAATAATAATACCAACTTTGGTGGAGATTTCTTTGAGTTTAAGATCTGATGAGCTTTCAGGCAAGTATTTAAGTGCAAAAGGTGTTTCATTTATATTTTTTTTAATATTATTCTCACCATACTACATATCAAGTACTAAGTAAAATGTATATTAAATTTTTTACAAATTTCTTTTTATCTGCAATAATATATTTCCAGAATTTTATAGCACACCCTTTAAGAGCTATTAATGCAACAAGAGATACTATGCAACAAAAGACAATGATACTGGTATTTCTTAGTGCAATCATATCCTACTTGACAACATCAAAAATCACTTAAGTGATTCAAGGATCTGCTCTGTTTCTAGCCTCAGATACTTCATTTGTAAGGTAAAAAAATTAATATATACTACCTCTCTCATATGGTTATTGTAAAGAAAACACTGTTAATCTTAACATGTTCTAGAAATGTAAGTTACTATTTATTGGTGCTCAATAAGCCTATGTGAAGGAATTCTAAAAAACGGCATAAGCATAAAACAATGTAAAAACCCTCTAGTGACTGCACCCCCACTAATAAGCAAGAAGTGATAACCACATTGATGGTTTTGTCTCCATGACTCTTCTGTCGTCGGGCTTCATCCAACTCCTTCTCCAATCTCTCCCTCTCATGTTGAAAAGCATCTATGTCTTCATTAAGCTTTTCGATCGTTCTTTGTAACTTATGGTTCTCAGTATCTTTCCTCCGATTTTCAGTATGCAGCTGTGCTAAAAGGGTTTCTTTCTCCAGCAAAGTGGTCTCAAAATCTTCAGTCCCCTGAAAGAGGCAAAGAAATATCCACAATTAGTATTAGACAAACCAATCTAAGCTCATACTTTATATTATTTCAAAGGATTTAGGAACTGAAGGGACAAACTTAGAGGTATCTAGTCCAACACCCTCAATTTTACTATCTGAGGCTCCAAATAGGGAAACGACTAAGTCAATGCAGGTATAAGAAGCTGAGCAGAAATTTGAAGTTAGGTCTTCTTTCTACAAACCTAGTGTCTTTCCACTGTACACCAGAAAGGAGCAGAAACAAGGGTACAGGGGAGCTGTAAGGTTAGCCTTATCCTCCACAGAGTTTAAAATCAAATAGGGAAAGAGTGGAAAAAGCACCAAATTTGCACAAGCCCTTCCACATAAGAGGAGGCAGCCCTAGGTGACCCTGAACAAGCTACTTTCTCTGCACTAGTCTCCACATTTACAAAATAGGGATGCTCCCTCTACTGGCCACCAAAGCAGGGTTTTCAAACCAATATATTAAATTACACACCTATTATGTACAAAACACTGTGCTAAGATTGTTGACAGGATCAAGAAATATGTAAAGCACTTTATTAAGTAAATCAAAAGGTGCTACAAAAATGCCATGTATTGATATTAATAGAGTGGACTGTGATCTGAAGAACAGAGATAGACTTAGGCTCTAACAGTATCACTTTGTGATGAGCTTGGGACCAGCCAGCAAAGGTCAAAGGTTCTGAAGAGAGCAGTTGTCATCGTCAAAGGACCTAAGTGAAATGAAAAGATGACAACTAAGTGTGGTAAAAATACCTGTCCTTGAGAAAACAGACTGACACTTGGGATTCTATATACTCATAGGAGGCAGAAAGGTACAAAGAACTCAGGGTCACAATGGAGACAGTCAGGAAGGCTGAGGCAGTGGTCTAGGCTATATATACAGCCTATGGGAGTAGCTGACCTCAGCCTCCACCAATATGAAGCTGTCAGTTTTCCACAGAAAAGGTTAATTTACAGTTAACTCTTTAAAGGACTATTATCTAAAAAGAGAGGTCTGCTGTGAGAGGCCTGCTTTCAAAAGGCACAATTTTGGCATGTTTACTTGAGCCATAACTTAGAATGCATCAGTGGAGAATTTGTTAGCACTGTTAAAGGTGAAAACCAAGTTTTATGGAAGCAAGCATCTGTGGCAAGGTAGACCTATCAATATGAGACACACACACACACACACACACACACACACACACACACACACACACACAAAATATAAACTGTTAAACCTTGTATTTAAAGCCCTCTGCAACTGAATCCCACCTACCTTTCCTAATTTCCTATCAGTCCTTCATGCACTTCTGAGTCTGGTCACTAAGCCACCTAACTATGACTGCCCTTACACAATATTCCATTCAGGATAGAGCCTTGCACAAAGGTAAAGATTAATAAATGTTTGTTAAATTGAATTAAATAGAAGTTATATTCCCATTTTAAAGGGAAGTACGCTGCAGCGTTACAATTTCATATTCATTGTCTGTCTACAAAGGGTATACAAGAAGTTCAAGTTCATTCATTAAATATTTATTAAGTTCCTCCTGTGAGCCAGACTCTGGGCTAATGCTGGAAAAAGTAATACAAAAATGAGAACATTTCTTTCCTCAAAGAGTTTATATCCAGATAAATGAGGATAAGGGGAGGAAGAGCAACCCAGATGACACAAGTAAGTAAATACAAAATAATAGAGAATAATGGGGGGGGGGGATGGAAAGGAGTAACAATTCGGGGCATCAGGAAAGGCCTCTTCTAGGAGGAGGTACTACAGACTAGCAATGAAGGAAGTTAGG
Source organism: Potorous gilbertii (assembly GCA_028658325.1). Lineage (NCBI taxonomy): Eukaryota > Metazoa > Chordata > Mammalia > Diprotodontia > Potoroidae > Potorous > Potorous gilbertii. The sequence continues at coordinate 337,298,533 of CM053769.1, read as the reverse complement.
GGCTTCAAAGCCATGGAGGTAAGGAGGGAGAGCATTCCAGGTATTAGAGACTGCTCATGCAAAGCATAGATAGGAGAGAATGATATGTAAAGAAAACAGCAAATAGTCTGTGTTTGCTGGAATAGAGAATTGTGCGAGGGAGAATGAAGTCTTATCAGCCTGGAAAAATAGGCTTGAATTAGATGGCGAAGGGCTTTAAACGCTAAATTGGGGTGTTCCTAACTTAAGAAGCAACAAAGAGATGCTCAATTTTGCTGAGCAGGAGAGTGGCATAGTGACTAACTATAAATGAATACATAATTACTTGCTATAAGAACAACTGCCCTGCAACTCCTCCGATGGTTTTTACTGTGTATACTAAGAGGTAAAAATGAAATCCAGACTACAAATTTGGTTCACAGTAAAAATAATGGGTCAAGATCATAAGGTTTTGGAAGTATAAATTCATTTTAACTTTGGATTCTCTAATTTGCTTTTTCCCCCTTTTTTTTAATAGATTGGTCAAAGAGCTAACATTACACTTAATACATGAATTTTATTTTTTCTATACAAAATTATGTTTTTAAGGCTGAAGTGGTATATTTCACTTTGCATAGGAAATCAAATAATCACTTGTTAAAGTTATAACTGAAAGGGAAAAGGTATTCTTGTCACTTTTTTCCTTTTCAAAATGAGTTGTGGAAGAAGTAAAAGACTATAAATTGGAATATTTATTGAGATTTGTCACAAAGGTTTATTAATTTCATCATTTGTTTTAAGAGTAGGTTGATTTTTGTCATAAAATTCACTATGTGGCTCACTATATTTCTCTTTTTTTTTTTTTTTTTTATTACTTAATCCTCCATCACGAACAACAGTAGAGCTCCTTAGCCATCTTCTGGTTATACTGGGTATACTCAGAGTCTCTCCTCAGTTTAAGGCACTACGCACACACATTTCATACAGATATTTGTACAAGCACAGATGTAACCACCTCTGCCCTCAAGGAATTTATTCCAAGGGACAGGGGAATATACAAGTAGATAAGTTAGTAAACATGAAATAATTTCAAAAGAGAGAGGGCTCTTAAATTAAGAGGATGAGAAAAGATCTCCTATAGAAGTGGTATCTAAGCTAGACTCTCAAGGAAGGTAAGGAATACATCCTAGACATGGAGAGCCATTTATGAAAGCAAAGAGAGGCAAGACAGAATATGGTCTAAGGCAGGAGTGAAAAACCTTCGGCTTCAAGGTCGCATACAGCCTTCTAGTCCTTGGGTGCAGCCTTTTGACTGAGTTCAAATTTTACAGGACAAATCTTTAATAAAAGGGGATTTGTTCAGTGAAATTTTGATTTAGTCAAAGGGCCGCACCTGAGGACTAGAGGGCCACAAGTAGCCTCCACAGGTTTCCCACTCCTAATCAAAGGGTCAATAGTTAGAAGGCCAGTGTGACTAGAATCAATGATGCATGAAGAACAGACTCACAAAGTGAAGAAAGGCAGATAGGGATTCAGTTGCAGAGAGCTAATACAAGGCTGAGTAGTTTATACTTCATCATGGAGGTAACAGGGAGGTAGAGAAGATTTGTTTATGGAGGAAGAGAAGGATCAAACCTGTTCTTTAGGAAGAATATACAATATAAAAGAAAGACTGCAAGGATGGGGGCCAATAATCTAGGTTAGAGGTAATAATGGCCTGAACTAAAGGAGACTGTATTAATAAAAAGAAAGTAACTGATGTGAAACGTATTATACTAATTATTAATCTCTCTCTAAAATAGTTCAACTAACTCTTATGGAGTTTGTTTCAAAAAAAAATATACAGAAGAGAGTCAACTTTGTTAAACTTATAACGGTTGTACCTCATTTGCTTTTCTGAACATACAAATGCTTTAAAAAAATATTCACATATATCTGAAATCATTTTCTCTACCTAATTGGTCTCAGTGATGGTAAGAAAACAGAATATGCTATATTTGTCCAAACTTGCCTGGTCCAACTTACCTAGAATCTCTGTCTCACAGTGATATCAAGAAATATGAGCAAGTATGGCTGTCAACAATGATATACTTTGCAAGGTAAACCTCATGCATTAATACTCAAAGGATCAAAGGATTTCAAACTAGAAAACACCTTGGCTACCATCTAGTCTGACCTCTTTCTTTTACAGTAACCTGGCCAGCAGCCCAGCTGGAATTCAAATTCAGGTCGTCTGACTGCAAATCTCGGGCTCTTTCCAGTATACCATAAATAACTTTCATTGATAAAGCACTTAACAGTTTGCAAAGTGCTTCACATACATTCTCTCACTTGAATTTGAGTCTCACTACTCTTGGGAAGTGGTGTAAATATTACCATCCCCACTGGCTCAAAGTACATTGAGGTCAAATCCAAATAGAAACATGGGCCAGAAATCTGTACATAAGGATCCCTGTGGGCTACATAGTGACTTTTAAAATGTAATGTTATCTATAGTTTATTGTATTTTAATTTTGTTAGGTATTTCCCAATTACATTTTAATCCGGTTCTGGCAGCACAGGGGGGTGTTGTGAGCTCCTCGGGCAGCATGTTTGACAACTCTGTGCTACAAAATATTGCTGCTTCTGTGTATAAACTGAAAATCAATCTAACCTAACCAGCTTTCTTCAACAGCTTACCTTGATTTTTTCTAACTTGGCACTGTGGGTAGCTTCTCTTGCTTTAGCCAAGGAAGTAGTCAACTCTTCAATTTTGGATGTAAGTTCTTCAATCTTTCAGGAACCAAGACGTAGCAACAAAAAAAAAAACAGAGCAAGAATCCAATTATATTCTACCTCCAACAAGTTCTTCCCTGAATAGTCCTCTGTGGTTGTATTAGATGACTTTCTATGTAAGTCAAGTTGGCTGTTACAATACCCCAAAAAACAGTACTTAATGATAAAATAGTAAGTTGTACTTCTTTAAAGAAACTGAAAAATTTCCCTATCTGCAACATGGGTCGTTTATAATGTAAACTACACAAAACAGTCAATGATCTGACAGGGAAAGAAAATCCACAGATCAAACCCCACAAAATGGGAAGAGAAAGGTATAATGATACCAGTAGTAAACCATCATGAAGCCCAGAGGCAGTGAAATATCCTCCAGTAAACAAAATGAATTTCTGTTTTCAAGCATATCAAAATGGGTATCACACATATATGGCCTAGCCTGACCTAACTAGTATAGAAGCTAACCATGGAGAAAAGTTCTCATGCCACTATACTTTAGTTTCATCACAAGCATTTTATAAAGGGCTGAAAATTCAAGATGAAAGAAGCTAAAAGCAACCATTTTAATTTATAGTATCTATTCTGAATAAATCTAAATTAAAGTACAGAGACATACCTCTTTATCTTTTGTTTTTAAGGCCACAGTTAGACCCTGAATTGTTTTATCCCTCTTCAAACCATTTTTCCTTTCAAGAGCAATTTCTTTTTCTTTTTCTTTTATGTCCTCCTGAAAAGACTAAATTAGATAAGAGGAATCACTAAATTGACCAGTCTTAACTGTAATGCATTGTTAATAAATCTTTAAACATATATTTAAATGCTGTTTTATTTATTTAGGTGCTATTTTATTCATGTCAGACTGTGTTTAATGCTTCCAAGTGAAATCAAATATAAAGGAATCAGCTCTAAGTTACAATACTGCATCTCCCAGCAAGAGGACACAGTGGAAGTAAAGGAGCCTGTTATAAAAGTAGTCATCCCCATGGGAAGAACACCAATGCCTTCTTGAATTTGCATAGGGCCACAACCAAGCAGTGGAGAACACACCAAATGGTACTGCCAGCTGAATCCTGTGATGCCACAGAAATTTCCAAAGGATTTGAATTTAATAGAATGCTAGACTCTTGAGCTGGAAGGGATCTTGGAACAAGTGCATCTAGCAAAACTCCTCTCTAAAACATGAATCCTCTCCACAACAAGCCTACAAAGTCATCATCCAGCTTCCAATAACTCAAATGCTAAAAACAAAAAAAACTCAGTCTCCCAGACTTCCCATCACATTTCTGAGCAGCTCAAACTTCTGAGAAGTTCTTATAATAAATTCAGATTTGTCTCCATCCCTCCTCCTCTGTCCTCTTCTGTCCGCCTGATCTTTCCTCTGGGTCCATTGAATGTCAATCTACATATGGGTAGAGTATAAAGAGTACTGAATTTGAACGCCCAGAATGAGGTTCAAATCTGGGCTTCCTACTACTAGTCTGGCCTTGAGCAAGTTTACTATATTTCTTTGGACCTCAAGTCTGCTTATTTCTAAAATGAGGGGGGCTCAATAATCTCCAATAACTTCCAGTGCCTAGCACATAGGTGCTAACTAATGCTTGTCTACAGATTAATTGTAAGGTCTCTTTCAACTCTAAATCTATGATCCCCTGATTCTCTTTATATTCAAAGGCAATATATCATCAAGGCAGCTACGTGGCATAGAATGCTTAGGCCTGGTGTCAGGAAAATCTGAATTCAAATATGACCTCAGATACTGTGTATGTGAATCTAAGCAAATCACCTAATCTCTGTTTGTGTCAGTTTTCCTCAACTGTAAGAAAGAGAGTATAATAGCACCTATCTTGCAGATTGCTGTGAGGACCAAATGAGTTAATGCTTGCGAAGCTTTGCCTGGCACAAATTAGGTACTAAATAAATCTGCCTTTCCCTCTTTTCTATCCCCCTACCTCAGTCTTCTCTTTAAAAAAATCTTCATTTTCTTCCATCAGTCCTCTTGACATGATTTCATATCCCCTCACCACAATCCTACATATACCTGAGCTTATCAATGTCTCTTCTCAAACACAGTACCTAAAAATGACTACAACACTCCAGAAATACCCTGGCTATGGCAGAGTACAATGAGTTTGGTCAAATTTTAACTCAAGTTATTTATATTTAGAATAAGAAATAAGGTACTAAGTTTATAAATCTTAGATTAATTATAATATAATTTAAACATACCAGAATTCTCTTTTCAAAGCAATTTCTCTCATTTTTAAGTTCCATTTGAACAGCCTAACAAAACAAAATAAATGTTAACTCCAAAGAAAAATGCACTAAAAATATTTCCCCCAAAAGTACTTTCATTAAGCATCATAATCAATTAGAACAAAGCTTCATATACCTAATTTACAATATTCCATTTGGATCTCATTAAAACAAAAGTGTATGTTTCCCCTGACCCTAATACACCCCGTCTCTCCAGTCAAGTTAACAAAGCTTAAAAACAAAGCAGGGGAAAAGTGAGCTGACACAGTGAGGCAGGCATGACAAGAAGTGATCACTGATTGTGGCTTATTCAGCCCTAGAGGGTATAAATAAAAAGACAGATGAAAGATTACGAAGAATGCAAAAGTGAGTTCAAGGAAAAAACTTAAAAGTAACTAACCATGGGAACAATATTCTAAACCATTAAAAGTCCAGACTAAACCTAATCTATAATGCTAAATGTGTACAATGGTTAGTTAGGTCAATGATCTTTCTTAATATGGAAGCAGAGAATCTAAATAAATATTACAGATAATCAATCCACTTTAAATGTCACCTAATATATTGCAACTTGTATGAAGCCTCGATTGAATAAGAATAGAAGATCGCAGCTAAGACTTAAACTTTCCAAGTCGTTCTTTTTATAATCTATTTTTTCACTAATGCTTCTAAAGCTTCAGATAAAGAATATCTGCTTCTAACTATAATGTTGGAATAGTCAAGAACAACAGACCACATACTGTAGGAATCAAAGAATAGAGGGGAGGAGAGAAAATCTGAAAAAACTCCTCCATATTAATTCATTCATAGGTAATTCAAAAATTAATATTAAGGTTGCCTGTTCTCACAGTCACTTATTTCAAAAACTCTTGATTTCTAACAGTTCCCAGAATGCCATGACAGTAGCCATTTCTGCCACCATTCAGCTCACAGGAAGCTGTGAGCAGTTAAATACTGTATTTGTTTATCTGTGTATACACACAAAATATGCGAAATGTACATGCATCCTCCATAGAAGAGCCATGAATGCTAATTAAAGTTTCCATTTGTGGACCACTGTCTCACCTCTATCTCAAATTGCTTTTCTTCCCTGAAAGCAGCAGTAAGTTCTTGGAGTTTTCCAGATGACAAGTTCTCATCAAGAGATTTCATTTGAGATTTTGCCTTTTCAAGTTCTTGAATTAAAGTATCTTTTATCTTCAAAGTCTGCCTCAAGTCCTCTATCAGTCTAAAACAGAACAAGATGTAAATATTAATTTTACATTATACTCAGCTCAGTGGGACAAAAGCAACTAAGAAATAAATAGTGCCAGATATCTTCCAAGTGGACAATTTCTATACACCAGAAAAAATGGAATCACTTTCTACAGAAACAAGGTCAATGACCAGAACATGCTCCATTTAGGACAAATACACTAGGGAAGGAGGATGGCACAAAAGTCCATGTTAACCAAGACACTGCATCTTTTAACAGCAAATGAAGGACACCCATTCTTTAACACGATGTTAATACTAGAAAAGGACAGAGATTGGACCTTAGATTTCATTACCATGGGGAACTCCAATGTGAGAAAACTCCTTCTACCAATACAGGTCAGTATCTACTTCACAAGAGTTGTCTTGAGAACTGAGAGATTCAGCAACTTGACCAGGGTCACACAACCAGTGTTTATCATGTAGGCCTGAACCCAGGCCTTTCTGGTTTAGAGACCTCTCCACCACTGTGGTACACTGCTTCTCTCATAAGTAGTACAAAGAACTTCAGAATATAAAATATTAGAGCTGGAAGGGACCTCTAAAACACAGGATGCTAGTTAGAATCACTACAAACTTTAGATAATACTCAGTCCAATACCAATATTGCGCAGATGAAGAAAGTGAGGCCCACAAAAGTGAACTGATTTACCCAAAGTTAGAAAGCAACTGCTTCTTGTTTACAGGATAGTGCATCTGGCCCTAGATTACTTTGCATGCAAAAAGTTATAGCTCTGACACCTCAATCAAGCACTCCTAATAAAACAAACTTTCAACATTCTGCTCACCTTATTGTTGTGATCCCCAAAATATTAAGCTCAAGAATCTCATTAGGCACAATTCCCCCAATTTGATCACATCATCTACAATCACAAATAAGAAGAGATCATAGCCCAGCTACGACAAGTACCTGGAGAAGGCACTACAAAAGGGTTCCATTTCCAAGGTAATGATAACATTGACCATCTTATATATACATGGAATTTCTTACACTGAACAAAAGAAAACCAACACATTCAGCAGTTAAAATATCCCCCAAAAATGCAGAACAAGTATGTCAGAGCAGGGATGAGCATGATGTTCAAAATACAAACATCTTGCCTTTAGTCCAACAATTGGCTGTTCCTTAGTCACACAACATCACCACAGGGAGCTAAAAAACTATAATGGGAAAGGAGTCAGAACTTCTGTCCTAATTCTGCCATATCCTAGCTGGGACCTTGAAGAAGATCCTTTGACCACCCTGATCCTCAGTTTTTTCATCTGTAAAATGAGGAAAATACTCATACAACATAGTTCACAGAGATGTCTGGAATAAAATAAGCGGATATGTGCAAAGTACTTTCCAAATGTAAAGCCTTCTATATAAATGCCAAAAATTATTACTATATTCTAGCCATAGGAAAGCTGGAACTGCTCACCTTACCAGCACAGAGATGAAGTTGGAAGTAAGCAAAAGCACTCCCCACATCAAAAATGAGAGTAGCCAAGCTTCTGAAGTTTTTAATTAACAATAAACAATTACTTTTTTTTAATATTCAGCAACCACAGTTCCAAATATCTAGAAAACAGCTAATAACCCAGAAGCAAAAAAAAGAGAGAAATTAATACAGATATCACAAAATCCATGTAGCACAGCTCACACACAAGATCTTCAGGCCATCCTCAGGCCCACAAGATATTCAGAGCCTATTAGGCTAAAATAAAGCACATAAGCTTGGTTACATAGTCTCCTAGTCCATAGATTAGAAACAGCAGTTAAAAGAGAGATGGGTGCTGCTAAAAGCAGATATACTTAACTCTGAAAGAAATGACAGCTGTCAGAAACAAAAGAGATAGATAAACTACAAAGAGTAGACAAGAACTCACCAAGCACAGCAATCTGAGAACAACTAGCATAAAGGCAGATTTTCATGAAGGAGACATTATACATAAATGAATTTCCAAGATAACCATAGTTTCCTGTGCCAAAGCTTTATTAGAACTGCTTTGGAAGTTTGCTAACCCCCACGGCATCACAGAATTATAGCCCCATGTAATTACTGGTAGAAGTTAGGACTCCATAAAAGGTAAAGGATGCTCACTGTACTTTAAGAATGCTCTAGGGAAATGGCATGTTTCCAAAAGCTTTCCAACTAAAGCAGTTACAAATAGCAAAGTTTTGGAAAGCACCAGTTATCAGGGAAATCATTAATGTACAATGCCTTCTTCCCTACTGATGCTGGATAAATGAAGTGTCACTGTATTAGAGTGATAAAGGTCAAACCTGTCTTTTTCTTCCTCAGCTGTGGCCTCCTCCAGTTCTCCCTGCTGCACTATCTTCTGAGATGAAAGTTTTTCTTCCAAACTCATTCTGAGAACCTTTTCCTTCTCTACCATTGCAAAGGCCTTTTCCACTTCTGCCTGGGCTGCTTTGACGTCCTAGAGTTAAATTAAATGCATCCAATGTGATTTTTCAATACAATTGGGAACATTTTGAAAGGAAATTGGATTAAAATATAAATATTTATGATTTCTTCTCCAGCAGTTCTCCCTCCCTGAATTGTACTATGCACACGGTGAGAATTGGTAATAAATACATTTGCCAACCATTTTTTCCCATTACCTCTTATATATTGAAGAGTTATAAGCATTTCTAAAGGAAAAGACTCAATTAACTCACAAAGAGCTCTTTTTCTAATTTTTTCTGAATCAAATCAATATTTACAATTTCAATGAAAATGAAATGCTCCCCACAATATGGCATATTTATAAAGAAATTCCAAACAAGAACCATACAGTAAATCACATACAAATTTCACCCCCTCATAGTAACTAGGAACTAGAAAATCTGAACCCACATTTTCTAAATCTCTGCAGTGATTTAAGTGGTGATAAATACAACACACTCCCTTCTCAAAGCTCAAGGAAGCCAATAGGGAAATTATTTGTATCACCAAAGGAAAAAATTCTAAGCCTAGGTCTATAACACAGGAATACACATCAGTGTTAATCAAAATGATTTGGAAGTGAATTGGATCTCACAGCTGCTTACGCAAAGTTCTTTGCTATTTCTATATATACAACAATGAACGATGTGGTGTTATTCTCTGTAATACATCACATTACTGTCTGCCCAAATAGGGTTTTGCCTCATGATCTCAAAGACAATGGTGTTTATATAAAACCATTTCTCATTCTATACTGAGAACTATAATGCTAACTCTGAGTAAAGCGAAGGACCACCTCCTCCCATTCCAGGACATGCCCAATATTTCAACAGGTTATAGTATTAAGAAGCCATGTGGAAAATATTCAAGACCCAAAGTCAAAGGACTTGCATGTGTAAATCAAGGCTCTTGCCACCAACTGGTTGTTTAACACTGAGCAAGTCACTTCTGCCCTCTGGGCCTTAGTGTCTTATTAAATGGGCTTAATAATTTGTAGACCCTAGCTCAGCAGATTATTTCAAGGATCAAATGAGATGACATATGTGAATATGTATTATAACTCTAAATAAACCATTATCACTACCCATACTATGTTCTTACACATTTGCAAAGAGACATTTGTTCTGGCAGTATAAACAAAAGGAAAAACAAGTAACTTCAAGAATTTGATATTGTAACATTTTATTTAAAATGGGAGAAGTATTTAAAAGTCTATGATATAGTAATTTTCTATCAATCAGTAGAAATTGAATTTGTAAATGGAAGAAACCTTTAGAGATAATCTAGGCCACAGATGAAGAAACTCATTACAGACCAACTTCAAATCCGAGTCATTACCAAAAAACAAGCATCTAAGCAAAAGAGTAATCTAGATTCTTCTCCCTCCCCAAAGGTTCTGGGAAAGCTGCATTATTCCTCCAGGGTTTACACTTGCCTCTTCTAAATGGAAGATTTTCCTTGTTAGGTGGTCTTCAACTTGCTGCATCTTTTTACGAGCATCCTCTTTCACACGCTGAATTTCTGAGCCACCCCCTTCTGCCAGGCTTTCCACTGCTTTGCTGCAAAGATGTAGGGAAAGCACAAACACAGAGGAGAAGGTGGGTCTAATTCTGACCATGAACAAGCAGACTGAAGACATGAGATATTGACCACCACCTTTCCAATGTAACATATACAGCTTCTTTTGTAACTGGAAAAGAGGGTGACTGAGCCAAAACCAATAAAAATAAATCTGGAGAAATTAAGGGAGGTTTGATGCAATATATTCTGCCAACTCATAGGAAAAGAATTTTAAACACAGCACAATCGATCTATTTGAGATAGGAGATTGTGCAAGCAAAACAAAATCAGTCTCTGCTTACATACCCTATAGCTATGTGTCATTCAAAACACAAAATGCCAAAGTTATTACTTCTAGAACACTAGGAATGTGTTCTCTGCTTGATTAATTGTAAATGAGACTTGTGCACCAGTCATGCTGCTGTGATTCCAAACATAAATCCTTATTTCTTTTTAAGAAAAATTATACTGATTATGAATACATGAGAAACATATTCTGAACATTCCTTAAAAATCCTCCCCTCCCCACTGCAGCTTAGGTTTATAGCAAACATAATAATAAAGGAAATGTATCTGAATTTTTTCTGATGTCTGTCTCCCATGCACTAATGGCTGAATTTTCAAAAAACATAATCTTAATACATTGAAGGTTTATAGTATACAGCCTAAGAAATCAGAAAATCAGGAAAACGAGTTCTACTTGTGAGAGACACCAAAGGTTAAATTTCCACGGTATGGTATTGTTAATTGATGAAGTCAATAAGAATAAGTTAGATAACAAGAAAACCAGCAGACTGCAGTTGGACTCAACCAATCAAAAGACAGTGGACCTCAGAAAATTACAAAGCTTTTGATAAAGGAAGAAAATCTACAGCTAGCTGGAACTAGCCAAGAAAAATGACCTAGAGCCACCTGGAAAAGGCTTTTCTTCACTGCACATGCTTAATGAACCTCATGTATATAAGCAGACACAGCTCGCATAAAATTATCCCTCAATTTTCTGATCATGGGACCTATATTAAAGCACGTTTGGGAGGGGGAATCAAACTAAGGGGGGGGGTTATATAATGGGCATGTAGAGAAGATGGTGACTTAATGGAGAATGAATCAATCCATCTCCTAGTGGGAGGATCTGTCTTGAACTATCGGTATATAGCTCATCTCGCTTCTGTATTCAGTGGTCCCTCCTACTGAAAAGAGGGTGGGGGCCACTTTGGCCAAAGTGTTCAATTCTGAACTCTGCTGTAATAAATTTTCCTTGATACCTTATTAGTGTCAAGCGTGTTTCTAACATACTCATAGCTGCCATTACTAGCCATATAATCAACTGATTTCACCCCAGTTCCTTAGTTTCCTTATCTATAAAATGGGAATAAAAATATTTTTACACCAACATAATAGGGATGTTGTGATTATGTTGTTTTGTAAACTTTAAAGTACTAACTAGATGAGCCATTGCTATCTCCTCCAAACTGCAGCCAGTGCAGGAAGGAGTCCCTTCATTTCTTCTATAAATGATTGGTCCATCTGTATGACTCTTTATCATTCTGTCTTCCTCTTTCAGACTGTCTTCCCAAACCCCAGAGCATGAGGGTTCCTTGAGGCCAGGGCCTATTCATTTGGTCTTTGTATTACTGGTAATTAGCAGTGCCTGGAACATGGCAGGTGTTTTTAATAAATACCTGATGGTTAAGTGATTAATTGACATCTTCTGATGTGCTTCTATAATTTTAAGCCTAGGATTTTATGGTCATATAGGACCTTAGAGATCAAATACCCCACATATCCCCTCACTTTACAAGTAGGGAAACTAGGACCCAGGGCATCAAAGAAGTATGCATCTCACCTCCAAAAGCAAAGAGGAATTGGTGTGAGAGCCTAGATCAAACCCCAGTTCCAGTTCTCGACAGTGTGGCATACTCACTCCGAACTTCTAGCCTCTTCTGTTAGAGGAGGGCTTTCCATCATTAATCACCCCATTTTATACCAGAAAGGATTGCACTTCAAAGGTAATATGATGTCTTTTCATATACACAAGCTTGGTTGAGTACACAGTGGTTAATATGCTACATAAAAAATTATCAAAAAATCTGCTTGGTCAAGACCTCACAGCCAAAATCACCGAAAAAGTTACAAAATTTTATATAAAAGGTAGCACTTACGAGGCTTTAATGAGGAGATGTTCCCTCTCCAGTAGTTCACGTTTCAGGCTTTCCAGCTCCACCTTCAGCTCAATGTTCTTCAAGACAAATGTCAGAAAGAATACATTATTAAAATACAAGAAAGTACACAAAATCCATCCACCAAGCAATGTTTCCAGTACATTTTCACTATGCATTGCTTATGGTAGGCAGAAGGTATACTCAAAACCTCATTAGCCTTAGGGCACACTAGAAAGGGAATTTATTAAAGATTTCTATCGCAGAAAAGGAAGATTGGAACTACTCATGTCTCAGAATCATCATGTAAATTTTTCAACCTTCTAGAAATCAAAAGCATTTAAACATTACCACATATATGTCATTCAAGTGAAGTTGATTTAAAAATTGTTTGCCCTTTGCCAACCAAATTTATGGGCAATTCTGCAGTTTGTTTTTACCATTCCAAAGCAATTACTTCTGGTTGTTTACAATCCTGCATATGGTTGTCACAGCCGTGGGAATGTGTTCAAACTTAAAAAACAAATTCAGGAGAGGAGGGGAGAAAAATAGCAAACTCTAATCTACTACTTTCAACAAATCACATTACAGAATGCAAACACAAGAAGATACAATGGTGTGATATGATCCATCAGCAACAAACACAGGCTTTCTACCCAGTTTTCTTTACTCATTAGTAAATCAAAATGTCCTGATTCAAATGTGGCATGAGACATACAACTCTCAACAAACAGGATTAATACAGGAATATCTGGAAAATTTAATGAGCTGAATAAACAGAAAATATGGCAATGTACTCTGCTGACAATATATATAACCTTAGGTATAAAACCCATACCGTTAAAAATGATGGCTTAACAAAATGGCTTCTTGAGATTGTGGGAGCCTTACCAGGAGAAGCATAAACTAGGTGGCCACTTGGCAAGGATGCTGTGGAGGAGAAGCATACTTCAAGGAGAGAATGGACTAGATCCATTAAGTCTCCTTCCAATTCTAAGACGCGATGTAGTTATCACACAGCACGATTCCTCTGAATGGCTGACACTTTTTTAAATGAAAAAAATTTTTTTAATTTTATCCACTTTTAGTGAGCCCTTCTCCTTCAAAAAAAAAAAATGGTTTGACTTGATGGGAAAAAGATGACTATCTTGCTCCATTCACATTATAATATGTTTAATAGATTAATCAGCAAACCCTGACCTGAAAGACTTCTATAATTCCCAGTCCAGCTATGTAATCTTGTCAAAGTTTTATTTGGTCATTTCAATGACATAAAATTACTAAAGAGAATTTTATTAAGATTGCCACTTCATGCAACCTTGTCACCTCGTCTCAAAGATTTTTTCTCTGTTCCCTCCACTAGAACCTGATGGGGTGATTGGGTGCATGTGCTTGGGTCCCAATTCTAAAATCACATTTCTCTCTAGTCTTCAAACTCTATCCAGGTAGTTTCTCCCCAGCCCAAGGACACAGCCTGCCCTTGCCACAACCATCTCCCTGCCGGCTACAGAAGCCAGCTGCGCCTGCGCCTACAGAACTCATTAGTCTGAACCAGCTGTGTACTGGGTCCAAACAACACTTACTACTTACTGCCTGATCATTATCCTAGACTTAGACACACATATATTCCCTTACATTTATCTTGTCTAACAATGACAATGTCTAACAAGACATTGATGAGAACAACCTGGTGTTTCTGAGCCAATCCTGACCACTAGTTGACTTCGTGATGTTTCGGGCCTCAAACCACACCTCCAGATAGCACCCACCTTGGGTTATTTCCCGATGAATTTTGGGTAAAATACCTGCACAGTAAATACCAAAAGTGTATGTTCCCTTGAGAACTAATCGTTCCTTAACCACTCCCTAATCCCACCCCTAAACACCTAGTTAGCATATTTGGCACGAGTGATACTATAGAAAATCCTATGTAAACTTTCCCTGTACCCCTTTAAGGTTGCAGGTTCCCTAAGAACTCTTGCCCACTGAAAAGCGTAATACATCTTTAATCTGACCTCAACAATGCTTGAGTCTGGGAATTCTTCTCCAGATGACCTGCCCCTGACACCCTGGTCTTTGTAGGGGTCTCACACACCACCTTCCAGCCCTCATCAAACCCTCTTCTTACTTCCTCTCTTCCACCTGTGGCTTTTTTATTCCTCTAACAATTATCAACCATCCTTCCATCTCCCAAACCTCTCTCTCTTCCTATTTCACAGGGTTATTGCAAGGATCAAGTGAGATAATATTCGTAAAGCACTCAGCAAAGTGTCTGCCACATAGCAGGCTCTTTATAAATGCTTATCTTCTTTCCCAATGTTTTGTGCCATAAGTCTTAAGCAGTTGCCCACAATGAAATACTCAAGAAAATCTTGAACAATTCAAGACTGTCCCTTAACATATGCATGTTGGTTACTATTTATTTTGGGGAATATAGTCTCTTTAAGGGCATCTTTTTTTTTCTGGTATAAGCATGACATCACAAGAAAATAAGGACATCTGTACTGTGTAGTAGAAAGAACATGGATTTGGAATCAGAGAAACATTAGATTTAAAGTTGGAAAGGACCTTAGAAATCATCTTGTCCAATGAGTCAAGACAATTCAAAGGACCCATGGTGAAATATGCTATCCAGAGAGAAAACTGGTCATCTCTGACTGCAGATTGAAGCATACTTTTTTTAAAACTTTATTTTTCTTGTTTTTGTGTGTACATTTTCTTTTTCAACATGACTAAAATCAAAATCTATTTTGCGTGAATTCATATGTAATAATGTATAATCAATGCCTCCTGAACACATGAGGAAAGGCCAGGAAGGAAGGGAGAAAATTTGGAATGCAAAAGTTTTTTAAATGAATGTTAAAAAATAGGAAGGAAGGAAGGAAGGAAGGAAGAGGGATTCCTTTAGTCCAACTCTCTTATTTTACCAGGAAACTGAGGCCCAGAGAGGGGAGTGAAATGACAATAGTCAAACAAGAAGCAACTGAACTGGAACTCAAACTCAAATCTTTTGACTCCAAAATTAAGTGTTCTTTCACTCCATCCCAAAATCTGTGCTCAAGTGCCTAACTCTGCCACTAGCTAGTCTCGTGGCTTTAGACAATAATGGATCTAAGTTAATTTGTCCAGTGATAAAATAAAAATACTCATATTTGTAGCACCTATCTCAGAGTTTTAGTGAGAAAACTCACAAATTATAAAGTTACAGGTAAATGTGGGCTATTATTATTTTTGTTACTAACTGAACTATTACAATTTGGAAAAACAAGAAATTTGCACTTTTGATGTTTGAACTTGTCACTGATTTCACAGAGCACAATGAGTAAGTTACATCAATCTTTGGCATTTCCATTTTCCCTACCTGTAAAATGAGCTACAAGTACAAATGAGAGATGGCCTATAAAGTGCTCTAGACTGAGATAAAAGCATAAGAAAAGACAACCTTGACCTGCAAAAAGTTTCCAAAGTTGTACTGATATAGAAGACAAGAGTTGATTTAAGAGCAAAATAAAACCTATTAGGTTCAAAAAGCAAACCCTGAAACACTGCAGATGATGATATGGATTGAAAGTGACAGAGATCAATGATAGCATGACTGGAAAAGTAACAGCTAACACAGTGCTGAACATGACAAGTTTTGCATCTTCACTGTCCTTGGAGTCAAAGACAAAAGCTTCTTTGTGAAATTATTTAAGTCTAATACAACGTTCAAATCTTGGGAAATGGAATATTGCAGCACAAAGGGATCCCAGAACAAAAGCTTTTAGATTGAGGAGGGACCCTAAAATGTACAGTATTAGAGCATGAAACATTCAAGTTGAAGGGGAACTTGAAATCACCTAAACTGACCCTGTTCATTTTAAAGATCAAAAAACTGAAAAATTAAATGTCTTGCCCAAGGTTGCATGATAATTAGACCTAGAACCACGAGGGCCTAACTTCCAGACCTTTATGATGATGCCAGAGTCCCCATGAGGAGAAGTATGGTTCAGAAGTCAGAGGACTAGAATTCAAATTTGATTTTTCACAAACAATTCCTATGACTGTGGAAGTCAAACAACTTCTCTGGGCCTCAGTTACCTGACCTATAAAATGAAGGTACTAGACCACATGACCTACCTAAGGTCTCTTCCAGTTCTATATTATAATATCATAATAACAACAGCTAGCATTTAGATTTAGCTTTAACGTTTGCAAAGCACTTTACATTTGTTATAGAGTGTTTGTCCTTATGATCCTACATCTTTTCAAACTGCTCAAGAGGTCTGAAGAAATAAATTCCTGACCTTGTAGATGTGATCCGAAATTTAAGCATTTAGGAAAATGCAGTTCTGTCTAAAAGTGTTGGAACAGAACTTACTTCCAAGGTATGACCTAAAATAGTTACAGTTTGGAATGGTGAAAATAAGTTCATACCAACAAAAAAATTCCAAAAGAACTTTTTTTTCCAAAGAACTATATAAAGTTATGTAAAGATGAACCAATGCCACTGATAAGTAACACCAAATTTCATAAATAAAGTTTTGGAAAGAACCATAGAGATGACATAAGAAACAATCCAAGAAGCGGAATCTACAACGCAACGACTCTCTAGCAGTCAGGAATGATCGGCTATAGTATGACCAGTGTCACACTATACTCCATTGGCAATCTGCACAAATTGCTCACAGTCTCAGCTCTGCCAATAAACTGGGACACTGGACAGGTCACTTGCCATCTCATCTACAAAATGAAGGGACTGGACCAAATAATGTCTAAGGTCACTTCTAGTTTTAAAATTTGGGGTTAATTCAAGCCCTAATTATATATTTACAATTTAGACTCTGAATACTGATCTATGAGTATTTGAGAGAATTTATATTAAAACACAATGAAAAATAAGACACCTAGGGATAATATAATATAGGCCCCAGCTTGATGTCAAATACTGGTTACGGTGTAATCTGAGTAAATACTATGTGCAGTACTGTCCTAGATGCTGGGAAAGATACAACATGATCCCTGCCCTCACAGGCAAGTTCCTGTTCTCCTCAGGAACCTAATTCAAAAGAATTTATCATGTAGTTCTTATATAGAAAATACTAAGGAGCACGGTGATCAATATCTACAACAAAGTTTTACAGAATCACAGAAACACTATTTAGATTGGATTCTTGTATTGACCCTCTAAAAAAGACAAAAAGGATAATATTAAATCATAACTCAGGAAAAGCCAGGAAGATAAAATAGGAGGACCTTTTCACATAATAATGGGAGCTATTTTGCTTTCTAATGCTATAATTCAGCCATTCCCCAAGTTTTTCGTCCTGGAAACCTCCCCACAAAAGCTTCAGCTTATGTAGGTTTTATTTATTGATATTTAACCATATTAGAAACTGGGTGGCTAGACAGGGCAGTGAATAAAGAGCTGAGCCTGAAGTCAGGGAGACTCATCTTCCTGAATTCAAATCTGGTCTCACACACTTACTAGCTGTATGACCCTGGCCAAGTCATCTCACCCTGTCTGCCTCAGCTCCTCAGGTCTGTAAAATAAGCTGGAGGAGGAAATAGCAAACAACTATATCTTTGTCAAGTATCTTTGCCAAGAAAACCCTATATGGAGTCACAAAGAGTCGGACATGACTGAAACAACTGAACAACAAAATATTAGAAATTAAAACATGTTATTGTGAAAATGGTTTTTATCTCATGGATTCTCTGAAAAGGTCTCAGGGACCCTTAGATCACAATAAGAACCAGTGCTCTCACTTAACACAGAAAGAGAATGTGCTAAATATAGATAACTGTTTTTCCCCCACCCTCAACCCTAAACCTTCTCCTCCTGCCAACTTCTATTTCTGCCAAGGCTCCCAACACATTCCCAGTCACCCAGGCTCAAAACCTAGGTGTCATCTCCAGTCTCTCACTCTCTCTCATTCTCCATATGCAAACTATTGACAAGACCTATCAACGCTACCTTCATAAGATCCCTCACATGTGCCTCCTCTTGTCCTTGGACATTGCCACAGGTCCTCATCACCTCACTCCTAGGTTATCACAAAAGTCTGCTGGTTGATCTCCCTGCCACAAATCTCTCCACATTCTTGTCTGTCCTTCACTCAGCTGTCAGAGCTACCTTCTTAAAGTGCAGATCTGACCATGTCACCTCGCCCAGCAGGCCTCACCTCCCCCTTACCAAACTCCAGTTGCTCCCTATCATCTCTGGGATCAAATATAAAATCTTGTGTTTGGCATTCAAAGCCCTTCACAATCTGTTCCACCACCACCAATGGACAGACTTCTTAGACCCTACACCCCACCATATATATTCTGATCTGATGACATTGGCCTCCTTGATGTTCTTTGCACAAAGATGCTCCATCTCCTGACTCTCATGTCCTTATTCTTAGCTATCTCTTAGCTGTCTCTCGTGTCTGAAATGCATCTTCACCTCCTAGCTTTCTTCACGTCCCAGTTAAAATTCTATCTTCTACAGGAAAGCATTCCCAATTCCCCTTAATTCTAGTGCCTGTCTACTACTAATTATCTCCAAATTTTCCTATATGGATCTTATTTGTACATAGTTGTTTCCATGTTGTCTCCTCCACCTGGCCAGCATTACCTGTCTTTTGCCTTTCTTTACATCCTCAGAGCTACTTCACTCATTATAAATTCTTAATAAGTGTTTACTGACTGACTGAGATGTACGGTTCAACAATGTCAAATAACAGGCATCATTTTTGTCAAAATTATTATTTTCCTTCAAAATATCAATTTTAACACAACCCTAACCTGCTTTAAATATAGAATGGAAAGAGAGCTGATCTTTAATTCAAATGATGATTCAAATACTGGCACTGAAACATGTTAATTATTTGTAAAGTCATAACCTCTCTGAGCTAGCCGCTCTCCAGCCACCTTCACGCCGTAACTCCTCACTATCTCAGGCTCTCCGGTTCCCTTCCTGGAGTCAGGAGCTTCAGAATAAGAAGTCCCCATAATTAGAGCAACCTACCCCACCTATCCTGGGTCAAAGCTCCAGATTAACAAAAATTACCCACAACTTACAAAACTGAGACCCATCCCAGGATGTGTGTTTCTCCGGCCTGTTTCATGCTATGTCACAGCTTACCTATCCTGATCTCTTTCCACCTCTAGTTTATAGAATAATAATCAAATCAACATGACCACTCCTGAAAGACACGTCAATCAATATGGTTTCACAAACTATCCCTATAGACTCTCCCTTCCAAAAGACTCATCCCTGGCCACCTCTCCCTCATACATGTTGTCTTTCCTTATTAGAATGTAAGTTCCTCGGGGGGAGAATCTGCAGGTTTATTTGGGTATTTTTCTATTTTTATGCTCAACACATAATGCTCAGTACAAAGTAAGCATTAAATAATTATTTTTCAATCATTCATGTCAAAGTAAGACAAATGTTAACTTGTACTCCCTACTTCACAGGGCTCTCATGAGAAAATTGTCATATAAACTTAAGCTACAACAAAAAACTGATTCATTACTATTTCACAAAAACAGGGCACTACACAAAAAGTTACAGGACACAGTCATTTAAACATCTGGAGATACTTCTAAATAATGTTGCCCTCAATAACTGCTAATGCCCATGACAAGGAGGTTTAGTTATAATGCATTAACAAAGCTATCAGACAGAAGCAACATCCTTTTCTTATGACTAACTCCATAATAAGGAAGGGAGGGAAAGGCCATCAAAAACAAGGGTGCTTTTCATTCTTTAAAAAAAAAGAGGGGGAACCAGAACCATGGCAAGTATACTCTCTCTTCAAGACATCAATTTATAATTGACTGGCTGAAACTCAGTAATAGGGGTTATTTTCCCTCTTTCAAAAACCTCTCCAAACTTCTACAGTAAAAAGAAGGAATAATTCCCAGACATAAGACTAACTGCTAGAAAAAGACAAAGAAATGTACTCTGAAATACTGTTTGTACTTGTTTTCTTTTCAGGACGGTCAAGAGCTTTTTTTTTTCCAAATCCTGTAACAGAAGTTTGTTCTCAGCTAGAGACCTCAGGGTCAAAATTTCAGACAAGAGCCAATTTCTATGACAGTTGTAAGTGCAGAAGGAATAAAGAAGTGTTGCATAATGGAAAAACTGACACTGCTACAATCTTAACTTCAGGCTTCTTCAGAAAGCCTCAATAAAATGTAGACAATAATTAGAGAAAGACATACTAGATAAAGAATGAGGATCAGAAGGCACTGCTATGACTTACCAGTTTTGTTTTATTTTACTGTGCACAAAAAGCCCTCCTTAAATTAAAATTAATCTTCCATATGGCTATTTAATATTAAGGCCATACTAATCTCTTCAAACTGCCCATAATCAATTAAAATAAAATGAGAATCATTGTATGAATCACACTAATTCGGGGAACAAATATTATTCAAGCAGGAACGTCTGATTAAATTAACTATGAGAAAAAACAGATGAGAATTTTCTATTTCAAATGCTTACAATTTTATAGACATCTTCATTAGGGCTGTCAAATTTCTGCTGTATTCGTTCCTCAAGAAAATAGATGCGAAGCTTCAAGTTGAAATTTTCTTTCTTTAAGTCAGTGATTTGCTGTAACAGAAAATTAAATGTTTTTTCTTGAGTAGGTAAATTCAAGGCAAGGTATTTCTACCGTGGGGTAGAGAAGGAGAAGGGTCCTGACGACTGCAGGAATTCTTAGGCTTAAAAGGTACCTAATCAGTTCAAAGTCATTACTGTTCCATTCATTCCAGGTGAAGAGATTAGGGGTACATTTTCTGGGAATCCAATTTTACTAACAGAAATATCTTGTGTTGCAATATTGCAAAAGTAGTTTTATAGAAAGTAGTTTGGTGGAAATTGGTATAGACTCATATCTGCATACCACAAAAACTTCAAATGCATACAAAACATATTTAGAGGGGACATCACAAGCAAATTAAAGAAAGAAGGATGAAATTATCTTTTAGATAAATGGATAGGAGAGTTTGAGTTTGTGACTAAACAGAAATTCTAACAATATAAAACTGAAAATTTTTTACACACATCTAAAGCAGTTGGAATTAGAAGTAACTGAAAAATTGCAGTAAATTTCTCTTATAAAGGTTTCATATCCAAAATAGATAAAAGATTGATTCAAATTTATAAGACTAAGAGTCATTCCCCAATAGACAAATGGTAAAAGGATATGAACAAGCAATTTTCAAAAGAACAAATCCAAGCTATCAAAAACCATATGAAAATATGTTCCAAGTCACTAATACTCAGAGAAATTCAAATGAAAGCAACTCTTAAGTTTCTACTTCACAACCATCACGCTGGCAAAAAGGGAAAAATGAAGAAAATTACAACTATCAGAAGGATTACAGGAAAAGAGACATATAATGCACTGTTAGAGCAGCGGTGAACTTGTCCAGTCATCTGAAAAGCAATTTGAAATTACATCTGAAAATTTAATAAACCTTGCATACCCTTTGAGCCAATTAGGTTACACAGTAGATATGAATGTGTACAAAAGTACAGCAGCTATTTTGTAATAGCCAAAAACTGGAAACAAATAGGATGCCCATCTATTGGGGCATGGCTAAACATATCGTGGTATAGGAATGTAATGGAATATTACTGTGCCTGAGAAATGACAAAATGCACAGTTTCAGAGGAAACTGGGAAGACCTTTACGATCTTCAACAGTAAAATGAGCAAAACTAGGAGACAAATTTAAACAACAGCATCATAAAGAAAAACAGCTTTGAAAAACTTGAGAACTCTGACTGATACAACCATAAGCCATGAGTCTAAAGGACTGAAGATGCATTACACCACCTACCTCCTGCCAGCAAGGTAACTGACCTAACATAAAGAACGAGACATACATTTTTGAATATGACCGATGTGGGAATTTGTATTGATGGACTATGCATGTTTGCTATGAGGATTTTGTTTTGTTTTACTGTTCAGTGGGGAGTTGTGGGGGGACAGGAGAGATATAATAAAATTCTTGCAAAATAAATAAATGGATCATTTTTTAAAGGAGCTTTAACTTCCAATTCACATTTACAATAATGGCAGAATATTTCAAATACTAGAGCTTTAACTTATCAAGGCACAAACAAGATTTATAGGAAGACAACTATGAAATGATCTGAACAGAAATAAAGTAAGAAAGAGAGAAGCAGTTAGGTGACCCTCCCCTTCTCTCTGTCTCTTTTTCTTCTCTCTCTCTTCTCTCTTCCAGATAGTCATTCTACTCATTTTCCATGACCTACTCCTCCACACCATCTCACCCTACTTCACTCCCAGACATGATCTTACCCTTGCTTTGCAATGACCCACTCAACCCTGTTCTCAAGATAGTCTCCCATCATTCCACCCTACTATTCCTTCCCAGGGTATACTCTTCTCCCTTCCCTATCTTGACCTTTTGTGAACCTGTTCAACTCTATATTACTCTTTGCAGTAAGATCTAGCATGCTTTGCCAAATCCCAACCCCCTGGATTCTATCACTATTCATGTGCTGCTAAATGGACCTCAAAAAAAAATCACAAAACTGAGTAGACTGGACCCACTACAAATTTATGCTAAGTAATCTCAACTAGGCCCTCACTGAAGCAAGACAATCCTGTTACACCTCTATAATCAATTCACTATCCCACTGACCACAGTAAGCAATTACCAATTTTTTCATCCCTCCTCATACCTCCTGTGGCACTCTCTCCCTTCACTTTCTCAGTTGAGAACTATGTCTCATACTTCCCCCCCAAAAAAAATAAAAACTGAGGTTATTTACTAAGGACTCCATTTTCTCCTCTCTTCCCCATCTCACTCAAGAGCTCTTCCTCTATTATCTACTATTTCCTCCCTTTCCCATCTCAATGAAGAGACAGTCCTTGCCAAAGACATGTAGCTGATACCACTTCAGCCCAATTTTTCCAGCAGACAGCCCCCTCTATCATTCCATCTCTCAATCTTCAGTCTCTACATACTGTCTGCTTCCTGATGCCTACAAACATGTCCCACCCACCTGCCCATCCTTAAAAAAAAATCCTCTCTTTATCTGAAGATTCTAGGCTATTGCCCTGGCTAACCTTGAAAAAACTACCTTACACCAAAAGTATCTCTTTACTTCTCTCACTCAATTCTAAACCCTTTGCAATCTGGCTTCCAACTTCACTATTCAAGTAAAACTGCTCTCTAAAGTTATCTATAAGCACTTAATTTCCAAATCCAATGACCTTTCCTCAGAACTCACCCGACTTGCTCTCTCTGTAGCCTCTGACACTATCAATCACCCTCTTCTCCAGGTTACTCTCTCCTCTCTAGTTTTTCATGACACTGCTTTCTCTGGGTTCTTCTGCTAAAATGGTCTGACCACTCCTAAAGCTTGTCTGCTGAGTTTCTCCAAAAGTCTATCCTGGGCCCTCTTCTCTTTTTCCTACTATATGAGGGATTCTTGGAGTTCATGAACTATTTTTTTAAATAACTATTTTAATATTACTAGCTTTTTTATATTCCTGTTTATTTTACTTTATTCATTTAAAAATATCATTCTGAGAAGGATAGGTTTCATCAGACTATACAAAAAAGGTTAAGAGCCACAAGCTCTTTAGTATCTCATTCTGCGATCTCATCAGCTTCCATGGGTTCAACAACCAGTTCTATGCTGACAATTTCTAGGTCTAAATAAATCGCCTTCGTCTCGCTCCAGTTCCAATTAACCAACTATTTAAGACATCTCAAACTAAATGTCCTATAGACACCTCAAATTCAACACGTCCAAAACAATTCATTCTGCTCAATCCTTCCCCTATTCTGAGTTTACCCATCTCTGTTAAAGAAGTCAATATCCTCCCAGTCACCCAGGTTCTCAACCTTAAGGTTATCTTTGACTCCTCACTTCCTCTGACCCCACATATCCATTCAATTCACTGCCAAAAGAGAGGAGCAGGGGGAAAGGTTATATTGGATAGAGAACCAGTCAGAACTAGATTCACATTCTGGTCTTTGATACATATTACTACAGGACCCTAAGCAAATTTTTTAACCTTTCAGTTTCCTCCAAACCCTTGAAGCATACAAATTCAAAATCAGTTGCTGATCTGCATTGGTAGAGGGGGTACCTTCTCTTGGGGGCATTGCCTACCTTAAAAAAATTACAGGTCAAATTCCCCAGCTCACCTAAAAAAAGTATATAAAGAAATAACAGAAGGAATACAATAAGAGAAAAAAGAGAATCAATACAAATCACATCTATATTATTACTATTTAAAAATAAGTAACAGTAGAAAAAACTTGAAAGAAATACAAAGAAAAGAAAGCAAACCAGATATTTTTATTAGTTACATACTTTTTAAAAATTATAAATAATCAGAAGTTTGGTATTATATACAATCTTTTTTTTTACTTTGACTGTCTAGAGGCTCTCTGATGGTAAATAAGTTTATAATAAAAGAATTTAAAATAAACAACCAGTCCACAGGATTGGGAACTTCAAGCTAAAAGGGAAGCATGGTACCTGAAATGAAGTAAGCACTTAATAAACGCTGGCTGACTGAGAGAGGTAGCCGTATATTCTTTTTTTAAGTATTTATACCTTATAATTTGTATATCATTTTTAATTTCACCTCTTGCTCTATCAAGTAAACATTAATGAGCTAGAAGAACACTAATGAACAGAATCAAAAAGCCCCATTTTATAAGAGCCACTGACACCCAACAAAGGAAAATTTCAATTCCCCTCTCTCAACCTGTTACCTTACTCATTATATAATACTAACATATTATTATATCACTAATAACTGGTTCTCAGACTATCAAGAGTCAATACTAAGAAAACAGACTCACAAAATCATATATTAAGAAAGGATCTTGGGGACTGTATTAATCCAACTCTTCTTGTTTTACAAAGAAGAAAACTGTGGCCCAGAGGAGGGGAATTTCTTGCCCAGTCACCTAGGCAATTAATATCAAGAGTTCTCCAAGTTCTCCAAGACCAAATACTTTTGGGCATGTAGATGGGAATCCTTCTAACAATAAAGGGCTGCAAGTTCTATTATAAAATGACATGAATGGGGGGGAAAAACTGCTAAGTTTAAATTTGAAGTAAGAAACGCATATTTCTCCAAACAGATGCCTAAACTATGACTGAAAGTTAAAACGTCATCTTTTCTCTATGTAACTTAGTGATAGGTAAGAAGAAACAGAGGCAGTAAAAAGACCTCAGGGAAGAATGTGGTGACTGAGAGAGTGGATTAAGACAAAACAGTAAAAAAAAAATGCCTCATCAAAAAAGGAAAGCATTTGATCTCTCCAGGACTACTGACTTACACTGACTTTATACTTAGCACAATATTAAGCTAAATTGAAAATGTCTAGTTTATTTTTCCTACAAGACGATCTTTGCCCAACAGAAGGAATATTCCCCTCCAGTGGCAGGGATGTCAATTAATATGCTAAAAGCTGACTCCTTGTACTTTTGTAACACTTTGTACAACAAAAAAGGCCTCCAAGATCGGGACCTATTATTATTCGAATGGCACCCTGAACATACAGGTTTATATTGCTCAAATAGCTGACTCATTGCCTATCTTTCCCTTCTTTTCTTTTACTGGTTTCCCACTTGCACATGGTTCTAATTAATTCCCATTCCATTTCAGACTGACCAAAGGATTCAGTCGGGTACATAAAGAAAGAGCAGTGGCACAATCGAGGTGATTGGGTTCTTTGCCACTGACTACCCAAGCTATTTATAACTTTGGATCCGTTTCCTCATCTGTAAAATGAGAAATTAGACTACATAATCTCTTAAGGTCTCTTTTTAGCTATAACATTATAGAAGTCTATGAATTTATGATTCAACTCCCCTTAGTTACTATGAAGAAACCAGTAAACATATAGCACATTAAATGTATTTTACAAACTCTCAGCATTCTGCCTTCCCTTTAACACTTGCAATTTCAATTTTCTGGGTAACAAAAATAGTATAGGAAATGTCTGTTGGCTTCATTAAGGGCCTCCTTTTAAATGTTTTAAGGAGACAGAGCATGAAACATTTATCGAAATAAAAACGTGTTCCCAGCCAGATGCTGGCTGTAAAGAGAAGCATTATTCAGCTACCAATAAAATATTTATGTAGGTTTGCTTTAGAATGCCTGTTGTTTTGTGTGGTAAGTTAAAATTCTTAGCAACACTTGAAAGACTTTGTCCTATTCCAGCTAACATAGTCAGGAGGTCTTCAGTTTACGGCCTCAAGCTAAAAGAGATTTAGGCTGGTCATCATTATAAAGTGGGACATCAAAAAACAAATGCATTCTCATTTCTTTTGCCAGTCATTCAAGTGAAACCACAGTGAACACTCAGAAAAAGGGGTACTAGCTTTTCTCCATAAACTGGCAGTCAAGTTCCCTAAAGATGACTGTCACCATTTCCATAAAAAGAAAGGTTATGCTCAAAACACTTCGACAAAATTGAAAATATCTTATCAGAGAGAGTACCTCCACCACCAGTAAAAATGACAATAGTTCACATTTCTACATCCCTTTACAATTTACAAAACACTTTCCTCACAAGACTCCTCTGAGCTAGAGTTCAAGAATTATCACCCCTATTTTACAGATGAGGAAACAGAGCTGCAATCACTACACACAGCCACAGAACTAGTTAATGGGATCAAATTCTGGGCTCCAGAGCCCCAGTATACTGCTCTTTCTACTATAACATGTTGCTTCTTTCCACAGACACACATACAAAAACATGCAACCTACATTATACTTGGGAATTTAACACAGAAAAATAAGATAATGCCCTAGGTAAAGTTTTCAAATTCCTGACACCTTGGACAAGAGTGCTAATTTTTTTGTCAATCACCTAGAAAGAAGAACATAAGAAAATTAAAATGGGTGAATACTGATCAAAGTTAGAAAAAATACTCCACCTACATGACAAACAGTAATGAAATTAATCAACTGGCCTAACCATTCCATGGCCATTTTCTACCATATACCTCACAGTCGAAAGCTGTATTAAACAAATCTCTTTGCTAGTTCAAACAAACTCCATCCCTTCCTCTCTAATCTAATCCTATTACACACTCATAATTGGTACCTGCTTTCAATACCACCCACCTGAGCAATAGCCCAGCAACAACAATCCCTTAACAGGTCTTCCGGCCTCCATTCTCTCCACCCTTCAATCTGTCCTTCAAAATAAACATAAATTAAACATAAATAGCAGTTTGATCTTGTCATTTTTGTTTAAAAATGTCCAGTGACTCCCTACACTCTCCTAAATAAAAGGTCAGCTCCTTCGTCTCTTTTATAAGGCTTCTGATAATACAGCATGACTCAAACTTCAGAATCTCATCACCTTTTGTTCCCTTCCATTCACTCTAGACTCTAGACAATTCTATACAAAGGGCAATTCTTGCTTCCTGGACTCACACAGCACTCTGTTATTTCCTTACTTTGCTCAGGCTGTTGCCCTGCATCCCTTAATGTTTTCCTTCCCCCTATTAACCTGATGAATCCTTACCCATCATTGAACTAGGAGTTCTTAATCCAATGTCTATGATTTTAAAAAAATGTTTCAATAAATTCTTTTTCTTTTCCATACATAAGCCTATGTATTTTGTTTATTTAAAAAAATTAATCTGAGAAGAGGTCTGCATGCCTCAGCTGCCTATCAAATGGCAGGCACCAAGAAAGGTTAAGAAGCTCTGCTTGGATGATCAACTTTGATAGACTTGGCTCTTCTCAGCAATATGATGATCCAAGACAATTCAGAAAGATGCATGATGGAAAACACTATCCACATCCAGAGAAAGAACTATGGAGTCTGAATGCAGATCACAGCATGCTATTTTCACCTTTTGTGTTATGTTTTTTCTTTCTCTCGGTTTTTCCTTTTGTTCTGATTCTTCTTTCACAACATGACTAATGTGGCAATATGTTTAATATGATTGTACACGTAAAACCTATATCAGATTGTTTGCCATGTTGGGGCTTGGGGAGGAGGAGGGGAAGAGAAAAAAAGTTTGAAACTCAAAATCTTATAAAAATGCATGTTAAAAACTTTCTTTACAAGTAACTGGAAAAAAATTAAGTAGTATTTTTTTAAAAAGAACTCCTGCTTGAAGCACAACACAAATGCCACCACCTTAATCCTCCAGACCTCACATAAATATTTTGTTTTCCAACTGTCTAATATATTTCTCATGTTATATTGTACCTTAGAGTTGTCTTTGTTGTGAACTTGTTGGGATACAGTTTAGTTGGGGGTTAGACCTGCAATTTCATTAGTATAGGAAACTCTACCAATGTAGGTTGGTACTTTCTCTGCCACTTACAGTCTTCAGAGTAACCCAGAGCAGGGTTTCTTAAACTTTTTCCACTTGCAACCCTTCCTAGAGCACTAAGAAACTGGTTATGTGACTTTCCCGGTGTCACACAATTAGTAGGTGTCAAAGGCAAGAACTGAGCCCATCTCGTTAAGGCCTGCTCTCTATTATGTTCTGCTGCCTCTCCCTAGATCCTTACATCCCCTACACAGCTGTTTCTTCCCAGGAGGAGCAAAGCCTTATCTAACTTTTGCATGATCCCTAGAACTTGGCCTCCTGTGTTTTCCAGCTGATTCACTTCATCGAAGCAAGAACTTATCCACAAAGTAGATGCTTCATAAATATCTGTTATATTACATTACTATACAGAGAGACTGAATGAGGTCAGGGGGAAGTATAAAGAGGTGGACACATAAAGAAGAGGAATATAGATTTAGTAATGTACAGGCCCTTATACATCTTCTAGTCCAACTACTTCATTTTACATATGAAGAGCCTGAGGCCCCAAGAAGTTAAGTGACTGCCCCAAGATCTGAAGTAGTAAATGGCTGATCCAGGATTCAAACTACAAACTGTCACTCCTAATCTTTCCACTGTACCATCATACCTCCCCATAAGAGGGACCTTCAACATAATCAAAACTGAAATCTAGGCACAGGAAACAATATTGTCATGGCCTGGGCAAAACCAGATTGCCAAAAATGATTATGGTATGGCTTGAGCCACTTTCAATAAATTCAAACATAAAAACACATTAACCCAGTTAAAGCTCCTATTTAGAATGAAGAGAAGATCCTGGGAGCCACCATTCATTAAGAGAAACAATATCTCAGACATTTAGTTAAACAGTTGCTCTTCAAATCTAATCTTAGACCACATAAAAGAGCATCTAAAAGGGCTGTTAAGTCATTACTTGAATTACATTCAAGTCATACACTCAAAAGGCCAATGACTAAGGCTGGGTGATCCCATATCACAAGACCACCTATAGTCAAAGCCCTCAACTCAATATGTGGTACTCATGTTCAACACCTAAGGCAAGCCCAATATAGAAATTACAAATGCCAACTTCTAACTGAGGTATGAATAAGGATGAAATCCAGTCGGCTCAGGTTAATCTGATAAATGATACTACCTAATAACAAGGTCTTGCTAACAGTAGTTAAATGAAACATTAATGAAAGGTGTCAAGGTTAGCTATGGGGTTCAATCTTTACTTCAGTGCACTATGATTCATTTAGAAAACTGTTCTTAGGGACTGGCCTAACTTAGTCTTCTGGTTTGTGTGGTTAATGATATATGAGGCTGTAACAACCAGTGAAAGTCAAATGAGCATGAAAAAAATTATCTAGCCAGTGTCCTGAATAAAGTAGCTCACATTTATAACTCCAAAGCATTCACAAGGTGGTTTCCTTCTAAAACACTTGTGAGGTAGATACGACAGACTTTCGAGTAACTTGCCCAGATACATAGTTGTGGGACAGTGGAAGGGTAAGGAGTAAGCATTTGTTAAGTACCTATTATGTGCCAGGTGGGACAATTAGGTGGCAAAGTGCACACTACTATGTGCAAGTTGGGACAATTAGGTGGCAAAGTGCATAGAATGCTGGGTCTGGGGTCAAAAAGACTCAACTTCCTTAGTTCAAATCTATCCTCAGATACTTACTAGCTGTGTGACCCTAGACAAGTCACTTAAATCTGCTTCTCTCAGTTCCTTATCTGTAAAATGAGCTGGAGAAGGAAATGGCAAACCATTCCAGTATCTCTGCCAAGAAAATCCCAAATAGGGTCACCAAGAGTTGGACAAGACTGAAATGCACCAGACATTGTACTAAGTGCTTTATAAATATGATCCCATTTAATCTAAGGAACACATGTACTCATAATCTAAGTTTTGTGTTTCCAAATCCAGATTATGCAATTGGCATTAAAAGAGTATGTTAAAGGTATGAAAGATGATCATCAGATTCTCCTGAATGTTTTCCCCAACACTAGGCAGTAAATACTTTCTAAATAAGTGATTTTTTTGGTATATCAGTGGCTACGAGAGAAAAACTGAAGTCAGTCCATATAAGATTCTAAAACAAAATTTACTGGAATAAAATTATGAAATACATCCCACCCTTCTTCGCAGCAAAGAAGGATAAAGAATGTGAAAAACTGCACCCATGGGCAGACTCAGTTGATGAATTTAAGAAGGCTTTGCTCAAATGCTTTTTTTCTCCTCTCCTTTTTTATTCTTTATTTGCTTGCTGAAAAGAGAGATTTCCAGAAATAAAGATTCTGTTTAAAAAAAAGATATTCAAAAATGTGTTAACAATTATGAAGTACAGTCAGCTAACCTCTAGGCTCACAGCAAGGTACAGGAAGATAGTTGTACCTAAAGGTACTTCTAACTGAAAGAAGAGAATGTTCTTCTAAGCCTAGAACAATCTGCTGACCCCACTAATGTAAGTACCAACAAAGGGTATATAGTTCAATTAAGAAAGAAATAATCCAAATATGGAAGCTCCTGGCATTCTCTTACATGAAGAAAATATTTCACTTCCCCCACATAGACCATGCTGTTCCTAAGTCCTCTTTGCTTTCAACAGTCCATGTTGGGTTCATGGGGTCAGAGTGCAAGCTTTCATTTACCTTTTCAATTTAACTCTAAGTTTTCATAGACCTTGGGCCTAAAGTCTTGGAAACCCCTTTATCTGGACATCCCCAAAGTTAAGAGGGAGTCCCCCTGCCCTGCAGAGTCATCACCAGTAAAATTTTTACCTCCTCAAGAGTTTAGACAAGGGGCTTGACTGAGATATGCAAGGTGGCAAATAGCAAAACGAACAAGAATAAACAAGAAACAAAAAAATCGAAGGTACTCTTAAGTCTCTCCATAGCTGAAATACATGATTTAATACTTCAATTCAACAAATTAATCTCTAAACCTTAAAAAAATACTATAAAGTATAATAAGTATATCAACATTCATTCATAAATTCATATAGTGTGGTATATAAGATGAATAAAGGGCATTAAAAAAAGGCTACATTACATTCATCCCTCTCCATTTAAACATACTGCTTCCTAACACAGGCTAACAACTTGCCCACCTAAGAATGAACCAAACTCATTAAATACCAAAGCTCTGTATCTGATACTAACTTCCATTTCATGAGGCCTTAAAGTAATATTCCCCTGTCCCCAAACTAATGAAAAGGCTGGTTGTATTACAAAAGGAAGAAAATGAACTTGTAAATGAGCCAACATCCAATACATTCCTGCTCTGTAACAGGTGCATCACATGATCCAGTGGCATACAGTATCTCAGTGTCTTGATTCCCTTACCTTCCTGGAGAGAATAGGGATAATCCTGGAGAGAATAGGGATAATACCCTATGACAATGAGCTACATGGTATGGCAGAAATGACTGTAAGACACCCAGAAGAGTGCAACAGCATAAAAAGTTGTACAGGTAGACTTGTTCTGACTGAAAGGTTGAATGAACAGCTTCTTTCTGAATCACAGGCTCATCCAACAATTAGATACATACCTCTGCTGCCAGGTCCAGCATGGTCTGAAAGGAAAATATGCTCTCATCCTAAAGTAAGTCATTTATAATTCTAAATCACTCAAATACAAATCAATATGTTTTCTCTGGAAATCATTTAGAAGCACAACTATTCCTGGTTGAACCCAAAGCATATGCCACCCAGGTGATTATATCCATCAGTAGAATGTGTAAAGTGAGGGACCGAAACTCACCCATCTCTAAGGTTTCCCAGCTCTAAAGCCACGATCTAGGGACTTGGAAGACAAAGTAGGGAGAGGAGGGAAAGGAATAGGCTCTGAATCACAAGACCCAGGACTGAGTCCTGTTTTTCCCATTGACTAGCTTTTCAAACTTTGAGCAGCTCCCTTTGCCCTTCTGTCTCATCTATAAAATGAGAGCATTAGCAGAGTAAGGTTCTTTCCGAATCGGAAATTCCATGATTCTATGAGTGGGATAACATTTTATCCTAGATCTGTCAGTTCAGATGAGGTTTCTCCTCTCTGAGACTCAGTTTCAGCCACTGCAAACTGGGGTTTATAACTATCTTTCTTAGAATGACATAATGTGCATGAAAGGCCTCTGCAACTGTAGAACACTGAATATGTGAGCTATTGTTACCACTAAAACAAGTCATCCCTATCCAGAAGTATGCGTACAATTCAAGAAGCCAAAGAAATGCATCTTTTACAAGCTTTCCAAAGAAATGTTAAAGCCATTTTGGGGAAAAAATCAAACATTTAATGGTTCAACCCAAAGAAATATTTGAGTGACTTCAAAACAGAATGGTAAGGGGGACATCTAAAACAGAGTGGCCATTTCAATTTCAACTATGGTATTTGCTCCTGCAAATGCTATAATAAAAAATATTAACGCCATAAAACCTAACAGCAGCCAAAGGACTCCAGTTGTAAAGAAAAAAACATAAATCCTTAAAGATATTGGTACCATAGGTACCAAGCTGCCTTTG
Source organism: Potorous gilbertii (assembly GCA_028658325.1). Classification (NCBI taxonomy): domain Eukaryota; kingdom Metazoa; phylum Chordata; class Mammalia; order Diprotodontia; family Potoroidae; genus Potorous; species Potorous gilbertii. The sequence goes on along the minus strand of CM053769.1, from coordinate 337,265,316 downwards.
TAAGCTCCCTGGCTTTGCAAGGTATTAGATCTTCAAGACCACTTCGACTCAGGAAAACTTGAGACAAATGAAAAATGAACAAGAAACAAGAAAGATCATCTAATAGTAAAGCACATTTTAATTACATGCAACACATGATAATCAAATCTTATCCACTGGAGGACTCAAACCCCACAACATATAGTTTGTACAGTTGAAATTATTACTGCTCAATGCTCAGAAATTACTTGTTTCCATTACAGATCTGACAAGTAATTTCTTCAATTGGTCACTGGTGGTTTGCAGATAACTATTAGAGGTAATGAGTATTCTAAATTAAATCCAAAGACAGCATTGCTCCACTCCAGAAAGACAATCGGGGATAGAGAAATATAATTGCCAAGCGTTATCCCATTTGTTTCCTCCAGTCCTTCTTTGATAAATATCTATCCATCTTCTACACTATGGATTTCAATTGGATACAAACGAAAAAGGTTCTCATTCATCCTGTGATGAATGAGTGAATACAGTTAACTCGTTCAGAAAATCCAGAGTTGGGGAAAAAGAGCCTATTTTTCTATTAGCTAAAATATAATCATGACCTCCTCTACTAAATGAGGAAAATTCTCAAATATAAACTTGAAAGTTCAAATACACTAATTAGCAATAGGATATGAAATAAATTCCATCCATTACTCAACATATAAAGAAGTCCCATATGTAACAAAACATAAATGCCAGCATCTTGGATGGTGGCCAAAATGTAAAAAAACAAAGTGTCTATCCATTAGAGAATGGCCAAACTTCATTTCTATTTTGTAATGGAATACCGTGGAAACTAATGTAGAGGGAAGTAAGCAGAACTAGGACAACAAAAGGAAAAATTACAACCATCTTATTTGTGTTTTTAATTGCACCCCCTATGCCAGGAGTGGGAAACCTGATGCCTCAAGGTCACATGTGGCCTTCTACTAGGTCCTTGGGTGCAGTCTTTTTGCCATGTCCAAGTTTTACAGAACAAATTCTTTTATTAAGAGAATCTGCTCTGTGAAGTTTGGATTCAGTCAAAGGGTTACCCCTGAGGACCTAGAAGGCCCTATGCTTTGCTCTATGATTTCATTAGTGAGGGAACTCCTGGTGAGGAACTTCCTCTACCAATACAGTTTGGTCAGCTACTTTTAGTCTTAGATAGAGGCCTGCAGAAAGGGGAAGTCTAATGACTTGTCCAGAGTCACATAGCCAGTTATCTGTCAGGGGCAACACTTGAACTCAGCTATTCTTGGCTTCAAAGCCAACTCACTATCCATCATACCATAATATAAATGAAAACACCAGCAAAAGACAGCCATATGATAAAATAAAATATCCCATCTCAGTAGAAAAATAGAGGACACTAGGTATGAAACACTGTATTTGCTGTTAGACATTATTACTCTATGGGATCACTTTGATAGACCCTTTTTCCTTTGTTATAAAACAGAAATATCAATGGGGGGAGAAGGGAGAGAAAGATAGATGTGGGAGAGAGAGAGATTGGGAAATTACTGTAATATAAAAGCAAAGTGGGGAGAAGGCAGTTAGATGATGAGTGGATAAAGTGCTGAGTATGGAGTAAGGAAAACACATCTCATCTTTATAAGTTCAAATCTGACCTCACACTTAGCAGCTGTATGACCCTGGTCAAGTCACTTAACCCTGTTTGCTCCAGTTCCTCATCTGTAAAATGTGCTGGAGAAGGAAAAGGCAAACTACTCCAATATCTCTGCCAAGAAAACCCCAAATGGGGTCACAGAGAGTGGGATATGACTGAAAACACATGAACAACAACAAAAAAAAGGCACCCATCATTTTTTTGAACTAGCAATTCCAAATCTCATTTAGCATCCTGTTTATCTGATAGTGAATGCAAAATATCAAGTTATACTATGGCCTCACAACTGAGGCCAAACAGATTTAGCATCAATCTTAAGGTGCCACCAGGAAAATGCTCCTTCTCTGCTGGTATTTAGCCTTAATAGTTCTCTGAAAATACAGCTCCCTCTGGGTTCTGGATTGCAGGAGGTAACAAGCTTGATTTGTTAACTAGGGTAACAGAGATAGTTCCACTTACATTTTCAAAGTCTTTCATGTTTCGAACTCTGGTAGGAGACACAGTTTCTTCTGAAGCATTTGGGAACACTAAAAATTAAAAGAGAGATACTTTAAAAAAAAAAAGCACAATATGCAAATTACACAAAATTCATTTTGGGAAAGGGGCCTAAGGAAAACAAAATAGAAAGAAATACACATTGTGCTGAGTCAACTTTTTCTCAGCTACAATTTACTAGTTTGGCTCTAACTAAATCCCCAATACACCATATTTAATATTTTTAAATTGTATAAACTTAACCCAAGCATAAATGAAAGAACATGAACTAACAACCTCCAAACAAAATATTCTAGACACACAGTAATATGGTAGCAATTATAGGGCTCAACTTATATGACTGGAGGAACCTGACAGGATAATCTAGGTTAGTCCAACCTCTCTATTTTGCAGGTAAAAAAATAGAGCCCAGAGAGGGAAAGCGAGTTGTACAAGGCTACACCAGTGGTAAATAACAGCGCCAAGACTCAAACCCAGTCTGTCTGAAAGAAGACAAGGTTTCTGAAAGGTGAGGATGGAGGGAAATTAATTCTAGGCATGAGGGTAAGGGAGACAGTATAAATTCATGGAGATATGGGACAGAATGTTAAGTTTTGGAAATGGCATGCTTTTTGTTCGGCTGGAAAACATAGTCTATCTCTATCAATGTATATAATGTGAAATGAGATCTGGAGGTAAGGGGATAGAGTTGGATTCCAGAATTACCTACAGATCTACCAACAACCTGACATTGGTCAGTTTTACCTCCTCAACAAAAATCTCACAGATTCATTGAGAGGGGTAAGACTACTTGTTGAACTGTTCACTGTAAACTAGGGAAACTGGAAAAAGGAAGGCAGATAACAGACCCCAATTTTGTATCAGCAGTTGGTACTTTATGCTCCTTTTATGAGCACTTATATTCTAATCTGTATTCTATTTAACTGCACGCCTGTCTTATTTCTTCCTCCTATACAATAAGATCACTGAGAACAGGGAACATATTTTATTTATCTTTGCAAATGTTTGCTGAATAAATGTGTACTCCATGTTCCATACATTCTGGAAGAAAATGTTCCACATTCAATTAAACAGACATTTATAAAGCACCTAAAAGTATAGTTTTCAAAATAAACTGAAGCTTATCCTTCTAAATGCTAAAACTTATGGAGGGTGTTTTACCCATTTCTCATGGAAATCTAAAATAATAGTAGTAATAATTCACATTAATGTCGTGTTTTTAAGTTTAAAGCATACTTTTCTCACAACAAGTTAATGATTTAAGTGATCGCCAAGTACCATTATTCCCATTTCATAAACAAGGAGAGAGAAACTCAGACGTTGTGACTATCCCCAAGGTCACATGGCTAGTAAGTGACAGAATTAAGACCTGAACCCAGAAACTCTATTTGTGGGTCCAGTGTTTTTTAACTATGCATTTCTGACTCGTTAAACGAGAGTATAATGATCTGAAAGAAAGGGGGCACAGTGTCACAGAAACAGCACTGAACCCTTGACAAGAGACCACGGTTCTCATCTCTCCACTGCCTAACTCTGAGCAAATCACTTGGCCTGTCTGGGCCTTGGAAAATAGGAAGAAGGTTAGGCTAAAAGTTTACTACCTGAGTGATACTGAGCAGATCACTAATCTCCCTGGCCTCAGTTTCCACATCTGTATATGAGGTGAGGCCAGTTCACCTATAAGATCCTTCCCAGTTCTAAAATCTAGAATCACTAATGTCCCTTCCAATTCTCTGACTTAAATAACCAATCATTGAACTTTTCATTAAAAATTCAGGGTCATTATGAACATCAATTATTGTCCTGCAACAAAATGCTATGTTGTCCAGAGGGGTTAATGATGTATGACAAGGCTGTTCACTCCTATATTAAACGATTCCATATTACTTTGCTTTTCAAGTTCCTTTGTCTATTACTCGTCCTATCTCTTTCACTGCTATGGCAGCAGTTTGCCTCAAGCAACCCAGAATTACTCTCCTAATTTGCTGTTTCTAATCAGCTGCCAATAGATAAAGAAAACAACAAAGCTAGTTAAAATAATGTGAAAAGTAAAAGTAAATGGACCCTGAACGAGGGTTTCTAGGGATCTCCTGTAGGGGGGAAAGAGTCCGTTTTGACTACTCAAAGGCTTTTGATAATTTACCGAATTTTCCACTAAATAGTTGAACTTTGTAAATAAGGGTCCATCAGAGGAAGTCAAATGTTACTAAATAAAATTCTCATGAATGCCTTCATTTTCAAGTAAATGTCAGATATGTGATTATACAACATTGTGACATAGTACAAAAGAGAAAAATTTAGGCACAAGGCCTAAATTAACTTTAGGCCAAGACGTTCTTAGTCTTTTGTTTCATGGGTCACTTTGGAAATCTATGAACCCCTTTTCAGAATAACATTTTTAAATACATAAAATAAAATACATGGGATTACAAAGGAAACCAACTGTAAAAGTTTAAAAAAAAAAAAGAAAAAGTTCACAGATCCCCTGAAATCCATCTGCGATCTACTGTGGGTCTGTGAAGCAAAAACTCTGCTTTAGGCAGTCCGGTAAAGTACAAACAGCACTCACATAGAAATTAATAAACTTGAGTGCTAGTTAGGCCTACACCACTATAAAATGTATGACCTATAGCAAGTCATTTCCCTTTTCTAGACCTATTTCCTCCTTAATAAAATTAAGGGATTGGACCAAGTGATCTCCATAAGCAATTCCAAATCCAATGTTATTACTGTAAGATATTCCAAATTGTTAGTTTTTCCAAAGAAGACACATAAATAAAAGCTCCCATTTCTAAAGTACTTTGAGGTTTACAAGTTGCTTTCTTCAGAACAAGCCTTTCAATCAACAGTCAAGTAATAAGCACTTATTAAGCACCTCATAAATGCCAGGCATTGTGGTTGGTGCTAAGAATCAAAATATGCAAGTGAAATAGTTTCTACCTTTGAGGAACTACAGCCTTGAAAGGGATATAGTATGTTCACAAATAAGTGAATTAAGGGTATATACAAAATAAATACACAATAATGGAGGAGTGGGGGTTTGAAACTAGGGCAATCAGAAGCAGTCTATGGAAGAGGTTACACTTGGGCCTAGCACCTGATGAGAACTTAGAGTTCCAAGTGTTGAAAGTGAGGAGATGAGAAGGGAAAGCACTGAAGACTTGAGGAATAGCCTATGCAAATGTACAAAGATGGGAGATCAAATACCCTTTACATGAAACAGAAGCAGGTCACTCTGGGTGGAGAACAGAGTGGATGAAGGAGATGAAGAAGTATCATCAACAATTTAAAATCAGCAAACTGAGGCTCAGAAAGCTGAATGACTTGCCCAGGATCACATATTGCTATAGGTTACAATTAGAATTCAAACCTAGGTCTTCTGACCCCAAGATCAGTTCTTTTTCTCTTGGGATTACATTTATTTTCCACAAAAATGAAATTTTTGATAATGACAGCAAAACACAAACTGCAAAAGAATCTTGAGCCAAAAAATTTAGAATAAGCATGATACAGTCATTCATTAAAAAGAGCCATTCCCTGTGGTCTAGCCAGCTACAGGATCCAAATAGTTCCATCTCAAAGTTACTGGAATGCAGCTGGCAGACAAGAGTTAGGCAGTTTCACAAAAAGGATTTGGCTGAGTTAAAAAACAAGATACAATTTTTACTGAACCACAACTACCCTTTAGCAAGGGCCATTTCAGACTAATTTTTTGACCTAACTATCATTTAGACATCCCCATAAATCTAAGAATGGCCAGTCTAGATTCCTTCTTAATGAACAAAGTACATCATTTGCTGTACTTACCAGTGCATCCCAGACCAAAATTAGGATCAATGTCTGAACCATCTGGTAAATTTGAAATGAGAACACTAGGAAAAAACATGCACAACAAAGCAAAAGATTAGACAGTTTTTAACAACAGACATTACTAAGACTGCCTAGGGCTACTAAAAAGACATTAAACTCTACTAGCCTCGGCTAACAACAAATCAAGAAAATGTGCCTATGATATAGCTAGGGAATGACACTACCAACAAATCTTTAGAATGTGACTTGGGAAAATAATGGCTAATTCAGGTGCTTCAAGGATATCATAAAGACCAAATATAAATATGGAGAACTCATTATCCTAAGAGGTTGTAATGCCTCAAAAAAAAAGAAAAAGGGAGAGGGAATAGAAACACATACAGATAAAACTGTAATAACTTATTAAATGAAACTAGGAATATTCAAAAAACATTCCTAAATTCTGAGGTGGACATCACAGAGGGTATCACACTGTTAATAATCATGTGAAAAGATGCTTATATTCCTTAAAAATCAGAGAAATATATAACAAGAAAACCTTAAGATACCACTTCATATCCACCAAAACATAAAAAATTGAAAGTAAAAAATGTAAAAATTTCAATATTGGCAGAGTGATAGAGGAAAAGCCCTTATTACACTATAGGTGTGGTTGAAGACATACAAATATTTTAAAGGTCAATGTTAAGTTATTAAACCAATCATACCTTTTGACCCAATGATTATATTGCAAGAACAACATTCCCACAGACATCATAAAAGGAAAAAAAATGTTCTAACTGTACAAAAAATATTCAAGGCTATTTTATTTGTAATATATAGCAAGAACGGAACCAACCTCTATATCCAATGATCAGAAAATGGCCCCCAAAAAAACTATCATATATTAATATAACTGAATACTATTGTACCAGAAAATATAACTCTAGCATATCCAAAGAATCATGAAATAGGAAGTAGTGATGCTTGCATTCTCATGAAGGAATTCCACAGAAGAAAAAAAAAAGTATTCACTTGCAAGTCCCAGTGAAAGACTCATAAGTAAGGAATGAATTCCATGCGGTGGGGGGAAAAAGTGGTGTCCAATTAATCAATCAATAAATATTTATCAAGTATCTATTATGTGTCAGGTACAGTGCTGGGACCGGATACTGAAAGACAGAAATAAAAGTCCTTGTATTTAAGAAAATTATATTCTATTAAGAGAAATATGTGTATAGGTATGCATGTGTATACATGTATATATGAATATGTGTATAAATGTACATGTATGTGTGTACAGATAAAGAGATCTATAAATACATACATACACACACAAAATAAATATAAAGCAATGGGGGAAGGAGGAACACAAGCAGTTGATCGGAACAGAAAAGTTTTCATGAAGAAAGTGGCACTTACATCAGAGTTTTAAAGGAAACTAGGGATTCTAAGAGTCAGGGCTAAAGGGGGAGCACATTCCAAGTTGAGAAATAACCTGTACAGTGATGGAGGATTATTTGTGGAGAAGAGCAAGAAAGCCAATTTGGTTGAACCACAGACTATGTGAACTGGAGTAATAAATAATAAGCCTACAAAGGTGGAATCTAATAAATTAAGGACCTTAAGTGCTAAACTCAGAAAACTGTATTTGACCCCAGAGAAAATAGAAAACTACAAGAGTTTCCAAGTAGGCAAGTGAAATGGTCAAACCTGGGCAACTAGGTTACACAATGGATAAGAGCACCAAACTTGGAGTCAGAGACCTAAGTTTAAATCCATCCTCAGCCACTTACGAGCTGTGTAACTCTGGGTAAGTCACCTAACTTCTCTGTGTCTTGGTTTCCTCATTTGTAAAATGGGGGAACCTAGTTCATAGGGTTATTATGAGAATCAACTTTGCAAACGGTAAAGCTCTATATAAATGCTATTTATCATTACTGTGATGAAAATCATGTGGATGATGGGCTTGAGAAGGGAGAAATGAGGTACTGAGGTTAATAAGAAGGTTACTGTTATAGTCCATAAAAGAAATAATAACACCCTTAAATAGGGTAGCTCTGTAAGTAGAGATGTGACCAATTGTAGACATGTTGTGGACATACAGTGGACAAGATCTGGCAAGTGAGAAGTAAAGAATAACTCTCAAGTTAGAAAAGTAGAAGCCTGGTTCTCCCTGTTGGGAGAGAGAGAGAGACAGAGAGACAGAGAGACAGAAAGACAGAGACAGAGAGAGAGAGAGAGGAAGAGAGAGAGAGATTAGATAGACAGATAGGAATCATCTGCATAAAGATAATAGTTAAAGTCATGGAAGCTCATGAGGTGAGAGAAGGAAGGCAGAAAAGAAGTCCGAAGACAGAACCCTGAAGCACATCTCAATTATAAGTAGTAAAATGTATAGTTTTTGAAGAGGACCAATGATAGCATGGGGTGATGTCTTGACTTTTATGTAAACTGGATTTAAGTGAGGCAGAGCTGGGCAAAGTCATCGGCCTTACTTTCTCGTTGATAGTCACCAAGGTCACAGGGATTACAAAGGACACTCTCTATCCTCTATCTCCTTATTTTTCACCTGACGGCTGTCTCCCATTCCTGTCACCTCTGCACTTCAGCTTCCATATCTTCCGTTGCATCTCTCTTCAAATCTCAACTTCTAAAAGAGGACTTTCCTGGTCCTCACACTCCTACCCCTATTTGCTAGGATCTTCCCCACTGAGACAACCATCTATCTATTCTCTTATGTTCTCTTGTATTCTACATAGCTTGTATGTGCCAATTTCTATTCAACTTTGTCCCCTCCATTTGAATTTGAGTTCCTTAAAGGCAGAGACTACTTTTGTTTTTCTTTGTACTCTCAGTTTAGTATGGAGCTTAGCACATAGGAAATGCTTAAAACATGGTGTTGACTGACTAAACCTATGGAGGCCAACAAGATCACCTAGGTACAGTATATTCTCAAATACACCAACATAAATGGAGTGAAACATGAATGATGATTCAGTAAGGAAGAGAAGGAATGTTAAGGCAGATAAGAAAAAAGTGTCAAAAAACAACTAAGGAAATAAAGACTATCCAAAAAAGAGTAGTAATCTACAATGTCAAATACAGCAGAGACTAAGATGAATGATAACACAGAAAAGACCACTGGATTCAACAATTAAGAAACAGATGGTAAACTTCGAGAAATGGAAGGATTAAAAGCCAGATTTGAAGACTGGAAGCTAATAGGATATGAGAAATTTGAGATACCCATTCAAACTGAGGCAATGACAGTGTCAAGGGTTTTTTAAGGATGAGGGAGACTTGGGTATGCTTATAGGCAGCAGGGAAGAAGTCAGCGAATAAAGAGAGGTTGATGAAGATAAGCTCCAAGAAAAGAAAGAAAAGAATGAAATCAAGGCACAACTAGAGTGGTGATTTGGCCTTGTCAAGGAAAACTACCTTTACACCAGATACTGAGGGAAAAAGGAGAGAATGGAGGATGATGTTAAAGGGCTATGTATCTAGAGAGCAAAAGAAGAGGTCAAGACTGGAGAGAGATATTTAAGAGTTGTCTAGAGAGGCGGTGGTTAAAATGTGGAAATGAATGAGAGAAGAGCCAAAGACAAACAAAACCTGGACAAACACCATTATTAAGGAATCAAAGATCTAGAAGTGGGAAGAGATCTCAGATATCATCCAGTGTCACACCCTCCCTTTTCTTCAGGTGATGACAACGAGATACTGAGAGATTAAGTGACAGGCCTGAGGTTGCAGGGAGTATGTATCACAAGTAGGATCTGAACCTAAGTTCTCTGACTCCACAGTACCAGGGATTCAGAAACGGATGTAGAAAGAGTGAAGGAGACAGAGATATGATTTAGAGGTAAAAATATATGAAAGACTTGGAAAAGTGGGGCAGCTAGGTGGTGCAACAGATAAAGCACCGGTCCTGGAGTGAGAAGGACCTGAGTTCAAATCCCAGCCTCAGACATTTACTAGCTGTGTGACCCTGCGCAAGTTCCTTAACCCCAATTGCCTCCAAAATGAAAAGACAAAAAAGGCTAGAGTGCTTAAGAACAAAAAGAAGACTGGGGAGTAAAAGCAGGGACTTCCTTGAGCTCTCCCCCAAAGCCCTCCAAATACCTGCAAACAAACGACTAAGCAAATTTTAGAGTTACAGAACCTACAAAACGACAGAGTGAAACCAATCCCCAGCTCAAGACAACCTGGAAAGTCCACAAAAAGGGTCTTTTGCACCAGCAGGGAGCAGAGTGCAATTCAGTGTGGGCAGCACCTGGCACAGACCAGGCCAGAGCAGGCGTAAAGAGACTGATCAGAGGGCTTGGAATATGATATTCCAGAGGTCAAAGGAGCTAAAGATTAAAACTAAGAATCACCAACCCAGCAAAACTGAGTATAATCCTTCAGGGGAAAAAAATGGGTATTCACTGAAAGGACTTTCAAGCATTCTTGCTGAAAAAAGCAGAGCTGAATAGAAAATTTGACTTTCAAATACAAGAATCAAGAGCAGCATGAAAAGGTAAACAGGTAAGAGAAATCATAAGAGACTTATTAGAGTTGAACAGTTTACATTCCTACATGGAAATGAGACCTTTCTCAGTATTAGGACAGCTGGAGGAAATAAACAAGACAGATAGATTGATGGTACAGAGTGAGTTGAATATGAAGGGATGATATCTAAAACTAAAATTAAGGTGTAAGAGAGGACTATATTAGGAGAAAGAGAAAGGGAGAAATAGAATGGCGTAAATTATCTCACAATAAAAGAGGAAAAAAAAAGGACTCTAACCAAATTCTGGAGCTGCAGGATCCACAGAATGATGGAGTGAAACAAATCTCCAGTCCAAGACAGCCTGGAAGTTTGATTGAAAACATCCATTGCGCCACAGTCCAGCATGGGTCCCACCAGCACAGAATGGACCTGAGCAGGCCTCAGGGGTACTGAATCACTAGCACCTATGGTGGTTTCCAGACTTCTATACCCCAAAACACCAAGAATAAATTGCAAGGTCAGTGGAAAAAAACCTGTTGGACCTGTGTGAGAGAATAGAGCAGTTCAGCCCCAGGGCAGTGGAGGGGGCTGATGATCACACACAGGCAGCAGCAGCAGCTGTTTCTGGAGCTCTAGGTCCACAGATTGTGGGGGGAATCAAGCAACTGACAGTACACCACCCCACCCCCACTGGAAACTGACAACTACCTTGACAAAGAGCTCAAAAGTCAAGTAATTGGCTAGGGAAATGAGCAAAAACAGGAAAAAAAATAGGATTATAGAATCTTACTTTGGTAATAAGGAAGATCAAAACATACAACCAGAAGGAGACAACAGAGTCAAAGCTCCTATATCCAAAACCTCCAAGAAAAATATGAATTGGTCTCTGCCATGGAAGAGCTCAAAAAGGATTTTTATAAAAAAGTAAGAGAAGTAGAGGAAAAATTGGTACAAGAAATGAGAATGATGCAAGAAAATCATGAAAAATGAGTCAAGTGCTTGCTAAAGAGGACCCAAAACAATACTGAGGAAAATAACACCTTAAAAAATAGCCTAGGGGGCGGAGCCAAGATGGCGGAGTAGAAAGACTCACATTTGCTAGCTCCGAACCCACAGCCCATGGATTTCCTCTAAAAAGAACTCCTGACAAATTCTGGAACAGTGGAAGCCGCACAGAAACACAGTGAAGGAGATTTCCGTTGCAGAGAGCCCTGAAAAACCTACCCCAAAGGTCCATAGAGCCCCACACGAGAGCGGAGCCCTGTCCTCCCCTGCCCTGGCCGCGCGGCACTGAGAGGAGCGAGCAGATCCAAGCAGGCATCAGGGACCAGAATCTCCAGCAGCCTCGAAGGTCCCTCCACCCACAGACGCGCAGGTCAGTGAGAGAGACGGGCTGAGAGGGGAGCAAGAACACATGGGAAGCAACATATTGCTTGCCTTCTCAATGAGAGTGGGTGGGAAGGGAAGAAGGGAGAGAATTTGGAACTCAAAGTTTCAAAAACAAACATTAAAAAAACTGTTTTTACATGCAACTGGGAAATAAAATATACAGGCAATGAAAGTATAGAAATTTATCTTGTTCTTCAAGAAAGCAAAGGGGAAAGGGATAAGGGAAGGGAGAGGTGTAATAAAAGGGAGGGCATACTGGAAGAAGGAATAATCAGAATGCATGCCTCTTGGGGTGGGCAGAAGGGAGAGATGAGGAGAAAATTTGGAACTCAATCTTGTGGAAGTGAATGGTGAAAACTAAAAGTTAATTAATTTTTTTAAGAGGCAAGAAAAAGGTTTTACAGTGGAGGGGAAGAGGGGGAAGGTGAGAAGGAATGAGTGAATCTTACCCTTGTTGAATTTGGCTTAAGAAGGGAAAAATATACATACTCGATTGGGTTTCTTAACCTACAGGAAAGTAGCAGGGAAGGGGATAAGAAGGAGAGATGACAGAAAGGAAGGTATACTGGGGGAGGGGGTAGTCAGAAGCAAACATCTGGGGTGAGGGAAGGGAAAAGATGGGGAGAAAATTTGGAACGCGAAATCTTCTGGAAATGAATGTGGAAAACTAAAAAGAAATAAATTTAAATCTTAAAAAAAAAAAGGTAAATTTATCACTAAAACATGTTACACAATAGGGAAACAAGAATAGAAGAAACCACAGTGATTTCAGCACCAAAATTTAAATGGTAAATTAGTCCTCAGTCTTTCATATTTTCCTCTTATAATTTAATATGGACCAAAACATAATCCCTGCAGTAAGTTTTTTTGTTTTGTTTGTTTTATTATTTTGCAGCTGTAGTTTAATCTCAGGTTCCTTATGTGACATTGTCAGTTTGAATGTTGAACTTTCAAGTCACTTATTTAAAAAAAAAATCATAGACCCCACGGCTTTACTATCTCCTATAGGTTTAGTGATAATACCCACTCAATCACTCACTCAACAGTTAAAGTACCTACTTCATACTGTTGAAGGGGACAGTGTATTTATGTTGGAGGTAAATCTATGATAGACTGGAGAGGGAAGGGAAGCAGGGAGGGGAAGCAACTCATCTTCCAACCCTCTAAATGGTCAGTCAACAATTCCTTATACTTAGGTCAATTCCTTTTGGGTCATTCCACAGCACAGCATTGTAGGAGATTGAGAGAGAGGAAAGTCACAAAGATAGTTAAGACAGACTGTCCATATGAAGTTTATAGTTTAACTGGATGACCATGATATACCCACAAGTATACAGTAACCATACAATATAAAACTGAATAGAATATACGTAATTAAGACAGGTACAAAACACTACAAGAAGCAGAAAGATCATTTTCTTTCTGTCTTTTTAGTTTAATTTTATTGTGATCACTTCCAAATATAAACCTGCCCCCTCCATTGCCCAGAGTTCTCCTTTTAACATGAAATAAAAAAAAGAGAAAATAAGCATTCAGCAAAGCCAATTATGTAACAATATGTATAATCTTCTATACCCATACTCCCCCACCAATGCAAAGTGGGGAAAGAGATATATTATCTCAACTCTTCTCAAGGGCCAAAGTTGGTATCATAATTACACAGTGTTCAGTTTTGGATTTTGGTCCAGGAAAGACCGGTTGGCGACTTAGCTAGGTTTTAAAGAATGTGTGTAAGTCTCTCTTTTGACCAAGCAAGGGCTGAAGTCAGGAGAAACATGAATTTGAATCACAGCTCCAACATTTACTAAGCAACTATGGGCAAGTCTTTTCTTCATCTGCAAACAGGCATAAAAAATGTTAACGACCTCACTGGGTTGTCCCGATGAATAAATGAGATAATATACATAAATGTCAGCTATTATTACTACCAGCTCATAGTTAATTAACTCTTCTGCCTTATATCTTCAGGTTTGGCAGGTAGCATTTACTATACTTAATTAGCTCAAGTTAACTCCTGAACCTCCTATTCACTCTTGCTTGCCGGTCCCCTCCCCACCACCCTCTGCAGAGAAGCCATATGCAACAGCCTCATTTAAGCTCACCCTCTGGGCAGCTCCTACTTGGGTTGAATTTCATCACCTTGAAAGGTTATTCAAGGGAGTAACAATTCAAAGCAGGTATTGAGGAAAAGCTGACTTTGGGGACAAGGGAAAGATACAATGGAGAAACTGGCTATCTTCCCAACTTTATCATTTCTCAGCATTTAAAACTGGGTCCCTTCATGTGAATTGTGTTTGAAAACAATTAAAAGGCAGTGTAGTGCTATGGAGCGGTCTGCAGACTTGTTTTTTTTTTAACCCTATGCCCTGGAAGTAAAAAAAAAAATTTTACACAGACTCCCAAAATACAATGTTTTATTTATTTTTTTATTTATAAATTTTATATTATGAACCATGGCAATAATAATTTTGTAATTAAAAAATTTACACAAAACAGAAATTTTTTAAATGAGATGAAGCTAAAATAATATTCGAGCTTAAAGCTAATAAGGATCTACTAAAGTTTACTGAGTAGAGCAGTGACCTGGTCAAACCTGAGCTTTAGAACAATCACTTTGGCAGCTGTATCAAAAATGAATTTGACAGAGCAGATTAGAGGCAGAAAACTCAATTAGGAGGCTACTGTAAAAGTCCAAGTAAGGCTCTTATCTAAGGACATGAACAGAGAGAAGGGAATATACTGAAGAGATACTGTGGAGGTAGAAATGACAAGGCTAAATACGTGGGGTGAGGGTAAATGGGGAGTTGGGGAAACACCAAGGCTGAGATAACCCAAGGTACTACAAGAAAGTTGGTACACTAAGCAGAAACAGGCAAGCTCAAAAGAGAGATAAATTTGGTTTAAGAGATGATCTGCTTTAGACATGAGGAGTTTGAGACTCTTCTGGGACACCTAGGTCTAAATGCTCAATAGACAGTTGGTGTGTGGATTGAGTTGAGGACAGAGATTATATCTTGAGAGTCACCAGCATTAGAAATTACAATTAAGCCATAGGAACTGATAAAGTCACCAATGAGACAGTATACAGAGAGAAAAGGACCAGACCAGAGTCCTGAAATACAGCCACAGTGGGAGTGGGGGAATTTTGAAGGGGACAGTGTAGTTATACTGGAGGTAAGTATGTGATTGGCTGGTTATCTGGGGGTGAGGGGGAGAAAGGAGAAGCAGATAGCAGAGTGAAATGCAATTCATCTTCCAACTTTTTGAATGGCTGATCAAAGATTCCTTAGAGTCAAGGCATGGAACCCTTGGGGTAACAGTCATTCCACAGCCCCTACTTTCAGGGTCACTGATGTAGCAAGTAAGGAACATTGCTCTTAAGAGGCAGGTCACACTGTCAATAAACATGTATCAAGTGCTTACTATGTGCCACGCTTATGTTAAATGCTGGGGAATCTTTCTAAGCTCTACCACTATTGTGTGACCTTGGAAAAATGACTTCCTTTTCATGGGCCTCTGTCTCCTCATCTATAGAATGAAGTTGTTGGACTCAATCTCTCCAACAGAAAAGAAATAACTCTGGACTTAGATATGTTTCCCTTGAACAAAGAAACCTTATGCTCACCATTTATGCCTGTTACCATCTCCCCATCTCCTCTCCTCTACCCCTAAAACCCTGACAAAGATGTAGTCTGTCCTTCCCTTCTCCTATTCTCTCAAATGGATGGTGCTCTTACAGGTTGCCAGAAAGAAAAAAATGACCAATTTTCACTCAAAACTGTTTGAGGAGCTCAGTCACCTGTCCCCCGCTTCCCCTCCGCAAAATGTCATTGAAGCTGCTACCATGGGTGCCAGAGGTTTCATTCATGTGTCAGAACAGAATCATGATCTTCCTTACCAAGTATGGAAGACAAGAGGTGGCAGGTCACTTAGGAAAAGTCAAGGTGAGAGGAAACAAGAAGCCAAATAACTCAGAAGGCCAAAGCTCTCAAAATTTCAGAAACCTATTAATGAAACTCCAAGTTCAAACCAGGTAAGATAATTTCTGGGCTGTTCCTTTGAGGCACTGGTAGCTTCAATTTCAGTTAACAGGTATGAAAAGCTGAAACTTAGTTGTCCTTGACAGTATGAGTCCCTGGGCCAGTTTTGGGCTCCATCAAAGCCAGGTTGTCTTTTGAAAGCAATTTTCTGACAAACCAGTGGATGGGGGAGAGAGTATGGTATCATGGGGAAAAAAAAACAATAGCTTTAGAATCAGATGTCCTAGACTTAAATCTTGTCTCTGGTGCTCATTATTTCTGTGATCTTCTGCAAAGTCACTTGAATTCCCTGGGCCTTAGTTTCCTCATCTATAAAATAGGGACACTGGACTAGCTAATCCCTTAGGTCTCTTCCAGCTCTAGAACTAAGATCCTAGGATCCCTCCAAGATAAGAGATCTAAAAAGAGTATAGTATCTCTGAAGCCAAGGAGGAAAGTATATTCAACAGTAGATGACTAACAGTGTCAAATGCTGCAGAGGTCAAGAAAGATCAAGAGTAATAAAAGGTCAATATGTTTGGCATAAAGGTTACTGGGGACTCATTGATAAAGTGATAGATAAAGAAACTAAATTAATACATGCTTAAAAGAGTGGGTCCTAAGGAAATTGACTGTAGATAATTAAAGAAGTATAACTATAAAAGGGAGGAAATAGATGGGACAGAATTTTTAAGGGAAATGTTTACTAGGACTTGGAAGGAGAGTGTATATTTGTTAACATACAGAAAGGAACCAGATAACAGAAAGAATTGAAAATGTTAAAAACTGTTGGAACAAGGTCCTGAAGAAAGCAGTAGGAAATGGGACCAAGAGGATAGGTAGAGAGGGATTAGTCCTAACCAAAAATAAAAATACCTCTTCTGTGACCAGAACAGAAGATAAAGTGGGCAATGACAAAGAAAAGTTTTAAGAAAAAGAAGGGGGAATCTCATGTTATATGACAGTCATCTTTTCAGTGAATTAGGACACTAAGTCAGCAAATAAAAGTGGAGTGTCTTGACAGAAAAAAGGTTCAGAACAGTGACTGTGGGGAACAAGTCCAACCATTCTGGAGAACAATCTCAAACTATACCCATAGGACTATAAAACTGCAATACCACTACTAGACCTGTACCCCAAAGAAAAAGGAAAAAAGAACTCTATGTACAAAAATATTTATAGCAGCTCTTTTTGTGGTGGCAAAGAACTGGAAATAGAGGGGATGCTCATCAATTGGGGAACAGATGAACAAGTTGTGGTTTATGATTGTGATGGAATACTATAAGAAATGGGGGGGAGGTGTTCAGAAAAACATGGCAAGATCTAAACGAACTGAAGCAAAATCAAGAGAAGAACTGGGAGTTCCTGTATATAGTAACTGCAATGTTGTAAAGACACTGTGATCCAAGACGATTTCAAAGTACTGAAGTTGAAAAAATGCTAGCTACCTCCAGAGAGAGAAGTGATGAATTCTGAGTGCAAACTGGAAAAAATTTTCTTGTTTTAATTTTTTTGGCATTTTTTTATGATATGGCTAATAGGGAAATATGTTTTGTATAATTTCACGTATATAATTGATATCATATTGTTTGCCTTCATAATGTGTGGGGGCAGGATGAGAGAGAGAAAATCTGAAACTAAAAATTTAAAAAGAAAATAGTAATTAAATAATACATTTTTTTAAATTTCTGGAAAAAACTAGTGAAGACCCTAGAGAAAAGATAATGAAACATACCTGTTCCAGTATGGCAGGAGTTGGCAGTCACTAAGACAGAATGCTGGATATACATATATATACATATTCAAAACTCAGTCACTGTTATCAGATTTTTCTGCTTGATTTTTTTTTGTCACAGCCGACCTCACCTTCCCCTCCCCACATATAGGTGGCCTCACTCTTTGTCAAGGCCAGCCCTCTACATGCTTCCTAGATCTCATCCCATCTTTGTCTCCTCCAGCTCAGTGAACCTTTAGTCAATTCCCTTCTTAGCCTTTCTCTGTTAGTTCCCTCTCTACTGCCTACAAACATGTCCAATTCTCCCTTATACTTAAAAAAACCCTTTTATTAGATCCTACCAATCTCCCCTCAAGCTACTGTCCTTTATCTCCTCCTTTCCTCAGCCAAATTCTTCTCCTCTTACTCTTCAGCCTTTGTATTCTGGCTTCTAACCTCATCAATCAAATGAAACTGTCCCCTCCAAAGTCTGTGGTTGTTAAGTCATTTTTCATTCATGTACAACGTCTCCAAACCCAATTTTGGTTTTCTTGGCAAAGATACAAGAGTGGTTTGCCAATTCCTTCTCCAGCTCATTTTACAGATGAGTAAACTCAGACAAACAGGGTTAAGTGACTTGTCCAGGGTCACACAGTTAGTGTGTTTGAGGCCAGATTTGAGCTCAAGAAGATAACTCTTCCTAATTTCAGAAAGAGCACTCTATCCAGTGCACCACCTAGCTGCCCTAAATTACCATGATCTTTCACCTGCCAAATCTGATGGTCTTTTCAGTCTTTCTATGTCTTTCTCCTGATTCTTCTATTTGTCTGACCACTCCTCAGTCTCCTTTAGTGAATTATCATCTGTCTTAGGCTTCCCCCCAATTGCAGGTATTCCCTAAGGCAGAATCACTTTTCTCCCTTTACAATTTATCTCCCACAATTTAACTATCATCCCTCTGTAAATTACTCCCAGATCTATAACAAGCCCCAGTCTCCCTGGCATCAATCCCACATCAGCTATTGGATACCTCCAACAACATGTCCAAAACTGAATGCATTATCTTTCCTCCCCAATCCTCTCTTTTTCCAAATTTCCCTATTTCTGTCAGATACTATCATCCTTCTAATCTCCCAGATTTGTAACCCTTGTGCTATCCTTACTCAGCCCCTCATTCCCCCTCACCTGACATCCATTCAGGTGCCAAATTAGGGCATTCTATAATCACCAACAACTCTCACATCAGACCTCTCTCCATTCACTATCCCTTCAGTTCTGGTACTCACCTTGATTATCAATAACAATGAACCCAAAACTATTTCCTGCAACCTAAATCACAACAACGCTTATATCATGCCTTCCAATGTACCTTAAACTATTTCTAGCACCCCCTTATGTACATCCCACTAATACACCTACCTGAATCTCTCCACAGGCCCTCACATAAACTACCCTCCATTCAAATTATCCCTACACATGAAGTGACTTCACCAAAGTATACTGCATACACAAACTATTCTATAATTCCAAGTCACTTTGTCCCACTGCACCCCCACATACTAAAAGTATTCTTCCATACCCTCAAATTCACTCCACCCTAAACTCTAACCCTGCAACCCCCAATCACTCAAGTCTTTGACCTCAACTCCCATCTCCCCAATGGCCTGGGCTATTGCAATAGCCTGCCATTGGTCTTCCATGCCTCAAGTGTCTTCCCCACACAAATACACCACTCATCTGTCCAAGTGACTTTCCTAAATTGCCTGACTACTGTCCCCTCCCCCCAATAATCTCCAGTCTTCCTATTGCCTCCAGAATCAACTATAAAATCCTGCTTGGCTTTTCAAAGGCCTCCATAACCTGGCTGTCCAGTCCTCTTACATCTTACACCCACCACTTGCAAACCAGAGACCTGGCTTCCTTGTGTCTTTTCTCAGATGACTCCCAGCATCTTCAGGGAGCTCTTAACTCTTTGTCCCCAAACCCCTACTCAGCTCTCCCTATAAAGCACACCTGCCCCTCAAAATCATTCCCTCACCCCAGAATGACACACACAAATCACTTCTTGTCTTGAAGTAGCCCCATACTCAAACCCCTCCCACCTGAAACTAACGTACACACCCCTAAACGACCCCCAACCTGATTCGTCACTCCAGCATACATTCCCGTGATTACCTCCTCACCCCAAACTACCTCACGTCCCCCTAAACTGTCTACGCCCCTAAATCATCTTTCCCCCACACTACTGCTACACCCCAAACATCCCTTCGCTCTTCCAGTTCATTCCTTTACCCTAAACTACCCCATCCCCCTAAGCTACCTCTACACCCCCAAATTATCCGTCTTCTTAAAATACACCTACACACGCAGACGTCCCCATCCCTCAAGTGTCTCTGCACCTCCAAACCTCATCTGGCCCTAAGGCCCCCCACAAACTACCCTCACACTTACCCCGCCCCCTTTCACCACCCCCAATTCAAGCTGCTCAGCACCCCGAATCCGGCCCTTCAACCATCCCCAGGGACTCCCCCCAGAAAGCTCGCCCCAAACTAGGCCTCACGAAGTAAGCCCCTCCCGCCAGGCCCTTCCCCCGAGGCGGGGAGCCCGCGGGGCGCCGAGCCTGCGCCCCCAGGCCGGCCTCTGAGGCCGCCCTCTCCCGCCCGCCGAGGCCCACCTGCTGCCGTTGAGCCCCACTGGCAGGGTGGCGTCCTCCCCCAGCACCGAGTCCATGGCGACGGCAGCGGCCCGGGCCAGGCGCGACCTCGCCCCGCTCCACCCCGCGGAGCCGATCGTCCGGACTCGTCTGGCGCCGCTAGAATTCAAACCCCAAGCCACCGCCCCGCCCCGCCAGCACCGCCATCTTCTGGGGCCTTTTTTCTAGCTTTTTTTCTTTCTGACGGCTTTCTCCGGAAATGAGGCGGGGCTCCCGCGCTTCCCGTGAAGCCAAAGAGGCGGGGCCAGACTGAGGGCTGCCCCGAGGAAATCACGGAGGGCGCCATATTAACTGAGGGCAAAGGCCCGCGGTCCGGGCCAGGGTAGGGCAGCCGCCATCATAGCTGAGGGCACGTTCCGCCGCGGACCACGTGGGGCCGCCATGTTACTTAAGGGCAGTCGGGCTCCTCCACGGAGCTCGTTTCAAAAGCACTAAAGGAGCCCGCGCTCTGACGAACTTCGATGACTGCGCGCAAAATTTGTCCTGAGCTACACTGGGTTGAACAGTCTTAGCTTCTGGAAATGGGTGTAACTTATTCCAAATGACATCATAGGCAAAAAATCTGGCGCGGACCTTAGGTTGGATCTGGGGACAGCCTCGCTTTAAGAAAACCGGAGACAAAAGGAGCATGAGGAACCAAGACTACTTGTTTTACAAAAAATCATTTCCTCGAAATACTCAGACTTGCTTACGATAATAAGTAGATACGGTAATCATAGCATTGATGGGAGTAGTTTTTATTATTTAGACCTGGAGAAAAGAAAATCCTTAGAAATTTTCCTTTTTTACATATAAGGATACCTAGGCTCCCCTGAAGGGAAGTCATACGTTTAATAAGTAACAAAACCTGAACTTGAACCCAAGTTCTCCTGACTCCAAATTCTATCTTCTTTCCACTGCGGCACAGTCTTTCCTTTCAATGGCCAGGAAAATAACTGACTAAAGGTTAGGAAGGCAAAAGGTAAAGGAAAAAGGGAAATGCATGCCCAACTGAATACAGAATTCCAGAGAATAGTAAGGGGAGATAAGATTTTCTTATATGAGAATACAAAGAAATCAATACAATGAGAAAAACAAGTGATCTCCAAGAAAATTAGAACTTTTGAGGGAACATGTCATGCAAAAATGGGCATGGTAAAAGATAAAAATGGTAAGAATTTAACAAGCAGAAAAGATGAAGAAGAGATGACAAGAATACATAAAAGAACTATGCAAGAAAGATCTTACCATCCCTGATAACCACAATGGTATGATGACAGATCTAAAGCCAGACATGCTGGAGAATGAAGTCAAGTGGGTCTTAGGAAGTATTTTTAGCAATAAGGCAGAGATGATGGAAATCTAGCTAAGCTAGATTTATTTCCCAGTCCTAAAGAAGGGCAATGCTAAGGAATTTTCAAATAACCAAACAATTACACTCATTTCACACACCAGCAAGGTTATACTTAAGATTCTGCAAACTAAACTTCAACAATACGTGAACCAAGAATTAACGGAAGAGCAAACTAGTTGTCAAAGAGACAGAGAAACTAGAAACTAAATTGCCAAAATTCATGGGATTATGGAGAAGAGCAAGGGAGTTCCAGAAAAACATCTCCTTCTGCTTCATGGACTGCATCGAAACCCTTGACTGTGTAGATCACAACACAAGTTGAGGCAAGGCCTCAAAAGAGATTACCAGATCATCTGTTTTGTCTCTTGAGGAACCTCTAAGGGAGCTAAGAAGCAACAGTTAGAATTGAACATGGAACAACTGGTTGCTTTAAGACTGTGAATCAGATAAATCAGAAACTGGAATTAAGGCTACTGGGAAAAGGATCAACCATCTCAGATATGCAAAGGCAACCACTCTGATGGCAAAAAGTGAAGAGGAATTAAGATGCCTCTTGATGAAGGTGAAAGAGGAGAGTGGAAAAGCTGACTTGAAACTCAATATTAAAAAAAAAATTTAAGATCTTAGCCATTGATCTCATCAGTTCCTGGCAAATATAAAGGGAGAAGAAATGGAAGTAGTGTCACATTTTATATTCTTAAGCTCAACGATCTCTGCAGACAGAAACTGCAACTATGAAATTAAAAGACACTTGCTCCTTGGAAGCAAAACTATAGCAAATCTGGACAGCATACTAAAAAGCAGAGATATTACCTTGCCAACAAAGGTCTGTATAGTCAAAGCTCTAGTTTTTCCCATGGCAGTGTGTGACTGAAATGAACTATATATAAGGAAAGCTGAGTGCTGCCGATAGATGCTTTCCACTTGTGGTACTGGGAATGCTTTTGAGAGTCACTTGGAGAGCAAGATGTCAGATCAGTTAATATTCAAAGAAATTAATTCACGCTGTTCACTCAAAGGTCAAATACTGAAGCTGAAACTTAATTACTTTGGCCATACAATGAGAAGATGGGAGTCACTGGAAAAGACCCTGATGTTGGGAAAGATGGAAGGTAAAAGGAAAAGGGAACAGCAAAGGATGTAATGGATAGATTATATCATGGAATTAACGTGGACAGACTTCAAGAGAAAGTGAAGGATATGGTGCATGAGGTCTCAAAGAGTCAAATGCACCTAAACAGCAGAGATTTGAAGCCAGGAGTCACCTGTTTCTAAATTCATTGCTCTGTTCACTACTTCATGCTACCTCTTGGTATATAGTTGTACCCTTACTGCATTTGAAATGGGATATTCTACTTACAGAAATTCAACTTACACAACTTTTTAGGAAGACAGCTGTTGTGTAATACAAAGTCCACTCCTACTATACTCCAGTAGAATATGCCTTTCAGCACAGTAAGTAAAAATAACTTGTCTACATATAGTTTTCCAAAGCATTTTCAGACAACAGACTCATCAGGTAAGTAATGGTTATCCTGGCTTTAGAGTTGAAGAGATTGACATACAGAGAGGGGAAGTATTTTGCCTAAAGTCATTCTTTATTAATTTGCTCAATACATTTTTTTCTTTCTAAATGGTGAAAAGGTAACATCTGGGGTTGTATAATATGAATGAATGGAATCCAAAATTAATGAACTTTATATAACATTGTTATTTCCTCTTCAATAAATAAACATTTCATTGAATGGCTATGTGCTTGAGAATATCATTGAAATAACAAGGTTGTAATTTAAGACTTATCTACCTCAAAAAAAAGATGAGATGCCTACTTCCCAGGTATGCTGTAAAAAACAATTAAAAAAAAAATATCAAACCAATGGTATTTGTTGAGGGCCTCTGGTGATATAGAGTATCATTAGATCATAGGTGTAGGGCTGGAAGGGACCTTCAAGGTCATTGAATTCAACCCTTTCATTTTCAGATGAGGAAACTGAATCCAGGAAAGCTGACTTGCCCAGGGTTACACAGCTAGTATATTTCTGAGGCAGAATTTGAACCCTGGGCCTTCCTGACTCCGAGTCTAGTACTCTATAAACTGTATCTTGCAGACTGCTGTAAGGACCAGATAAAGTATAAAAGGTTGAAAATCTTAAAAGACCATATCTATATCTATATAGATATATATGTTAGCTATTATACTATATAAATGGTAGCTATTAAATAAATACTACACTGCTGCAAAAAGTAATGTGGCAGTAAGACTTCTACTAGAAACCCCGCTAACCCCAAGTCTTTCAGAGAAAGCTTAGTATAGATGACCCTCTAATGCTTGGATTATATTTTTTGGTTGGTGTTTCAAGATGGATGTGGCAGTTAAATGCTATCACTATAACTACTTCCTCTTCATTCCCCAAAATCTGGGATGGTTCTCCAAGGCTGATGATGGGATGCATTAATCCTGGTAAGTTTAAATTCATTTGTGTGAGGGAAAGTTAAAGAGTCTGGCCTATTCCTCCAAGGCTGATCTGATGACACCCAATACTTTCCCTCCAAAGAGAGGAAAGGATGAGACAACAGGTGAGGGAAGGTGGTTGGGAGAAGCTAGCCCTAGGAGAGCATATTGTTCATTGATCATCAAGGGGGTTGATCTAGGGCCTGAGTGAGAGGCTGGGGAAAGAAGAAATATAACTCTGCTTGGTGCTTTTTTTTCTAAAATAGATAATACTCCATGTAAAATACTCCACAGAAATCACAGAATTCCTGAGTTCAAAGGATTTTCAAAGGTTGTCTAATCAAACCCTGAACTGAACAGAAAGCTAGTCTTTCCACAGTATAGATTAAGACTTAGAAAGAAATGTTAGTCACAAAAGAATAAACAGCTGGCACTTTAAGTTCTGCTTAAGCAAAGCCACACATCCTAATTCATCCTCATTCAATTATGTGAAAATTTAATAGTTCATAACATAGAGCTAAAATTTATAAATATGAATACTGAAAATACAATTACTTCTGTATATTACTCAGTAGTCATGTTTACTAAAACCCACACATGCACAAAACTTTCTTAGACTTACAAGACTATTCAGTTTCAGAGTCAATCCAGACCTTCTGTCTATTCATTTAACTTTCCACACTAAACTTGACCTGCTTAATGATCATGCGTATATCTATCTATTTACACGTTATATCTCTCTCTCCCCACCTCCCTAAGCCAAGCAGAATTTCCCACTAGGGCAGTAACCTCAGTGCAAACACTAGCTACTAGCAAACACTAAATAAATGTTTCTTGGATTGGATAGGAATGGATGAACTTCATCAGTTCTTCTCAAGGGAAAATCACTATCATCACAGATCACATTGATGCAGGGCTTTAGTGCAAGTATTGACATCTCTTTTGGGGCTCAAATATACTGAATGACTTGTCTAGACCACACAGTTGCTAAATATCAGAGCTGAAACGCAGACATGGGTCTCCTAACCCCCAGTCTTGTGCTTCTCCTAGTATATCCACTAACTCTCAGGGTTCTTTACTCTCAACAGCCCTGAGAGGTAGAAAATAACAATAACAACTTACATTTCTATAGTACTTGAAGGCTTACACACACTTACAAGTCCTTTGTAGACTTTCGATTATGACATAAATATAATTACCTCTATTTTATAAATAAAGAAAATAAGACTCAGACAGGAGCTATGACTTGCTCAAGATTGTATAAGCTATTAAGTGGCAGAACTAGGACTCAGATCTGGCTCATGTTTATCCATGGCAGAGAGAAAAATAATCATTTAAAACAAAAGGAAAACTCAAAAGATCAGATTAAAATCACCCTGAATGACTCATATTCCATATGATAAACCATAGCTAGTATTTTATGAACCCTCTAAAAATTTTATCAAAATCTTTGTAAAGACTGAGGCAGGGAGGGGATGAAGACTGGGTACTACCAGGAAGGCCCCCGGGGGAAAAAGGGATGACAAAAAATGGCCAAGAAGATGGCACAGGTGTGGAACTTTAGAAGTAAAAAGTGACCCTAGAGGTGATCTAGTCCAGTCACCTCATTTTTTTCTAAATGAAGAATCCAAGGTGAGATGGAAACTGGCTTTTCAAAGGTCATACAGCTAATAGGTAGTGGGACCAGGATTCCAAACCCAGGACACTTTTTTTTTTTTTTAAAGAGACCATTGCAGTTAAGTACTTACCCAGGGTAAGTGTCTGAGGTGGATCTGAACTCAGGTCCTCTTGACTCCAGAGCCCATGCTCTCTCCACTGTGCCATGTAGCTGTCCCTTAGGCTTTCTTTTAATGCCAAGTGAAATATTCTTTCTGCTGTACCATGAGATGGGCTGCTGGCAGCTGCCATCCTTTCTGAACTAGGAATCCTGTCAAACCAAAGAGAGAGCCCAGAGCAATAAAAAACTGGCTTGGAGATCTATCAACTTAGACTTTAAGATCTGTCAATAAATCCTGACCTATTCAGACCAAACATCTTTTAAGCTCTTGTGTTCAACACAGGAGATACCAAAAATTGACAGTTTAATTTTGTGTATATTCCCAGTACCTAGCACAATGCAGAATTAAGCTTAGTCGGTACCTAATAAATGTTTGTTGGTAGATTAAAGTGACCCAGACACTGCTCTCAAGGAGTTTACAGTCTAATGGAAGAAAACATTCGTCTATAAATGAGATATAGTGGAGTGGAAGGGATACAAAAGATTTGTTTGAATAATGGCTTTTTGGCCTTCTATGTTGTGGGCCAAATCACTTAACCTCCGAGAGACTCATTTGCAAAATGAAAGGGTTGAACATCCAATGTATTTTCCAGCTCTAAATCTATGTTTTTGTTCCTTAAGTGTGGCAGAAAGGAAAGTGAGATAAATTCAAATGAGAGGTCTAGCAAAGTGCTGAGAAAAATTTGAGGAAAGAAAAATCACTTTCAAACTGGGGAGTGTGAAGGGCTCAGTGGAGTGAAAGGGAGTAGAAGGTCAGGAAAGGTTTAATGAAAAAAGTAGGGCTTTGCAGCATTTCTCTAATAATGAACTCATTTCCAATATATATTAAGAACTGACTCAAATTTATAAGAGCAAGAGTCATTCCCCAATAGATAAATGGTCTAGGATATCAGCATGCAGTTATTAAAAGAAAAAATATAAACTATTAACCAACATGAAAAGATGCTCTAAATAACTAATAGTTAGAAGATAGAAAATTAAAGCAACTCTGACACTCCATCTCACACCTGTCAGATCTGCCAAGATGAACCAAAAAAGAAGAAAATGATAGATATTAAGATGACATTGGAAAACAGGCACATTAATTAACTGTTGTGGATCAGTGAATTGATCTAGCCACTCTGGAAACCAATTTTGAAATATGCTTGAAAAGTTACTGAGAGTTTTATCACTTTTGGGCCCATACCCCAAAGAGATTATAGAAAGAAGAAAAGGACTTACCTGTACAAAATGATTTATTGTAGCATTCTTTTTCTTGTGGCAGAGAAGTGGAAGCCAATTAATAGGGGAATTATTAAATAAATTATAATGTATGAATGTAATGAAATGATATTGCACTATAAGAAATATTGAAAGGGACAGCATTGGAGAAACCTGGTGGCACTTGTATAAAGTGATGCAGAATGAAGTGAGAAAAACTAGAAAAATAATTTATAAAATCACAACTTTGTAAAGAGAAATAACTCAGAAAAACAAGAATGAAATGACCAAGCCCAATTCCAGCCTTTTGATGATGAAACATTCTATCCACCTTTTTTGAATATAGTGAATGTTGAGGTTTAAACTCTGAGTCACCAAAAACTGATAAGGTTCATGTAGAGATGTGGTCTCTAAAGAATTTCAAAGACTCAGGCAGACACCAAGGCAGTTGGAAAGATTTATTATAGTTTGAGGTTTCATTCTCTGCCTAGTGGCTAAGTTGCTTAGAGGAATTTAGAGCCCCCTCTGTAAGGCAAAACATATAATTTTATAGAGAATATGATGCTGATTACACAATCAAAATTTACATAGAATACAGGAATATGATTACTATTAAAAGGCAGGAGAAGTTGTTAAAGGATTAGATAATGGAGGTGTGGTCCCAGCCTCAGTGGAACTGCACATGGGACTACCCATAATGCATACAGTTGCGGGGGGGCAATATACAAATGGTAATGATATTATAATAAGCCTCTACATCATAAGTTCATTCTAGGTCAGTTCTTTGCTATTATTGCATAGGTGCTATTGTAAGGTGGGCTCCTTCTACGATTTGGTGGTCAAGCATTCTGGTCATGCTACCCTCCAATTGATTAGCTATTGTGATCCTGTCTGGTCAAGATAGATAGTTAGCTATTGTAGTCCTATCTTGGATGGATGATGTGACACCTGTTTCTGTGGGAAATGTGAGGAATGGGTCTTGGGGCAGTGCCTAGGTAGAAGCAATGTCTAGGTTCCCACAGTTGCTCTTTCTGTGAGAACTATGAGTTTCAGGGACACACCTATTGTGTGTCCCTGAATTGTGTTCATCCTTCATTGCCAAAGAAGACCATGCCATCAGAGAAATGATAACATGACTTGCAATTGACTTTGTTTTGAGTGAAAGAGGGTTATGTAGGTTACCAGCCTCACTTCTCCTCCAGAACCATCTGAATCCAGTGACCAGATATTCATCAGGATGACTGGAGATGACCCAGGATAAGGCAATTGAGGTTAAGTGACTGCTCAAAGTCACAATGCTAGTGAGTGTGAAGTGTCTGAGGTGAGATTTGAATTCAGGTCCTCCTGACTCCTCCTGTTCTAGTGAACAATGAGGTATATACAAAAGTTAGGACTTCGATGGGGGACAGGGCTAGGTAGATACAGTGGGCCTGTGATGAAGTCAGAATACTGGGGCTGGAGGCAGCTCTGTTAAGAGTCCATCAGTGAACACAGGATTTTGTTTTGCTTGACTAGATATATTTAAAGGAGCTTTCTTTTCTATTTTTTTTAAAGGGGAGGAAGTTGAGGTGAAGGATGGGTAGGAATAAGATAACAAAAAAATGAGAAGGGAATTTGGAGGGATTATGTAAAATTATTTTACATGTATTTTAAATATTTATTTACATATATTTTATATGTAAATATAAATAAATAAATATATTTTAAAAATATTTTTAAAAAGAAGAACAAGTTTTATGTAATAGAAAGTCTCAATTTCATGTACAATCTTTCCTTGGCTAGTTTACTTCTAATTTTAAAGATAGGATATTAAACCTTAAAAATGGGATATCCAGTTCAACCCCACCATTTTATAAATAATAATACTGTCAACTCAAATATTTAAGTGGATTTATGATCTCATAAATTTTGGAGTGTAGCACAATCCATCCATGTCCAACCATCCTTGTCACTCTTGTCCTTGTTCTCCTAAAAGTTTGCCTCAAAGACTCCACCTAATAGTCTAGAAGCCTTTCTCAATTTCTCTGGATATCACCAGGGCACAGGTCCTCTGACACTCTGTCTCTCTTGCTCTTCCCATATGACCGGTTGACCTTCTCTTCCCACCATACAATTTCTGTTTTTCAGAATTCCTTTTTGGTCATGTATGGCAGCCTGAAACCCATGCTGTGCTTTTCCATTGCCATTTGATTCTTCATGGAAGTATTCCACCTCTCACTGACATCTAGCACCCCCAATAAAATGTATTTTACATATATTTGCTTTCTTGCTTCCATGGGAAATTTGAGGGCAATATATAATTATGTACATAGTGACACTCTCTCCCCTCAAGGCTCCAGGGATCCCTCTGAGGGGACTATGGAAATGATTTTTCTCTAAGTCTATTAACTTAAGATGCTATTCTGGTGTGTTTTCTCCAATGTTAACGTCCAGTGATTAGCACACCAGTTTCAATTATCCAATTAACACCAGTGAGCTTTTACAAAAGGAAACTTATTGGGAAGATAAAATAAGACCAAAAGTTTAAAAGCATCCTTTCCTTCCCCTTGCCCCTAACACGTAGGGGCACACTCTCCCTATACTATCTTTATCTTTAGGAAGAGGAGGCCCAGATTTAAAGCAGTTTCTATGTAGCATTCGTCCCATCCTCTTCCCCCATAAATACAACATAGCTGATACTACTGGGATGGGTTAAGTGGGGTTCTAGCTATTAGAACACAGACTGGCTTCTTGAAAATTCTGGCTTGGACTCTAGTTTCTGGATTTCTGGTGGTTTACTCTCCTGACTTTCAAAACTTACAGTCTCAAAGCAATCTCCATATTCTTTCATCTAAGCTTGGGAAAGACTAGACCCACAAGAGACAGAAGCATCATCAGGGCCTGCACCCTTGACTTCATACCGAGTCTGGACAAGAGAGCAATTCCGAGGGTTGCTCTGTCCAAAAGCTTTCTCTTTCTTGGACTTTAACAAGGCAGGGAAGAGCCAGACTAAGGTATTTGCTTTGGCTGGCTCACACCTGTTGAATGCACCCCATTTCCAGCTCAGTTGTCAATCAATACCGTGGTCCTTCATCACATGGTTAGTAGACTGGTATTAGTTAAAGAATGTCCATGTTTCTTCTATGTGAGGCTTTCATCAACCAAATCCATTACATAAATATTAGCTTAATAAAATAACAGCTTTTATGTAGTACTCTAAGTTTTATAAACTGCTTTCCTCACTCCAACTCTATGTTTTTTGTCAGAATTTGAACACAGGTCTCCTCCCTTCAAGTTCAGTGTTTTTCATACCACACAAATAAGAAATAGTGGTCAAGAGCCTGTTCAAGATCACATAGCAAGTCAGTGGTAAAGGTGAACCTACAGCCCAGGGCTCATGATTGACTCAGCCTAAATACAGGGACCAACCACCTCTTCTGCCATAGGAACCAGAGACATTCTCCTCTCTCACCCTAGCCCTGTAGCATCCAAGTTTGCCTGGAGACAGACCAGCATCACCAACTGCCACTGAGGGGAGCCTCACACCTTTCCTCCCCCAACGAACCCCCTCATTTTCCCATTGCTCATGTGTACCAGGCACAGGATTCTCACTGTCAACAGGACATTGACTTCCCCACATGCTGACTTCGCTTGGGCTATCCCAGGGTCCACTGTAACCTCTGTAGGAGATCATCAGCTCCTATCGGCACTCTTTAAGGTTCCTAGGGGCCTTCTCATTTGACCTCTTACTTTCCCTGCCTAAGTGCTTTCTGTCCTAAAATAAACATAAACTGTTTGTGTAGTCTCTCACCATTAAAATGTGAGCTCCTTGAGAGCAGGGACTGTTCTAATTTCCTATCAGCTTCCCTAGTGATTCATACAAATTGCTTTTTAATTCCATCGTAGAATATTCTAGAACATCTGTAAAATGGAACACTGACTTTTCTTTGGCACCTTAATTCCAATTTTCTGATCCTGTGATCATACCAAACTTGTAATAGTATAAACTGGGAGGAGAGGCTATTTAAAAAAAAAAAAGACATAGGCATAGTCTTCCCAATCAGTTATTTGGTGCAGAAAATAGCCAAAGGGCAAGAGGACCTGGTGTTTTGCCAGAATAATTTGCTTAATTGTCTGTTGCTTTGTTGGCTTGTCTTCTGCGCCAGAGGGGAAGATGTTTGTTCCTCAAATCACGTGTGTAACTCACATCATCCCTGATGGCACACTGTGTCTGTTTTATTCTAGGGTAATTGACCACTGATGTCATGGAATGTGCATTGCAAGGATTCCACTGCCCTCTCCTGGAATCAGAGGAGTATTGTCCTATCCCTGCACATACAAAACGTACAGGCCTTACTGCCCAATCAAAGAACTTTAGAGCTGGAAGGAACCCCTAGAATGAAGCCCTACAACAGATGTCCAGAGAGGGGAGGTGATTTTCCCTAGATTAACACAATTTTTCACTGGGTGAGACAGGATTTGAACTCCCATCTAATTTTCTTCCAACTAAGCCATACTATTGCTTGAGACAAATTTTTGCTGGCTAGTTTCTTTCCAACTGTCCCCATCCTGCCTCTAGTTGCAGAATTATGTCTGGTCTAAACGGAGTCCCAGGTAGAGTTGGATTCTTGGTCCTTCCTGTTCAACATATTAAAAAAAATCAATGACCTGGATGAAAGCATCAATGATGTGGTTGTATAAATGTATACATGATACTAATCTGGTAAAAAGAGCTAATAAGAGTGAGCCTTAGAAAAGTTTGGACAAGCTAGAACAATGGGCAGAATCTAAGAACATGAAACTTTAATGTACTACACTCTAGTTTAGGAGATTAAATTGCTCCAGGAAGGAAAGAGGGATTCACAGCCAGGCAACAGTTCAGGTTAAGAAGATCTGGAAACCTGATGGATTTCAAGTTCATAAGTATCCTCAGACCTGGTTGCAGTGTGGGCTGCATTAATAGAAGTAGGTTATCCAGATGAAGGAAAGTGATAGCTTCTCTGTCCTTTGCCCTGGGAAGATCAAGTCTTGAGTATGGTATTCAGTCCTGGGCACTATATTTTAGGAATGACATTGACAAACTGGAGCAGAGAAGAGTGACCATATGATGAAGAAGCCAGAAGTCATGCCATTTTTCCTTCTTCAGATAAGTTAAAGGAAGTGGAAATGTTTAGCCTGGAGAAGAGAAAATTTAAGGAGGACATGATTACTATCTTCAAGAATTTGAAAGGTTATCGAATAGAAGAAAGATTTTGGAATAAGAGGTTGATGTTCCTGGGAGGCAATTCAGCTTAACATAAAGATCCAACTCAGAAATAATTTATTAAAAAACAAAAGCAAACCCTGTTCTCAAAGAGTATATAATCTAATAGGGGAGACAATATATAAACTATGTACAAACAAGATACATATGGGACCAATTGAAGATAATCTTAGAGGAAGACCATCAGCATTAGGGGTCCTAGAAATAATTCTCATAGAAAGTAAGATGTTAGCTGAGACTTAAAGGAAGCCAGGGAGGCAAAGACAAGGAGGGAGAGGATTCCAGGCACGGTAGACAGTGAAAATTTGCCTTAGAAAGAAGCAATTAAAGTTTCCACAAAACAGAATGGATTATGCCTATAAATAGTGAGTTCTCTTTCAGTGAAAATCTTCAAATAGAACCTGAATGATCACTTATGGGGGGTATCATAGAAAGGATTCATGCATTAATTCAAGGGTTGACCTCATTAGCTATATCTGAGATCCCTTCTATCTCTGAGAATCTGTGATTCTAACTTGGTGCCGATCCTATTTATGAATATCTTTCTAAAGTTACCCTAAGGTAACTTCTAGTTGCTTCTAAGGATAGGAGCTTAAGAAGACAGAAAACCACAGACTCATAAAGCTGTAAGTGAAATAGTCCAATCCCTTCATTTCACAGATAAGAAACCTGAGGCCAAGAAAGGGAAGTGACATGCTCAAGGTCATATAAGTAATTAGAGGCCCAAACTTAGTTCTCCTAACTCCTAATGCAGGTTTTTCCCCCATCACTGATTTTATTCTGCCACTTAAAATGGAGAAATGTCCTATTTATTCATCTGCCCATGAGTGGTTAGCACTGGGGATGTGGCCTATGTCTATTTTTTAAGTTTTAAGGGATATTTAAAGTTTTTTAAGTTTTAATTTTTTTAAGTCTGAGTTAAGAAAACCAATTTTCTCCTATATAATGGACTTTAGTTGGTTTGGGGACTTTCATAAATGAGGTGCCATTAATCTTCAAAAGGAGAGGTCAATATTCCAAGTCTTCTCCACTTACTCTATGATCCAGTGACCCTGGCCTCCTTGCTATTCCTTGAAGACATTTCATTTCCTGATTCTGGGCATTTTCATTGGCTGTCCCCCCATGCCTAGGGATGCTTTCCCTCCTCCTCACCACCTCCTGGCTTCCTTCTAGTATTAACTAAAATCCCACATTTTAATAGGAAGCCTTTTAATTCCAGTGATTTCTCTCTGTTAATCATCTCCAATTCATCCTATGTGTAATTATTAAAGGGGGAATGTGTAAAAGATAGTCCCTCTACCCATGCCTCCATTACACTGAGAACTCCTTGAGGGCAGGGACTATCTTTTCCCTTTCTTTTCATCTTCAGGATTTAGTATAGTGCCTAGTAATTCACACTTATAGACTGACTGATCTTTTCATTTACATTGTCATTACATTATCACAGTTATTGTGGATTTCAAGGCATACCCTTTTGGGACTTCTAGTGATTACATTTTGTAAGGGGATGGGGATAAAAAACCATTTTAGACTGACCACATTTACATATGAAAAGGTCAAGAATTCAATTGAACAATTAATAGAGATTATGATGGGCATAGATTATCCCACCTCTTCTCCAGTAACTGTATTATATGTACCAATAGAAAAGACTTACAATTTAAAAACTGGAGAACCCCAAACCTTAGAGCCCCCTTTAATAATTATTAGGCAAATTATCATTATCTATTTAATAGTCAACCCTACAGAGGTGAACAATTGTGAAGTATATAGGAAGGGAACCATAAACTAAAGTGAAGACTCTGATGATGGTTCAGATCAGAAAAAGCAGTCAAAAGAAAAGACAGGCTACTGAGACAACCCTGCTCTTCCCTCTGCTATGGAGATGGCAAACCTTAGAGAAGGAACAGAATTGAGAAGGCTTCTGCTGGTACTAGAATTAGGATCTCTGCTCTTTCCCAAAAAGGATAGCAATATTCTAGCCCAGGATTTTAGCTGAGCCAGAAGCTAAAAACAGCGGAGACAGCAGTTAAACAGCAACCAGCAGAGCAACATCTGACGAGGAAGGTTTGGTGGAGAATATGAAAATGAAAACAGCAAATGAAGCACGAAGAAATCAATTGTTCTGCAACCCTCGGAAGTAAGTTGTCCCTCCTTAAACATGCCTTGATCACATGTGTTCCCTACATGTGACCTTTCATCTTGTGACCCATTTGTGTGTCCATTCTCTTTGCTAATGTTGGGTATATTTGTAGGTTCATGGGACAAAATGTTTTGTTGTTATTTTTCTTACTATGTCATTTCAGTAAATTGTTTGAGTTTATTATTTCCTGTGACTGACTACTGGAAGGTAAACACATCAGTGGGGACTTGTGAGCTGACCCACAGTGCACTTGAACCTGGATTAGTCATAAGCAGAACCCAATTTAGGAGTATAATTAGAGATGGGGAGCCCAAAAGAGAAACTATATAACAATTTTTCCCCATTTCTTTGTTTCATTTTGCTTTACAAGTCTTTCCATGTTTCTCTGAAGCCATCACATTCATTATTTCTTATAATATAATAATATTCCATCACATTCATATACCACAATTTGTTTAGCCATTCCCCAATCAGTGGATATCCACTTCATTTCCATTTTTTGATTATAAGAAAATTCCACTTAAGTTCTCCTCCCCATGCTTTATGGTGGCATAGAGGTATTCTAGATTCTAGAAGGCTACATGAGAGGAGTCAAACTCTGGAAGGTACTTTGAAATTTCAAAACCTTCAAGTACTGTACTTTAAGTACAGACCTATAAGGTCTGATGATGGAATTGTACAACTATTGTCCAAAGCCTAAACTAAGTCCAGAGAGCCATTATGTTCACTGCAGGAAGATTTTTATCTTTTGGTCACAATACCTATCAAATCATAGAGAGTTTGTGTTCTATTACAAGTGAGTACACCTACGTCTATGAAATTATGAATTCTTGAAAGAGATAACAAGATTTTTAATCATTAGGAGGAAGTACATAAGGCACTTATTCATCAGTTCTCTAGGTTAGAGATATTACCTAAGTGACATTCACTCAGCCTAATTTTTCTTTTACTTTGCCTTTGCTTTTGTAGTCAGTGAGTGGATGAGCATTTATTAAGCATCTAATAATATATTCTAAACACTATGTTAGGGACTGAAGATGCAAAGAAAGGAAAAGACAGCCCCTGTTCTCAAGGATCTCACAATTTAATGGGGAAGATAACATGCAAACAGCTACATATAAACAAGATATATATGGGATAAATTAAAGGGTATTTTTCTCAGAGGGAAGGCAATATGAAGGAGAAATGGGAAACTTCTTACAGAAAGTAGGACTTTAGCTGAGACATGAAGGAAGCCAGGGAAACAAGAAGGTAGAAAGGAGGAGGAAGAGTGCTCCAGGCCTAGGAGACAGAGAAAAAATTTCATTTGGGAGATGGAACGTCTCGTTGGAGGAAAAACAAAGGACATCCGTTTCATTAGATTTTGGAGTACAGAGTTGGAGGAGGTGGGGTAAATTTAAGGTGTAAGAAGCCTGGAAAGGAGGGAGGGACAAAGTTAACAAAGGCATTGAAAGTCAAACAGAAGATTTTATGTTTGACGCTGGAGATATCAGAGAGCCACTGGAGTTTATGGGATGAGGGTACAAAAGGGGGAAGAGTTTGTGGGGGAAAAGATAATGAGTACGGTTTTGGACATGTTGAGTTTAAGATATCTCTGGGACATCCAGTTTAGGAAGTTTGTGTTCATCCTTCGTAGCCGAAGAAGACCATGCCATCAGAGAAATGATGATATGACTTGCCCTTGACTTTATTTTGAGTGAGGGAGGGCTGCTTACTTCTCCTCCAGAGCCATCTGAATCCAGTGACCAGATATTCCCCAGTTAGGAAGTTTAATAGGCAGGTGGAGACCTAAGACTAAAGGTTAGGAGAGGTATTACACATGGGCAATTAGATCTGAGTGCCATCTGCAGAGAAATAGTAAGCAAAATCATGGGAGATGATAAATTCACCAATTGAAAAAGAAAAAGGGAGAAGAGTTCCCAGAACAGAACTCTGGGGGATGCTTGAGTTAGCATTTGAAGGGTGTGATATGGATGAAGAAGATCCAGTAATAGAGTAATAGAAGGATCAATCAGACTTAAAGAAAGAGGACCAAGAAAGTCGATTTATGAAAACAGAGAGAAGAGAGAATCAGGGAGAAGAGGGTGATGTATAGTGTCAAAAGCTTTGGGTTTTTTTAGTATTTTGATATTTTTATTTTTCAATTAATAATCACATTAGAATTATTATGACCTTCCCATGAGGGAAATTTTCTAAAAATCTGAAAAATAAAGTATTCAATACATAGTTACATAATTCTAAAATAAATTCCCATGTTAGCTATTTCTGGAAATGTTATGTCCTGCATTTTAAGTTCATCACTTTTCTCAGGAGGTGAGTGGCATGTTATTTCTTCATTCTTTTGGACTCATGATTTATCACTGCAAGTTCCAAGTTTCAGAGCTATTTTTCTTTATAATGTAGAAATTGATCTAGTTCCATTCCCTTCTCTCTTCATCAATTCATAGAAGTCTTCCCAGTTTACTCTGAAACTGTTTCATCCTTTCTCATGTCACAATAATACTCCATTATATTCATATACCATAATTTGTTTAGCCATTCCCCCATGGAGCATCTTCATAGTTTCCATTTTTTTGGCTACCATGAAGAAAGTTGCTATAAATTTTCTTGTATATAAAGATCTTTTCTTTCCTTCTTTGACTTCT
Organism: Potorous gilbertii; assembly: GCA_028658325.1. Classification (NCBI taxonomy): domain Eukaryota; kingdom Metazoa; phylum Chordata; class Mammalia; order Diprotodontia; family Potoroidae; genus Potorous; species Potorous gilbertii. Next base: position 337,228,280 of record CM053769.1, on the reverse strand, counting down.
TTGGGCAGGAGAAGTCTAATAGTGGTATATCTGGATCAAAAGGTATATGTGGTATTGTAACTTTCTGGGCTTAGTTCCAAAATGCTTTCCAGAATGCCTGGACTAAATTGCTGATCCCCAAACAATGAATGATCATACCTGTTTTCCACAGCCCCTCCAACATTTGTCATTTTCTTTGTTTGTCATTTTCGCCTGATAGGTATGAGAAGCACTTCAATGCTGCTTCAATAATTTCCACTTCTCCAATTGTTAGTGATTTAGAGCATTTTTTCATATGATTGTGCCCCAAAGATCAGAATGGTTGCACATTAAACTCCCAGTTGAGAGAGGTATCTTTAAGGGATCAATAAGAGTATTGTAACTAGAAGGAGCTGTGGCATTTTGCCTTAAACCTACTAAGAGAGTAGGGGGAAGGATGCAGTCAAAGGTGCAAGTAGGAAATGTTCCCTTGGAACAGCTGCTACAGCTGGCCAGTGTAAAGTTCTGGGTATACTTGTAAGCAAAGTGTTAAGAAGGAAAGAGCCGGTTCTGCATAGACCTCTGAGGAAGTCGTACTGGGGAGGAGAACTTTTGCAAAAGTTGACTTCCCCCCTGCCTAATGAGTTTCCCAGTTTGACCAAGGAGTTATTCTCCCACTTTCGGAGGCCAAATGTATTTGATGTATCAGGGAGGAGGAGAAAAAGGGTTAACACTATCATTGCCAAATCAAACAGAAACAGTTGAGAGACAGAGACAGAAAGAGAGAGAAAGAAATGTAAAAAAAAAAAAATTCCCTGGGGGGGATTAAAGAAGACTATGGCAAGGCCAAAACATAGAAGGACATGTTCAATAGGGGTGTTTTTTTCTGTCAGATATCCCCTTTCTTTCCAGATTGCTCCATGGGCATATAGAACAAGGAAAACATATTTTGAGTAAATAAAAACATCAGCTGGCCTAAGGTCAGGTTAAGACCCTAAGTTAAGACTCCCAAAGCCTGTCTTCTTCCTTTCATCAACATACAAAGTGAAAGATTTTTCTAGATTGGATAGGGCTAGTGCTGGGGTGTGGTCAAATTAGTTTTCAGAGTCTCAAAAGCTTTAGCCTTATCCAGATTCCATTCTAGAAGGGAGTAAGTCAGGGTCTTGAGTAGAACCATAAAGGAGCTTAGCAATAAAACTAAAATTAGGAGTCCAGAGTCTACAAAAACTAACCATGCCTAAAAAACTTGTTTCTTAGTGGTTTCAACCTTTTGCTCTCAGAAGTTAGGGAGAGAGAGAGGTGGGAATGAGTTCATGACCCAGATACTTTATGGACTGGCATGCCATCTGGATTTTGTCCAAAGAGACCCTATAGCCTCGAGTGCCCAAGAAATTAAGGGTTTCTGTGGCAGCAGCCAAAGAAGCAGCCTGGGTGGGGCTACAAATAAGAATATCATGCACATATTGAATTAAGCTACTATCTCCTAGTTTCATATTCCTTAAATTCCTTCCCAAAGCCTGGCCAAATAAATGAGGGTTATCCTGAAACCCTGGGAGCAGGATTGTCCAGTGGACTTAATTCCTCAGGAAGAGTCCATTCAAAGGCAAAAATAAATTGTGATTATTCTCCATTAGGCTTTTTTCCAGGAAGGATTGCAGTATTGCATGGAGATGAACAAGGGACAAGGATTTTCTACTTAAGGAATTTTTCAATTAAAGGTTGTAGTTCTTCCCAGGCTTCAGGCTTAATTTGATACTGGCCAAGATGGGGAAACACTTCAGGGTCTGGGAGGCTAACTACAGCTGGGGTGGCTGAAGTAGCTCTCCCTGGAATTCCCAGATCCCGAACAATTGACTTGACTGTCTCCCATATCTCTCAAGCAAACATGGGGAGATGTATTGAACAGAGAGAAAAGGGAGATGTTAGGATTAACTAGAGAAAATTGACTCCCCAATCTCACCATCAGGTCCCTTTCCAGAAAGGGGGGAGGGCTAGAGGAGGCCATAAGGAAGGAGTGTTTAAATAGCAAATCCTCAAGTAGGTGGGGGAGGGCATATATCTGGAAATATCCCTTAGTTTCCCCTTCAATGCCTATGACCCAAAGGGTCAAGGGGTGGGTAGGGCCAGGGTAATTAGTTAAAACAGAGAATTTAGCCATGTTAAAGTGGGTAACCTTACCTTCAGCCTCAATTTTTGCCCAGGGCTTAGAGAGAGAGGTGGAGAAAGTGGGAGAGCAGCCAAGACCCAGGCTGCCCCGTTTTTCCAAGTCTTGAGAAGGACAAGGTACTGGGGGGCGGCTTCACCACTTTTCTAACCTTAGGGACAATCCTTCCTCCAACGTCCTTTCTGGTCACCTGGGCACAGTTCCTGGGGTTCCCTCTGAAGGGGTGCCCTGGAGGGGTACTTCTTGGACCACTGACCCTCCTTGTGGCATCGAAAACAGGTTTCCCCACTGCCCAAGTAGCCAGCCTTCCTCCAAGGGGATGCCCTGGAGAGATGGTCCCTGGGTCTTTTCCTGGCCATGGCAAAAGCCAAGAATTGAGCATGTTGTGTGTCTCTGGCCCGTCTGTGCTCTTTTTCCTCTGTTTTGACTAGGTCTCTGTTGTTGAAGACTCCAAAGGCTGTCTCCAGTGACGGGGCCTGAGGTGTTTGGGGTCCCATTGCCAATTTCTACAATTTCCTCCTAATATCTGGGGCAGACTGATTAATAACATGCATGCTAAGGATGACTGCCCCTTCTATGGAGTCAGGATCCAAATTTGTGAGTTTTTAAATAGCATCTACCAGCTGGTCTTGAAAAAGGGCAGGATTTTCCTTTTCTCCCTGAGTAACTTCCCTAACTTTTTGAAAATTTATTTGCTTTTGAAATGAAGTTCTCAGGTCTTCTCACAGGCAAATTACCAGATGGTCTGTCTTTCCTCTGTCCTCACTCTTTTGATAATCCCATCCTGGGTCACTAGTGGGAACAGCAGCTGCTCCTGGGGGGTATTTTGTGGGATCATCGCCAGCCAAATGATCTCCAAACTTTTGGGCATGTTCCCAAAGTCGAGTGGTACAGCAGGCAGAGACAAGAATATGTTGATCATTCCAAGAAAGTTCAAATTGTAGGGATATGTTCCTAAAACCCTCAGTAAACTTATTGGGGTCTTACAAGTATCTCTCTAGTTTCTCTTTAACCTGAATGAGGTCTGAGATGGAGAATGGGACAGGCGCTCTTATAGTCCCACTAGAGGCAGGCACTTCCCTCAGGTAAAAAGGCTTGAAGGCACTGTGGGGGTAGGGGCTTGGTTAGAGAGACAGGAAGTCCCAGTTTTTATGAAAGAGGGGCTGGGGAATGCTGACTCAACTGGTTTGGACTGCAAGGCCAGGGCATCTGGTTGGCAGGGGGAAAGATCAAATGGTACCTGAGGAACGGAAGGGGTCACAGGGAGAGATACCCTAGAGAGTTCAGTGGGAGCTGGGTCTGAGGCTGGAGTGCATGTTGCCCCAGGGAGGGGGGCTTCAGAGGGAGGGACTTCAGCAAGACCATGGCTAGGAACTGAGCAGGGGTCACCAAACAGGTGTCATTGAGGTGGGGAGGGGCCATGGGAGGAGATACAGGATAGGAGACATGGAAGGTAAAAGAGGCAGGAATCAAAGAGGGCTTGGGGTGGAGGAAAAGGGAAAGGAAACCAAGGGGAAAAGGTCTTGGGCTTGTACCTCATCAGTTACCACCCTTGTTCAGATCCTTCATCACCTCTCACCTGGAGTCTTGCAATAACCTTCTAACTGGTCTGCTTTCTTCCAATATTTCTCTTTTCCAATGCATTTTCCACATAGCAGACGAACTGAAATTCCTAAAGCTAAGCTCTGGCCATATGGCTTCCCTTCTCAAGAAACCTCAGTGGTCCCATATTGCTTCTAAGATAAGGTAAAAAGTCCTTTAGTTGGCATAGGTAGATAGACAGATAGATGATAGATAGACAGATAGATAGATACACAGATAGAGACAGATAGATAGTGGGTATTTATGTATGTATATATATACATACATAAATACTCATGTGTGTATGTATATATGCACACACATATCTTCACAGTCAGATTCTCACCTACCTTTCCAGGCTAACCTCATATTTCTTTCCTTCTTTACGCTACTACCTGTTTCCTGTTCCCCGTACTAGCAATCCATCTCCTACCTCTGGGACTTTTTCACAGGCTTTCTCCTATATCAGAAATGATTGCCTTCAGCTCTCCCTCATAGAGACTCTGGCTTACAATATATCTAGCTCAGGTGCCAACTTCTACAGGAGATCTATCATAATCTCCCCAATTGTTAGTGTTTCCTTCCCTTTCAACTTTACAGACTAGAATTCCATGAATCCAGAGAGAAAAGATTATATTTGATCTCAGAAACTTTGGGTACAGTCTTCTATTGAATCATAAGTTCACCTGGGAGCAAGAAGTCAATGAAGCCCCTTCTAAGAGTTTGTGTGGCAGTTAAGCGATATAATGGATAAAGTGTTGGGTTTTCAGTCCGGAAGACCTGAGTTCAAATCCTGCCTCATTCTCTAGTTGTATGATCTTGAGCAAGGCAGCTAACTTCTCTCAGCTTCCTCATCTGCATAACAGCCATAATAATAGCCCCTGTCTTCCAGTGTTGTTGTGAGGATGACATGAGATAATATATGTAACATTTTTCACAAACCTTAAAGTGACATACAAATACTTTAGCTATAATATATAGCTAATATATAATATCACTTTTACTATTAGAATCATGACCAGTCATGTAGCAAGATAGGGCAAAGAGAATAGTATTGAAATAAAATCTCTTTTCTTCCGATGCTTTATATAACAGTCTCTGGGGATGTCATTCTCCCTCTCTTCTCTGTGAGAACAAGAATGTTTGACATGGAAGAGGGTGGGAATGCTGAAAATGCCAGTCTTAACAGGAGAGGTTGTAGCTGCTGGGAAGCTGAGATTTCAGACCTCACTAGGAGTTAGGGAGGTTGACCCACTTGGGAATTTTGATGCTTAATCTTTTACTTTCCATTTCCTGTAGTGAACATGCTCTATTCTAGATTTGAGCAGGTTGTCCTTTAACTACTTTCACATAGAGTCGGGAAGAAGATGAGAATCTCAGATGAGATAGGGGTGACATAAGCCAAATTATAAACCATTGGTGGAAATTTCCATATTCCAAACTAGACTAGATCAAATCTAAGGTGAGGGCACTAAAAGGAAAATTGGAGCTTGAGAACTCTGCCATCTCACCCCCAATTTGTATATCTATGCAAAGGGAGAGAAAGAGAACAAGTCTGAGTCCATCTGGCAGCTTAATTTGGAGATTAAGATTCAGTTGTCACACCCTAAGTATCTTTCCAGTTCTGCTTCCTAGAAATCAAGTGAAACATTAGTTGCCCTCATGGATGTGGACATATGTTTTGGTGCTTCTGTGTACAGGATCACTTACCCCATATCCCCACTTTATCCCTAAACCCTGGTAACTTTACTTAAGGCATCTTTTCATACATTCCAAAAAACTTTGCTTTGAAACAAAACAAAGATATCCTTCCACAGATTCCTTTCACTTGACTGACAGTTAAGCATCTCATTATATATTTGACCAAGATTATTGCAACTAGAAGTCATTTGGGGCTCCTAGTGAACTTGCATGCTGGGGGAAACTCAAAATAGAATCATTTGTGCCAAGGGCAAGTTATTTTTATGTTTGTCATGTTGCTATGGAGATTTTATGGCCAAGGAAGACTTGCAATCTCTGATATCCTGGCCTCCCTTTCTGCCTGATTCTGGGGTCAAAATGCCAGCCACCAGCTGTTTATTAGACTTTAGGTCATTACTATGGCAACATGGACTGAACTATGAAGTTGGCATTATGATTTCACTCCTAAGGTTGATTGGAATTGCTGATGGCCTTGGAGGAAATGGTCCAGGGCCAGATGTTTCTCACTGGTGCTTGACTTGCCTGGGGCAGGACACTCCCCAGATTTTTACAAGTTTGGGACGTAAACTACCTACTCTGAGGTCCCACCTAGAAACTCACACCCTCTTGGCTGCTCCTATCAGAGAGCCCTTGATACTCCCTGACTGGAAAGACACTGGCTCTCTTCATCCCAAAAGCTGTCCCAGCTAACTCATACAATCAGCAGTCTTTGTTAGGATGCCAGTTCCTTGTGGGTACAGAATGTTTTTTGCCTTAAGATGTAGGCTGAATAGAGGTTCCCTATCCTTTTAAAAAAACCCAAACACTTTGTTCTTTTGAGTGTTGTTGACTTTTAGAGACACCACAGTGTCCCTTTTTTCTAAGTTTGATGACAAGAATGGAAAATGACTGCCACCAATAGTAGTAAGTTTATTCAACAGTGTACTGGAAGCAGTGATGGAGGGCATCAAAAAAGCTTGGTTCTAACATTCGTAGCAATGTGACACTGAGCATGTCACCTCACTGAGACTCAGTTACCTCATCTGTAAAATGGGGGCAATAATGCTTTCCTACTTTACCATTATTATGAGGAAAGTACTTTGTAAATATTCAGCACTAATGAAAGAAACTGTCCTTTATACAGGCCTTACTCTTACAAAGCAAATTCACATCCACTTTCTTGTTGGATCTTCACAACAGCATTGGATATAAGTAATGACAATATTGTTCCCATTATGCAGATGTTGAAACTAAGCCTGGAGGGGTTCACTAACTTACCCAAGATGATACAGCTAAGTAAGATTAGAATCTAGCTCTCAAGTCAGAAGAAGGCAGCTGAGTGATCAAGGAAGGGTTTATAGGGAGATATCTGAAGATCACCAAGAAGGAAATACAAGGTGAAAAGATCTAATTAGTTAGTTCTATTTCCTGCCCATGCATTTGTTTGCTTCTGTGTTGGAACATGGCAAGAATATAAGAATGGCCATTTAAAAAGTAACTAAGCAGATCATGTGGTCTGATAGGGACAAAAAGCAGGATATCTGCCTGAATGAATGAAAACTTGTTCAGATGCTCTTGGAGACTGAACATCTGTTTGTATGTGTTGAATAACTTGCATATATGCCCAAGGTGCAGGTTTGTCTCCATCCTCGAAAAGAAGATGAAGAGCCAAAAGTCAAGATGCAATTATTATGCACCTACTATCTACAAGATTTTGTACTAAATACAATAATCCAGGGTCTATTTTTTCTCCCTCCTCCTTAGCTGAACTTAGTCATGAAGTTCCCTCTGGGCCTCCAGACCCAGATCTGAGGCCAAAGGGCTCAGGGAGAAAAATAAGAAAATGGATGTGAAGAGGAACAGAATAATTCTAAATGACAAAAGGAGGTAATGGAGGGGAGAAGTGAAACACAAGGGAAGGGCTAGAATAATATGTATGATGTTCCTTTTCTAGAGTGGGCACTGGACTGTCTCAGGAGGAATATAAATACTAACAATGATATTGTGCGTCCTTAGGGGCTACTCGATGCAAGGTCATCCACTAATGGTCAGAAGAAGAAGAGATGAGAAGAAGTAGTCAGTGCCTGCTGAAGACCTGGAGGGCTTCTTGAGGATAGATTATATCCCCTATGATTAGCATGGTGCCTTTATGACAGGTGCATAAAAAGGCATGTTAAAGAATGAATATCTAGTCAAGATAATGAGACTGGCAAATTAGGGGAGTGTTGTAGACATGATATTCTTAGATTTTTAGCCTGTTGTTGTAGTTCATTCTTCATTATTAAAGAGAATGAAGGACATCATGAGCATGATGTCTTGGCTTGCATGTGAATTGGATTTGAGTGAGGTAGAGTTATACAAAGTCATCAGTCTAGCTCTCTCCTTCAGAGTCATCAGAGTCCAGTGGCAAGACAAAAGACAACTGGCAATGACCCAGGATGCAGTGGGTGACCTTGGCCTTTCTAAATCAAGGTCTTTCCCAGGTCTCAGTTTTCCTGAGGCTATGTTCATTCAATGACCAAGGGCTAGGTGAGGATTGAGAGAAAAGGTGGCCCAGTTTACCATCCCCAAAATATTAATGTCTGAGGTAAAGCTCCTCAGAGTTTGGGGCCAAAACAGAAACAACTGCTATTTATACTCATTCTAAGTCATCAGAACCTAAAGAATGAGCCACAGAGGCTTGGGCTGGACCAAAATGATCTGGGTGAAAAGGCATAGTAGAACATGCAAGAAATGACCTGTCAGATCTATGGCGAAGAGAAAAGTTCATGACCAAACAAGAGATATATAGATTCATAGGAGGAAAACAGATAATTTTATTATGTAAAATCAATACTTTTTGCATATATAAAACCAATGCAGTTAAAGTTAGAAGAAAAGCAGGAAACTGGAGGGAAAAGCTTTGCAGCAAGTTTTTCTGGCAAAAGTCACATTTATAAAATATTTAGGAAACTATTTCAAATTTAGAAGACTGGAATTTGAACAACGTTCCTTGTACTATCCTGGCAGATAAGCTGGGAACAGGTAGGGTAAATAATAGTGGCTTCCTTTCTTTGACTTTTGTTGCTCTGCAGATTCAGATTTCCTGGTCACCACATAGACCAAGAAGCTGCTGCTACTGAACACAGATAGGCATGGGGTGATGGGGTGAGAGGGGATGCTGCTATTTCTGTTATCAGAGACTCATGCAACCAACCAAGACTGCCACAGGTCCATGTCATGGATGTGATTTAGATCAGACTCAAGTCCTGAGACTGGTCAGCTACTGTGATCCTTTTGGGCTGGTAAATTCAAGGGGAAGTACTCTATCCCTGATTTCCCAATTATGTCTCTCAATGTAGCACAAGATAGCATTAGATTTTTAACCACTATATCTGTTGGTAGATATATTGACTTGCATTGAGCCTGTAGTCCATTAAAACCCCTAGATCTTTTTCAGACAAGTTGTCTAATCATGCCTCTCTTATCACATTCATGTGAAGTACATTTCTAGAACACTTAAGACTTTACACTGATCTTTTAAAAATTCTCTCTTCTTAGATTCATCTCAATTTTCTAGCCTGTCAATTTTTTCTTGGACTCTGACTCTGTCATTCATCTATGTTAATTAACCATCTAATTTAGTGTCATCTACTAATACAATAAGGATACTATCTATGCCTTTATCCAAATTATTGGTAAAAAATATTAGATGTCATAGGACCAAGTATAGATCCTGGAGGAACAACATTGGATAACTCCTTCCAGGGGCCATAGTACCATTAACAGTTTCTCTGAGTCAAGCTACTTAATCATTTCCTTTTTAAAATTAAATATTCTTTTTTTTCAGTTAACAAATATTTTTTTCTCCCTCCCACTTCCTCCTAATGGAAAAAAAAACAAAGTATGTAACAAATATCCCTAACGAAGCAAAGCATATTCCTATGTTGACTGTGTCCAAAAATGTATGTCTCATTTTATGTCACTTCTTGGTCAGGAGGTAGGTATTTTTCACCATTGGTCCTCTGGAGTCATGACTGGTAATTGGGTTGGTCAGAGTTCTTGTTCTCAATCTATCTAATTGTACCATTGTTCGGCTCACATTTCTCCCTCTTTCTCACAAAATAGCATAAATTAATTTATTTGATGTTTGCTAAATTCTTGTCAAGCTCTGTTATTTCCCTTATCTATCAATTTAGCATTCCTGTCAAAAGCAGGAATAAAGTTTACTCTAGCATGGGACTACCACTTTCTTTCTAGATGTTCACTAACAATCTCTTTAATGCTATGTTCTAAAATTTTCTCCCAAATCAATATCAATATCACTACTTTGCAGTTTCCATGTATTAGCCTCTTCTTTGTTTTAATTACAAACAATTGTTCTCCATATCTATGGTATCTCTTCCATTGCCTATGATTTTCCAAACATTAATGATAATGAATGTTCAGAAATCCCATCCACTAGTTTTCAAGCTCAAGGATATAGTTCACCTGGGGCAGGTGACTTGAATATAACAAAGCCACCTAAATGCTCTCTTATTGACTCTTTGCTTATCTTCGGCATCAAGTCCCTTGTCATTTTTGTTCTGGCTGGAATTTATGACTCCAGAAATCTCTTCCAACTCTTAGATTCTGTCTTCTACCCCCTCAATCCAGGATTCTCTCAATTTCAGCACTCTACCTCTTAAAAGCAGAATGTGGTTAGGTGCTTTTCACATTCCCAACACCATTTGGTTTCACTGTAGGTCTAGTACCTTAATATTACTAAACTATACACAAGATTAGAGCCTCCTAAAAAAATCAAAGGATTTATACCTGGAAGGAACTATGATGCCTATGTGGTAGTTTTGTTGTTTTAAGTCAGAGGTGTCAATTGTGTGTTCACTGGCTTGCAACATTCCCAACTGTAACCCCAACCAGATTAAAATACAATTGGAAAATATTTTACAAAGTAAATAAAAATACAATAGAATTTAGATAATATAAAGCTTTCCAAGTCCACATAGAGTGTGAAGGGATCCTTAAATATGTTTTAGTGACCCCTTTTTCTATTTGAGTTTGATACCACTGCCATAAGCAGTTCAAAGAGGCTCATGTGCTTCCTTTCTTAAGCCTATAGGACAACAGCACATCTCTATATTAACTACACTGTGAGGGAGTGAAGTCTCTAAGTTGCCCACCATGAAGCACTTTCTTTGAGAAACTAGTCCATTCCTTTCTGATGTATGCATGATATGGCCTTCATAAAGGCTACAATATTCTCACTCTCCACTACTGGGTGCTCAAACCACAAATGCCTAGGCTGCTCCCCCAGTCCTGAGTGGTTCAAACTCATGGTGACTGGATATAAAGCAAGCTGGGAGATGAAATACAATATTATTCACAATATCAAAAATAGAAATATAGAGCCCCTTCCTCATATCTTGGTTGTCTTTTCTCTGGTCATGAGCCCCAACATTCACAGGGCTCAAATACCCAATACACTATGGCCACATAATTTCTTGAACAAGGTAAAAATGGAAAGAAAAACATTAAATGTTCCTATGTGGAATCATCTCTCTACAACCATCTCCCAAATCTTTTTCTCACTTTCCCTCCCAGTTTTCCAGGTATTATGAAGGAAATTTCCTGAAACACACATAACCTGCAAAGAAATTGATAGATGGAGGAGTATGCCAAGGATCTCAACTCTAGAGACCAATCCAGGGGAAATAGAGATATAACAGTGAAAAAAGCAATCCTCGTCTCCAAACCACTAGCCCAAAGGAGTCAGCATTTTTCCATCTTCAGGAAAGTTCTTTTTTCATAATTAAATTTAAAATTTTTCTATCAACAAAAATTTTTTTCTCTCCTGCCCCACTATGGGGGAAAAAGGAGGAAAAACATAAATAAGCATAAGTAAGTAAAAATATTGTTCCATTGTCAATGTCAAAAAAAATTATGCCTTATTCTTTAACATGAGTCCATCAGCTCTGTCAGGAGATAGGTAGCATGTTTCATTGGTCCTCTAGGATTATGGACAGTCATTGCACTGATCAGAGTTCTTAAGCCTTTCAAAGATATTAGGTTTGGGGTTTTTTTGCTTTTTTTTAAAAACAGGTTAGTGTTGTTCATAATATTCTCCTTGTTCTGCTGACTTAATTTGCATCTGCTCGTATAAGTTTCCTGAGTTTCATTCAAGAAAGTTCTTGATTAATTTCTTTATTGACCCTTCACAAACAGGGTTAAATGACTTGCCCATGGACATACAGCTAGCCAGATTTGAACTCTGGAAGATGAGTCTTCCTGACTCCAGGCCCTGCACCACCTTGCTACCCTGAGGGAATTTAGAAATGATATAGTACAATCCACCCATTTTATAGAAAAAACTGAGATGTAGAAAAGAGGTTTGACTTGCACAAGGTCACCTTGTGCAGAGCTGAGACTAGAGCCAAGCCCTTGCTGATTGAGAGTCCAGTACATTCTCTTCAGCCTCACTCACCTAAGCATATAATCTAGCCCCTACACTTTCACATGCAGGACCCAGACACAGCAAAGAGCTCCTTAACACACCAGGAAGCATGGGATAAGAAAGATGCTATCTTAAGCAGCCCAAGTTGTCAAGGAGAGTTTTCTAAATTAAAAGCAGCATTTCCAGCTACAAATGTTTGAATATGAACATCAGTAGTGGCTCTAGGCAAGAAAATCTCATTAAATTAGTTTCTTCTGTGGATTTATAGAACCTTAAAATAAGTCATAAAATGTCTTAGTTGTGGTTTGTGGGGCAAATAGGGGAGTGATGGTAAATGTTTAGCAACCAGTTCTCTGGAGGGAAAAAGTACACAGGACATATTTTATCTATATTTGATATATATTTAATCTATATTATTAACATTAACATATTAACATAGATATTAATCTATATTACTAACATTTTCTTAAGTCTAGACAATCAGCAAAACAATAAATTGGCCCTGGATATGTGGTATTCTCTGATTTCTAAGGTATAAATACTCACACTGAAAATTTAACTTTCCAACTCTGGAATGATAAACTGACTTCAGCAAATCACTAATAAACACCTCTAGAAACAAGATGTACAGTTGACTCCTGTGTCTGTTTCCTTTACAGAGCAAGGGAAGAGAAATCAGGAATAGAAGACCATAGGCAATACCATGTATCTTACTCCAATCTCTCCATCTCATCTAAAAATACATTTCAGTGGGTCTCTGAAATTTTTAAAAAAATATATTTTGTGATACATTTCAGTATAATTGAAATGTGTTTTACTTTCTGCATTAAAAACATGATTCTGAGAAGAAGTCCATAGGCGTCATTAGATTGCCAAAGAATCCGGTCCACATAAAAGATTAAGAACTCCTCCTCTATCTCCACATTACTTAAACCCCACACACCCATTTCTCAGTCAATGGTAGAATCTGTGACATAAAGCAATTTACATCCAAGGTCAACAACTTTAAAAACTGGCCATCACATGATGTGAGTAAAAGCCCCTCTGATTTCTATAATTAAATAACTGCCAAGTCATTACATTCTGTATGACTGGCAACTGGACTTGCAACATAGAGTTGAAAGAGACCTCATAGATAACTAAGCCAAGTCTCTGTCATTTTACAGAAAAGGAAAGATTGTCTCTTGCCTAAAGTCACACAGGTAGTAAGCAGGAGCACTCTCCTTTCTTCTCCCCATGGTGCAGTAGGGCACTGGCATAAAAACAAGAACCCAATTCTTGGCATCTAGTGTCTGTTATTAACTAGCTCTGTTCCCGTGGTTTGGTTGAAAAAGGTCTGGACTTTGAGGCAGAGGACCCAAGTTTGAATTTTGCTACATAGATTACCTGTGTGACTTTTGGCAACTCACTACACTTCTCTGACCTTTAAGTTTTTTCATTTGTCAAATAAAGAGATTGGACTAAATGATCTCTAAGGTCCTTTTCAGCTCTAAGTCTTATAATCCTGTTACTTCTTCTTTCAGAAACTCAATATTCCTGTCTGTATGAAGGATAACAACTATTCCTATATGTGAAGTATATGGGTATGTGTGTGTGGGAGGGGTGTGTGTGAACTAGATGATTTCTAATATCTGTCCCTTGCTTTTCATACCTGTCCTTAATATGTTGTGTTCCAAGATCTCTTTTTAGCTCTAATATTATATAATTTGTATTTATTTATATAACACTTTAAAGTTTACAATATACATATTATGTGATTTGATCGATCATAAGTTTACCTCTAGCTTAAAAATTCTATGATTCTAGCCAATAATATTTCCATGAAGAATATTTTATTTTATCCCAAATATACATGAAACATAGAAGGAACTTTTATTGGAACTTAAGACTTGGTTCTCTTAATGAGGATGTAGGATTGGACCAGCTCATAAGTCTCCTCTTTTCACTTCAGCAATAGAGGTTGATCTTCTCTAGACATAAAGATTTTCCTTTTTCTTTTACTAAATCAATCAATCAACCAACCAGCATTTCTTAAGCATCTGCTTGCTATGTGCCAGGCACTGTGCTAAACTCTGGAAATATAAAGAAAGACAAAAAACTATTCCCTGCTGTCAAAGACCAAACAGTCTAATACTAAAAGAAATTCAAATGTTATTTTTGCTGTCTGATACAGTCTGCAATGGTCTGCTCCCCTCTTGGAATTTAAAGGTCTCTTCGATTTCAGATAGTCCCATTAGGCATTTATACTACCACTGGATTCCATCTACTTTGCCTAAATTACCCCAAAGTTATTAGTTCTAGTAAAGGAGGATCTTAATAGACCACCCTTAATGTCTTTATCTTTGTCTGGTAGAAATCTCATCTCTTATTACTGCTTAGAAAAAACAGCTTTATTTATTTCAGAGAAAGCTGGGCAATCTAGCCATGGTGATTAAGGATAACAACAGCTCATTTAGAAAATGTGTCAGGGAAATGAGAGGGGGGCGAGGCAGCATGCTTGTTCCCCAAGCTTCTAAAGGTAATGGCAAGAGGGGGTGGTGAGGGCAGTGTACATCCAGAGAACAGCGTTAGTTTGGTTCCTATCCAGTCAGCACGAGGTGCAGTGTTTGGGGATGTGCAATATGGTGTGTGGGTGAGAGCTGCCCACTGAAAGAATGCATTATGTCAGCACATTGTCAGCTGGGGAGGGTTGTCCTGCACATTATAAAACATCCCCTAAACAAATGAGCTGGTGCTATTCCCAAATCAAATACATGTTCTGCTTGACTGAATATGTGTCACTTTCTTTTCATTCAGCAAAGTCTGCATCATCCTTGACCACATAAAGCAGTGCCATTTTGGCAATCTAACTAATTGAAGAGAATGTAGGGCTCTCTAGGCTTTTCTCAACCTACCTATCTACAATCTTTCCGTTCTTTTCTCATAGCACTGTATTTCCCCACATTTTACACCTCCCACCTACCCCACCCCACCCTGCTAAACTGATCTACTTACCTTGACTCTCACCCCAAATATACTGTAAAAGTCTATGCCTTTGTTTATGCCAATCTTTGTGCCTGGAATATCTTCCCTGCTTCTCAATGCCTACTGAATTCCTACCTGCCCTGTATTGCATTGTTTTGTAACTCTCTAATTATATTCTATCTCTGTTTGTGTCTCATACCCCATTAGGACTGAAGTTTCATGAAGGCAACATATGCTGGACATAGTGCTATGCCCTAAGGAAACAAAAAAAGGAATAAAGGGCAGAGCCAAGATGGCAGAGTAAAAGCAGGGACTTGCTTGAGCTCTCCTCCAAACCCTTCCAAATATCTGTAAAAAATGACTCTAAACAAATTCTAGAGTTACGTAACCCACAAAATGATGAAGTGAAACAAATCTCCAACCCAAGACAACCTAGAAAGCTGTCAGGAAGTGTAAGAAAGTGTCTATCATACTGGACTGGGAGCAGGGTGCAGTCTTGTATGGGCTGGGTCAGCACAAATGGGCTGGAGCAGGCCTCGGGCCTGAGTCACTGGCACTTGTGGCAGTTTCCTGACTTCTCAACCCACAAACACCAAAGACAGCATAGAAGGTCAGTGAGAAAATTCTGTGGGACCTGGATGAAAGAGGAGCATGATTGGGCTAGGGTGTGCCCCCAGCCCTGGGGTAGAGGAGATGGTGGTGGCTGCTGCTCTGGATTTTTGGGCCCACAGATGATGAGGGATCAAGCGACGGATGGAAAACCCCTGAAGCCTGGGACAGTACACCCACCCCCACTGGAAACAGAGTACTACATTGACAAAGAGAAGCAAGAATTTCTGTAGCAAATCTAAGAAAATAGATGAGTTTGGTTGCAGAAGAGGTGTAAAAATTATGAATCTCTCAAAGGGTATGATAGCCCACAGAAAGAGACTAAAGCACAATACAAGGAATTTAAACTGTGTAAAAGATCATCAAAGAGATAAGACTGAGAAAAGGAGATGGACTGGTCATTGTAAAAGAGATAAGGGGAGTGCCCACAATAATGAGATCAAAGTCCAATGGAAGTACTGAAATAATTGCCATTGTTATTGGGAGAAAATGGATTTTGTCTGTGGTTTCTGTGATTACCACTGACCAGGAAGGATTTTGAAACCTTGAAGTTGGTTAGATTCCAGGGTCTCAGAAAGATATGAAAATTGTGTAAGTATCATAGTAGGCACAGACTTAATGTAAATAGCTGCAACTTCAAGGCAAGGACTCAGTCAAGGGAGACAAACAGCAGTGATATCCAGAACTTCCAAGAGTAAAAAAATCAAAAGGAAGTTCCTTCACTCTCACTTTCTTATGCTCAGATCCACCTCTTCATAGGTTCCAATCTCTAAGATGTTTGAAATTTTTTTTTACAAGATCATGGGTCATCTTATCTTAGCTATAGTTATCAAGGGGCTATTTCTGTCTCTCAGGAGATGTATGAATTTGGTATGGTTTCCCAGCTCCTAATATTTTCCAAGCATGACAATGCAAAAGGACTTTGGCCCAAATCAATCAGAAGTTAACAGGAAACAGAAACATTTACTCCAAATAGTTTTCTTCCAACATTTTTAAAAATGATAAACAAGAAACACACTTTAAATTAAAGGAGTATCTGATAACTTTTATTTTATAGCTGCAAATATTGAGAAATCTGTATAATTTCTATTCACTACACTTTTTTCCCTAACAAAGTATTCATGAGGAACTGACATACTCCTTGAAGCGTGATTATTTTTATAATCATTTAAGGTATTTTGATTTCTTTTCACCCATCAGATTTAACTACCTAACCTCAAGTCACATGAAAGGGTTTTAAAGAAAGAAATATGATAGAAATTTCAGATGTAATCCAAATCTTTCTATTTTAGCCCAGATTTCACAACAACAAAAAGATTTTTTTAAAAACTCATCTCTTTTCTTCTTTAGTTATATACTTAAACCAGTAAGAGACCCAGGACTATTTGATGATTGAAGAGAGAGTTTGTGTCAAGGAATTTCTATATCAATGAAACCAGGAATAATTTAAATTATTCAAATATACATACATATACATGTATATATATGTATGTATACATTTATATATATTTAGATTTGGGATTTGTGTCCTTATATTCCCAGCCCATAATGTAGTACCTAAGGAGTAGTAGCATTTAGTAAGGTCTGTTGAATTGAATTCAGTTGGATACCTATGGCACCTTCATATTAAGCTGGCTTCAAGCACTTGATATTTTTTAGTTCTAAAAGAAAGATCTATATCTGCTTACCATATAGCTCTGGCTGACATGCAGTGGCAGCGGTTTTCCTTTGTGATGTTATCTGTATTTAAAAAGAAGACAAATCTATTTATGTAGCAAAAATGTAGTGAGTATTTTTTAGCTCAGAGGTGTCAAATATGGCCTTACTTCAGCAACACTCTTGAATATGGCCAGTACCAGATTAAAGTATAATCAGAAAATATTTAATGAAATAAAATAAAAACACAATAAAACACAGATAAAGTTAATATGTGGTTTTCCAGGCCAATATATACCCCAGGGATCCTTATATATGTTTTAGGAGCTCTCCCTTCTGTTTGCATCTGATATCACTGCTCTAGCTCACTGTCCTAAGGTCAGGTAAGTTACATGCCTCACAGAACTCTAGGCACACCTTGAGAGGTTAAGGCATTTCTTTTCTAATGTCACTGACCAGGGCCTCTGACCCCTCACTCTTAGCCATCAGTGAGTGATTAGCAATCCCATTCCATTTAACCAATTAGCATCAATTAGCTTCCACGGAATGATATTTATTATGAAGATATAGCAACAACAGAAGTATGAATATTACCCTCCCCAAACCTTGTGGACATCCTTTCCCATATCATCTTGGTGTATGGGGAAAATAGACTTAGATTTAGTACAGTTTTGACATAATATAGGTCACACCCAATGCACTCCAGATGAGGCATGACTGCTAAATGAGTGCTTATCTGAACTATTAGTGGGCTGAGTCCCAAAGGTATCTTCTGAAGGCATTAATTCTAGGATGATTGCAAAACCTGCCTTACCTGGAATTTCAGAACTCCCCAAGTTGTAGTTTCTCATACCTTCACCTAAAACAAAGGAATAAAAGTCCAGACAAAGGATCAAGTCCTGTTTTCATAAGGCCATACTTATATACTTTCATAAGCCTCTCCCCTTACAGCACTGTCTCTTACCAGAAGCTGTCAGTGAAGGAGTCAAACCAAAAACAGAGATTCATGGAAAAAGGGAAAGAGGCCAGAACTGTCTATGGTCTTCCACAAGTGTTCCCTGGTCCAGTACTTCAGCCAAAGATGCTGCTGTCCATTAGTGGTTAGCAGATCAGAACCAGTTACAGAACATCTATGGATACTCCAAAGACTCTCCAAGGTACTTCCATTACATGTCATCACAACTCCCAAGGAAGCAGGCTCTCCAGCCTGTACTATTTCTTGTTATACAATTTATCTTGGCTTATCTGACATAGGATTTGGCAGGCAATGCCAGATTAATATAAGTTCTGATATGTCCTACCAAGTTGTAAGTGCTGCAAGTATGGGCGAATTTTGTGCATTGCTTTCGGACCAACCTAGTCATGTGGAAGATAAACACTAAGAGGTAGGCCTCTATGGGGTGAATTTTTTTTGCAAGGGCAAAATGAGATTTGGAGGGTTTGCAATCTGCTTTGGTGGATGAAGTACTGTGGAAACCATACTGAGGAAACCATAGAGCTAAGTGTCAAAGTGTATATTTGCCATGTATATAGAAAAATGCATTAACCAAAAGATATATTTGCCAGGTGTATATAGAAAAATACATAAACTAAAACCACTGAATTGGAGACTGTGAATTTAGGACATAAACTGAGTGGAAATTTCACTTTGGAAAAAGGTGTTGACTAAGCAAATTAGCAGTATAAATATTGCTACTGGGCAAACTCAATGTAAATTAAGCAGATGGACTGTTTTAAAATTAAAATTTCTGGGTTTATTCCTAATGAATCAAGTTAGTAAGTTTTGAAAAATTAAATAATTATAATTCATTTAAAGAATGAAGACATAGCCCAGAGTAACATATTTTAAAAGATTCTGTGATTTAAAAAAAATAATATATAGAAGGATGAATTTAATTTCAAAAGGAAGTAACTAAATGCAGGTCCTAAGGACTTATTTGTCCTAATGTTCATGTTCTTGTGAATGAGTGCAAAGTTTAGCAATTTGTGTCAAATAGTAGAGATGAATTCACCCCTCAGAATTCTGATTGTAAGCTCAGATAAAGTTCTTATCCTTCCAAATTAGCTTCCATAGGATGAACTTTTTCTGAAATTCTGTGGCTGGAAATAACAGCACAGCGAAGGTGCAGCCGATAGAATGCTGGGCTTGGAAGCGGGAATACTTGAGTTCAAATGTGGCCTCTGACACTTGCTAACTATGTGATTCTGGGCAAGTCACTTAACTCCGTTACCTTCAGTTTCCGCATTTGTAAAACGATCTGGAGAAGAAAATGGAAAACCACTCCAGTATCTTGGCCAAGAAAACCCTAAATAGGGTAACAGTCACACATGACCAATGTAGCAACAACAACAAACAGTAGTCATAGTGCTTCCAAACAGAGAGTTCTCACAAAACTAGTTTAATGTTATCAAATATGCATCATCATTACAGAGTGCATTATTTTTAATCAGGAATTTTAGAAGAACATTCTCAAATATTTATGAGTTTGCAGCAGTGAGATTAAAATCCATAGGATACCTTTTATCACCTGGTGGACAGAAGTTGTATGACATTTAATTTTTTTTAATGTATTATCCTCAAGTTGCGTTACTTATGATGAAACATTAATGTTCGGGATCGGAAATAAAAACAAGAATCCAGAATCTGAGAGGTTATGATTTTCAAATCTGAAAATTTCCTGTTTTGATAGTATTACTGTTAATTGTTCCATTATTTCTTTCCAATTAAGGAAATTAACAGGTATCAAGATTTTATCAATGTCCCTCAGAAACACAAATTCACTTTTGTCCATACTGTGGCAGAGGCATTCACTGGGAGTTACCACTTGGTCACAGTAGCCAATGTCTCATTCCTCTCTAACAGAGAAGTGCCTGGAGTGGGATGTGATGGGCCAAGAAATGACTTTGTTTCTTCATCAGTGTAATATGCCAGAACTTTTCTTTTAAAAATTTTTTCTGAATTTAAATACCAAAAAAGCATATTCTAAACAAAACAGAACACAAAAGGAATATTGTATATGAAACTATGAATTTCCATTTCATACTGTTAGCTTAAAAAAAAAAAGATTACTTTCAAATCTGTCTTGCTCACCTGGATTTCCTTCTGTTCCCTATTGCATTTTATTTTTGGTTTGGCTCCTACTGGTTTTAGTTTTTTTCCCTCCGATTAATACAAATCCATTTTCTTGATCTCCTACCTACTTCCCACTGGGGGAGTCGGGGAGAAGAAAAGCAAAGCCAAATATGTATAGTGAATAAAACGAAGTCCCACATTAGCGATGTCCAAAGAATACAAGTTTACCACCTCTCTGTCAGGAGGTATGCAACAATTGTTGACAACTGTTCCTCTGGAATGTGGTTCGTATTGTATTGGTCAGACTTCTTAAGTCATTCAAAGTTTTTGTCTTTACAGTGTTGCTGTTACATATAAATTGTTTACCTAGTTCTGTCATTTCACTCTTCATCAGTTCATGCAAGTCTTCCCAGTTTCTCTGGAACTACTCCTTTCATAATTTCTTATAGCAAAATAGCATCCAGTCACATTCACTTATAATAATTGGTTCAGCCATTCCCCAATTGATGGGTGTCTCATTGATTTCTAGTTCCTTTCCAGAACATAAAAAAAAAAACTAAATATTTTTGTATACAGGAGTCTTTTTTTCTCTTTCTTCTTTCATTGGTTTCTTTGGGGGTTATAGACCTAGTAGTGGTATTTCTGGATCATGTACCTTCTGTGAATTTTTTTAAAATGACCCTCTTTTCCTTCTCCTTCATTCTCCAATTAAAAATAGAGAGAAAGAAAACGTAGAACCTTTTGGAACAAATATGTATAGCAAAATAAAACAAACTTGCACGCAACATGTCTAACAAGGTAAGTGTTGCATGCCTTGAATTCATCACTTCCCTGTCACTAGGTAGATAATGTGTTCCTTCATATGTCCTCTGGAAACACAGAGGGTGTCATTACAAGGATCAGAGTTCTTAAGTCTTTCAAGGTTGTTTTTCCTTACTATGTGGTTGTCTTTGTATAAATTGTTTTCCTGATTCTCCTCGCTTTACATAAATCCTTATTATAAAAGATTCTCTGAAATTGCCTCTTCCACTTCCTCTTCCAGTGCCATATCCATTACATTTATACACCACAATATGTTTAACCATCTTCCAATTGATGGGAATTGCCTTTCACTTGCATTCTCTGATTTCCTCTTTTACTCCTTTTTAATGCCTCCATCAGGATTGGAAAGATTATGTACTTGTGATTATTTCTCCTCACCCCCTGTATTATTTCCTTCTTAATTATTCTGCTCCATTCCAGCTTGTTTCTCTGTTGAGTGGGGTGTATTTGTGCCCCAAACTGTGCATGTATTAAAAACTCCTCTGTTTCAGATGAGTGAAGCTCATTTGATACCCACTCCTCTAACCCCTTCCTCCAAGTCAATGTGTCCCCCTTCTCATCCCCCCCAATTATAAGAAATAGCAAGTTCTACCCTCTTCTTCTTCCTTTATACACTGGTGTATTCCTGTTGGAGGCAATTAGGTGGATCAGTGCATAGAGAATTGGGCCTGGAATTATGAAGAACTGAGAACAAATCTGGACTCAGTCACTTACTAGCTGTATGATTCTGGGAAAGTCTGTTTGCCTTAATCCAGAGGAGAAAGAAATGGCAGACCAGTACAGTATCTTTGCTGAGAAAATCCCATGGGGTCCCAAAGAGCTGGACATGTCCTAACAACAAATAACATTGCTTTTACCCTTCCTTCTTTCCTTCCTCTTCAAACACTCAGAAAAAATCAATCTACCCTTTTATCTTTTTCTTGTTTAACTCCCTCAGTACACTTTGAACATATTATGGTTTTCAAGGGATACTTGTTTCTGCTCTCCTTATTAGAACCGTCATACAGCTCTTTTCAGGTGCTTAAATAAATTTACCTTTCTAAGTTTCTCTGGAATCTTGTTTTCAAATTTCAAAGTTCCTACTCTGGTCTGATCTTTTCATTAGAAATGCTCAAAAGTCTTCTATTCCATTAAAGATCCATTTCCTTGCCCAGGAGGATTATATTCAACTTTAGAGATCAGGTTATTCCTGGCTATAAGTTTATTTCCTTTGCCTTTTGGAATATTTTGTCCTAAGATCTCTCATCTTTAGGAGAGAAAGGGAAAAAAAAACAACCAAGCATTTATTAAATCCTACAATGTGATGCATCGTGCTAAGCACTCATTTGATCCTCATAACAACCTTGGGAGGTAGGTGTTAGTAGTACTCTCATTTTGCAGTTATGGTCCCTGAGGCAGATAGAGCCTAAATGGATTTGTCCAGGGTCATATAGCTAGTGAGTGTCTCAGGTTAAATTTGCTGCTTAGATCAGCTTTGGTTCTGGCCCCCTTTTCCAAATGCCTGTGGGCTTCTGATTGACTTTGTATTTAGGTCTTAGGTGATGAAGTCACTCTAGTTTCTCATGGATTTCTTGAGCATTATTTAGTTTGGTGAGAATTTGAGATTTTGCTGAAGTGAGTATATAACATCTGAAAAGAGGAGAAATTTACACTGTGAATTCTGAAAGAGGGCCATGGACTTCTTAGTTTCTTATTCTGAGCCTCTTTATCTTGTTGATATCTCCATTTTAGGACCTACTAGAATCGACACAAACTGAGGATTACAGTCAAGAGGTTCAAAATATGTTGTGCTGTAAGGAAATCTAAAACCATCAGCATGGAAAAAAATCTATTTTTGCTCTGATTATGGCATGTTACCAGTAGGCTGGTAGCAAAACCACCAATAAAGCTCTTTTATATCTACATGGTGAATAATGCCAAGCATACTAGTATCGTTTTGTATTCTATCAAAATGAGGAGCTATTATAAAAGTTTCATTATTTTCTAAGGGAAGGATTTTTCTTCTGGCACCCTTCCTCTCTGCAAATATCCACTTGTTTTTACTTTTTTGGTGAGCTGTTAATAAGTTTTATCCTGCAAGATGACACTGAACACATCATCAAAATGGATATTATTCTCCCCAAAAGAATTCTTAGAAAATAAATGTTTCCCATTCTATGGAAACTTACCCCAATTTTTGCTGCTGGTGTGCCATCCTTGAGCAACAAGAGAAAGAGATCAAAACATAAATAGATTTCTGCCAAATAGCTACCATCTTCACTTTAGATGGCTTTGCTATTCCAGAAATCATTCAAAAATTCAACAAGAGCAGCTACTGCCTATATTCAGGACATGTTGGAGAAATGAAAATAACCTCCCCTCTCCTATAAATAAATCATATTGATTAGAACATGACTGAAGGTCTGAGGTCAGTTTGTTGTGCTGACTGATCAGCTTCTTTGACTGAAGTTTCAGAGGCTACAATAACTTAGAATCATACAATGTTATTTAAACACTTAGGACATTAGAGAATATTAGAAGTGGACAGGATCTTACAAGGCAATTCTTCAGTTGTCCTTAATCCCTTGATCCCACTCAGCTACCATTACATCTCTCTCTTTCCCTTTACTGTATAAAGTCAGCTATGCTCATCTGCTGCTTTTGCTTCTTCCCTACTCACACCTTCCTCAAGCCCTTGGAATCTGGCTTCCAAATCCAGTGCTCTTCAAAAGCTGCTTTGTTAAAGTTCATCACTAGTCTAAAGGCCTGTTTTCAGTCCTCATTCTTTATGACCTCCTTGTAGCATCCCCTCATTCTAAAAAATTTCTCTTCCTATGGTTTCAAGATTACTCCCATTTCCTGGTTCTTCTGCCTCACTAACCACTCATCTCCAAAGAGCCCTTATTCTCTTAATGTGGGTATTACCAGATTCTATCTTCTGCCTTCTCTTTCTTCTTTGTCTCCCTTATCAATTTCAATTGCTCTCCCATGGTTCAACTATCACCACCACATAGATAACTACAAAATGACTATCTATAAGACCAACTCCACTCCAGTTCTGTACCCATGTTTTATTCAATATGTTATCCAGATAATTCAGACTCAACAATGAGTGAAAAATCTAATTTCCAAAATGGAACCTATTTTCTTTTCCCCAAAACTGATTCCTCTCATCAGTAACTCTACCATTAAATACCCAATCTCTCATGCTCAGAATCTTGGTGTCAGTGTTAACTCTTTCCTCTTTTACCTCTTTTCTTGTGCATTCAATTAATTACTGAGTACTACATATTCTATTTCCATGATAGTTTTAATAAAAAATACATTTTTATTTATATCTTTGGTTTTTATATCATCTATACTTCCTCCTTTATTCTTGCCCTTCCCCCTCTGAGAGCCACCACTTATGACAAATATTTATTTTTAAAAGAAAGAGGAAGAGAAAAACTCAGCAAAACTGATGGAGACATTAAAAAAAAATCTGATGTTATATGCAATATTCCACACCTGTGAATCCTTCACCTCTGCAAAAGAGTATGAGGAGAGGTCTTCTCATATCACTTCTGTGCACTTCTGTGGGGTCAAGCTTTTTCTTTGTAGATTTATAGCATTTGATTTTTATTATTTTGTAGTGGTTGTCTTTTCCATTTACATTGCTTTAGTAATTTTGTATATTGTTTTTTAGGTTCTACTTACTGCTCTTTGCATCTGCTCATGTAAGTCTTTCCATATTTTTCTATCATGTTTGTCATTTTTAACATAAAAATACAATATTACATTCATGTACCATAATTTATTTAGCCATTCCCCAGTAAATCTTCTTTGTTTCCAATTCTTTACTATCCCCAAAAGTACTGCTATTAATAGTTTGGTGTGCATGACAATTTTTCTTTTGTCATTAATCTTCTTGGGGCATTAAGAGATAAGGACTCTAAGGAGACAAAAGTGGTTAGTGAGGCAGAAGAAAATGGGGCCTAGCATTGGAATCTCTGGGTCAATGGGTATGTACATTTTGGTCACTTTATTTGCATAATTCCGATTTGCTTTCCCAGAATTTTTGTAACAGTCCTCACATTCACACAATTTTTTTTGTATATAACCTATTTCTATTCCTATTGCTAACACTCTAGTGTGGTGTTCAGTCATTAAATTGTATCCAACTCCACATGACCTCATAAACTTTTCTGTGAGGTTTTCTTGGCAAAGTTATTGAAATGGTTTGTTACATTCTTCTCCAGTAGGTTCCCATTTTACAGATGAGGAACTGAGGTGTGTGTGTTCGTCCTTCATTGCCGAACAAGATCATGCCATCAGAGAAATAATGACATGACTTGTACTTGACTTTGTTTTGAGTGAGGGAGGGCTGTGCAGGTCACCAGCCTCACATCTCCTCCAGAGCCATCTGAATCCAGTGACCAGATATTCATCAGGATGACTGGAGATGACCCAGGATGAGGCAATTGGGGTTAAGTGACTTGCCCAAGGTCACACAGCTAGTGAGTGTCAAGTATCTAAGGTGAGATTTGAACTCAGGTCCTCTGCCTCCTGCACTGGTACACTATCCATTGTACCACTAAGCTGCCCTTACAGTCAGAAGTGCAGTGGTCACTCATCTGATCTCAAGATGGAATAGCACAGAAGTTTTAACCTGATATTTTTCTGATCTGGGCTGCTTTGCTCTTCCTTGGGAAGCCTCATGGCCCTTTGCTCTTGGGGGATTACCATATTGTCCTAAATTTAGTGAGGATGCCCATAGCTTTATCCCTATGGCAGCTCAAGAACACCTGAACCCAATCCCCTAGCCTTATCCTCCCCAGCAGCAAGGACTACATGTATACACCATCATGCCCAAACTTATTTTGTTAAAAATATATATTATTTTAATCCTTTACTCGTCATTCTGATGGCTCATTATGAGTGGAGCTGATTCTGGGTTTTTAGATGTTATACCAACTTTGTTAGCTCCTACATCAAGTTGGAAAGGTTTATGGGTGGGCCCAGTGAAAGATTATTATTTCTGTTTTCTAAGTACCAGCCAGCCCAATCCCATCATCAGACTAACTGTAGGGTGGAGAATGTTTTAGTCTCAGCAACTTCTGAAAACCATCTAGGAAGTCACATAGTAGAAGGGATGTGAGTTGCATCAGGGAAGTTGCATCACTGATAAAAATCACAGAGATACTCTTTAAGTATTCTTATGTTTATGTAAAAATGTTAGCTCATTTTTAGGGTTTTATTCGGTGATTTACTTCATTTTGTTGTGAATGTTTAGAGTCACAAAAAATAGATGAATAAATAAAATTTGCCTTTATGGTTTGGGAGATTGCTAAGTGTGTTAATATTCTCTAAATGACTTATGTGAAATCCAGTTTTATACACACACACACACAGATATATATGTATATGTGTGTGTCTATGTGTATATATGTGTGTGCGTGTGTGTATATGTATATGTGAAGAGCCCAAAACATTCATGTTGTATGAAAACCAATTGACTCCCAATCGAGGGGCTTATTAAATTAAAACATATTTTTGAACACATCTTTAAAAAAAAAGTCAAAAAGCCGATATACAATAGGTACAAATTATATACATTTATTTTTAATCATTTTAAATAACACTCTTGTATAAATTCTTTCATATATTCAAATCATACACATTTTTAGAAATTTATTTTGAAGCTAGTACAGTAAATGTGTGAGACATCTTTGTAAATCTGCGTTACGATTTTAGTGAGATAAAGAGAAGTTCATTCATTGCTTCAGAGGGACATTTATCACAATAGGTTGACTGGTAGAACTCTTGTGCCTTTAAATCAAATTTACCTTTAAATCATTAAGTTTGACTTAGGCTTGGGACCTGACTTCGTGAATTTTAGTTGATATAAGTTATTTAGTATGTGTAAGTATGATTTTCATCTGGTGGAGTAAGGATGATACAATTACAACAGCCTTGAAAAATACTTCATTCAACCACTGATACCTTATTGATCAAAAGCCTTTGGTCCCTAGGATATCATTTGGTTCTTTCAGACAAGTTCCTATTAGTTAAAATGGCTCTTGCTTTTCCCCTGGGCATCAGTTAATATTCATAGTATAGACTTTCATCCCTGCAAATAATTCCTATTACTGATCTCCGTAAAGAAGACCAACCATCTCTCTATTTACAAAAGATGTTGGGGAGACTTGTCAGAGTTTTTTCCTTCTCTGGATTATTTTCACCTTTCTGCCCTAGCTATCTAAAGTGTCTTTTAGAACTTTTCCATGAATGGGTGAGTTTTATTTTCTTAATGCACACGAATCAAATGATGCTTAGTATATAATGGTAATTAATTCAAATGATGATACATGCTCCTTGATAAAGAACTATCTTCCTTGAGGGATGGGAACATAGATCAACATATATATCCTAGGAAGTACCCCCACCTCTACCTTTAAAGTCCCAAACTAACTGTCCTATAGTGCTAGTTGCAATTCAAGATGCAAAGTAAGGATCACTGCTTTAGGTCCTGATTAAGAGGAAGACTCCTAGACAGGATGTGGATTTCCTAGGATCTCTGAGGCCAGAAATAGTGGGCATAGTAGAGTTATATATGTGGTGTGGTTTAAGGTCTCCAATCCAAAAATCTTTCCCTTCTATATCTAACATCCACTATCCTTTTTTAAACACAAGCATGTGTTTGTGGGTAACATACTGAGTGCCTAAGACCATAATGGAATGAATTCATCAATGAAGGGGTTCTCTGGGCGTGGAAAAAGCCAGGTATCTGGGAATTAATGGATATTTGGGGTGTAAAAGGTCTAAGAGAACAAAGAAAGGGTAAATGATAATTCA
The DNA here is from genome assembly GCA_028658325.1 of Potorous gilbertii. Lineage (NCBI taxonomy): Eukaryota > Metazoa > Chordata > Mammalia > Diprotodontia > Potoroidae > Potorous > Potorous gilbertii. The sequence goes on along the minus strand of CM053769.1, from coordinate 337,200,530 downwards.
TCAGAACATGCAGTGCCTCGCATATAGTAAACACTTAGGACAAAACTGATCTATTTAGCAATTTTGCCTAAAGTTGACCCCATTTGGGAATCTACATCCTAAAATTATGATAGAAGTGGCAGAGATGAAGTCATCACCTGATAGCAATCAGCATCTGCTCTTTTCCCAATCAAATTCACATAAAGTAGCTTTGTCTTATTTAGTGATACATTAATTCCTAAAGATTTCTAACATCTGGATCCTTCCAACTATTTTCAAATCATGTTCACTATCCTATAGTTTGTGAAGATTTTTCCCATATAGGAGTTAATGATGTACAGAGAAGTCATATTCATTGTTAGTTTGTAAAATTATAAACTCCAGGATTTCTAACTTTTAAAATTTAATTGATTATTACAGTAAAGAATCATTTCAAAAAGAAAGCCTAGGGGATACTAAAACATAAAAAGACATTTCACTGACTGGAGTTACACAAGATGGTGTATGTGTAGAGGGGAATGAGAGTAGTAGTTGATAAGGATTTTCAATTGTTGATCATTCCTTTTTTAAGGGCTTTATTCTGATATCCATATGTGCATACAAGTTCTGACTACCTGGATCAAACTTTTAGAAGCCTAAAATTCACTTTTCTCTACGTAGTTTGATTTTATTAACAAACACTGAATTCCTCTTGTGTGTGTTTTGTTTTAAAAGAATATAAGCTGGCATTAGTATCACAAATAGAATCAACATCAGTTTCAGTGGAGTCCAACCATAGACTGGAGCTCATCAATGGCATGCTCCTCTAAAACAATGGAACATTTTTACAGAAGGCTTCACCTATCTATGCAATTTCCCCCTATTTCTGTTGGCCATGACAATGTAGAAATTGAACATCTGTTCTCCCCAAGCAAATGCTATTAGGCCACATGCAGTAAGTAATCAGATGAGGTACTAACTAAAACACTAGCAAAGTCAAGGGACTGACTATAGGATGATGTAATTGTAACAGTCTTGGAAAATACTTCATTCAGCTACTGATACCTTCTATAGAATGGTATCTTAATGCCAGATTTGAAGTAGCCTTTGACTCAGATCTCATTTAGAGAAATAAGTTCACTTGAATTCCTCTTTTGATATATTGCTCATTCCATATTGCTTACTGATATCAGTACTTAGAATCACAGAATCACAAAATTCCATACCTAGAAGGGACTTTAAAGATTATGTAACTGAGTTGTCTTATTCAATAGATAAAGAAATTCAGGTTCACAGATGATTAATGATGTAGCATGAGAAGTAGAGGGCCTATGCAAATGGGACAGCTTATTACATGTCACCATAAGCAGATCAAAACTGGCACAGTGAACCAACATTTGAGTGGCAACATTTTTTTGAGAGGGATGAAATCAAAATATAGAGATTTTACAGAGAGAAAGAGTAGGGGCCCCTGGTGATGTGACAATAACTCTTCATTTCTTTTAAAATGAGGATTCCCCCATTTCCTTCGGAAGACTATCATTTACATCCAGGAGACTACTAGAAAAATGAAATTTATGTATCAACTACCATTTTACATTCATCTACATGATGTAAAATTAGATGCTTGCAAAGAGAGTTGGTATCTCATTAAGAAGTGACAAGATTTTGCAATCCAAGGTGGCCCTTGACTTCAAAATCTACTGAACCTTATTTCTTGACTATATTTAACTATTCACATCCTTTTAAAGTCAAAAGGTGGGTAATTCTAAGGCTGAATTGCAGGAAGGGGGGACTGAAGAGTGAGAAGATAATAGAAAAGAAATACTCAACCTCTTAAAAATTGCCCATGACGTCCATAGAGGAACTTAAAATGATTGCTATTCACCAGAGTCCCAGCTCCAGCAATATTGCCATCTATTTTACAGTATTTTAACCAATTCTTGTATTTTCTTTTTTACAATGCCACTAACTTCTGCTGTACAAATAAATTCTAGATGATAAAATATGACATGATTTTTTTTTACAAATAGTTACAAATGCAATGTTGATAAGATATGCTACATTATCTATATACACATTGTTTCTAGGAAGGCTGGGAATTGATAACAAACTGAGACCCTGAGGGGGACCATCAGCTTCCTCATGGATACTGCTTCATTCTCTCTTCCAGCCCAAGAGTCTCATCCTGCACCTTATTATATCACTAGGTGATAACAAGGAGAAACTTTCCAAGAATCTCTTTAGGATTCATTTGTCCCTGATTCCAGAAACAACAGAGAACTGCTTATTGCAATGCTTGTGGCTCATCAGTTTTTTCTCATTGAAATCTCTCAGAAAAGTAAAATGGAGATCCATCCCTGCCCCACTTTGAAAAGAAATGTGTATTAGGAATGTATTTGAAGACTTCCAACAGTCCCTTTCCTCCCAAACAAACATCAATCATCCTGTGGCAGACTGCTTGGTGGACAATGGCTTCCCCAGGAGCTTCTCAGGAAGTTGGATACGAGATTCACTATAGAGTTTGGTCTTGCTACACACTCCTGCATGGCTGGGTACAAAAATATATTTTGCTTCAAGTCCTTAACAATGAATTCTATGGATCTTCTTGGGGAAATGAAGGATGACAGGCTGAAGGCATTACAAATTTTTACCTGAAATTTTGGGATGCATTACACACCATTGCTTTTTCAGCAAGCAAGGCCAAGCTCTGCCCCTGGGCACTGCTGCTGCTGCGGCTGCTGCTCCCTTCAATAAGCACTGTAACTTTAGCAACACTAGAGAAATTTGGTTTACTCTGTTCAGATCTTAAGCTTTGTAGTTATGCATGGGAGTTGTGAGTGTTAGCTGTCCATTGGGAGCCACCTCATTGCCATCGTCTTCCAATAAACCAGACACGTCAGCATTGGGGATGCTGTCATGGTAACTGCTGAAGCTGATGTTGTCTTCTTTCAGTTCAATGGTCCAAAAGGGGGCATTGAGTTTTCGGTTTTGATACTCCCTGTATGTGTACACAGCCCCCACAAATCCCATAAGCAGGACCACCACAATGATGATGACTGTCAAAATGATGATGTTGAACTGAGTCCATGATACATCAGCTAATGCTGAGGTGCTATTTTCAGAAGATCCTATTGAAAAGATAGGCTGCAGAGTGGTGGGGGCAAATGTACTATTTGCAACCGTAGTGGGTGGTGATGTAGACAAAGTAGCATTAGAAACCAAAGTGGTAGACCCTTCAGTTGTTGTAACAACAATTTCTGAAAATAAAGACAGAAAATGAGTAATAAAACAATTATCCAGCTTTGGAGCCTATACAAGATCTCCACAAGAGATCTTTGAACAAAGAATGTCAGGGTATAGGTTAGCAGATGTGGAAGAGACCTTAGAGGGCATCTAGTTCAACTTTTTTGTTTAGTAAGTGAGGAAAGTGAGAGCCAGAGAGGTTGAATAACTTGGCCAATATTACATTGCTAGAATTTCAACCCAGGTATTATGACTCCCAGTCTCCTGCTCTTTCATAACACTGTACAAAAGTGTTCTTATCAATGCACTAACAATAAAAAGGAAAGAATTATTTTAAAAAATAAGTGTATCATGATAAGAAAGAACCAGGGCCTCAAAACCCTGGATGATGGGTTAGTTATCTAGTGCGTAGATATATCCACCTTAAAAATCTTCAGGAGAATTCCAGAGTATCTTTCAAGATTCCTTTTGGTGGATTAGTATAAATTCTTCTAAGTCAGTGAATATGTCATTACTGAGACCTAAAGTCTATGTTATAGTGGGTAACAAGGATGTATCTATAGAGAATTCTATGGCAAGTATTTGAACTCAGGTAATGCTAACATACCTTGAGGCTTTTCCCAAAGGCAGCACAGCATATCAGAACTGGATTTAAGTCTCAGATCTGCTTATTAACTATATAACCTTGAAATGAATGTCATCTCAGTTCTCTGGGCCTCAGATAATAATATTTGTACTATTTACCTCAGACTTGTTATAAAAATCAAATGAGATATTAGAGGTGAAAGCATTTGATAATCAGATTATATATAAGTGTGGGCTATTCATCTAATAATATCTTGAGCATCCTGACTTTCTTAAGACATTATTTGCCATCCATCAATTTATCTAAATCAGTTGTGGCTGTTTTTACTTTATATGTGCAAAAATAGCTTTTGTTACACGATAACATTTTGAATAGTCGAGTGTATCATGTTCTCCCATCTCTACAGCTAGAAAAATAGTCTGGTTTAGTTGAGAGAAAATTAGGGCTTGGGTTACAGCGGTCCCACTTCCGTGTTGCCTAGGACAAGTCATCTAAACTGACTTAAAATCTTTTCCATAAAATGGGGATAACAATTACTTGCACTAGATAACTTTCATTCTTTCACTCTCCATTTCATCACCTGCATACGGCTGTCATGAGCAAGTATTTGCTAAATTGTTACATAAACACAGAAGGCCATGATTTTAATTACTATAATAAACACTAATGGTGACAACAAGAAGACCTCAAAGACAGCTATTGGAAAGAACTCTAGGCTGTCAGTGAAGTGTTCTAACGATCAAACGCCAGTCCTATTGGGAGTAAACTTGGATGACTGCTGGATGCAGTGTGCAGCTACAGAGAATAAAAGATAAGAAGGAGAGGATATCTTAATTATTAATATGGAAACAATACAGGCCAAATGAAAGTGTGACAGCCTGGGTCCCAAAGCAGGACTCAAATTTCCTGAGTTTATAGTGGAAGTTGAGGAGGGATACAAGCAAATTAGAAGGGAAATTTCCCTGAGCAATTATCTGACAAAATCCACTTTTGGAATCCATGAACATAGAGATATAAACAGTTCATTCTGCTGCTGCCAGTGCTCAGATAGGCATTTAGTAAATGGAAACACAATTTTCCCAATTTGGAAACAGCAGTCAAAGATACACTCATTTTAGGAAATCATAGCAGCTGAATTTGCCCGAGACTCTGAGGTCTAATCCTTTCATTTTTATCTCCCACACTACTCTCCAAATGATGGCCACAGGTACATAGGATATTCAAACGTCAAATCTATAGATATAAAACTTGCAGAAGCATTCCTTGAATCGAGGAGAGGAAGTGGGAAGGGACAGTGGTGGAAGAGTGCTGTTGGGAACAGAGAGGAACTATGGTTGATTTTGCAGTGAACAAGGCTGAGTGGGCTCTTCCTGAAGCTGTTGCTAGGAGGTTTAGAATTTATGCTCTTAGCTGAGGGTTTACCTTTCTTGATGCAGTTTCCTTTGAGGTGTCTGACATAACCTTCCAAGCATTTCTCACAGTGAAAGCCAGTAGTATTGTGGAGACAATCAATGCATTCACCACTCTCTGGCTTGCAGATCTTCGGAGTTTTAATAGAGTCCACATGACCTCCACACTCACATTTCAAACAGATACTGTCAGAGTTGTAATAGCCATTTTCACAGACATTGCAGTTTGGACCTGTGTAACCCTCTCTGCACTGATCACATTCAGGTACCAACTCCCCAGAACCTAAAAGAGACACAATATCAACATGTTTTAAAATGTAGGCCTAAAAAATAATAAAAATATTGCTAATCCTGAAAAATGTTTTGTTTTGTTTTTTTACCAACTTTACCTACTTCCTACAGCCCAATACCAAGAGATATATAGTGCAAACTAATGAGATCAGTATTAATTAGAATACACCTGAATTCTACAACAGTTCTGCCAATAATTAGTTATGTGACCACAACCAATTCAGCCCCCTTTTTTGGTCCAATTTCACAGAATCACAGAGTTTGGAGGATGAAAGGGACCTCAGCAGCTTAGCTATCCATCTCATACCCCAAAGGAGGCCCCACTATCATATATCTGACAAGTAGTCATCAAGTCTCTGTGAGGTGCTAAGGAGGTAACAGATCCCTTTCCAAAGGGCAACTCACTCCACTTATGGAACTCTCTAATTGTTTAGGAAGTTCTTGATATTGACCTAAATTTTACCTCTTTGCAACTTCTACCTATTGTTCTTGGTTCTTCCCTCTAGGATCAAATGAAATAAATGTAATCTCTCTTCCTCATGATTTTCTCACATTTTTGAAGATAACTTTAATCCTGCCCCTACCCATCCACCCCACCCCCTTACACTTTTTTTTTAGGGCAAATGTATCCAGTTCCTTCAACTGATCTTATGACACAGACTCAAGGCCCTTCACTATCTGGGTTATACAACTCCGCACACTTTCCAGCATATCAATATTCTTCTTAAACTATGGTATCCACTATTGAACAAAATACTTCAAGTGTGATATGACCAGGAGTAAAGTGGGATTGTCATCTCCTTATTCATGGAAGCCATGCCTCTATTACTATTGTCTAAGATTGCATTAGCTTTTTTCAGCTGCCACGTAATATTGTTGACAAATGAGGGAACTGGACTAGATGCTTTCTATAGGACCTATCCATTAAGCAAAAAACATTTATTAAGCACTTACTATGTGCCACACAATGATACAAAAACTCACACTTTACTACCTTCTAGGTTCTGAAGCCCCTTCTATTTCGAACTTTCCATGCTGCAAGGTTCCTTCCAACTCAAACAATTTAGGATTAATTCTTCTACTAGCTGTTTGGCTTTCAGAGAGTATTGAGGGGGAAATATGAGTCATCTATTTCAGTAGGAAAGGAATGAAGTATATTCAGAAAGAGAGTCTGAATAATAGCACCACATCAGAGGTACCTAATTAATTTTCAGTTCTCATGGATGTGATAAAGTAGGGTTTTAACAATAGTTAACAGAGCAGTGATTGGCTCCACAAACCATCTGCAGAGACAGCTGATATTGAATAATATTTGGCAAACTGCCTGTTCCTACTAGGTAATATGATAAAGACTTCAAAACTTAAAAGTAACTGTCAATGTGTATGTGAATTCGTGTTAAATAACTGGGATAGACTTCCATAGTTTACTTTGGCATAATAAAGAAATTAGAAAGGATATAGCAAGTTATCAGACTAAAATTTCATTCAGGCTAGAGAAATGTTTTCAAGGCAGAGCTCTGACACAGGAATCATTAGCCAATTTGTGGGATTAATGATATTACCCATAGCAGTGTGAGAATATCACCTAAATAAATACCTGTCTGGATAAAATCATCCTGCTATGGCAAGCTGATGATGACATGAAATCGTGCTTTTCTATTCTGCATCTGTATTAATTCCAATTTCTGAATTTGTTCACAGTATTTTAGAGCTAGAAACGGAACAGTATACCTTAGGGGCTATCTATTCTACTCTCCTTATTTGGCAGCTGAAGAAATTATAATGGTAAAGCAACTGGTTATACAAGCAGAAGAGGAAGAGTCAGACACAATACAAAAGTTCTGGGTCCAAATTCAGCAGTCTTTCCCCTGTACTAGGTCAGTTTCATCTGGGTCAATAAAAGAGTTTAATTCACCATCTAACAGTCAAACTAGTTCTGTAAGTTGGATACATCACAATATCTGACCTTCAGTTTTCTTATGTTCACATTAAGAGGACTGCACTAGATGACCTCTTCTAACTCACTGTAAGTCTGTGACCTTACAAAATAGAAAGCTGGAGCTGGAAGGTGCTTCCTAGGTTAACCAGTTTATCCCCCTTACTCCTGGTGTGATATGACCAGGAGTGCAATGGTATTATCATCTCCTTATTCCTGGAAACCATGCCTCTATTACTGTTGCTGCAAAAATAGAAGGCAGCAGAACCATGGAGGCTATTTACTTTCTTATGAGACCACCTTACACTTGTTCAGAACTTTGAAAATACTGCATATACACTATCTCCCTCGAAATTCACAATGACCTTGTAAATTATTGTGGGGGCAAATTTCTTAAGATCAAAGACTCTGTCTAATTAAACTAATTTATCTTTACCCCCAGCAGTACTAGTATAGTATAGAATAGTATAGTATAGTACTTCAGCAAATGGTTTCTACTATAAATGTTAGCTGACTACTACAAATGTTAAACTTGTCTAGGATGTAGGTTTATGGGAAAGCCTTACGTATGAAACAGCTGCCAGTAGATGTCACTGCTGAGCAAGGGCACCGAAGACATTTATGGGAGGCAGTGGGACTCTTGTAGAAACCATCTTTACATTCTTCACAGTGGTTTCCTTTGCTGTATCCTTGGCAGCTCAAACAGATACCTGAAAGAAATTATTTTAAAATGTTTAGAGGTATAGGGACCTCTTGTTTGTTTTACTCAAGGTAAAACTTAGTAATTTGATTTGATAAGCATTTATTGTCTACAACATGCCAGTGCTATGCTAGGTCATGTGGATGGGAAGAGAATAAATACTTTTATATAGCACTTGGGTTATGTAATCAGTGTCTAAGGCCAGATTTGAATTCAGGTCTTCTTGAGTCTAGACCAGGATTCTGTCCACTGTGCCAAAGCTAAACAATCCCTGTCCTTAAATACCTTACCTTCTACTATGAGAGAGAACACGTACACAGATGGCAATGATCATGGGATCATTGATGATAAATAAATACAAAGTAATTCCAGGGGTGGGAAAACACTGACAAAACAGAAGGGACCAGGAAACAGCTTTAGGAGGCTTCAGGCAGTGAGAAGGTAGAACATATAGACATGGTTGCCAGCCAGAGCAGAAGTGCAGAGGCAGGAGATAGAACTGTAAAATTTTTCTGGTACCTATTTTAAAGAATTTATAGTTATATACTAATAAAGATTAATTGAACCTGACTGAGTTCCAATGCTAGCCTTAATAATCTGATTTTCCCTAAATGCTGTAGCTTACTGGTATCAATATACCAGTAAAATGAAATCTTTTTGAAAGGAAAGACATATATAGAAATACACTGAAAAATAACATCAATTGAAAATCACTCTTAGGTTGTATTTGAGCTAGATTAGGGGGAGAAGTACAGATTACATTCAGTCCAATGGAAGTTTGCTTCTAGGGATCTATTTAGATGTAGAGGGATCCAGACCTCAGATATCCCTGATGCAGGTTCAACTTCTGATGTGGAAACTCTCCCCACAAATGCAGCCTGGCAGCTCATCTGAAATTTAGAGTTGTGGTTGGCATAGGGTACTTAGAGGTTAAATTACTTACAGAGTTGAGTTAAAATGCTTATGTGGGATACAAAGTCATTATGTGTCAGGGGCAGAACTTGAATCTAGGATTTCTTAACTGTAGGAAGGATGTCTACTTATTGTGCTGTACAGCCTCTAAACAACAGTGAGAAAATGTCTGCTGATTGGCTTTAGATTTTTGTTCTAAACAGCACTTAATCCTACTTTTCAGTTTTTTCTGTTCTCTGAATAAGCAGGGTATATTACTCTGCACAGGTTATTTATTTTCAATGATGATCGGGTATGTGGAGAGTGAGTAAGGCGATGGGGATCGGAGCAGAATGAGTCAGGTGAGAGAAGTGATCAGTCATAGGTAACAAATTCTGAGGAAGCCCTTTTTGGGGGAGGGGTTTTCTTTGGACTATCCCCATCTTCGAATTCTCCTTTCCCATTAAAAAAAAATACACAGGGATATGATTTTAAGAAAATGCCTCCGTTATGATAAGCTGCTAGGCTGTAAGTCCTGATCTGGCAAAGCCCAAAGGCTAATGTTCAAATATTGGGCTATTGGGAGAGGTTTCTATGATATCCCAATCATTTTGGCATACCTTTTCCAGCCCTGTCTAGAAAAGGGCAAGTTGGCAGCCCTTAAAAGAATATTAAGTCTGAAATTGACCTTAGAAGATTATATAGTCTAATACCATCCTCATCTTCACTTTGATGGACAGGAAATTGAGAAGAGGAGGGGGATGGGATCCACTCAAATTTACACAATTACCTAGGTGGTGCAGTGGATAAAGCACCAGTGCAGGAGTCAGGAGGACCTGAGTTCAAATCTCACCTCAGATACTTGACACTCACTAGCTGTGTGACCTTGGGCAAGTCACTTAACCCCAATTGCCTCATCCTGGGTCACCTCCACTCACCCTGATGAATATCTGGTTACTGGATTCAGATGGTTGTGGAGGAGAAGTGAGGCTGGTGACCTGCACAGCCCTCCCTCACTTAAAACAAAGTCAAGTGCAAGTCATGTTATTATTTCTCTGATGGCATGGTCTTCTTTGGCAATGAAGGACGAACACACATACAATTAGCTAGTGAGAAACAAAGTTAAAATCCAGGTCTCCTAATTCCTAATCCAATGCAGTATCTACTATATATCAGGACTCACAATCATGGAAGGCCTTAAGGAAATAATTCTTCTCATTTCTATAGTTCTTTAAGGTTTAGAAAACTACTTTTGTAATATTCACAATATTTCTAGTACAGCCACATGTATTTTCTTTATTTTATAGATAAGCAAAGAAAGATAATGAGTCACCCAGTTAACATATCTCAGAGCTTGAACTTGAACCTTCTGATTTCAAGTCTAGAGCTTTTTCTATTTATACTAGATTATGCTTGTAGTAAAATTTCCTTGGTGGGGAGGGGAGAAGTATTTAAACAACTCAAGTATTCATTAATGATCTAGTCCTTTAGGAGTCAATTGGCAGGAGACCATATTTGATTTTAAAATATATATTGTGCCATAATGTTTGGCCTGAATGGCATATGGAATCCAATCAGGCTTAAAGTTATGAAAGTTGCCTTGTTTACCTGCTGACTTGCTAATAATTTGTATGAGGGCCCCAGAGTCTTTGAAAATATCACAATACATTTTATTCAATAAAATCATTTACTTCAAAATATTATGAGGAGTTTCCAGAACAAACAGCATCATACTGTTATTCTGTTTGCATTATCTCTAATACCTTGCAATCAGAACTCCATTAAAAATATATATCATGGACACTTCTATATGAAACATAATGAAGTGAGAATGTCAAGTCTTGATATCTAGTAAAGATTCTGTAAGTTTGTAGTGGTTTTGAGTTTTCTATCTGCTCTTTGGCCCAGGCCTAGTTTCATGGATGTGGGAAACACCTTCCATCAGTACATAATGGCAACTGTTTTGCAGCTTATACTCTTACAGTTGCCAGAGGTACTGAGATGTTACAGTGATTTGCTCAGGGGTTGGTGTGTTGGTTGGTTGGCTGTTGTCCTTCGTCTTCAAAGAGGACCAAAAATGACATCACCATGATAAATGGGTGATGTCTTTTGGATTAAGTGAGGCAGAGTTGCAAGAAGTCATCAACCTCACTCCCTCCTCCAAAATCATCACAGTCCAGTGGCAGGAAAGAGTCAAGACAGCTGGTGATGGCTCAGGATGTAGTGGAGGATCTTGGCATCTTCGGCGTCTAGCCAAGCTCTAAGAGCTCCATACTGCCTGCTTCATCTGCCTTCATGGCCATTGGATCAAATTGTTCTCATCTGCCCATTCCACCAGAGGAAGTCTTCACATGCTTGGGGCAGACACCCCTTCTAACTCACCAATGGGTTTGAGAATTGCTCTCAACCTGGTTTGGCCTATCTGCTGAAATAGTTTACTGGGGTGTGGCCGCTGCACATGCTGCAGCTTCTTGGAGTCACAGGTGAGAGTTAGGTGGAACAGGTGGACACCAAAGGTGGAAAGAGCCCTGAAAAGGGCTTGGCAGCCATCACACCAAAGGTACTGGTCCTACCTGAACACACCCTACATAGCCAGTATATACCAGAGGCAGAACTTCTATCTACTTTACCAAGCTGCTTCTCTTTGTGGTAGTATTCTTTTTTAAATTGCACACTATGAATAAGTCTCATATTCTATCTGCAAAAAAAATGAACAGATACTATTCTTTAGCATACTTAGAGGCTATTAAAGTTAGAATAGTTAGTAGGTAAATAATAACGCTTTACAATAGGAAAAATTTAATGATAAACAGATGTATATTCTTTAAACATTGGAACCATACTATAACAAGACATTCATGTCAGTCCTATACCTGTAACACAATGTGAAACACAAAAAGAAAAACATCAAATATTACAACTGCTTTAACATCCAAACTCCAAAGGGGATCATTTGTTTCCCCATTCCGCAACCTTTTTCTGGAAAACCACAGTGCATACACAGCCCTTCCCTTCCTCCTCGTGACTTTTAAAGCTCTTCTTTGGTTCTGTTCAACTTTGCGCTGTGATCTTCAACAAATGCCGTCAAGTGCTGGAAATATCTCTTCTTGTTTTTCAAATTTAACAGGATTATTTCTGTTCATGTGAGGAGCAAAACAGAAGGTAGGAAAATCTTCTACCTTCTAGTGGTTCTTCACTGGTGGTGACATCTACCTTCACTATAACCAGGGTTTTCTGATGCTTGTATTTCTTCCCTGCTTCAGTATATACAGGCTCTAACTGAAAATACAGGCTCTGGCTGCTTACAGTATTTACATCATGGGGCATAGAACTCAATGAGAATGTCTGATTTGGGGTCTATTACTAAGGAGTCAAAAGTTTTACTTCCCACAATCATTTCAGGCCTTTATTGTTTTGAGACACAGGCTGGGATCTTATGGGTGCCTTTAGTTTTCCCTTTTTGAATGCCGACACACCAAGTCTGAGAGTATATCAGAATCAAATTCCTCTGGTTCTAAGGCATACTCTTTGCTACCCCTTAGGCCACAGGTTCCTCATCCCTGATTCTTTACCTATGAGGAAACAACTCAGAGAGGTAAAGTCATTTATTCCAAAACACACAAGTCATTAGCAGAACCACTGACATCAGAGCACTCATTTAAGTACCATTCCATCCACAGTTTTTGTTTTTTTTTTCATTTGCAATAGCTTATTATCTCTGAGGGGAAATGGCACAGCAAGGCTAACCTGATTCAATTTATTTCCCCTGAAACAATGTGAATATCATAATTTTAGGAACCACCTAATACAGCAACAGAGCACATTTAATAACAAATCAGATGAAACTTTCATTGGTTCCATTCTCCCCACTAACACAGCACTCCTTACTCATAAGTCTGGGTGTTTAGTGAGGTCATAAATGGGCCAATGGATATAGTTCCCAAAACTGTCCACTTGTGATATGAAAGAATTAATGTGCTTCCTGGAAACTGAATCTACTATCATGGAATGACACAAGTCTGGAGATAATCTGGTTCCTTGAAAAAAGGCATTGTGGCTTTTAGGAAGCCCAAACAGAATAACTAATCCTCAATAGTAAGATCAGTAATCTTACTCATTGAATGGAAGGTTGGTATAAACTACTGACAAATTTAATTTACAGAGAAATGTTGTCTTCACAATTTTAAGTAAGCTTCTGACATCTTCTGGAGTACTGTGTCCAATACAGCTATACCTTAGGAAGCAGATCAGCAAATCAGAACACATGCCCTAAAAATGGTGACCAGGATAGTGAGGTGTCTATAAGCTGCAACAAGTAAGACTCAATTAAGGGAGAATCAAAACTGAAGAAAGATTTATATACAGGTATGTTTTCTTTTCTTTTTTTAAAATATACAAAAGATTATAGGGAAAAGGAATGATCTGTTCTGCTTGATCCACAGGGCAAAACAAAAGACCAATTGCTGGGATTACAAGGAGGTAAATTTTGCCAATGTCCAAAAATTTGAAAAATGTCTTGAGAGACAGTCTACTTCTACTGGATATGTTCAAGAGAAGACAACTTGTACATGCTACTAAGATTCAAGCTCCAGGCAGGAGAGGGATGTGGAAAGTACAATGGATTCAAAGACAACTCTTTTGATCTCCATTTACTACTCTGAAATATGAAGGGGACAGACTGGATGATTTATAATGTCCATTTAAAACAAATCTATGATTCTAATTATTAGGTGTAACTCAAATTGCTAACAAAGTATTGCCAAGCAGAAGTTCCTGGAAAATACCCACTTTATTTCTATGTGAGTCATCTACTATTATTTAGTAATTATTGTGTGAATTCTTTTATAAGCAAATGGACATTCATTTGCATATAAAAGCTTTATCTTAAGTATGTGAACATTCCTTCAGAAGTATGTTTGTGTTGTTAATGTAATAATAGGCTATATTTCCTATTAAATAACAAATAGAAGTTTCAAAATATCCAGTTCATGGTAAACTCATGACTAGTTCACTCAAGAATTTGTGATACAGAAGCAAGGGAAAGCTGGGTATAGTGTAACAATTTGCCCTAGATTTTGAGAGTCTATTTAAAAAAATTTAGTAATAGCATCCTACGCCTACAATTTGATAAGGGGAAGTTGATCCAAGAGATATAGGAAATTTTCAAGGGTGATATTCTAATGAAATAAATACAAATGAATCTGATGAGGATTAAAGGAGGAACTCTCTAAAAAGACTCAAGTCTTCATCTTTTAGTCAGGGAACTAATAAATGAACTTTGATGTTAAAGACGTGTAAAAGACGGAAGCAAGACCAAGTTAAAACAAAAGTATGACATGTTCCTCTAAGAAGCTTTAGGGCAAAAGCACTATAGTTCAGAATGAGTTGAAGTCAGTGTTGAATTGTTGGAAATCACTAAAAAGATTTTTTACATTATACCAAAAACAGCTAGTGCTTAAAAATTTTTTTGAAGGTCTTGATTTTTTACAGCACATTTAATTTCTGGAAATAAATACCTCTTCTTTTCTCCTCCAGATTGAACACTTACCTTGTAACAAGAAAAACCAATTAAGCCAAGATGAACCAGTTTCAAACCCTTTGAATCCACTGAAAAAAGGCTACTGGCTCCTCTGAGTGGATAGGGTAATGATGACTAAAGCCAAAGCCAGAACTACTCAACTCTTAGTTTGTTTTTTTGTTTGTTTTTTACCAAAAAGAATTATCTTCAGACTAGAGATACAACAAAAATTATTAGTAAGGAGTTAAAACTCAAAATAAGTTGGGTGTGGGGTAGGGAGGAGAGGAGACAATGGTGCTTAAAAAGAAAAAAAAAGCTCCTAGATGTCTCAGTGAGTTTAAGTCATCAGGCCCAGACAACTTAGATCCTATGACTATGAAATAGTTATGAAATTACCTCCAAACTAATACCAGTTATCTCTAAAGAATTATGCAAAATGACAAAATTGGAGATAGACAAGTAACCTGATTTTCAAAAAAGGGAATTTTTTAAATTAAAAATCTTTTTGCTATATTTTGATATAGTAGATGTATCTCAACAAATACATTATATACATCTCCTCCCTACCCCTGTACTACTCATACATATAATATAATCCCCCAAATATGAGCCAAACAAGCAAAACCATTCAAACTAAAATGGGTTTCATATCACATCTGCCAGTTATTTCTCTTCCCTGGGATTAGTTTGTCTGGCTCTAAAGATCTGAATTTATTAAGGTAGCTAGCTACCCTGTTACCAGTTACTCATCCATATGGAGTTTAAACTTTTGATTTTTCACTTTTGAACTTTATTGTTTGCTAACAAAAAGGAAGCTTGTGTACCTTTACTTTAATAATTTGGTGCCAATGTTGCCCAATATACTTATTTTTAGTTTGGGGCTTTTAATGTCTTTATTTATACTACTCTAATCATTGTATATACATTCATCTGAGACAGTGAATTCCATAACATAAACCAATGTCCTTAACTTCAAGTCCTTGCAAAATTCTACAATGGACAATTAAAAAAAAAGATTCGATTGATATTTTAATTTTTACATCTCCTTCATTTCCCAATACATCCTTCCGGATTCCCCACTCAGATAGCCAGACCTTATAACAAAGAATAAAGAAGAGAGAAAAAGAGCACTTCAGCAAAGGTAAACAACATATCAACCAAGTCTAGCTAAACATATTAAGTGTTCCATACTCATAATTCTTATCTCCCAACTTTGCAAAGAAGAGGAGATGCCTTCTCATTTCTCTTATTAGGGTCAAACCTGGTGTAAAACAAATTCTTAATGGGATTGATTTACAAGCATTTAGAAAGGAAGGCTGTGAACCTTAAGAGCCTGTATAAGTTTAAGGACAATCTTGATAGCCGGACCTCATTTCTTTTTGACAGGATTACTAGAATGGTTAAATAAGGAAAATCCCATAGATAAATTATACCAGGATTTCAGTTCCTTCCCCCTCCCCCAAAATATAAGAACTCCCATGCTGTTTTCAAAGTAAAGATGCAGAGATATGGGGATGTTAATAGTTTTATTCAAAAGATTCAGAAGGGCGGGGAGAAGATAAATATAAAATCTTGCATTTGGGTTTGAATCAACTATACAATTTCAAGATGAGAAATGCATAACTAGACAAGATTTTGGAACAGACCTGGGGGTTTTGATGGCTAGAAATCTCAGTGACTCAACAGTCAAACAACTTAACCATTACTAAAAAAGAATTTCCAACGTGAAAGAAGTGGTAGTCCTATTTATTCTGGTCTGGTCAGATCAGACCTACAATACTGCATTTGATTTTGGGCACCATATTTTATGAAGAACTGTGGCAAACTGGAGCATGCCCAGAGGAAGCCAACTAGGATAGAACAAGATAAGGACTAGAGAGTATATCATACATGAACAGTTGAAGGAACTAAAAATATTTGGCCTGGAGAAGAACAAATTTAGGAAGCATATGTTGACTGTCTTTAGGAATCTGAAGGGCTTTCTTATGGAAAAAGAGATGATTAGT
Source organism: Potorous gilbertii (assembly GCA_028658325.1). Taxonomy (NCBI): domain Eukaryota; kingdom Metazoa; phylum Chordata; class Mammalia; order Diprotodontia; family Potoroidae; genus Potorous; species Potorous gilbertii. Next base: position 337,183,989 of record CM053769.1, on the reverse strand, counting down.
TTTTCCTGGTCCTAGAGGCAAAATTTAGGACAATTAGGAAAAATTGGACAGAGGAAGATTTTAGCTTGACACCAAGAGAAATATCCTAATAATTAAAGTGGTTCATAAGTAGAATGTATTGCCTCAGGTGCAAGTGGTTCTCCATGACTTGAAAGCAGACATTGGATGACTTCTTGTCTTGGATGTTATAAAAAAGTATTCCGTTTCAAATTTAAGATCATAAATTTGGAACTACAAGGGACCTCAGAGGCTATCTATGATTTATAGATTCCTTATCTGTAAAATGGGAATAATACTTTTAATTCCCTCAGGGGATACTATTAAGGACAGACTTTAAATAATTCTATAAGCAGAAGTAATTATTATTACTATAAACAATAGCAACAATGCTTTATGGATGTTAGCATACTATTAGATACAATCTTAAATAACATATGCTGTATTTAAAAGTCTGTCCACCTCATATCCCTATTTATAGGAGATGGTGCCCTTGTTTAGAATAGTATTATTATTACAGAATATTAGAATTCTTTCTGAGTACCAGTGTTCAGTATGAGGGGGCTATTCCAGGTAGGTATGTGTAGAGATAAAATGGGAATTGTGATTTTGGCAGTTTATAAAATTATTTATGATGTTTCATAGAATCACAGTATCTCAGATCTTCTATCTAACTAAAATTCCCCATCTCAGTTTTTTCAAAGTATAATTTTAAAAATTTACTCTTTACCAGATTTGGCCCAACATTCCAGCCTTTCAAGATCTATTCAGTCTGTCATTCAAATGCACTATCTCTCCCTCCTAGCTTTTTGTCATATACAAATTTGATAAGTATGAATATATTCAAGTTGCTAATAAAACTTGTTTTTTCTAGAAGTTCACTAATCCTTCCTCTAATAATATGTCCCAGAACTTTTGCCAGGAATCAAAGTCAAACTCATTGACCTCTAGGTAAAGATTCTATTTTCCTCCCTTTTAAAAAAAAAATGGGACAGTACTTGCCCATTAAAGATCTCTCACATGTTTCAAAGATCATTCACAATAATTCTGCAATTACATCTGCCAGTTTTTTTTCAGTTATGGGGGAGCCTCATAACTCCTTTTCTTCTTCTTTTAGATGTGACATTCAGTTTTTAAATGGATTTTTATCTATAATCTAGAATCATGTCACTAATTTAACAAGTGGATATTGTTAAGATAAAAAAGACAAAATGGGATATATGAAAGTGCTGTGAGTTCTTAGTGGGAAGGCACTAGCTCAAGGTTGCAAATTTCTTTCCTGTCCACTTTTTAGCCTAAAATTGAAGGAATATTCCAGGCAAAGCCTGAAGTAAACAATGTTTGTTAGTATGGCTATTGGCCACCAGGGGGCAGCCACAGCACATCGGTAATGGGAAAACTCCATTGAAAGACAAATTTTAAGTAAAGCTGGCAGTGTTGGAGAAAGTAGTAGTATTCCTTCATCTTTTCGTCTCAGAAAATTCTCTTTCTGGCTCAAAATGTACAGGTTTCACCTGATATTTATAGGAAAAACAAATTCCTGTTTCTGTAGGTGTGGCACCTGATGGCACAAAGCAAGGGAATTTTGCAAGAATTTTCACTTTGGAGGAATCTGCCATTTTGTTTATGATCTCTACAATATTAAGTCAGTACATAACCTTTAAAGGAAAAAAATTTCAGCCTGTAATCTAGTCCCTAAAAATTTCCCCAAATTAACTTAATTTAAAAGTTTCCCTAAATGGTTCCCCAAATTAATTTAAATTAACTCAGTGATGCACCTATTCCTTGCTTTACTCCTAGTTACAAAACCATAGGATGTAGAGCTAGAAGAGATATAGAACACAGAGCAAGAATAAACTTTGAAGCAGGAAATGTTAGGCTTAGCCTGTAAAATGTACATATATATATATATATATATATATGTGCATATATATATATATACATGATATATAACATATACATATATAACCAGCTACAATCTAGTTGAGAAGTATTGTAAATTAATTCAATGATTCATATAGTTGCTTTAAAAAGATACTTCCTAAAAAACATATTCTCAGCATAAGAAATAAACTGTGAGTGCATTTTCAGTTGTCTTAAGAACCATGCACTGTTTTAATCAGTCTTAAAAAGATAATGAGGCTAAGAAATAAAAGGAAAGGATCACATAGGTTTACTTATATCTGTGAATTGCTTCCAAAATGAAAACTGCATTTTCCCTCCATGATAATTTTATGTATATTCACTAACCTGTTCCCCTAACTTGATTTTACAGTAATGAGATACAGGGCAATAAGTAGAGGAATTGAACTCAGAAATAGGGATTCTCAGATATAATGCTTTAACCTAAAAGACACAGACACAGCCCTGCAACAAGGTAAGTATATCCTGTGTTTACTACCCAGAAGACACTAGATAAGTACAAGGTTCTAATCATATTGTTGGTAACACTTTTTATTTTTGACAGGTCTTTTTAATGAAAAAGATTGTCAATTATTTTAGATACACTATTACTAATCATCGTAATATTCCTGTGGTAGTTATATGTATTATTAAAAAAAATTAACAAAAAGAAAAGAATCTCTTAGTCCTTGTTAACATATTCACTCACAAATTTTTACTGAGCACTTACAGAGTACAGGAGAGGCAATGTGGTGCAGTGGATAGACAGCTAGTCGTGGAGTCAGGAAGCTTTGGGGTCAAGTCCTACCTCTGACACACTCTGGTGGTGTAATCCTGGGCAAGTCACTCTCAGTGTGACCCTGAGCAAGTCACTCAGTCCCTCAGTGCTCCTAGACAACTCTCTAAAATTATAAATTGTAGAAGAGTTGTAGATTTGCATTGATAGAGTTACCCAACAATGAAATCAGATCTGTATCCTATCCTCTTCCAATATTTAGATGAGTGAACAGTAACTTGAAAATCATAACAATGAAATAAGAGTAGATCAAATAATCTCTTCTACCCTTAGGGGAAAGTTAGTCCAGAAATCATATAGATCAAAGCTAGTAATAGCCAAAATTATTTAAGTGTTTCCCATGCTAAGTACTGAAGAGGGAAAGAGATGAATTATAAGACAGAGTCCTTTCTCACTCCCCACCCTGCCTCCCCGCTATAATCTAGTTGAGAAGAAATATTATGAATTGGTTCAGTTATTAAGTACTGATTAGGTGCAAAGGCCTGTGATAGGTACTCTGAAAAAATGCTAGAGTTCTTGCCCTCAAGGAGATAACAATCTACTTGCACAGAGAGCACAGAAGAAAAGGCTAAACGCTAAGCTCCCACCTTGGAGTGAAGGTATGCTTTACCTGAGAAGGGATCACAAGTGGCAGACTGATTATTGCATTGGCAGAGCAAACAGCCATTCTCACTGAAGCCGTAATACCCATCTTGGCAGTGGTCACATTTGGAACCTCCAACACCCACTTTACACGGGCATTTCCCAAAGCTGCAAAGAAAAACAGGGAAATTAAACAAAAGCTAAATCATCTCAATTTTTTTTTATTGCTAAACAGACCATACCAGACAATCCCATTATTGGAAACAAATTTAACTAGGTGCATTAGCAGTGATTTTCATGAACCGAGAGTATAGAAGCCTTGTGACTAAACACATTCAGCTATTCTGGTGTGCAGATCCCAATCACTTCTGACACCTTCATCCTCTGCATTCCAGGGCAGCTTAAAATGAATGTTCATGGAACACAAGGTCTCTACTTTCCACAAAGATCCTTGTTTACCAAGCTCTGTGTTCTTAATAAGTAACCATCTATTTCCTGGGTCATCCTATATTTCATTAGAATTTGCTCTTTATGACATGGAGAAATTAAAGATACAACACTTGTTATTTATTCTATTTCACATCTGACAAGAGAGAATGAAGACAAACATATGTAAGTATAAGTTTAGGGCTAAAGCACACTATAAATATGAATGTTACTACTGTTACATGAGACTTAATAATCACTCACATCTATAGAGGGTTTCACAGTATGCAAGATTTTTTCCACAAAACATATAGGTTATCAGTACTGCACATGGAGAAGAGGGACATATGCTACAAAGGAGTTTCACTCCCTCCCTGCAGTGGTCTTCTATGATCTTCCCCTTTGATTGAGGCTGATTACAGGCTCCTGGACCTTGTGGGAGATTCCCCCACTAAAGGGTCCATATAGATAAGGCAACACAACTATTCTCAAGTGGTTGCACTATGTTTTAACCCATTTTATTTGTAGAGCATTCAAATTGCCTTCATTCATTCAACAAATATTAATTAAAAGCCTACTATGTACGAATTCCAATGCTAGACTTTGTGGGAGATATAAAAGTTATATAAAATATCGGTCCTCCCCTCATGGAACTGTACAATATAGTTGGGGGACAAGACTTAGGCATAATTGCAATGTATAATGCAACATGATAAGTACATTAGAGACACATTAAAGTACTTGGTGAGGTCTGAGGGAAGAGGTCATTACCAAGGTGGCAGGAGACAGAGAGATTAGGGAAGGCTTCTTAAAGGAGGCAGCATTTGAAATGAGAATATGGGGAATAATCCAACTTTGCTAGTTCAAAAATCCCTGACAGCGTTAGCCAAACAGCATTCTGCAAAACTACCAACATAACAGTTATATAGGCATATCAATCTGCTTTGTGGAGTAGATATTTAGACCTTTACAGGAGGCATTTTGGAACAGGACAACATGTAATAGTGCCAGAAACAGCTAGCAAACTCTGGCTCTCAAGTACAGAAAAAATCATCTCCTCATACACATCAGAAAAATTGCTGAAGGCACATCTCTTTTGTTACAAACATCAAGAACATTTTATCAAAGCAGCCTTCAAGATGATTAAAAGACTATGGGAGAAATGTTTTTTGACTGACAAAAATCTGATGGAAGATAAATACAAAAAACTACTTTCTGGAACTGTGTCATATCTATTAAAAAGAAGTAAATGGGCTGTCATGTGTATAGTCCTTTAAGTGCAATGAAACTGTTCATTCATGTTGGCTTCCTAACAACAGGTGCAGCCTCTCCCTGACCAAAAATCCATATATACAAATGGTCCCTGCTACCTGCCTCCGCACCCACTATCCCTCTTTAACTGCTACTGAAAAATGGGTTTGGCCCCTGACCAGTCTCTATTCCTATCACCAGAATTTCAGGTATACAGCCCTCCACACCTCAACACAAATACTGGTGGAATTAATCTGCTATGCTGTCATGACATTTGCCTAGTCCTCAGTCCTTAAACCTTTTTTGCTTCCCTTGGGATGTAGTGAAGTTAAATATTTGGGCTTTGGGCTCAAAGGGTTCAGGACTTATAAGGGCTTTAATAGGATTCTAGCACATGAGAAGTTCAGAGTCACACTCTGAAGAGACACAAGATTTTGACTTAACAATCAATCTGTTGGAAAAAACTTTCAAAAGTTGGAAGCAACCTGTATTGAAACTACTCTTTTCCTAAGAAAATCTTTTATATCTTACCACTGATCAACTTTGGTAGAAAAATGTGAATGTGACAGAGTTAAGATCTACTCAAGGGGTCAGTGCTTCGGGTTTGTCTTTTATCTACTCATGCCTACTCTCTCAAAATAGCTTTGGATACAATGTAGTACATTCAGTCAGAAGATAGAGTAAATGTGCAGCTTTGATATGTATTATGGATATCAAGAGGCAGTGTTGTAGTAGACAGAGAACTATGCTTGAAGCCAGGAAGATGTGGGTTTAAGTACCACCTCAGACACTAGCTATGTGACCTTGAGTTCAGTGCTTTAGGCAACTCTAAGGCTAAATTGCAGAGAAGGTGCCAATCTGCCTTAGTAGAGAGTGTTTTCTAACCCAGAAGATCTCAATGCCAACGATATCACAGGTTAAGTCTCCATCCTTATGTACTATGAGTGTCATTCTCCTGAAAGTGAAAGAAATAAGACATAGCTTCCTCCCCGGATCAGTTTACTCCTCTGTAAAATGAGGGCATTAAAGAATCACAGTTATCTTGGGACCTTAAGTGATTCTCTAGTCACAAGCAAACATAGATAGAACTAACCTATATCTCTTCTTTAAAAGTGGTCATTTAGCCTTTCAAAACCTCTAATGATGGAGAGTTCACTGTCTCCCAAGGCTGCTAGTTTCACTTTCAAATAGCTCCATTAGGATGTTTTACTTACACTGAACCTAATTCTGTCTTTCTATAACTTCCACCACAGCTCTTAGTTTGGCCTCTGGGGCCAGGCAGACAAGTCTAATCCCTCTGTTATAAGACTGCCTTCCAAATACTTGAAATGAGCTATCATGCCACACCTAAGTCATGTATTCTATTGCCTAGAGTCTCCTATTCTGTCAACTGATCCTCATATGGTATGGTGTCTAGTACACTCAGCGTCATGTTCACCCTGTTCTGGTTGTGTTCCAATTTCCTTATTAAAATATGATACCCAAAACTATATCATGCATGGCAGACTACAAAGGGGGCATATGCCTCTGCTAATGCAGTACTAAATAAGTGTAAGTTATTTCTATTAGTCTGGGCTCTGCTAATGACTAGCACATTGGCAAGTCATTCTACGACTCTGCTGGCCTCAGTTTCCTCCTCTAAAAAGTAAGAGAGTGAGACTAGATGACTAGTAGGGTTCCTTTCAGAAAATTCTAACAATCTACGTACTGAGGTCCTTTCCAGCGTGGGCATTCTATTATACTATGGTTAAATCTTTAATAAGCTATTTAATGGCTCTAGAAGTATGAGTTTAATTGATTTTTTCTTTTGCCATTAAAAGTTTTATCCAAGTTACCTTTCAGTGTGCAAGTGAACATTTTAAAAATTATTTGACTCTGTCAAGATAGAGAGATGTTTGAAGCCATTTTTGATATTATGGAATGTTCTTTCAGAACAAGAAGAATTTCAGTCAATAGACGGATTCCCTCTAAATATGTTTTAGACTGCTCACTCTCAAAAGAGCAAAGAATGTTTAGCACAAAGGCCCAATGTTTTCAATGATAAAGCTACCCTTTTTTTCACCCAAAGAAGCTTTGCTGATTGCATAACGATTTATAAAGTATGTGTTGTGCTAATGGAGAGGGCAATATTAAAAGCAGCTCTGACACCAAAATGTCAAATCATGGAATTAAATTCCCTTTTTAGGGGAAAGCAAGGCTCTGAAGAAAAAATATTTTGTATAAAATCTCAGGAGCAAGGATATGAAATTTAATATTTGCTAATAATCTTTGATTTTATGTACTTCCCTAAATACCAAAGGTGCTTAGAATTTGTGTCTCATGCACAGATATATCATATTGTTTATGGTTAAAATAAGGGATAATTGTAGAGAGGATCTGTGCTTCAAAAATTATGAAATATCAGAACTTAAGGAGACCTTCTAACACAGAATTTTAGAGTACGAAGGAAACTCAGAGATTATCTACCCTAAATTCGTTACCCTTAGAAAGGAAAAAAAACAGAGGCCCCAAAACAAAATGGATTGCCCACATTAATAGAGCTAGGTAGTAGCAGAGCTTTACAAAGAACTTTATAATTCACAATGTACTTTCTTTGTAACTGTACAAGGTCGATAATACTACAAATATTATCTCCAATTTAGAGATGATGAAAATAAGGCTAAGTTCACTTTGATAGCCATTTTAACAATCCTATAGAAACAATTTAAATGATTGTTCTAATAAAAACACCACAGGTATTGGGATAGTAAGCACATTTTCGATCTCCTTGATTATACTAAACAGGATTCCCAAGTCATTTTAGAGACTCAACACTTAGAATCAAAGCATTCTAGATTCCAGAGCTCAAAGGCTTTAGAAATCACAGAAAACAGAGTTAAAGCTTTAAAAATGCATTTTATAATTTTACAAATGAAGCAACTAAGGCCCAGAGAGAGGTTAAGTGCCTTGGATGACACACCTAGTAAGTTGTAAAGGTAGGGTCTGAACTAATATTTTCTGACTGGGGCTCTTCCAGAATATCAAAAATGGATAATTTCTAAGACTCCCTACAATACTAAAAATCTATGACTACAGAAGGCCAAACAAAGGATCTGAATTGTCCTAAAACAGAATAATTAGCACCTGAATAATTGAGACTACACGAATTGAATTCATTCTGTGTTTTTCCAATGATTCAGTAATTAAAGATGTTTTTAAAAATCTATACAACACACGTAATAAGTAGCCAAAGTCATATAAACTGGTCATTAAGTCATTGCCAAAGTCTTCAATGAGCAACATCCAAAGAACAGATTCTCTCTCAAACCTTTTGTTTCTCACTCTCAATTTTCTAAATTTCTGGCTCCGTATCAAGATCCAGTTCAATCCTCCCTCTCCAAGTATGAAACTGTAGGTCTTTTATTTCAAGCTTGTGGATTTTTATGAGCACAATTGGTCTGTTAACAGGACTTTTTTTGTGGCTTCATTGCATTTATATCGCTGACCTTTGCTTCGAGGAGTGTTCAACAGTCTCTAATAGAGGCAGAGCATGAAAGGGGGTGTTGTAAAGGCTTTATTCCATAAAAGAAGTGACCACAGGCAAAGCTTTCTATTTGCTGAGTGATTTAATTCTTACACATGCACAACTTGGCCCTGGGCCATGAGTAACATGTTGAGAAAGCACTACCAGTGCAGCTTTACAACGAACAGTCCTCACTCCTTCCCCCATTCCCTCTCCTGCCCAGGCTCCTTAAAAAAAGAAAAGAAAAGAATCCTTTTCCTGTTATTTTAAATCTACTCAGGAAAAAAATGAAGGGTGGTATCCAGACTGTTCAACTCATTTATCAGCCTCTGTGTGTTTTTCCCTCTCTAGGCAGCTGTTGAAAAGGGCAGGCTCTCAAAGGAGAGGGATGCCCACTCACATCAGTCAGTTGAGTGCCTAGGGCAGAATTACAAAGGGAATACCCTTCTGTGGGAATGGAACTCTGGCTGTACTATGATTAAGAAAGTGACTGCCGACTAGGGTAGGTGGTGACTAATGTTTTTTATATTGAACATCAATACAAATGAGCTTGTTTCAGTTTACCCTCTTGGGCAGTAGGTTTTCTAAAATATTCCTCAGAAGTGTTAAGGAAGCTTTAGGACTATGGAAAAAATATGAGACTGTCAGTCAATATATCTCATTATTAGTTCCAGTTCTGTCAATCACCCATTGTGTGACCCTGAGTCAATCTTTGAGTTACTTTCTTCAACTATGAAATGAGGAAACTGGGCTGGATGCTCTGTAAGGTTCCTTCCAGCTATCATGTTCTCTGTGCTAAGGTTTATCCCAGCCGAAACATTCTGTGGTGGTAGATGGCTATTCATCCTACTGAGCACTCTGTAATACTACTTTGCAAGGATTTGAGATGACTGATTCCTTCTTGTGCTACTGTTAAGAGAAAACAAAATTCAAAATTAAATACAATATTTTTATTTTATCTCATTAAATAATGTAATTTATTAAATTATGAGTTTAACACGTTTAACAAGTACAATATTGTTGTTGTACGGGTCTTTAGGCAAACCTCTGATATCTCTGGGAGTATCTCCTGGTAGATTTTTTTCATATATGTTTCTATTTTGTGACTGTTTCAAAATGATCTACTCTTTCTATAACCAGAACCAGTTCTGATGAAGTACCAACTGAACATCAGGACTTGTTTTAGTCATCTTTTCCACTCTTCTCCAAGGACTTCATTACGTTGCTCTTTCTCTTAAGGCAGAAGTTCCAAATTTCAGTTAGAGAAGAAGTGAAATGTCTTAGCAAGGAACCCTAGAAAAGGGGGGAGGGAGAGAGACAAACACTTATCAAGGACCTTCTGTGTGCCAGATCCTGTTCTAAATGCTTAACAAATATTTTATCCTCACAAGAACTCTATGAAGTAGATGTTATTATTTTCCTCATTTTACAGTTGAGAAAAGTGAGGCAGACAGAAAGTGATATGCCCAGGGTCACATGGTTAATACGTGTCTGAAGACCTAAATTCAGGTTTTTCTGACTTGAGGCCTGGTGCTCTATTGTACTGAAAAATTCCCCAATATAATAATGTACTTACCAATCTATCCACAGCACCACCTAGTAGCCCATTCTTAATTTCCAAATGACATCTTGTAATACAGAATAGAATTTTTGGTATAAATTGAAGGCAAGAAGTTAATACTATCTTGACATGTTTCTTATTTAAGCTCATTAAATTAATGATGATGTTTCTCTGGGACAATCTACTTACAAATTCAGAAAACTGAAGCTCAGAGGAAAGGAAGTAACTAGTCCACTGTCACACACACAGCTGGAACTAGAATAAAAATCTCAACACCTCTTCCAGTATTCTATTTCACTATTTTCACTTTATTAGTGAAATTACAATGAAATTGTATTTGGAGGGAAAAAAAACAAAGCCTTGAATTATTCATATTATTCAGCACAATAGGGCCTCAGTTCAACATTTACTTTTGATGAGAACTTATTACATAATTAAAAATAAACAGATCACAGAATAAAATAAATATCAGATGAACTAAAAGTGTCAATATATAACATGCACTTTATATCAGCACTTTATTCTTCAAGTGTTGCTCACAGACTAGTTTGCTTGTCAACACTGGCCAATAAAAGATAAATCTGTCCCTAGAGAGATATCGCTGACAGTCCATTAGGTCCATCATGATGAAATACTATAAGTTTTGCTCAGCTGTTATATTGTGCTTCATTATATATACATCGATAGATTGTTTTTTCATTTTATAATTTTAGATGTCAACTTCAGGGCACTTGTAGTACATGGCAGAAGAATCTGTCAAAAGCAAGTCCTCTTTCAGTATCTGAAAATAAAGTTTGTAGAATGAGCTGTGGTGCAAATGCTCAAGAAATGACCAGAGAAAAGACAAGGAACTGATAAAAAGGGAAGGGATAGAGAAGAAAGAGAGAAGAGGGAGAGAGGTGAGGAAAGAAAGAATTTTATATAGTTCATATGAAATGTAAGATGAGGTCTTGGATGGAGGAGATGGATTGGAAAAGTTAGAAGAAACACGAAAAACTCACAATAGAGATAAGCTGTCAAATGTACTAAACAAGATAATATATGTAAAACACTTGGAAAATTAAAATATTTTATAAATGTGAACTATAACAGATCCCCAAAATATAGTCATTAATTTTTTAATCATGTCACCCTGGGTGTATCATTTCCTTTGAGCCACAGAATAAGGGACTAGATAATAACTAAGGTCCTTTCCAGATTTAAACTCTGTAAGTAATCTAACCTCTATAAGTCTGCATCAGCAGTCTAAGAGGTTGCTATTTCAGTAATGTGACACTTAGAATCATAGAATCTCAGAGCTGCAAGGTCATCTCCATCCAGATCATTTTGCCACCTGCCCTGCCGCTGATGCCATATTTCTCTCTACCTGGACTGGCACCTACACTAGACCTCCAGGATCTGTGTCATCAGTCCCTGGAGAAGTTAACACACTGAGCTCTAGAACTCTTGCTCCAACGATAAGCCATCCATTTAACCCCACCCCACCCCCCTGCCCCGAATTTTCATTTCTTGCCTAGGAAAAGTAATCAAATAAATTCCTTATTGTTTCTAGAAAGGGCATGTTAACTGACTACTAGACCATGTGTCTAATTCACAATCCCTCTGAGTCCCATTCCCAGAAAGGGAATTTTGATTCTCTCCTCTGGTCACTACTTTCCTATATGGAGTATCTTCTCCCTATTAGATTATAAATTCCTTGAGGGCAAGGAACTGTCTTATTTTTTGTATTTTTTTTTCTTTAAGAGCTCAGTAAGTACGCAATAAATGGTTACATTTATTATTTCATCCAACAAGCATTATCAAGCACTTACTATATCTATATGCTAGGCACTGTGTTAAAAGTTAAGGATACAAAGAAAAGGAAGAACATGATTTCTGCTTTCAAGGGACTCACATTCTAATTGAGACAACACACACACATAGACACAAATGTATGTATGTCTAATATATATGCACACATATATTTTATACATGCACAAGAACGATATATATATGCAGCATAAATAAAAGCAATCTTAAAGGAATGAGGGGAAGAGGTTCGGGTGTAAGGAAAGGTCTCCTGCACGAAGCTGAGAAGTAGAGGTGAGAAGAGAGAACAGCACAGGGAACAGCCAGGGCAAAGGCCCCGAGTTGGGAGATGAAGCATTGTGTGTGAAGAATAGCTGTATTACAGGGTGGGCTTGTGTGATGGAGGAGGTAAAATGGACAAAGATCAGAAAGGTAGAAAGGGGTCATGTTGTAAAGGGCATAGTCACACACATATCACACATACTACCTCTTGGACATCTACCTCAATCTGGATGTCCTGTAGACATCTCAAACTTAACAAGTCTCAAAACAACTCATTACCTTTCCTTCTTTTTAATTTCCTTGTTAGTGTCTAGGGCACTACATTCTCCCAGTCACTCCTAGCCTTGGTGTCATCCTGGACTCCTCTCTTGCACTCACTCTATAGATCAAATATATTGCTGAGCCTTGTTATTTCTCCTTTCTTTACAACATCTCTCAGTCAGTCAATAAACACTTATTAAGTGCCTACTGTATGCCAGGCACTGTGCTAAGTGATGAAAATATATAAAGAGACAAAAGACAGTCCCTGCTTTCCAGGAGCTTACAATCCACTGGAGAAAACAAGAAAACAAATATGTACAAATGAGCTACATACAGGATAAATATGAAATAATTAAGAGAGGAAAGGAACTAGAATTAAGAGGAGTTGAAGAAAACTTCCTGTAGAAGGTGCGATTTTACTTGAGACTTGAAGGAAGCCAGGGAAGTAAAGAGGCAGAGATGAGGAGGGCAAGTATTCCAGAGAAGGAGAACAGTCAGAGAAAATGTCCAGGGCCAGGAGGCAAAGTATCTTGTTCATGAAACAACAAGGAGACCAGTGTCACTGGATTGAAGAGTATGTTGCAGGGAGTAAAGTGTGAGAAGATGGGCAGTCAATATATGAAAGACTTCAAACATCAAAAAGAGGATTTTGTATTTGATTCTAGAGATGATAGGGAGCCACTGGAGTTTTTTGAGTAGAGTAGGTGACATGGCCAGTTCTGTAGTTTAGGAAAATCATTTTGGCAGCTGAACATAAGATGAACAAGGGTGGCAAGAGACGTGAGGCATTAAGATTGCAAGTAAGTTAAAAAGTGGGGATGACAGAGTGGGGAAGCTGTTGGAGGACATATATATGTAGATATATATATATATCTACATATATACATATATATGTGTAGATATATATATATCTACACATACATATATATTTATGTGGGGTGTGTATATACGCACATATATATCTGTATACACACATATATACATATATATACATTCGTGTGTGCGCGCATGTGCCCTATTTTCTTTATTCACATAGACATCAAGCTGATATAGACTTTCGTCATTTCACGCCTGGACAATTGCAATAGCAATATGATTGTTCTCCCTGCTTCAAAATTCTCCCCACTGCAATCCATCTGTCACTCAGTTAGCAAAATGATCTTCTTTGAGTATAGGTTTGACTATGTCATACCTCTCTGGCCCCACCCTCACCACATACACGCACTCAAAAAATTCCAGTGGCTCCCTATTACCCCTAGGATCAAATATAAAATCCTCTGTTTGACTTCTAAAGCCCTTGCAACCTTTCCAGTCTTCTATTTCCCCTCCACCAACTGGTGGACCTGGTGACACTAGTCTTGCTGCTCCTTGGAAACAAACCTCCATATCTTGACAGATATGAGCTTTATCATTTGATGTCCCCCATGCCTAGAAGATTTCCTCTCCTCAACTTTATTTCCAAGATTCCTTCACGTCTCAGTTTAAATTCAACCTTCTTTTAGAGTCCTTTCCCCTTGTTCTCGCCACTGCCAGTGCCTTCTCTTTGCCATGACCTCCTGATTACATTGTATTTCTCTTGCAAAATTGTATACATGTTTTTCTCCCATTAGAAGATGAGCCTAGGACTTAATAAGTACTTGTTGACTGATAAAAGTCAGAGGATTTTCTTTTTCATTTTTATTCAGCTCCTACTTGACATGTGAATCTCTTCTATAGCGTTATCGAACCATCACCCAGTATCTTCATGAAATCTTCCAGTGATAGCAAACTCTCTACTTAGTGAAACAGGCCATTCTACTTTAAGCCAGTTCTAATCATTAGGAAGTTCTTCTTCATGCTCAGAATAGAGAACTGCAAATTCCTAGCCTGCTTTGGGTATCTTTTTAATCTACAGTTCTGAAGGGAGCCTCTAAAACTGATATTGGTAGGCTAAGGCTAGAACAGAAGGACCCTTGTTCTACAGAGAAAGCCCTGGCTCCCCTACTTCCATTAGAAAATCTAATCAGCCCTCCTTTTTCCAACGCAGCTGTGTTTTTCAGGACATGAAATATGTTACCTGGAGGGTGAAGCAGACCAAAACACGGTTGAGCCCTTCTACCTAATTCAGTGTTTGAATTGTAACATTGAAGCATCTGGCCTTGAGTTTTCCCCTGGTTTCCCATAAAAAGGTATAACTGATTCAGCCCTGTAAGCCTCAAACATGAGGCTTATAGAACTTGTTTAAAGACCTATTCATTCCATTATGACCACTGAGTATGGAAGGAACTCATTCTCTGATATGACCATTCCATATGAACCAAAAATTTCTCTGATACAATACTGTATTTATGGATTTCTAGGATGTTTCATGATGGCTTAATATTTGAAAAGCAAATTAGCCTCTCAAAGTATTTTGGATTTAGAGTCAGGAGACTTGAAGTTGAAGGCCCACCTTTGTTACCTAGCACCTTAAAGTTTAAAAAGACTTTGGATTAGCACATGATAGCTACTTTTAAATTCCAAAAGGACTACTGTGTGGAAGATTAGATTTGTTCAGTTTAGCTTCCTAGGGCAGAATTAGGACCAAAGGATTAAAAAAATTTCAAAAAATAGCTAAAACAACAAAAAGAAGAATGATTTGGGCCCATAAAAGAAAGTTTTCCTAATAATTAGAGCTGTCCAAAAATTAAATAAATTGCCTCAAAGTAGATACTAAACTCCCTGTCACCAAAGGATCTTTTTTTTTTAATAAATTTATTTAACTTTTTACATTCATTTTCACAAGATTTTGGGTTCCAAAATTTTCTCCCCATTTG
>CM053769.1:337113448-337168346 GCA_028658325.1 Potorous gilbertii | reverse complement strand
GGCTCTAAATCTGTTAATTAATTAGTCAATTTCTATGTGGAAAAGGGAGAGTTACCCTAGGAAATCTCCTACTCCATCTTCTCAGAGTTCCCATACAGTTTTCTTTCAGCGAACATTTATGTGATTTGGTAAAAAATTTTTGATCAAATATCTTCCATGACAAATTTTACAGAAAGAAACATGATATAGTGGAAAAGTCTTTCAATGAAGAGAATCAGGAAACTTGGGTGCTGTTCCTAGTTTTGTCACTAATTCATTGCATGAAAGATGAAGTTCTCTTGGCTTGAGTTTCATCATCTAAAACGAGGCAGTTAAATTAAATAGTTTTTAAAGTCTCTGCCATCTCTGACACTGTGGTCCTTCCAATTCTGACATTCTAAGAGTCCATATGTTGCTAGACGGAAATACCTGGATCTAGCAACATGTCAAGGAAAACACTTAACCAAAGGAACTAAACAAAATTTGGATTTTGGTTTCGGGCTACACAACCATAATGACCTAGATACATAGTAATAAATACTTAGATACAGATATATATTTATAGCTCACTGTCATTTTGTATCACTTGATAACAATATCCCTTTGAAGTAGGCAAGGTGTTTGGACACAAATCCGTATTAGACAAATAAAGACAGTGAGTCACAAAGAGACTTGCCCAAGATCATAAAATTAATGGGAAGGACTGAAACTCAGATTTAGGTCAACTTCTAGTCCCATGTATTGTCTCCTATACCACACTGTCTCTCATTGGGAAAACAGAAATTACACACTTTACAGAAAATACAATGGAAGCTTAACACAGCAATGGAGACTACTCCATAGAAGCTCTTTTATATCAAGGAAAATGCACTCACTTTCTGCCCATCTTTGGTCAAAAGAGCTGCCATGCTTACACTATGTCCCCATTGTGCCCCCTTATACTCTCAAGGTTACTTGGCAGAAGATGGGGCGGATGCACTTCACTCCTGGCATTTCAAGTATATCCTCCTTAGTGTTCTAGCCAGCCTTGCCACCCTGGGGAAACGCTCATCCTGGGGCCTCACTCTGCTGAGTATTTAATGGTTCTACCCAGATCATTATTTAAGGAAAAGTCTCAGCTACGCTCGAGCCACGTCACCCCTGACTCTTCAGTCCTGTCCTCCGTAGACACACCAACTGCCTTAGTCTCCTCTCTTGCTCTGGCATTATTTATAGATGGTGTAGCAATCGACTCTTCTAAGGTTCTCCTCATCACCTTTGTAATGACCAAAGAGTCTCCTGCTGACCCTTGATGTGCTATCTCACTCACGAGAACTTAAGTTCCTTGAAATTACCTTTGTTTTCTGAACTTGTATCCCTACTGGTCAGTACAGTCTTTGGCAAATAGCATTCAAATGCTTTTTCATTGATTCATTTAGTGAAACTGGATGAATCAATAGTGTGATACTGAATATTAGGGTTTACTAATTTGGCTATTTAGGGAAAGGATGATAGATAAAATTACTGGTTTTAAAAAACCAATCTCTTAGAATAGTCAAGAAGTCTTTGCTAGAATTTTCCAGTAACAAAATTTTAACTTCCAAAATTTGTCTTTAAATATTCTTCACTTTAATAGGAGTCTGCAATATAAAACAGTATAGAAAATTTATTTACAGTACTACAAAAGAGGAAGAGTGATGATTGCAATCACAGTGATAGCATGTCAGATCAATGTCACACCTAAAGAGATTTCCTTTCCCTTTATTCAGATGGCTGCC
This sequence comes from Potorous gilbertii, assembly GCA_028658325.1. Taxonomy (NCBI): domain Eukaryota; kingdom Metazoa; phylum Chordata; class Mammalia; order Diprotodontia; family Potoroidae; genus Potorous; species Potorous gilbertii. The sequence goes on along the minus strand of CM053769.1, from coordinate 337,166,610 downwards.
GTAGACATCTGGTAAACTGAACGGAAAAGGTTATGCAGTATAAAGGAGAAGTCTGTGCTTTAAGACAAAATGTATTAAAAGAATATTCTGGACTTTTAGGCATGTATAATTTGAGTTTAACCATGAAACCCATTGCTTTTTTCTAACAAAACTCAATTAGGTTCTTTATTTACTTTAACTGGAGTCTTAAGTTACAAGTTTAGTCAGTTTTGCCTCTAACTTATAGGATGAGCTCAAGTTAGAAAGGACCTTAAAATGTAAAATTTTTAAGGTTAGAAGGAACTTATAGATTGCTTACTCCAAACCACTAATTTTACATAGGTAACAGAAAAGGAGAAGTGAAACAAGGGAATTTGCCTCAAGTTGCAGCTGGGACCTGAACTCCAATTCCTCATCTTCTAGTCCAATATCCCTTAAATGATGCCTGGCTTGGGATAGTGCTTGATATGATGGATTGGAAATATTTCCTTTGAATCAAATATAATAAAGGAGGAGATTATTTTTTTCTATATTTTTTTTCTATTTTTTTCAGTTAAACCTACTGAAATTTCAGTATGTTATCTAAAATGAAAACTGGATATAATGTAGATCTGTAAAGAACTTTTAAGAAAAAGAATGATAAGATAGTAACCAGTATGCCTTTGCATTATTTTCCTAGAATGAAAAACAGAGTGGAATTTGTTAGGTTTGGTGAACAACATCCTATAGAAAGTTTACTCCAACGGAAATATTTGTTTTTAGTGACCAAGTAATTTTCAATGAATGTTGGAGTTGAATCAGACCTGAGATATGATCTAGTCAAAGTATTTTCCTGATTACATGAAACAATTCTATGACATTTCTGAAAGATTCATTTGGCCTCTGCTTGAATACATCAAGTAATAAGGAATTTGTTATTTCATCAAGCAAAAAGTATTTCACTTTTAGAGAGATGTAATTGTTATGAAATGTATTCTTATATTAAGCAGAAATCTGCTTCCTTTTTAATTTCCTCACGTCCAGTTTTGCTTCTTGAAGGCACGAAGAACACGTCTGATGCCTCTTCTACAAAGTAGTAGTCTTTCAGATATTTGAAGTCCTTATTGCATTACTTCAAGTTAATCCTTCTCTGTATTTTAATAATATCTTTGAGGATTACTAAATAGGAACTTAAATAGTTGTTATTCTACAGTAGTGAGTAAAATCTGATTAAGAACCCTAGATATAAATCATTCCTGGATTTCACAGTAAGATGCAATATAAAAGTGGTACATGGGCTTGGTAAGTATTTTATCATCCTCTCAGTCAGCATGTATTTGAGCATCAGTTTATTTAAGAGTCAAAACTTCATATGCCACAGGATAAACTCACATAATTAAAAGTTTAGCATAAGATGAGTAGTGAGAACACAGAGGGGCAAGCGATGGCCAACCTTTGGGATTAATATTGGAGAAGAAGAAAAGAAGGTAGTGGCTTGAAAAGTTCCTGAATAGTAGTAGTAGTATTATAAGGTTTATAGTTCTCAATGACAGCAAATAATTGATTTAATAAAGGTGAAGAATAGGGAGAAATGGCTCTGCAGAACTTCACCAACATGTATTAATGTTCTAATTTTCCCCCATGCCACATTCTTTACCAGCTTTTTTTACAGATGAGGAAACAGACAATCAGGGTTAAGTGACTTGCCCAGGTTCACACGTCTAGTACTTGTTTGAGGCTGAAATGCAACCTAGGAAGGTGAATCTTCCTGACTCCAGGCCCAGCCCTCTATCCATTGTGCCACCTAGCTGCCCCTGTTAGGAATTTAGCTTAGGATAAACTATGATTTTAGACTTTGCAGGAAAGCTAGCTTACCATTCAAACCAGTAAAAGGCTACAAAGAACCAGTTTCCTGAAACTCCAACAATGTGTCAGCAACACATAACAAAGACCTTACAAACAGCTTGAGTTTTCAAGACAGCAGGTTTCTTTCCAGTGATTTCTTTCAGGGAAGTTCAGAGAAGTCATCACAAAGCCACATGCATGACAACGGAACTTTTGAAGTTAGGAATCAGTTGCTTCGTTGTCTCTCCCAGAGGAGCTAGTTTTTTTTAAACCCCGATGGAGAACAGCAGCAAATAAAAGATTGAGAAAAGGAAGCAACATATAGTAGTTTGATGCTTGTTGTATTATATCCATTACATCCATTTGTGTTAGTTTGTCTTGTGATTGTAAGGTGTAGTAGAAAGAGCTAAAGGACAACAAAACGGAAGATCTGTGCTTCAATGGCCATTTGCTGTGTGACAGGGGACTCATTTCCTCTGAACTTCATTTTTATGATCTAAAAAATGGGGCTAGTAATAGTTATCTCATTGTGCTATTATAAAGATCAAATGAGATTTGTACATGTAAAGTGCTTTATAAACTGCAATATGCTATATTATGTATATGTATGTAAATAGATAGCTAGATAAAAATAGGTATTTTAAGTTATTTTAGACAAGGATGACATTAGAATATCAGAGCTGGAGCAGATCTCAGAGGCCACATCTCATCCAAACCATGCCTTAGCAGGATTCCTCTCTACAACTTTCCCAACCAAGAGTCATCCAGACTCCTGCTTTTCATATTTTTAAAGCTATTAGGAAGTTTTTCCTCATATTCAGCCAAAATTTGCCTTTTTAAAACTTCCACTTTTGGCTCCTACTTCTGTCCTCCAGAGCTAAGCAGGACCAAAATTCTCTGTCTCCCATATATTAGCCTTTCATATAGCTGAAGAAGAGATCATATCGCCATATTGTCTCCTGCACTGTCTGTTTTCCAACACAAATAACCCAGTATTTGTTGTATAGAATGATTTCCAGATTAATTAAAATGGGCAATCTAGTAGAATGTAAACTCTTTGAAAGCAATGTCCCACATTGCACCAAGTGCCTTATATGTTAAACATTCAGAGAACCCTAGCACAGCTAGCCTAATGAAACATTTCCTTTCCTGCTCCCCCACACTTTGATTTCTTGAACCAGAGCCCATATAAAAGAAGCAGTCATTGCAATGCTGCTCCATAAGGTTTGGCTACTTTTTGGATGACAACTAGCTTCAACTCAAGCTAGTGACCTTTACATTTTAAGGCAAACAAGTTGTAAAATGATGAACAGACCCTATATTCCACATACAAAGGCTACACTATTGCCTTAATAGGAAAGTTCATTAGATAAATGGTAATGGATTTGCCTTCATTTTTCTTTCAAGTCATAGACTTATTGACCATCAGAGTTAAAAGGGAATTCTTGGATCATTTAGTGCAGCTCCTTCATTTTAACAGACAAGAAGACTGATGCTCAGAAAGATGAAATGACACTTGCCTGAGGTTACATAGACAGTTATTGGTAAAGCTGAGACTAGGGCAACAGTTATTTTTGCTGTACCATGCATTTGGAAAGTGGCTGGCCAGGGTATAGTCTCTGGCTAGGGAACAGAGGAAATAAAGGTCAAATTTACCAATAAGTCTGCACTTACATAGCATTTTAATAGTCTTTCCCTCATAACAACAATGTAGATAAACTAGTGTGAGTACTATTATTGCCATTTTAGAGATGAGGAAATGGGCTCAGAGAGATTAAGTGACTTGGTCAGAGTAAGTTAAGTTAAAATCTTAACCCATGTCTTTTTCTGCCTTCAAGTACAGCACTCCTTCCATCAAACCATACTGCCTTAGAAGTACACTGGAATTATTTTCTGGGTTATCTGTAAATGGAAATCAGAGGAGCCAGGTTCTTGTACCAGTTCTGCTACTTATTCACTCTTTGTCCATGAGCAAAACATGTAACTATTCTGAACTTTAATTTCTTAATCCATAAAATGGAGATAATATTTTCATTACCCACCTCATAGGTGTGGTGTGAGGATCAAATGAGATAACAGATGCAAAAGCATTTTAGGAATGTCAGTCATCATTATACATTTTGTAGTTAACAGAAAGAAAAACAGTAACAGGAGAAACTGACCAAATTAAGCAGATTGTATATTAAATGGTAAACCTTCACTGCTTTGTCTCATGTTAGATATAAAGCAGACTTCCTTCTCCCTGTGAACAATAAGACTCCAGGTGAGAAATCAACTAAGGTCCATTCCATGTGACCTCAGTTCTCTGGGCAGTAGAAACAGCACTTTCTTCTCCTCCTTCATCTACTTACCTGCTACAAGTTGGACTGATGGCTCCGTGCGGGTTGCAGTCACAAGAGAGACAGCGCCCTTGGACATAGGTGCTGGTTAGATAAAAGCCCTCCTTGCAGGAGTCACAGTGAAGCCCTTTGTAGCCTGGATGACATTCACACTGCCCTGTGGTTTGGTTGCATCGATTCCCATCCAGGCTTCCAACTATACTACAGTTACACATGTGATCTGCAATAAAAGAAGAGTTTTCATCAACCAAGCATCTAATGCTTTCCATATGTGTGTGTATGTGTGTGTGTGTGTATGTATATATAGTCACAATTTTTAAAAAAATGTAACACTTCATAACAAGCTTATAGATAGAGAGAAAATTAATTTAATCTCTCTTTTCTCTTTGAGAAACAACTTCTCAACACTCACCTTTTGGTCCTCGTGTGTGTCTGTATTTTTTGCTTCTTTGAAATGGAAGTATCAAAGACAGGGCCTCCATTTCTTTCTGTTACAAGCAGTTTTTGGTATGATATGAGTGATGAACACAAGTTTATTCAATGACTCCAGTGCATAGTTGCATAAGTATTCATAGATGGATAATTACAGTAAAGTTAGCAGGACACAGAAGATAACAACATGGTCACATTCACATCGTGTTCTATGGTTTTCAGAGTCCTTTGCCCACAACTTCTCTGTGACATAGGTGATAAAAGTAGTCTGATCTTTATTTTATAGATGAGAAAAACTGAACTGCCTCAATGAGTTGCCATCTAGTTGGTAAATGATGTATCTGTCACTCATACTCAGGTCTTCTGATTCCCAGTCCAATGCTGTTTTATGGTATAAGACATCAACAGCCAGAGTCAGAAGATGTGGCTATTAAATTTCTAATAAATGATTTAACATGTTTTCCCCACAACAAAAAATGCAAAAGATAATTCAGTATTTAAGGATTAGTATATCATGGGCTCTTCACTAAAATCCTCTATTGACTCATCCTAGAGTGGAAATGGCCCTAACTTTTCAAAGGCTATGTCATTAGAATGCAAATTCCAGCAGCCCCAACCAGACTGGAAAGGCTTCATGAATGAATTCAGTAATGAACTACTATTCTGTCCCTTAAGCACCAGTTTAGCTAAGTTCAAATATATTCATTACCAATTTGAACACAATGTGATGACTCTTTTTTTTTTTTGGCTAAAGCATTTTTATAGACATCAATTAAGTATCCAAACAAATAAAATAGCAGATCTTTGAAGTGTATCACAAGCAATAAATATCTACTATTTATATATCTATACAGGTTCATCTTGAATAATATTTTTAAATTATCCATACTAATCTGAGACTGTAGCATTTCCCATACAAAACAACTGTTGGAAAGCAAACCTTTTATTTAGAAGTATCTTAACTCAAACTTTGTAGGGCTGAAAACATTTCCAATTTGAAAATACTCATTGTTTCAGTAAAACACACATGGTAGGGGGAAGGAAAGACAAGACTGATAGGATTCTTTGGGGCTTTTTTTGGAAGTAAATCCATCCTTTGTGTCAACAGCCTTCCCAAGGGTCATTAATACCATTAGGCATACATAAGTATTTTAAAAGATTTATTGCTAAAGTCAAGTGGAAACAGTATCCAGCCAAACAGACAGAAGCAGTATGAATTGAAAAATACACAGAGGTTTAGAGTTCATCACATATTTGGGAGCTGAAAAATTTGGATTTGAGGCTATGCACTGAGTAGTTGCAAATGAGTCTTTTAACTTCTATGAACCTTAGTTCCCTCATCTGAAAAATAATATTTATACTACCAACAATTTTATATGTCTATGTGATATAAAGTGGAGGTTATTTCAAGCCTGTGTCTAAGATAGACCACCAACTTCCTTCCACAATGAGGATTATTACGTCTGTGATTACAATATCTATGTATGACATTTCTTTGACAGGGTTCCTTTTTTCACTCTTTGAATATGGATTTTCTAGGCAAAATCATATTTATTGGCATGAAAATCTGCCAAAGGTAGTTCTGTGGCAAGAATGAAAACAGCTCTGAGAAGGACATTTTTATTTCTTCTGGAAATTGGCAAAAGTACATCATACATTCAAGTTGCTTTTGCTTGACCAACTTTACCACACATTTAAACTAACCCAACTGGCCTAGTTATGGGTAAGCCTATCTCAAGTGACAAAGACCAACAGACCCTATAATCAGTGTGGAGTATTTTATTCCATTTTTCCACCAATGATGCACTTCCATCCGGGAAACTGAATCATGGTCCCAAGTGGGTAAGATAAGATTAGTGACTGTTCTCCCCCACCCACCCCACCAAAAATAAAACAAGATAAAACTAAGTGAGCCTAAGTGCTATGAAGGAAGGAAAAATAACAACACAAAACAACAAAAACCACCCAAATGCCCAACAAGAACAATAACAAAAACACTTATAACTTACAGTGGCAACCAAACATAGGAGCTATTTAACGATCTATCTGTACAAACAGCACAGCCTCTTTATTGCCCTATAAACATGTCAACAATTTTGCAGATGGGATTATTGGGAAATTGAATTAGGTGTCCTTAAAGGTCCTCTCCAAATAATATTTGATGTTTTAAAATTCTGTGCTCTGTGTTCTAATGTCTATTCCAGCTCAATCATTCTATGATGTTATATCACTTTGATCATAGTCACAGACTCAGAGTAGAAAGTGGTCATTTATTTTAAGTCATTCATAATTTATAGATGCCAAGATTTGCTTTAGCTGCTTAGGGTTTTTGTTTCCATGGATAAGCATTTTTCTTCAACTATAATGGGCAACTGTTTTAAAGATAGTAAAGTTCAAAACTAAAACCTACTATTTTGCCTTTTAATAGTATATAGAGGTCAGCATATGACATCAAGCAAGACCTTTTCTTTATAACTTTGACATAGCCTAAAAAAAAATGAAGGCTATATAGTGGGGAAAAGAAAACATAAAATATGAATAATTAGTCATCTTAGACTTGATAAAAAGCTTGACATATCAAATTTATCTGTGCTTCTTTCAGTACAAGAATCACCACTTAGAAGACTGTGAGGAAAAAGAGGTGATGATGTCTATTGCTTTACATTCAAATGATCTTATTATTGCAAAATAAGCATTTAACATAAATCATTTACCTTCTTTCTACATAGGCGAGCACTTGCTCAAGGCTAAGTTGCTTCTAGAAGCTTTCATAAACTTAAGGAGTCCTAATCTGATATGTGTGCAGGAGAAAAGGTCTGCTGAAAAGTTACTGTTAATGAGATACAGATAAACTGCTTTAATTATGTTGGGCTGTGCCAGAAAACCCAACTACCTTGTGAGCAAGAGAATGGGACTAATTCTGAAATCTAGCCTATCATGAAAAGTCAAGAACTCCAGAGTAACCAATGCAAATGCAATTTCATAGAGGATTCAGAAATTGTAGTAACAAACATATACTGAGTGATCCAACTCTACGGATAAATTCATTCTGTTCAATACTATGACAGTTTTGGATAAGTCCTGGGAAACAGAATTAATTTCGTGTCCTACAGAAATTCAAAAGCGGCATCAGTTTAAAGGAGAAGTAAAGGAATGTCTATCACAACAAGCTCCATATTCATATATGTGTGTGTACATGTATATAACCTATCCTAAAAATGAGGAGATAGCAGATGAAAAGAGTACAGCTTTAATAATAGGGTTCAAGGCTTGACTATGATGTTTATCAGTTGTCTGATTATGACCTGTGTGATCCTTTGCTGTTTTGAAACTGTTTTCTCATCTGTAAAACAGGCATAACTATAACTGTTCTATCTACCTCACAGTAGGAGTATGAGAAAAGTGTACTGAACATTTTTAAGCCCTGTGAAAATAGGTTAGTACAATAGGCTAGGATTTCAAAGAAGGTTTAAAAAAAATAAGTCAACTGTTGGCATTTGTCTACTCTAAGGAGAAATGAGGTCATGGACAGATACTTAAGAAGGAAAGGTAGAGTAATTTGAGAGAAGGGAAAAGATGTGCACAGGCACTCAAAAGCAAAGATCCCGGCTCTGTGTTTTAAAACGCTCCAAAGCAAATATAACCACTGCTCAATTCCATTGGCAATCTCAATACGAGATGTGCCTCACTAATTAGCTAAGTCAAATTAGTGTTAGGTAAATTAATACAAAGCACTATGGCAGAATTGATATTTATTAGATTCCAAACAGAGCCAGATATTATGAGATTTTAGAAAAGGATAGGACCACCTAATTTACTCTGTTTAGTTTATTAGGAAACCAAAGCGAGATAAATGATTCATTAAAGAGAAGAACACATGTCTGATTCAGCTTTCTGTCCTTTATAACAATGGTCTTGGTGCTCCTTAAGTACCTAATGGAATTTAATTGCTAATCTTTAAGCAGATAGCACATATTTTCTCTATGTGCTTTTGAACTTGGGATTCAGAAAACCTGGTGGTATAACAGAAAAAGGACTGGATTAGGAGGCTTGGATTTTAATCCTATTTCTACAGTGAGGCAACTCACTTCACATGTCTAGTCAAATTGAATCAACAAGCATTTATTAAGTACTTACTATGTGCCAAGCATTGTACTAAGTGTTGGGAATATGATCACAAGTAAAAAGAAAGGCAATCCCCGCTCACAAGGAGTTCAAATCCTAGCAGGGAAGATAATATATAAAAGGGAGCTAAAAAGCAGGAGTGAGATTGGGGGAGGGGGAAGGTACCTGTGTAGAGGGATGTTAGCAAAGACTGAAGGATGAAGGATGCCTGGTCTGTGCCCTTCCCCAAAACGGGATTACATGAAGAATTCTCCAATAGAAGAAGTAGCTGAAGGGCAGATGCAGTAAAGCATGGAGAATGTTTAGTTATAATTTTTCTCATCTGTCACATGAAGGAGTTAGATTAGATCATCTCTGCTATCCCTCCTAGCTTTCATATTCCCCATTCTAGTCTGCTTCTGTCACTCTTATCAGATGAGGCTAGTCAGTTAACAAGCATCTATTAAGAGCTTAGTATGTGCCACACATTATGCTAAGTGCTGGGATAAAAAGAAAAGCTGAAAGAATCGCCGATCTCAAGAAGTTAATATTCTAAAGGTTGAAACAAACATGAAGATAACTAGATACATACAAGATACAGTCAGAATAGATGGAAGGTAATTTGAGAAAAGAAGGTACTAGTAGCTGGGGAGAACAGGAAAGGCCTCCTACAGAAGGAAAGATCTGAGCAGGGTCTTGAAGGAAGGCAGTGCAATAAAGAAGTGGAAGTGATGGGAAAGAACATTCTAGACTGGGGACAGCCAGTCCAAAGGCATGAAAATGGAAGATGGAATGCCAGATTACTTACTTGAATAAGTGCCAGGAGGCCAGAATAACTAGATTATAGAGTACATGGAAGAGAGGTAAAGGTGAGAGCACTGGAAAGATTTTAAAAGGCCAGTTATTGAGTTATTGTAGCCAGAGCATCACTATTTGATCCTGGAGATAATAGGGAGCCACTGGAGGTCAGTGAAAAGGGGGGATAATATGGTCACACTTATACTTCAGAAAAACGATTTTGCTACAGAAGGCCATATTGTAGGTTACTATGTTCTATAAGTGACAGAATTAAAGAATTTTTTAAAAATCAGTCCTCTGATGATTATTTCTATAGATGTAGAAAAAGCTTCTAGAAAGCACAGGAATAAAAGAAGCTTTCCTTAAAACGATAAATCGTGTTCATCTAAAACCAACAGCAAGTATTATCTGCAATGGGCATAAGCTAGAAGCCTTTCCAATACGATCAGGGATGTTTGATCAATTAAAAAATTATAATTGAGTAACTTATAAAGGTATCAATGATGCCCATTAGCATCATTATTATTCAATATTGTACTAGAAATGTCAGGTACAGCAATAAGAAAAGAAAAAGAAATCAAAGGAATCAACATAGGTAATGAGGAAACAAAACTATCGGTCTTTGCAGATGATATGATGATATGCTTAGAAAATACAAAAGAATCAACTAAAAAATTAGTTGAAATAATTAAAAACTTTAGCAAAGTTGCAAGATATAAAATAAACCTACATACATCATCAGCAAAGTCCAGCAACAAAAGGTAGAAAGAGAAATTCCATTTAAAATTCCAATATAAAATAGTTGGGAATCCACCTGTCCAGACAAACCCAGGAACTATATGAACACAATTACAAAATGCTTTTGACACAAAATCAGATCTAATAACTGGAAAAATATTGATTTCTTGTGGATAGGCTGAGTCAATATAATAAAAATGATAATTCTACCTAAATTAATCTACTTATTCAGTGCCATATCAAATTACCAAAAATTGTTGTATAGAGCTAGAAAAAAGTAATAAAATTCATCTGGAAAAGCAAAGGTCAAGAATATGAAGGAAATTAACAAAAAAAAAAGTGTTAAGGAAAGTGGACTTAATTGTACCAGATCTCAAACTGTATGACAAGGCAGTAATCATCAAAACAATCTGGTACTGACAAAGAAATAGAGTGTGGATCAGTGGAATAGATTAGGTACACAATACATAGTAGTAAATGACTACAGTAACCTTGTGTTTGGTAAATGTAAAGATCCAGACAAGAACTTACTATTTAACAAAAACTGGAAAGCAATTTGGCAGAAACAAAATGTAGACCAATACCTCATACCATATACCAAGATATGGTCAAAATAAGTACATGATTTAGACATAAAGAGTGATGTCATAAGCAAATTAGGGAAGCACAGAATAGTTTACCAGTTAGATCTATGGACAAGGGAAGAATTTATGACCAAATAAGAATTAAAGAGCATTACAGAATATTAAGATGGATAATTTTTATTAAATTTTTTTTGGTACAAACAAACCAATGCAGCCAAGATTAGAAAGAAAGTAGAAAACTGGGGGAAATATTTTATAGCATATTTCTCTGACAAAGACCTCATCTCTCAAGTACATGGAGGACTAAGTTAAATTTATAATAATGAGTCCTTCTCCAACTGATAAATGGTCAAAAGATGTAAAAAGATATAAAGCTTGCAGGTGAAAAAAATCAAAGTTTTCTATAGTCATATAAAATTTATCTCTATAGGTAGATATAGATAGACAAAATAAAAATCAAAGTTATCTATAGTCATATAAAATATATCTCAATAGATATCTATAGTTATATAAAATGCTCTAAATCACTATTTAGATTAGAGAAATGAAAATTAAAACAACTCTGAGGTATCATCTCACACTTATGAGATTGACAGTATGACAGAAAAGGAAAATGACAGATATTGGAAGGGATATGAGAAAATGCATTGTTGGTGAAGTTGTAAACTGATTCAACCATTCTGAAGAACAATATGCCCAAAGTGCTATAAAACCGTACATACCCAACAACAATGCTTCTAGGTCTGTATTCTAAAGAGATTTTTAAAAAAGAAGAAAGGAATTACATGGACACAAATATTTAAGGCAGTTCTTTTGTGTGGCAAAGAACTGGAAATTGACAGGATGCCCATCAATTGGGGGATGGTTGAATAAGTTGTAGTATGTGATTGTTATGGAATTCTACTGTGCTAAAAGAAACAATGGTCAGGATGCTTTCAGAAAAATCTGGAAAGACTTACATGAACTGATGCAAAGTGAAGTGAGCAGAACCCAGAGAACATTATACACAGTAACAAAAATACAACACAAAGATCAACTGTGAACAACAACTATTCTCAGCAATACAAAGATCCAAGACAATTCTGAAAGACCTATGATGAAAAATGATGTCTACCTCCAGAGAAAAAACTGACGTAATCTGAATGCTGATCAAAGCATAATGCTTTTTTAATCTTATTTTTCTTGAGATTTTTTGGTATGTATTTTCATGTATAACATGACTAATATGGAAACATGTTTTGCATGACTGCACATGTGTAACCTTTATCAAGTTGCTTTGCCTTCTCCATGAGAGCAGAAGAAAATTTTCAACTCAAAATCATAAAAAAATATTTTTACATGAAATTGAAAAAAAATTAAAAATTTAGAAAAAATCATTCCTATGATTATATCAGTCACTAAATAGCACATATTAAGCACTAATTATGTGACAAGAATTAACAAGGAAGTCAAGGTCACTGGATCACTGAGTATATAGAGAAAAGTAAAGTGTAAGAAAACTGAAAGGTGGGATGGTGCCAAGTTACGAAGTGTTTTAAAAGCCAAATCGGATTTTATATTTGATCCAGGAGGTAACAGAGAACCCTTGTAGTCTATTGAATAGAGAGGTGATATGGTCAGACTTTCACTTTAGGAAGATCACTTTTGACAGTAGAATGAAGAATGGACTAGAACAGTGCGAGATTTGAGGGAAAGAGACCAAACAGAAGCTTATTGTGATTGTCCACATATGAGGGGACAAGAAGTCAGCTCTAGAGTGATAACAGTGCCAGAAGAGAAGGAGGTTCATACAAGAGATATTATGAAGAAAGAATTGACAAGATTTGACAACTAATTGGTTACAGAAAGTGAAAAGGTGAGGATGAAACCCAGGTTGTCAGCCTGGGTGACAGAGAGGACGGTGGTGCTCTTAAAAGTAATAGGAAATTAGAAAGAAGGAAAGTTTTGGAAGATGAGTTCAGTTTTCCACATACTGAGTTTAAGATGCCATCCAACGTTAGTAGCTCCCTAGAAGAAAAGTCCTACTGAGACAGATAAGTAACTGCTGGTCTGTAACATACCCTTAGAGATTTGTCCAGATGCACTGAGTTTAAGTGACTAGCCCATGCTGATATATTTAATGTGTCAGAGGCAAAACTTAAACCCAAGTCTTGCCGATACTGAGGCCAGAATTACTACACACTCTAGAGACCCTTCAGTAGAGGAGTTAAACCATTCTGCTTTGGGACTCTTTCTTTGTAGCCATGCTGTCTTGACTGGTGAGGGTCTACTATATCGAGTGGGACCAATTACTTTTCACCACCTCACCGTTCATGTTTGCCTGCCTCCCCCTTTTATATTAGTAACAAAAATATAATCAGTACAACTATTGCTTTCTTGAAAGGGTGTGTTTAATACACCACCCTATGGCATAACCCATCATTGTGACTATTGAGAGCAAAAGATCATTTCCTGGCCAACATTCCTCATTATGTGTTGTGTTCTCCTATAAGAATTTAAGTCCCTTGAAAGAAGAAATAGTCTCACATTTGTATTTGTATCCCCAACAGTTAGCATAGTGCCTGGAATATATTAAGCGCTTATTAAATTGTTTTAAATTCAGTTATTCACTCATATGTGATAAAGTGATCATGTAAAAGACATGAAAGTCGGCAGATGAATACAATAGCATCCCTTAGATATTGAGTAGATCCTATATGAGAAAATATGGACAAGAAATGAATAAGATGAAAGACTGAAATACATAAAAAGAGTGAGATAAATTGTGAAGGGAATGCCCATAATAATTTGTGTACACTTAAAAGTTTACAATATATCTTACAATATACATTATTTCATTTGATTCTCATAATCATTTTGTATCATTCAGATAGTACTAGTATTTTTTGTAGACAGAGGAAACTTATGGTCAGAGAAGTATAGTCAGACTTGACAATGGTCACATAACTATTAAACAGAAGAGCAAAATTCAAACCCAGTTCTTCTGACTTCAAACTTGAATGTGCTTTGCAGGATCCCATGTGACTTCTATTTGATTTGGAAGATATGTTCAGATGACCTAGCTCAGTTTTTCCCTAATTATGTGCTAAGTATGGCAATAATTCAGTGCCCTCACTTTAGGAATTGTAGCATGAGATAGAAGAAAGGAAACTTTGATCTGATTGAAGAGAGGAAAGGACCAATAATAGTGTTTTTTAATCTGGCCAATTCTCATACTCAGAGCAGCACAAAGATGACTGTAGCACAACTGATGGCATGTCACCAATGTGCAACTAAGAAGAGGAACAAGATAGGAAAGAGAGAATGCTTGAAAGCTAATCACACTATCCAGAATAAAAAACTGAAAAGCTCATTTGCTTGCCTGGAAGGAAAAGCAACATACTCCTCCATTAGTCAAGTTATACCTTTCCTTCCAAGGCCCACCAAAAATCTTGGGGAATTCTACAGAGTAATAAACAGAGTAAATACAAAGGATAACAGAGGAGCATCATCAAATGTAGAGAAAGGAATCCTTGGCATCCTACTCATTTAGCCTCTGAAAGGTAGTGCAGGATTCTGGTTTGAGTCCAGGAGATGAAGGACAATCTAAAAGCTCTTATTAAATTGTGTGAGGACTTGAACATAGAGATATGTGCATATAAGTAAAAAAGGGGGGTGGGTGGGGAAGGAAAGTCTGAAGAAAAAATTTATAAGCTTTTTTCCCCATAGGACATTTTGGTGATTTTCTTCATTGGGAAAATAATAGTCTTGCATTATGAACTTTCAGTTGGAATGGTGGGTAAAATGTTTAAAGTACTTTTAATAATGGCTATTGGCCTTTACTTTGCATTTACTTAAATATTCATTAACCACTATTACATGTAATTTGAGAAGCATCATGGCATAGAAAGCTAGTTAACCTGTGATGAAGACCTGAGTTCAAGTCCTGCCTCTGATGCATACTGAATGCATGACTTTAATCAACTAAATCACTTAAACTTTCTTTAAGCCATTTTCTGAGATTTTAAATTGAAGAACAGTTGCAGATTTGAATAGGTAGGAGTTAGTTCCTCACTGGTAGCTCCCTATTTAAGGGAAATCACAAGTTGGGTTTTATACATACTGTTGATTTTACACTAGCATGCTGAACTTTTGCAACTTCGAATATTCACGAAATTTTATCAGTAACTTCACTTTCAATTTCACACTGGCAATCACACACATTCACAACTATGCACAGTAAAGAGAAAAATGAAAAGCGCAATGCGCACAACTTTATGAAGTAGCTGGCATCCTAGTAAGCATTTGACTGGTCTTGTTCATCCTACTTGTAAAGAGCCCCTTGTGCATTTGTTGCATATTTTCATTGTCTGACTTTAAAACTCAAATTTTGATGCCCCCAAATGTAGTACGAGTTCTTTGAGCTCTAGGTTCAAGCATGCAAAATCAGTCATGCAACCTAGTGAGAAAACAAAGATGTTAGATAATAAACCTCATGCCAGAATGTCTATAACTGCTGTAGACAGGCTGAGTTTGGTGTTACCAAACCAATGATTTGCTAAATCTGCAAAAAAGTAGTAAGTATTCACAAAATACTTTGTTTTCATGAAACTGCTCTAGAAAGTATTAAAGTAACCTTTCAAAAGCACAATGAGGGAATAATTGCCTTACATGGCTATCTAACACGTTGGAAGGTAAGATTCAGGTTAAAAAATGTTTTAGTTTTAAGAATTTTATTGTTGTGCAGTATTGATGGTACTATAGATTTCATGCATCATGAAAAGTAAATATAGTCTGAAATCAAGATTTTTTTTATATTCAGATGTTAGCATGAAAGGTCATAGAATTCTAGAAAAGTACTAGTAAGAAAAAATATTTTGCATGTTACCAATTTTATTTTGTGTACTACTACATCTTGTGGGTTTGTGTGTTGGAAAAGTATATATTATCAGAATTAATGTTTCTTTTAATAAAGAATTCTATGCAGAAAAGGGTATGTTCTACAATCCCTAGCAAAAGATTACAGTTTTTAGTGGTTGTGGGAACCTAACTCCCTATTTCTCATAGGTTCAATATATCAACATATGTTTTTGCACCATTTTCTAGGAACATTACCCTCACAAAAACTGAGGATTGACTGCATGTACATATGTGTATATATACACACAAATATATACATACATACAAACACATATATTGCTAGGCACTGGTAAAGTGATAAAGATGAGATAATTTCCTGCCCTGAGAAAGCTTACCTTCTATCAGAGGTAAGACAAATATATAGATAATAACCATAAAAGTTAAAATATAAGTACATAATATAGGTAGAAAGAGTGATGTGAGATATTACAGGAAGAAGATACCAATCTTTTAGCTGGAGGGAAAGGGAGTGAGGAGAACACCTAAGGCTTCATCAAGTGGCTGGCACCTTAGCTAGGCCCTAGAAGAGAAAGATTATAACAGGTAGAGATGTGAGAGATCATTTCAGGGATAATGAACAGCATTCAAAAGGGCATGTTGGGAGAATGAGATCAGAGGAGAGAACAGTTTGGTACAGTCACTATACTATAGTAGAGATAGCATAGGATTTGGCATTACAGAGAACTGGGTTTGAATTCTAGTTCTATTTTCCACTTTAAGAACATCACTTCCTCTTTCTGGGTATCTCAGTTTCCTGAAAACTGATGAAAGTGGAGAGGTTGGGAGGATGCGCATAATAAGAGTTAAAATAGATGAGCTCTAAGGCCTCTTCAGACTCTAAATCTTATGACCTTATAAGTTTGTGAGAAGTTCTATTGGGCTAAATCTTGAAGGTGAATATTATAAGATAAATCTGGAAAGGCAGACTGGAACTTCCCATAAAGATTCCCCAAATGAATCCAAGGATGCAAAGTCTTAAACCACTATGCTAACATCTGTCCCACAAAAACAATCACTATCTGACTTCAACCCTAACATTCAGAATCAATGAATCTCTCCCAAAGTTCCAACTTAGCTTTAGAAAGCTTTTAGATCCCATGCCCTAAAGGCCCTAAACCGGTGGGACAATGACATAATGATTACAGGGTCACAGCCACAATAGTGTCTGGACTGATGGGACAGAGGTCAAATTTACTGGCCCAAATCATTCCATTTATTGTATACACAATGTAAATGCTGTCACTGTGCAAAAGGAAAAGGAGCAAAATACCAAACTGTGCATTAGCTAAAGAAACTGACAGAGGTGAAGTGACTTGCCCCTGAGTCACATGGTTAGTAAGTGGAAGAAGAATACTGAAACCTGCATCTCCTAACTCCTCCATCCAAGTCCACTGTTCTTTCTACAGAAATACAGCTATCTTTGAATCTAGACAGTCCTGAGTCCAACAAAGCAGCCTTTCTTCACAAACCTAAAATAGGAGCTAGAAAAATAATATGCTCTCCTGATTTTAAGATGGTGTAAAAAAAGACAAACTGATTAGCAGACTGAAGTGTGGAGAGCCAGGCATTTACCTAACAACTAACTTCTGCCTATATGTCAAAAGATGAAAAAGCCCACATGACACTAAGCCTGGCTGCTAGCCTGACTTCCTGTGTGTATGGAACATTTATTTCCGAATATACATCTTATTAGGCCCATATTTCATCCTTGTATGTTTACAATGGAGAGATCTTAGAAAAGTCCTGATTTTAAGGAAAAGAAATTATCAACGGAGAATTTTATATTTTTATAAGGCTCTTGCTTTAGCATAAGAGTGAAGCTCAAATTACACTTCACATTTATGAAATGCCAGGGCTGCCTCACACAAATCTTGCCATAGCTGGGAAATTTGGGAGTAAAGCTGATGAATTTCTGGAGGTAAACCAGGCTTGTCTAGGGATGTGGAAATTTACAAGCTGAAACTGTCAAAGAAAGCTTGATCTCTTAAAATAAAAATTCATCCACACAAAAAAATTCCAAATGCACATTCATGAAATGCCTTTTGTTCACTTTATAACCATGCCATGAAAACAAAGGGGTGTAGTCCAAGCTTCTCTTTAAAAAATTTTGATCACACTTGAAGCAGTAGGCCATCTGCCCAAGACTTCAAATATTAGAACACAGCCTGTTGCAGCTAGAAAGGACTTTAGAATAGAGAATGGCAGATTGTAGAATGTGCCAGGATGATGACTGGGAAGAACACTAGACTTGGAGTCAACAGAACAAAACTTGTAGATCAACTTTAACACTTACTTGCTATATGACCTTAAGTAAGTCATTTACTCTTTCCAAGCCTGTTTCTTCATTTATTAAATGAGAATAAGAATACTAGGATTACCTAATTAATAAAGTTGTTGAGATGAAAGGGTTTTTTAAACCATAAAGTGCTACAGAAATGTGAGCTACTCTTTTATTTTGGTCTGAACTGTGATTTAAGTGGTGAAGGGACTTCTCTATGAGGAAACCCCTTCCACAAGGCAGATCACCAACTATTCTGACACCTTTAAAGTTGTATAGGGCACACAGAGGCTATGTGACTTTTCCAGGCTCATAAAGCCAGTAAGTATCAAAGATGGGAATTGAATCCAGATCTTCCTGAATTAAAGTCAGTTTTCCATCCACTAAACAATATTGTCTCTACTTTTTATTTGCTTCTATTACTATCATCCAATAATAATAGAATGTTAGTGTATGACCTATATTGAATTGCTTGTTTTCTCAATAAGAATGGGTGGGGAAGGAGGAAGGGAGAAAATATGGAACTCAAAGCTTTAATAATGAATGTTAAAAATTGTTTTAGCAAGAAACTGGAAAATAAGATGTACAGGCAATGGTGTATAGAAATCTATTTTGTCCTACAGGAAAATAGTGGGGAGAGGAATGGAAGAAGGGAGTGGGGTAATAGAAGGGAGGACAGACTGGAAGAAGGTGTGGATAGGGTACATGCTGTCCTAGGGTGGGGGATGGGGAGAAAATTTTGAATTCAAATTCTTGTGAAAGTTAATGTTGAAAATTGAAAAATAAATTATATATTTTTTAAAAATAACAAAATGTTAGGAGGTTTATGAGTTCTTAGGATTTTGAGTTGAAATCTTCTAGTCTAAGCTATTTATTTTAGAGAAGAGAAAACTGAGGTCTAGAAAAGAAGACTAATTTGTCTAAGGTGATAAAGAGAATAACTGCAGCCAGGATTAGAACTCAGTTCTCTTTAGACTTCCAAACCAGTGCTATTTATGCTGAACTTAAAGAGCCTATCTATAGTCAAGATAAGTCAACAAGTATTTGTTTGTTAAGTGCTTACTACGTGCCAGGCACTATGCTAAACACTAGACATAGTCTAGTCCCTTTATTTCACAGACAAGGAAACTGAGGCACAAGAAGCTAAATGTAGAACACTGCTCTCCTGATTCTCCTTTCTGCTACCTTCCCTAGCTTTTCAGTCAGTAAATAACACTGCCTCCAACCCTTCTCTTGCATCCCTCTTTAAGGCCAGGCTTCACTTTATTCAGAACCTTTAAACTACACATGAATAATTCAGAAAAATGAATAATTCAAGTGACACCTTCTCTGCAACATTTACAGAGCACTTAACAAGGGAGGATAGAGTATGTATGTCAACAGTAACAGTGAGGAAACATTCAAAGCAACATGCTGCAGTAACCTAAAAGAGAAACAAAATCACAGAACTTTAGAGCAGTCAGGTAACTTCTGGAATCATACTAGTGATACTAGTATCACACTAATCGACTCATTTTACAGATGAAGAAACAAAAGCTCAGCAAAATGAGCTTCCCCATCCAAAATCACAAAGCTAGTCAATGGCATAGCTTAGACACAAAATGACAGAGAATGTATGCCAATCCTATTTGCTATGATAAAATAGCTTTCCTACATGCTAACTGTTCCCTGTTTCTGAGGATAGGCGTCATTGAAACAAAAATCAGAGTCATAAGGGCCAGCAGAGATCCCCCAGTCTAGGTCCTTCAATTTACAAATGAGGAAACAAAGGTCAAAAAAGGAAAATTAATTGTCTAAGGTTATATTATTATTAAAGGTTATTTATTGACTTCCATTCAGGGATATTTATTTAAAAAGAAAAATATATCTAGAGGAAATTTTGCCTAGGATACAGAAATGAGACTTATGAATGGATCACAAATTCAGTGTGGCCGTGGAAATAACTTCTGGTCTCTGGGTTGCAGTTTCACCATCTGTAAAATATAGGACTTTGAAAAGATAATTTCTAAGGGCCTTTCTGGCTCCAACACTCTGTATTTCAATGTCTTATTTAGCTCTAAACTTCTATATTCTATGTTCCTATTTTCATTTTAAGTTTTAAGACCCTCTTTCAGCTCCAATATATTTTAAGACTCCTTTTAATTCCAATATACTAAGACTACGTGGCTGATCTCCTGAACTCTGTGTCAGACACTAACTACCATGGAAGAATTCAGTGCCCAGGTGGCCTGTTCTAGAGTTGACAATGATCAAAGGGAAGCAATCTGCAGGTAGAAAATTATGCAGGCAAAGGTATTACTTTAACCATATGTCTTCATAGCAACTCTTTCTTCATATCCTGTTATTTACAGTGCACATTCAGATATTTTTGTTCATGTCCTAGTAGCATCTGGTAAGGAGCAATGTCCTTTTTCCCTCAAGATTTTATTAATTATAAACTTCCTCTTCTACACAACAGAACAAGGCTCTCACTTGTGCCTTCCTCAGATACAAAGATGGATGTTCTTGAATGCTGATCCTTAACAAGATAGAGTTATCGATACCGTGAAGAATGTAACAGAACCTCTTTAGCTATCCAATAAAAATGAAATAAAAATATTATTCAGAGATTTGTACATTGGCCATGTGGCCATCTCCTCGTACTTAGTTAAAGTATTTTTTAAAGAGAATAGTTGCTGCAGCAACTAACTAATTTCCTCTCCCATCTACCAAATTTGACTTTGGATTACCTTGTTTTAAACAAATGTTAATTTATTTAATTGCACAAAATATAATCAATGCTTGTCCTCTATGAACCAATATTATAAATGACCAAGAGGATTCAGCTTAATTAATTATAGAAACACAGTAAATCAGAAGAAATAGAATCAATGAATCATAAAGTATTAAAATATTAGATCTGGAGGAGGCTTCGGAACACAGGGTGTAAAAACAGAGAATCTCGGAACTGAAAGAGACTTAAGAGAGCATCTAGATAAATCCCTCACATTATACACAGGAAACTCAAACCCAGAGAAGCAACATAACAAATAAGATCACATAAGCAGTAAAAGATAAAGCCAGGTCTCCTGAATCCTCAGTTCAAGGCCTATCTATCAAGGACAAAATTTTTTAGCACAGTTCTAGGAAATCTATTTTCTGATTTTAAGAAGACCATCAGTAAGTAAATTATTATTTTTCTCATATTTACCTTCTATATTTATACTTCTGTACAGTCCTAGAATAATTTCAAGAAACTGATCAGTCAAGATTTTATTCCTCACTGTGTCCTACCAAATAATATGTTCTATAGTTTTCAATTTCCTTTCATTTGAAAAAGGTCTGTCACATCCATTGCAATGGAAATTAATGAAATGCTTTGAAATTCTGTTTCATGGGCCTTTGTGGTGAAAAAAAATCTGATGTGCCTCCTCATATTTATCCCGGTTTCTTATACTACCATGGCTATAAGAAAATAAGTATATGTGCCTTACATGTAATTAGTAAGCATTATTTATGTTCTTAATTGGCCTTATCTTGACATACATAAAAAAGCTTCCAAAACCATTCAAAGAATCTCAGAGTTGGAAGGGATTTACAAGTCTAAAATGAACTTGAATAAGAAGTCCCCCTAAAATACCTGACACATGGTCATCCAGCCTTTGACTGAAAACCTTTAGTGAAGAGGAACTCACTACATCCTGAGGCACGATATTTCACTTATGGGTAGTTCTAAGTGATAGGGGGTCTTTCCTTATACTAAGTCTAAATCTGCCTCTTCACAACTTGGATCCAATACTCCTAATTTTGCCCTCTGGGACCAGGAAAAGGCATTCTAAT
Organism: Potorous gilbertii; assembly: GCA_028658325.1. NCBI lineage: Eukaryota > Metazoa > Chordata > Mammalia > Diprotodontia > Potoroidae > Potorous > Potorous gilbertii. Next base: position 337,144,816 of record CM053769.1, on the reverse strand, counting down.
TACTCTTCCATTTGACAGTCTTTCAAAAACTTGAAGGAAGATAGGTGTCCTGCCCCTCATCCTAAAATCTTCTCTTAAGCTAATAAGCATTTTGATCCCCTCAACCAATCCTTATGTAGTGTTATTGTAAGACCATAGCAGTTACCCTCTGGATGTTCTCCGGCTTACCAATATCTTTCCTAAAATGTGGTGCCTAGAATGAAACAGAAGACTCTAAAGGTTTGAACCAGTCAGAATACAGTGTGGTTATCAAATCTTCATGGTCTCAGATACTACCCATCTCTCTTAATGTGGTCTAAGATTACATTGCCTTTTTGGTTTACCATATGATACTATTGATTCCTATTTACCTTGCAATTCACTAAAATTCCCAGATCTTTTTCAGATGAAATTCTATATACTACCACACTTCCCCATCTTGTACTTGGTAACTTGATTTGTGGAACCAATTGTAAGACTTTACACTTATCCTTATTATGTTTCATTTTGGGAGAGAAGGGAAGGGTATAAGTATTTTTATAGAGTATATACCAGGCACTATGCTGAGCTTTACAAATATTATTTCATTTGAGCTTCACAACAGCCCTGCAAGGTAGGGAGGTGCTGTTATGACCCCCCCCCATTTTGCAGTTGAGGAAAATGAGGCAAATAGAGGTTAAATTACTTGTCCAGAGTCATACAGCTAGTAAGTATCTGAAGCTAGATTTGAGCTCAGGTCTTCCTTACTCCAGAATCAACATTCTAACCACTGTACCACTTAGTTACAGAGTATAGGGAATAGAGAACTGGCCTTCAAGTGAAAAATATCTGGGTTCAATTCTTGCCTTTGATACATATTTGCCTTTGACCAAGGGTAATTCATGTCCTCTGAGTGCCCCTAGGAAACTCTCTATAACTGTATTACAGAGGTGCCATTCTGCATGAATGAAGGGAGTTTTTATACTGAGAATTTCCTATATTAATGAAATCATAGGTCTAAACCAAAAAAAAAAAAAAAGAAAGAACAAGTTTACTCTTATTTTATATCACCCATTTGATTGATATCTAGCTAGTCAATGTCCTTTTGGATGCAGACTCAGTTATCAATGTCCTTTTGGATGTAGAATCAGTTATCAAGTACATTAACTCTCTCCAGTTCTGTTTTATTTGCAAATTTGATAAGTATGCCAACTATGGAGAAGTTCTGAATGCTGTGGATAAGTTCACTTATACTGGTAGTGCGCTTTCCAGGGATATATACATTGATACATGTATATGAGGTTGACGCATGCATTGCCAGAGCTAGTTCAGTGCTTGGGAGACTCCAAAGGAAAGCGTGGTAAAGAAGGGGTAATGACTACCAAACTGCAGGACTACAGAGTCATTGTGCTGACCTCATTGTTGTATGCCTGTGAAACCTGGATAGCATACTAGAGTCATGCCAGGAAACAAAATCACTTCCATTTGAATAGTCTTAAGAAGATTCTGAAGATCACCTGGCAGGACAAAATACCAGACACTGAGGTCCTTACTCGAACTAAACTGCCAAGCATTCAAACTCCATTTCATAAAGCACAGCTCCAATGGGCTGGCCATGTTGTTCAAATGCTAAGTGTATGCTTGCCAAAAAGACTATTTTATGGGGAACTCACACAGGGCAAGTGTTCACATGGTGGTCGGAAGAAGTGATACAAGGACACTCTCAAGAACTCTGGAACTGATTGGGTGACATGGGAGACACTGGCACAGGCCTGCTCAGCATGGTGTGCCCACATCAGAGAAGGTGTTGTGCTCCATGAATAAAGAAGAATTGAAAGAGAAGCTCAAAATAAATGCAAAATGCGCAGATTTAGAGAATCCATCTGTAACAGTAATTTAAAATGGGAAGATCTTTCTAATTAATTAATAGGCCCATATGATCTGCTTGGATCGCCTGGAAGCCTGGGTCACATGTTGTGGAAAGAGCCTGCTGAAGACATGGAACAGGAAGGGTGGAGCAGTACGAGGAGGAAGTGAGTGAGTGGGATCAGGTCAGAGGGGAAAGATCACAGGCAACTGACATATTGTGACAGTTGATAGTGAGAAGGCCCTGGCTGAGGGAGGGGAGGTTTGAGAATGGCTTTGCTGTGATCATGTTTATTAACTTCTTGGTCACCATGAGGATTTTGCTTTCTGGTTCTGGAATCTGGCTTTCTGGTACTTAAGTAAATGTTTTTCTTCTGCCTTCTATATGGACAGTCTTTCATATTTATTACTGAGAACTATGCTGGCATATTCATAGTCACCACCAGTGCTGCGAATATTGCCTTGGCGATACACCACCTCAAATATTCACACGGACTATTTGTGTCCAATCTGTTGGTAGAATATTCCGAGCTCATAGGGGTCTGATCACCCACAGTTGGACACACTGTAACTTGACTTTGGCAGAGTGATGTCATTTTGGTCCTCTTTGAGAACGAAAGACAACGACTAACCAATCTACCATAAAAAATAACAAAGTGTCCAAGGTCAAGCATAGATCTGTGGGGCACTACACTGTTGACACCAAACCATTTGTGACTAATATGCAGGTCCAGTTATTCAACTAGTTCTAAAACCACATAACTGCTATTCTCTAGGCCTCACCTCTCCAACTTGTCCACAACAATAGTATGAGAGATTTTGTCAAATTATTTTCCAAAATCTAAGTAAACTCTTATAAACTTATGGCATGCCTGTGATCTGCGAATCTACTAATCATGTCAAAAAAGAAAGTGGATTTAGTGTGGCATGACCCATTCTTGTTAAAGTCATGGTGGTATTGATCATGATCACACTTTGACACAGTAATTCTACTTTTGGGTAAATATCCAAAGAAAGTAACCCAAAAGAAAAAAAATACTTTGGAATGTAGCACCAAGCTCAAAATGAAAGCCCTGGAATGGACCTCAGGGATCTAAAGAGGTTTAAATTTACCTTCAAACTGATAAACTAGTATATAAGGGTTCTTAAACTGGAGTCTGTGAATTATATTTTAATATAATTGGTTTCCTTTGGAATTCTCTTCAAATTAACTTTGTGAATATAAAAACATTCTGAGAAAAGGTTCAGAGACTTCAAAAGACTGCCAAAGGGGTCCATGTCACACAAAAAGGTTAGGAACCCCTGATATTGAGGTTAGGATTGATTATCACTAAGGTTCATTTCAACCCTAAGACTCTATGATTCTAGGAAAATCTTAGTAATAATGTGGGTTGCAGTGTTCAGCGGCTTCATGGACATGGGATTTCATGGATAAGCTGAGCCTTAAATGCTAAATAGGATTTGAAAAGGTAGAAAAATTCTGAGTCTTTTATCTTTTTACAAAGTATTACTTTACTGTATATTACAATCAATGCATTCACAAATTAATTGTAATAATGTAAAATTATATAGCTTTGAAAAGTATTCAGAGCAGCTTAACTTAGTATACAGAAGTCTACCTTTGTCTTTTGTTGTTAAACTTTGGCAAGAAATTCAAGTGTAGCACTCAGCCACGCACATAACCCCCAGAAGACAAAGTTCAAATTGTACCTAATAACATTATATATTGTCTGACATCCTTCATAAAATGTATATTTTTTAAATCAACAAAATTATTTTAGCTAAGTTCTAAGTAGTTTTCATACAGATAGACATGTGAAATAAGTTTTTGTATTGAAACACAGAAGTGACTCAGCAGTAGAGGTTTGTATTTCTTACAAAATAATTAATATTACCAGTTTCTTTTAGTCTTTATGCAACAGGAGTTATCAAAAAAAATGTGTCTATTTATTTAGAAATTTACAAAAAATTGGGGCAAGATATGCATTTCATGGACTAATGACATCTTACAGCTGGAAAGGACCTTAAAATACAGAACATTAGAATGTGAGATGATGACCAGTTCCCAGGTTTACAGGGCAGTTTCCCCACAACTTTGGGACACAGCTAGAACAAGAACTACTATTACTGTCACCATTTTACTGGTGAGAAAACTGAAACTCAAAGTGGTTAAGTGACAAGCCTGTTATGGTAAATATTAGACAGGGTATTTTAAAGCCCAGGGTTGGGGAAATGATTTGTCCGAGGTAATAGGGTAGGCTTATGCAATGTGCATAGTTAGGCAGAGGTAGAAAAAATCACTAGGATAATAGAAGTGAAAATGTTCTTTTTTTTTTGAGAAATAATTGAAAAAAAAATTAGAGACCAGCAAAGTCAATTACAGGACCCCACAATATAGCTTCTACCCATATCTTTCTTTAGACAGATGGGCATCTATTCTACTATGAAAATGTTGCAAGCAAGATGCCTTTATAAAGAGAGGTTCCCAGCTAAGAAGAACTGGGTTTGTACTGGTTAATACCAACTCTTCCCTGCGTCTGTAGGGTCACTGTTAAGATCATATCTAAAGTATTACTAAGTATTCTATACTATCAATTCAAGCATATGACAATGGGAGCTCTAATACCTGTGTGATTTTGATCTTTGTCTTATCAGTACCTGGGAGACAAAACATATGCTAAGCATGTCATGTATATACCCATTTCCAGAGCAAAGAAAAGATGCTAATTCAATTCCTGTAAAAATTTAAATGACTCTATCATTTAGGCCAGTGATCAAACTAAAATAGAAATGGGAGGGGGGGAGTGTGTCACTAAAACATTAATGAGGATCCCTGTGGGCCATAGATTGACTGAAAAAAGATATATTCATAATATCAATGTTTTATTCTATTTTTATTTATTTTGTTAAATATTTAATCTAGTCTGGTCCACACTCAGGAGTGTTGTGGGCTGCATGTGGCCTGAGGGCAGTCTGTCTGATGTCTCTGACTTAGATCACATTCTGTACCTATAACCTATTATTATAGGTAACTAATTCTGTATAATCAGAGAAAATCATACTCTATCACCCAAATTCCAAATCTGCATTTTCCTCAGTACTTTTCCATTTTGTATTATATTTACATGGAAGCTAGGTGATACAGTACATACAGTACTGGGTAGAAAGCTCTGAGTTCAAATCGAGTCTCAGACTAGCTGTGTGGCCTCCCTGAGCAAGTTACTTAAAACTCTCTTTGTTTCAGTTTCTTCAACTGTAAAATGGGGATAACACTAATAATACCTACCTTGAAGGGCTGTTGTAAGGAAACAAAATAAGATACTTATAAAGTGCTCACCACAAGCCTTGGCATTTAGTAGGCACTTAATAAATTCTTACTTCCCTCCATTCTATTCAGTTATATGGTAATTTGTTGTTGTTTTCTTCAATTTATATTATTGGCCATCATATACATTGTTTTCCTGGTTCTACTTACTCTATATCAATTCATATGTTTTTTCATGCTTCTTTGAACTTATCATATTCATAATTTCTTATTGGTAAAATAATGTTCTACTATATAATTCATATATCACAGTTAATTTAACTGTTATCCAATCATTGGATATCTACTTTGTTTCTAGTTCTTCACTACTATGAAAAGAGCTAATATAAAAATGGTATATACAGGACCTATCTAGCAGTAGGATCTTTGAGTCAAATGATATGGAAATTTTAGTGATCTGGAGTAATCTTTCATATGGTTGTCTAATGATGTTTAATTCTTTGGGAAAGTGTTTATTCATATCTTTTGATCACATCATTTGGATGCTTTTGGTCTTATTTATATTAATTCATTATATAACCTGGAGAGCAAACCTTATCAGACACATTTATGCTGATTTCCCCCATTGACTATTTCACATCTTATTCCAACATTTCTTTCATTAGTAAAAAAAAAAAACCAACTTTTGATTTTATGCAATCTAAATACATTTACTGCATATTTTGTGATCTCTTCTATCTTTTGTTTGGTTAAGCACTCTCTCTTAGAATAGTACTTCCAGACCTCAGATTATATCAATAATCTGAAGCAATAATCATCAAAATTATTTGGTACTGATTTTTAAAAAAGATTATTAGACCAAACAAGATAAGGAAGAATAAGAAACAAGTGAACTCAATAACCCATTGGTTCAATAAACCCTATAACATAAACTCCATAAGAAAGAACTTCCAAATGTCAAGAACTGCTAGAAAGAAGTCTGACATAAATTTAGGCCAACATCTCAGATTATATGCCACAATAAACTCAAAATAAGAGGTGATAAAAAAAGAAAATTAGACAATTTTGATTATATAGAATTGAAAAGTTTTTGCATGAACAAAATTAATGCAAATAAAATAAGTGTAAAATCTGCTGGGGAAAAAATGTGTATCAAATATCTCTGACAAAGGTCTGCTGTTCAAGAACTATAGACAACTAACGGAAGTATAGGACTGGACCTGTGATTTCTGACTCTGACTAATCTGTTCCACCTTTTTTCTCTCCAGTACCAAATAGTTTCAATAATTATGGCTTTGTAGTATAATCTGAGGTCTGGACAATATTATTCTCCTTTGTTCCTACTTCCCTTGAGCTTCTGATCCTTTTGTTCCTTCCAAATGAACTTTCATTATTTTTTTTTTGAAACTTCTAATATGACTTTTAATTTGATTTCTTATCTGGATAGCAAAATATTATAGTAGAGAGAGAACTTTCTGAAACCAGAGGGCTTGACCTCAAATCTTTCTTCCACTTGATATCTGTGTGACCTCAGGCAAATCATTTGACCTTTCCAGCCCTCAGTTTCCTCGCTGGTAAAATGAGGGAGTTAAACTGGATGGCTCTAAGATCTCTTTTTAGCTCTAAAACCTCTAATTATATGATTTCATCAAGGCTTTTCTTAAAACAAAAATAAGACAAAAAGCTTTTCCAGTCCCAAAGATCAGTTGGTATGTTCTAATGTAAAATCTAACATCCTATGATTCCCTTCCTAAGAAAAAAGTCACTCCATTCTGTAAAACAGAATAATCAAAACAGATATGAAAGGAATTACTTCTAGCAAAAGAACAGTTCTTGGTGCCTTCTAGTAAATATATGAAGGAAAATGAAGGCCTGAATTAGTTTTCTCTTAATTTCCCTCTTGAATAAAAACTATTCCTTTGGCTTTGAAGATGATCTTCAAATAAATAATCTTCAACTAAAGCATTTCCTATTTATCTTGTGTATAGCTTGTTTGAATGTTGTCTCCCTCACTGGCCTATAAGCTCCTTGAGGGCAAGGACAACCTTTTGCTTCTTTTTGTATCCCTAGTACTTAGCACAGTGTCTGGCACATAGTAGGCACTTAATAAATGTTTGCTGAATTGAATCTTATTGGTAGGAGAATAAGGCAAATTAGATCTTCAATATTAAAGTTCACTTGAATTATTAATGTATCAGTTGATATCCACATATCAAAATATTAATTCTCCTGTGAAGAAGAATTGAGAAAATACACCTCCCTTACTTCATTGTAGTGGTACAGGCTATTGGATATTACATACCCTGCCAGACATGGTTGATAGATTGATTGGTTTTACTGAACTGCTGAACTCTTTCTTTTTTTAACCTTTGTTACATGGTACAGCTTTGCCTTTTGAAGATGGGCAAGATATACTCTGAAATAAATATGATTTAAAAACAAAAGGCATTAATAGAAATAAGATAAATTTTTAATAATATATTCAGTGGAGCTATTTTTCAAGGTTCCTTCCAGTTTCAATTTGTGTTCAAGGGTCCATGCTATCTCTAATACTTTATATGCCATAATTCTTTACAACTTTTATTTGTTGAGAGAGGAAGGTAAGGTATGAGGCCTCAGTCTGTGCAGTTTAGTGAAGTCAGATATGGTCTGATGTATACTAACTCCCACTCCGATAAATGTCAGGCTGGTTATATTCCCCTCCAAGGGTTCTCAGGGTCAGGAGATTTTCTAATGCCACTGACTGAAGTCTCTACTAGTGTGTTTACCTCTAAGATTATCAGTTGAAAATAATTATTTAATCAGTCAGACTGAAGTAGCTTTCAGAAAGGTATATTTACCAAGGTGGCACACTAAGAATAGCTGGTACAAAACATCCTCCCAAAAGCTTGTGCCACACTCTCCCTCCACCAGGAAAAAGTGAGCTCAAACTAGAGCCCATGACCAAAGGATAATTCAATTTCTGATTGGTAGAAGTTCATTTTCCCATCTATAGGGTGCTTAAGAATTTTCCTTTAAACATAATGTAGGGTCTTTGCCAGTCTCCTTGAAGAGGCCTGAGTCTGGTTTGTCCTTGGCTTCCAATGATACAAAAACACTGCCACCAAATGATCCAGGGATGCCATTTAAGACCCTGATGAAAAAATGGGGAGGTCCAACATCTTTGGAAACTGGCAAAGTCCAAAGAAAGGGAGGGGAGGAAGAAGACCTAACTAAATCCAAAACTGAGATGTTTCCTTTTTGCCAGGTGGTTCCAGAGACTCATCTAGAGCTCCACATTCACTTCAATTTCTGGAACTCCCTCTTTTCAACTTGGTTTATTATTTATAGATGATCCCCGGGACTTGTTCAAATTTCCTGGTTTCTCTGAATAGAACTATTGTACAATGTCATGCTGGTTCAAAGGCCTTTTTGTATATGGTCTAAGATCTTCTGACTGAACCTTCTTCTCATCTAGTTAAGGTATGAGAGCTAAAATGGAGTGGAGTGGTTTTGCCTCCTCCTTTATACTAACATGGAGAAAACTAAAGGAGTAGCAAGAAAAGCAGTTTACATTTATACAGTATTATATATAATGCATATATACATAAAAATATATAGCTTCAAAATGCTTTTGTACCCATTATCTCATGTGATACTAACTTTAACCTTGTGAAACAAGTAGAACAAGTATTATTAGATCCATTTTACAAATGAATAGAGTGAGGCTCAGAAAGTTTAAGGGATTTATTAATGGTCTTATAGTTACTAAGTTACAATGCTATGGCTCTTACCTTTGACTCCAAGTTCAGTGCTCTCTCCACTACACTACTGCCCCTCCCACTCCTACATCATAGTGCTGAATGGCTAAAAGACAGGGTAAGGTAGAAGTAGAATCCAAAACAAAGTTTAAGTGATTTATAAATTGTAAGTTGTCCTTTAAACATTATCTATACGTTATCTTGGAATAAAGCCTTTAGGATAATGGTAACTAACAAGTCAGCCTTTTGATATATCTTAACTAAGTGATCTACATAATAGAATAACTTCGACAAGAAGAGATGTCTCAAATGAGGGAATTTTTATTTGAAATATTCAAATATCCTAAGGTAATTACCTAAGGTAATTAAGGATTACCTAAGGTAATCCATGACCATCCAATGAAGTAAGGGATTGTTACGGGCAATATATAGTCATCATTGCTATTCAGGACAAAGAATTAGCATGTGAGTTACTCAGATTTTACTTAATTGCCAATGTAGAAATTTACACTATTTAATATAAAGAGGTAATTCCTTTGAAGAAACTATAATTGAGGTGATATGGTTGAATGAATTTGGACAACAGGACATGTTAAAGAAAAAGACACTAGCTTAGTTGTGTTTATATCTTTCCCACTGCATAGCACATAATAGAAAGGCAATGTGGTAGAGCTGCTGGACTGGAAGTTGGAGAACTTGGGTCCTAGTGCCACCTGTATCACTTTTACTTCCCCTTACTCAAAAGCTTCTTCATCTATAAAACTAGAAGGTAGGACTAAGTTATTTCTAAGGTTCCTCCCAGTTCTGATAGTCTAGGATGCTACAGCTGTAGGATTCTATCACATACTTAAGATACATTGAATGGATATATGCAGTAATGAATCAATCTTAAAGTGTCCATTATGAATTCCCTAAATAATTATTCCTTAAAAATTCTTTAAAAAAATACTTTAGGAAGATATAATACTTCTGACTTCCCTTCACCACAACAGGCTTCAAAAAGACAAACTACTTAAGATTCCAGTACCAAAGCAAGTTATTTTTTATTTTAAAAACAAATACATTTTAAAAAACAAACCTAATTCTGATTAAATGCAGTTTCTTCCTTAAAATCATTTGATTTGTAAGCAAGAATAAACTAAGTCGAACAATTACAAGACAACATAGTTGCGCTACATGCTCAATAGATCTCTAATTCTCTATTGGTGAGATAGAGAATTTTGTATCTGATTCTGGTAAGCGAATCCTTCATCTAATCACAATAAAATTAAGGACACATTCACATGATTTAATATTTGTCACCTGTTAATTGTTAAAATACATTCTCAGGGCCAAAAGTATATTGCTAGTTGATAGTTTGGTTCCAGCTAAAAAAAAATTATAACTTTTCTTTAGAATTGTCTTTCATTTGGAAAGAAGCAATCTTAGGTGTTATTTACAAATTTGAATAATTGTGGTATTAGACGGAACTTTCAGAGGACAATGAATATACTTCTATGTCTCTAGGCAGAAATGTATGCATACCATAACCTAGACAAGATAATAGACTTGGGACACTGTGCTATCAAGCTCTAGGAAACTGCAGTTTCATGAATGAGACCCAGACTGACTGAAAAGATTTTGGCCTAACTATCCATGTAAGAAAAATTAAGTGGATGGAGAATGTCTACTGTCTAGACTATGATATGCAGTTAGATAGATTCTCATACTCCATTAGTATATAAAACTTAATGGATACCACATGTGGGCAGTAAAATAGGTCCAGAACTGTAAAGAAGGAAGCAAGTAGATTGGTTTGCCTTTAGGAAACTGCATGGTGCTTTTAATGAGCTCAAGTTTCTCCCTAAACCAACTTTTAAATACAGATATACTTCTGCCAATGATACGCAGCTACAAAGTATGGAATACTTCAGTATCTGAAGAATTAGAATATCAAGTCACCCAAGACTAATGGAGGGGGAAAAAAGAATGCAATCTATCAAGTGAAGAAATGTGATGTCAAAGAAGAAGAAGTCAAAGAAAGGCATGATTAGAAAAGGTAGGCCAGTCATGCAGCAAGAGAGGGAGAACTGACAGTCTGTGTACTCTGCTCCAACACATGCAATATCAAAATGTCTAGAGAAAGACCCCTACAATGGTAGAGGAATCAACCTATTTCACAATGACCCCCAGAGAAGACCTCTGGGAGAACATAGGCAAGACTTACAGAAGATCAAAAAGTAGGTAAAAATCAAGATCAGCCCAATTGGAAGGAGCACCCACTTCGATGAGATGACAGCACCTTCTAAGTAATAAAGTAGTATTCAGTACACATAAAAGTTTGCTTCTTTTTTTAACTTGGGATCTGTGAACTTGTTTTTTAAAAACTATTTTGATAACCATATTTCAATATAATTGAAATCTACTAATCTACTTGTTTTTTAAAAACTATTTTGATAACCATATTTCAATATAATTGGTTTACTTTGTAATCCTGTGTATTTTATTTTATGCATTTCAAAATATTATTCTGAGAAGAGGTCCACAGGCTTTACTAGACTGCCAAAGGCATCTATGACACAAGAAAGATTAAGAATCTGTGATCTAGAGGGTTTACATGTAATAAATAAGAGCTATTTATGCATTTATCTAACAATTAAGAGTGTCGGTTTTCCAGAATGAAGAGAGAGCACTAGACTGAAGACTCAGGAGAAATGCACTAAAGTAATTAAGTGACTTTCCTATGCTTACAATGACTCCAACACTAACTAATTTGTACCTAGGTCACTACACCTTTCTAGGCCTCAGCTTCCTGTTCTACCAATGAAAAGTTTGGATTAGATGAGCTTTTAATGTCTCTTTCTATTACACTAATGTAAAGAGCACTCATGATTTTGAAGTTGGAAAGTCCAAGTTTTGGTCCCAACTTTGCTACTTACTAGCAGGGTGAAAATGTTGCTAGTCAAGTTACATCTTAAAGTCTTCATTTTCTCATATCCAACTTCTCAGTGTTGTGGGGTGGGAAAGACTTTGTAAATATTTATTTTGGGCGGTGGGGAGCATCCAGGTCTGAGAATTCATTCACATAGAAAACTCTAAATAGGAAACTCTCTCCAAAAGTGGAAATGAGGAACTGTTCTGAAACTATTTCCAGTTTTGGGGAGATGTCTGGGGGTACTAAGAAGCTAAGTGATTTGTCCAGGGTCATACAGCCGGGTACACAGGTAGGTCTGATTGTGAAGTTCGTTCTCTATCCAGTACATGAGGAATTTAAGATATTACTACTATTATTCTGCATTCCACGGTCTAACATTTTTGTGATTATATGATTCTGAATGAACTTAATTAATTAATTAACTGTGATTCTACAATTGTTTGAATGCCCAGAAATGTAGCAAGTTTATACTTGTTAGGTTGTGTTATTCACGCTACTTTCATAAAGTGGGGGAGGGGGCAGGAATGGGGCATGGCATTCGTTCCTGATAACCCTTCAAAGAACTAAGGCTAGCTTTTTTGAGAAAAAGGATATTTCTGCCTTATGTTCAGTATCTAATATACTTAATATTCAAAATGTTGACAAATTTCCTGACTTCCTTGGCATGCTTTACCATTATTCAACTCTTACTCAGTGTAAACAATTCTCCCCAAGACAAATTCTAAAGCTCTTTATCACCATGACTAAGTATTAGGATAACCCTTCAACCCTTACGTATCCAAAAAAGAGCTGTATAACAGCAAAGGTCACATCATTCCATTGTTCTCATCACCTGCCACCCCCCCCTCCCCAAATAAACTGAGGCACTGAAAAGATAAATATTTCACAGAGTAATGGAGGGAAAATGAGTCCAACCCCATGCTTAGTGGATGAAATCTCTTCTACAATATGCTCAACAAGGGCATAATTTGACATAATGCAAAAAAAAATAGCTCACATTTATAAAACTTTACAGTTTACAAAGTGCTTTTCTTAAACATCTTTGTGAGCTAAGAATACTATTTTATAAATGGGGAAAGTAAGGTCCAGTAAACAAATAACTGGTTAGGTACATGCTATAGTGAAAAGAATACTGGGCTACAAATCAGAAAATCTAGGTTCCAATTCCTTCCAACCCCAATTTGTGTGTTGTCAGGCAAGTCATTTAACCTTTCATTTTATTAAATGATTTCTAAAATCCTTTCAATTATAATCGTTTATGGTTCTATGATGCAAATGAAGATGCCAGGTCTTAAACTCAGCTCTACTTAAAACAAAAGTGGTCTTTTAAGAGTCTCTCAAATAGTTGTTGACAACTTCCTATGTTTTTCCATTATCATAAGTTGTTCCCTTACAGCAATGTCAGAGATTGAGTGTCAGATGAAAGTAAAGGACCTAAAATGTGATTTCTTATGTGATTTAGTTCACAAGTTCACAAATTTAGAACTAAAAGGGCCTTGGCAATTATGTAGTCTGATGTCCTAATTTTACAAATGAGGAAACCGAGGACTAAAAAGGTTAAATGACTTGTCTGAAGTCACATAGGTAGTCAAGTGGCAGAAGTAAGATTCAAACTTAGATCCTCTGATGTGTGAATGTTGAGTTGCCCACTAAATCTTGGTGACTTTCTCATCATAAAAAAGAATATGGAGTACCTCAGATCTCAGTTTATTTACCTCCCTCTTTTATACATGAGATACAAGAAAGATCCTGAGTAAAGAACTTGTCTGAAGTGTCACAACTACTTTGCTCCCAAACCCAGATGAAAACTTAGTTCTTCTGTTACCCAATCACCAAAAAAAAAAAAAGTTACATGAATTTACATGTCATTCATGTTAACAGGTCATGTTATTTCTGGATCATTCCAATTTTATTACAAGCACTGCTGGTCTACATACTTTTTGTTTTAACATTTGTCATTAATTCAATTCAATAGATATTTAAGTGCCCACCATGTAAAAGGCATTGGGAGAAACAAAGACAAAAAAGGAAACAAAGGAGGTCAGTTAACAAGTGATTCCTCTAAAAGAAAAGTATTATATCATCTAATCACAAGAAATTTTCTCTGAAAGAACCTTCTAACAGGGTTTCTTTAAAGGGGCCAGAAGGTTCTGAGACATGGTGACACTATTCTTCTGCATGTATAGAATACACACTCAATTTAACATTAAGATGTTAGTTATGTTCTGATGATACACACAAGTGAAGATAATTTTTTAAAAACTACCCAAACAGATAACTAATGCATATTATTTCTAGGGTTTCTTGAGAGAAAAAAAAACTGGCACAGGGAGGTAGCAGGGTAACAAAAAAAAGAGCCCTGAAGAAAGAAGCTCTGAGCACAAATCCTACCTCTGGAACTCACTATCTGTATGGCCTTGTGCAAATTATGTAACTTCTCCAGATTTTGATTTACTCATATGAAAAATGAGGAAGTTTACACTTAGGAGGTCTCTGAGGTCATTTTCTGGCTCTAGAGCTATGAAACTGCTACTTGTAATAATAATTTTAAAAATCTCTCCTATTTCTGAAGGTTACAATGATATTAGAACATGTTACTAAAGGAGGGCTGGGTTCTTATGTTGGGATTTCATACTCAAACATTTTGGAATAGGCTATACAATAGGCTATTTGTAACAGAGTACTATACAAGCATTGTCCCAACCCTGGCCACATAATCAGAAGAAAGGAGTTCAAGTGGTCCCATTTACTAGCTGTGTGATTCTGGGCAAGTGGCTTCATCTATCGGAGTTTCATTTTCCTGTTATATATCCTCATCTTGTTCTACATCTATTTCACAGAGTTGTTGTGAGGAAAGAACTTTATAGTTTATAACAAATTCAATATACCCCAACTCTGAATGAAGTTTAAGGGGGAAAAATAGATGAGAGTGAGAAGAGGAGAAATACAGGAGGCCAGAATCTGCTGTCTGGAGTTGAAAGAAGAAAAATGAACTGAAAGACATACACACAGAAACATGTATGCCTATTGGATCTTGGGGAAATCTATGTTTACTTGGGCCAGACACTACTCATTGTTTGACCAATTCTAGTCTTCTTTCTAATCCATCATCCACATAGCTGCCAGAGTAACATTCCTAAAGCCCAGGTGGACCATGTCATTTTCTTGCTCAAGAAACGTCAATGGCTCTCTACTACTTCAATGATCAAATAAAAACTGCAGTGCTTGCCATTTAAAGTACTTCACAATCTGACTCTAACATACCTTTCTAAACTCATTTCATATTGCTCCTCCTCACACACTATGCTTTACCTAAACCAACATCCTTCCTGCTTCCTATATCCAACATCTCATCTCCCACCTCTGTATCTTTGTACTTCATGTCTGAAATGTTCTCTCTTCTCATCTCCCCTTCCTGGGTTCCCTGATTCCCTTCAATGCTTAGCTCACAGGCCCCCTTATACAAAAAGCCTTCTCTGATCTTCCCTTCTCTCTCTCTCCTTCTCCCTCTATTCGCTTTTTCCCCTCTCCCTGCTCTCCCTTCAGAAATTATTTTGTATTTTGCATATATGTTAAACTTATTTGTGTAATTACTTTATATTTGTTTTATATATATTTTGAACTTGCTTATTTTAATCTGAATTTGGGTATAGATTGTTGATAACAATAGAATGTAGGCTCCTTTGGGGAAGGAGCTATTTCATTTTTATCTTTCTTTCCCAGCACTATTACAGTGGCAGACACATGAGATACTTAGTAAATACTTGCTAAATTAAACTTTGTTACCCTTTCATACTTCAAAGATACATAATTTAATTGTTTTTAGTACACACATCCACTCATACAGTTCTCAGTCCCTCCATGCCTTTGGTTAATTGTCTGAGTCACTATGGGTGTCATCTGAGTTAGGATTTAAAAGGTGGATAGGAATCCAATAGGAAGAGTGGGAGGAAGAATAGCACAGTCATCAGGAATAGCAGGAGCAGATGCACAGAGCTGGGAAAGTAGAAAATATGTTTGAAGGATAGAGGAATTCATTTAGCCATAGCTTAGGGTATACAGAAAGCCACAGTATAAAGCTGAAAAGGTTGGATGGCACCAGGTTGTGGAAGGTCTTGAATGTCAGGCAAAGGAGTCTGAACTTTTTATTTAGTCCATAATAGGGAACCACTGGTGTTTTTTGAGCAAAGCAATGACATGCCTGGTTCTATGCATAAGAAAGATTATTCTGACAACAGGAAGAAGAAGAGATCAGAAGGGGAAAGGGTAAAAGAAGAAGACCTATCCAAGAAGCTATTCATACAGTCCAGGTAGATGGTAACATGGTATAAGTTTATCCAGGGCTCCTTTGGTTAGGACAATCAAAGGAAAAAATATTTCATCTATGCAAAGGGGTACTATCAAAGGTATCCTTCATCATCAATATCATTCCTATCACTTGCTGAATGAATGCCGTAAAAAATAATCAGGGAATTTGTTTTGCTTGGCTACAAACATGTTTGTAATGGTTTTGCTTTTCTTGCTTCCTTGAAGGAAAGAGAATTTGGTATTCATGGGAATGGAGAAGAAAGGGCATATATGAGAGATACTATAGACATGAAATCATGATGGACATGATGGCTGATTAGATATGAGAGATGTGGGAGAGGGCAGTCATAGGAGATGACTCTATGGTTTCAAACATGACAGTGTATCTCTGTTCCCCAGAAGATAGAAAAATTATGTAACATCAAATGGACCTCCTGAAACAGTTCCATGAAATGTTACCCTACTTGCATTTTATGACTATACAAAGAGAAAACCGAGCTTGACTATCATCAGTCAATATGGCTTTCTTTAAGAGGATGCCTTTTCATCTGAATATGATGCCCAAATATCTGAGAACAATATGCCTCCTTTTAAGTCCCTAAACAATTTTTTCTATTCATTTTAACATCTGCTAGAGCTCTGAGATGCTTGTGCTGTATAAGAAATGAGATGTCTGAGTAAATGAGGGCAGACAATGAGGGCAGTATGGCAAAAGAGTCTGCCCACTAAGATATTTTCCAAAGTAGGAGTCTATCCAGGGCACCCTCATTTAGGGAGACCAAAGGAAAAATGCTTCATTTTTGTAATTGCATTACCAAAGGCATCTTTTATCAACAGGACCATTCCTTTCACTTGTGGAATGGATGCTATAAGATAACACTGGAAAAATTATGAAGGCAGGGAGGCTTTAATACTGAAGTAATAAAGGAATTAACATTCAAGGCTATCCACAAACACCCACTTTATTTTTCCAGTCTTATGTTACATCAGTGAATTCCCAATTAAAGGACTTAGAGAGTTGGCTGAACTGTTGAGAAGGTTGCTTATTGTTGTTGTACTGATATATCTGACAACTCAAAGTGTCATTGCACCCTGGAGAAGAACTAGTATTCATAAATAAGTACTACCCAGTAGTACAGGTGAATTTATAAATAGCTTGGTTTGCCAGAAAGAATATTGGCCTTGGGCATCAGAAGACCTCCTGAATTATAATCCTGGCTCTGGCACTTAATTTTTCATTGACATTAGAAAAGCCATGCAGCCTCTCTGATTTCTGTTTTCTTAATTGCAGAATGAAAGAAGAAAGGTTCCCATACTTCCTTCCAATTCTGAGGTTCTATGATTCTATAACATGGAATCTATGACTCTCTAGTATATTATGTTAATAGTATAAAATAGCACCACTGAAGATGATATTTTTATGAGGGTATTGATTGAAAGGCTAATATTGAATCTATTGAATAATTAAGACCCATTAGATAAAGAGATGAACATTTAATTAGATAAATCTTCCCTGATTCCTTCCTCCATTAGGATAAACATTCTTAGGTACAATGATATTTTTGACTGGCAATGCTACCTCTGCAGTGATTAATCAACCACAAAATATTTTTGGTATAGAGGCACCCTAGTATTAAGCAGGCCATTTCCTTGATCAGTAATGAATGACATATTTCTCATATTGAACTTTGCTGGAGAACAGAATTTCCCATAAAGTAAGTGAAGAATCACTTGTTTTGGCCTAGATAAGAAAGAAAAATATTAAATATTTTAATAAATGATGTTATAAACTCAACACTAAACATCAATATAATTAAATTTGCTGTGCAACAACTTGTATTTAAATAAATGAATCTCAATGCACAAAAACATCATAACTTAGTCACATATGCTCAGTCTTCATCAAGTTTCTTTCTCAAATCATTCCTATTCATTTTTCCTTATATGTCATCTTGGTTACAATATACATATTGTTCTGGATTACTTTTACTTCCATATTCCTCTTACTTATCAGTCTCAGTTGCAATTTAACTTACTGATGAACAATAAATATCTTTGGACTGTTGATTTTGTCCTTAATAAATTGTCAGAGTATATTCCCAACAACAGAATTATTAGGTCAAAAGACATGATTTTGTACCTTTTGCTGTATGCTGAAAAGTTGCTTTTCTAAAAGATTCCACTAATTTTCAGTTGTACCAGCAATAAAAACATGTGCCTGCTCCTCTACAATCCCACCAACAGTGAGTTTTCTTTTAGATTATTTGGGTCAATTTAATGGGCATGAGGAGATGCCTCGGAACTGTTTTAATTTGCATGTTCCTAATTATGGTGAAGAAGCCTATCTTTTCAAGTGATTAACAATCTGGAGTTGTTCTTCTATAAAAATATTTGTTGTTTTACATGATTTGATATAAACAACAGTTCATAGCATTTGTCCTATCACTAATTTTAGCAACAGAAATCTGCGTGTGCTACCAACAAGCCAAGCAGGTTTCATGTGTTTATTTAATAACAGAAGAGAAAAAAGCATACCTTCCTTTGTTGTATAATCATAAGTCTACAAGGCTTTTAAGTAAATCAATGCTGAGGCAGAGTTAAAGGGAAAGGAAGAGGACTCTCATTATTGTTGTTAGAAATGATCAGATTTTATGATTCTTAAAGTCCATAGAAAGTTGCACTAGATGACCTTTGAGGACTTCTTCCAGCTTCCACATCTCATGTTCTAAGATCCTTTCCAGCTTGCTCATTCTGTGCTGTAACATTCTACTATAATATATATAGAAGTGTGGGACACATGTATACAGTGTTATTCCTCTGTCTGTTAACTCTATTCTCAGAATCTGCTCCAGATGGTATTTTGTAAAGAATTCTAAATTTGAAAGTATCGGCTCTACTGCTTACCTGAATGACTGAACAAGTCAATTCACTTCTGAGCTTCATTTTCCTCTTCTATAAAATGGGAACCATAATATCTGCCCTATATACTTCATATAGTTGTTATGAGGACCAAACACATAATAAAAGTGTAATGAATATAAAATGCTTTGCAACCATATAGAATAAGCATTAGTTCCTATTATTAAACTGCTACTCCTTATATATGTGTGTGTGTGTTAATATAATCATATGCTTTTTAATTCAACTTTATTTTCTGTTCTGATTCTCTCCTTCCCACCTCCACTTCCCAGACCCATTGAGAAAGCAAGAAAAATGAAACCTATTACAAATCTATATAGTTAATCCAAGATGGCAGGACAAATGGAGGTAATATAGCCATACTCCCCCTCACAAATTTCTTCAAACAGATGTAGAAAATGGACCAGATTGAATCCATATAGTAAGATCCATAAAAAGTTACAAGTGGCCATCTCTAGATCATCTCAGCCCACATAGGGAGATGTGTGGATCCTGAGGATAAGGTCAAGCAATGGGCATGTCCCTCACTAAGCGAGAAGCCGTGCACCAGGGTAAAAGGAACCTAGACCCAAGTCAGGGGACCCACACCCATACAAGGTGCCAACTGGGAGTTTTGTCACCCACTACCCTGTTCTTGTCACAAATCTGGACTTAAGCAAGGGAGAGGCATCTATTTGTAGGGAGATTTGGGCTTTGTATGGAGAAAGGAAGAAGTTCAGAAGCCAGCAGAAACATGGTGTAGTTCAGACCTCAGGCACAAAGCAGGGTCTCACGTCTAGTTATCTATCTCAGCCTGTACAAGAATAACCAGGGTGGAAATCTCAGAACAAAAGGGAGCCTACAATTCTGCCACTCTTTTTTTTTTTTTTGGGTAAAACAATAGTGCTTTCCAGCTGGCTGATAGAAGCTTGAGTCCAGAAGCAGTCTATTCTTACTCAGACCCAACCCACATCAATAACTTGCAGAATTGAGACCAGGGGAAACAATCAAACTCTGTCCTGGATCTGACCACTCTGAGAGCGCTAAAAATTTGTAGATCCTCAGCTTGTTCCTGATTATTCTAGAATAACACAACATTCAATAATATTCCAAGAAAGTAGCAACATGACCAGCCTAGACATTCCCTCCAGAAATCCTCTAAGAACCTACCATAACATCAAGTCCAAAATTAGGAAGTACACTAGAAGAATGGGTAAACAACAAATACTCACAAAAATGAGTTATTATGATGGCTGGAACATTCAAGATATAATTGCAGAAGAGAATAACTCTAAAACATCTACAAGCAAAAGCCTTAGAAGAAAAACATAGCTTGGGAACAAACTATTATCCCTGGAATAGATGAAGCAATAGTTTTTTTTTTAAAGAGTTAAAAATGTTTTTAGAAATAGAATGTAAGGAACTGAGGAGAAAAATTGGAAAAGAAATGAAAGCTATGGAAGAAAGAATTGGAAAAGGAATTAACAGCTTGGCACAAAAGGTATACAACGTGCCCAAGCAAAGAAACTCCCTGAAAACTTGCATGAACAAAAATAGAAGTTAGTTACCCCACGAGGCAATAACAACAACAACAAAATTAAAACGAAGTCAAAAAGGTGAAAAAAATAGAAGAAAACCTACGTTATCTCAAAAAAATATGAAAAGTGCTCATAAATTGAGAAATGAATAAATAAGCATTGTAATAAATGGTAATGGAATACTCTTGTGCTGATTTTAAACTGCCATTCTGCTTGTCCCCCAAATCACATACTCTAGGTTCCAGCTAAATAAAAGACCTACTTGATGGCCCCTGTAAATGACATCTATCCTCCTCTTTCCAGGATTTTGCACAAGTTATCCCTTAGGTGTGGAATGCTCTCTCACACCCACCTCTGTCCAATCACATTAAAGTTGTTTTTGGTTTTAAGTAACTACTTAAAATGCTATTTCCTGATATTTATTACTCATGGGTAGGGAAAGTCAATATAATAAAAATGACAATTTTACCTAACTAGTCTATTTATTCAATGACAATCCAATTAAATTCCTAAATAAAATCTTACTGAATTAGAAAAAAATAATAAGTTTATTTGGAAGAACAAAAGGTTAGAAATTTCAAAGAAACCAAGGGGAAACAAGATACAAAAGGAGATTCAGCAGTATCAGACCTTAAAGTATATTATAGCATTGTTGAACTGTAAAATGAATAATTTCAATTATTTTGCATTTTAAATTTCTTGTATAAATAAAACCAATGTAGCCAAGAATAGAAGGAATGCAGGCAATTGTGGGGAGAAGAAATTTTCATGGACAATCTCTCAGAAAGGATGTGATTCTGTTGGAATACCGCTGTGATGTATGAAATTATGAGCTGGTTGATTTAGAAAAACATGGAAAGACTTGGACCTATGGAGGAAGATGCTATCTACTTCCAAACAAAGAGATGACAAGTGGAAATATGCCTAGTACAGGCTTACATATATGTATATGAGTATATATATATATATATATATATATGTGTGTGTGTATTTTTATAGGTGTGTACGTGTGTGTGTGTGTTGTGTGTGTGTACACTAGTGATTTCAGGGCACAATCAGTTGTTGACTTTACCATCTGTATTTCTAAATCAGTGATTTTACATGAAGTTAAGATGCAAAGAATAACCTGTTTTAAATATTGGCAAAAAAACCTATTGATAACAAGAAACTGATTTAGATAATAGAATCTTAAAGCTAGAAGTAATCTTAGAGATCACCTAGGTAAATTTCACAGATAACAAAACTGATTGAAAGTAGTGATTTATCCAGTGTCCTACAGTTAGTAATAGCAAAGTGGAAACTCCAATCCAAATTTTCTCCCTCCCAGTCTAGGGTTCTTTCCACCACAACACTTCCTCTAAAATTAATCCATCCAGTGTTTGACTTTATGTTTGGCCAGATTTGAACATGGACAGGCAAACCTACACTTTTTGCGAAAGGAATACACTTTACTGAAATACCAAGTTCAGGCAAAAAACAAACTTTTTTTTTTTGGTAACAGTTATGTAAGAATAAGTTCTTAACTTGAGGTCTAGAACTTCTTAAAAAGTACTTTAATAATGGTATTTTTTTTTTGATGAGGCAATTGGGGTTAATTGACTTGTCCAGAGTCACACAGCTATTAAGTGTCAAGTGTCTGAGGCTGGATTTGAACTCAGGTGCTCTCCTGACTTCAGGGCCATGCTCTATCCACTGTACCACCTAGCTGC
This sequence comes from Potorous gilbertii, assembly GCA_028658325.1. NCBI lineage: Eukaryota > Metazoa > Chordata > Mammalia > Diprotodontia > Potoroidae > Potorous > Potorous gilbertii. The sequence continues at coordinate 337,122,620 of CM053769.1, read as the reverse complement.
CCCCTAATAAATGGTTTAATTTGTAATTCTATGCACTTTATATTATGCATTTAAACATTTTATTCTGAGAAATCATTTACAGGCTTCACCATAGTGTTAAAGGGATGGGATTTCATGACACAAAAAAGATTAGGCACCCATGGTCTAAGTCTTTAGAACTCGATTACTACCTGCTCTCAAATAAACTGACTAAGCTGCCAAAAAATTCAAAGTAAAAATGTATGGTTAATATAAAAACATTGCTCCAAATCACTAATAACCAGAAAACTGAAAATCAAAATAACTCGAGGTTTTCCCTCATACTCAACAAAGTGGCAAAGATGATGAAAGATGGAAAGGTTGAAATTGGAGGGATTGTGGAAAGACAGGTACATTGATATACCATTGATGAAAGTTGTATTTTGATCCAACAATCCCAGATGACAATTTGTGATCATGCTAAAAAAATGGCTGAAATGTCCATATTCTTCACTGCAGTGGTTTAATCATGACATCCCATATACACCACAATAATTTAACCATACTTTTTGTACTGGGGAAAAAGCCTAGAATTTAAGTAGATACCCATTTACTAGGGAATGACTAAACAAACTGTGGCATATGAATATAATGAAATGTTAATGTGCCATCAAAAATGATGAATATGAAAGAATTCAGAGAAGTATGAGGAGTCTTATATGGACTAATGTAAAGTTAAGCAGAAACAGACATACAATACATACAATAACTAAAACAACGTAAATGGAAAGAGCAACAAATGGAAACTGAATGTTATATAATTATAATAACCAAATTTAATGCCAGAGAAGAGATATAACAATATATCACTTTGTACAAAACTGTGCCTTTGCTATTGACTTCTTGCATATTAGGACGCAGGGGAATTCAAATCCCCCACAAATAATCCCGTAAAGCTGGAAAAATGAACCTTGAAGAATGAATCAATATTTACACTTAATGTATGCACCAAATAGCATAGTATATGAATACTTAAAAAGAAACATTAATCCAGTTGCAGGGAGAAACAGAAATAAAACTAAAATAATGGAACATTAGTAATATTTCACTTGACAACCATCAGATTGCAAGGTTGACTAAAAGAGAAAAAGACAATTGTTCAAGGGGTTGTGGGAAAACATGCACACTAATGCATTCTTGGAGCTACTGGTTGGTTGGGCCATTGTGAAAAGCAATTTGGAACAATACTGAAAAAGTTATTAATTGCTTATGCCCCATTTGACTACTAGGGCTACTAGGCCTATCCTGCCCCCAACCACCACCACCAAAGAGAATAAATAAAGAGGAAAAAGACCCACATGTACAAAAATATTTATAGTACCTCTTTTTGTTGTAGCAAAGAACTATAAAGTAAGAAAGTACTCATCAGTTGGAGAAAGATTGAACATGTTTTAGTATATAAACACAATGGACTGTTACAGAGGCATTGAGAAATGACAAGGAAATGGATCCTAAGAAACCTGGGAAGACTTGAGCAGAGAACAATTTTCCCAGTAATAACCACTTTATAAAGCAAACAACTATGAAAGACTTCAGAACTCTGATCAATGCAATGACCAGTCATGACTCCAAACATGACAGATGCTGCGATATAGAAGTGATGACCTCAAGATACAGGATGACACGTGGAATTTGCTTTTCTTGACTATACATAATTGTTACAAGGATTTTGTTTTGCCTTTTACAAAAAATTGGGCAAGTGGTAGAAGGGCACGAGTATTCATTAAGTCCCTAATGTACTCCAGGCGCTCGAGGGAGGGCATTTTACCGCCACAACAGCTCTGGGAGGCAGGTGCTACTATTATCCCCACTGTGTACTTGAGGACACTGAGGCAGACACAGTGGTTAAGCAAGGTTAAATCTGAATTCAACTCTTCCTGAATCCACGCCCAGGGCTCTATCCATTATGCCTCCTAACTGCAAGGGAAGGGCACGGGGCAGCCCAGGAAATAAAAAGAAGACAGAATCACTGAAACCATTTTTCAAATGCAAAGAGGAGCACAGAAGGCCAGAAAGAAACACATATACACAGGCCAACTTTGAAAATTACACATTGCATTTATTATATACGTAAAAGAAAAAGCAAGCTGTATGTAATGTAGCATTTTATAGTTTCAAGTGCAAACTTCTTTTTGCTATATTTTACACATGGAAATGTTTATTTAGTATCTGATAAGCTCAAAATAAACAAGTTAGATTTTTTTAAAGAAAGAATATGCTTCTCTCCTTTATTTGCAGAAGTAAGACTATGGAACACTATATAAAGTATCAGACTTGGTTGACTTATTTATTAGTTTTGTTCAACTGCCTTTTCTCCTTTATTTTTTATTATTCATTTTGAAGAATAGCTCTCAGGAGGAGGGTGGGAAAAATACGCCAGGATTGAGAACGGAAGGTGCTATTAAAAACAGAAGATATAGATTAAAAAAAGCTTTGTTAAAAATATGGCTTTGTATGAGTAGTCAGGGTTGGCCCCTGAAGAAATGCTTCAATCTCTAGTGTGAACAACAAAAACTTTTCACATACATTGTTTTATTCGTTGTATATGTTGTTTGACTGTTTCTGCTTAAGTTTACATCAATTCATATAAGACTTCTCATATCTCTCTGAATTTTTCGTATTCATCATTTCCTACGGTACATTAATATTCCATTATATTAATATATCATAATTAGCACCGTGCTAGGAGCTGGAGGAGATACACAAACAACGTTCCTGTGCTCAAGAAGTACACACTCTAATAGCAGAATTTTTAAAAAGCTGTTACTAAGTACAATATATTATATTTAAGAAGTACATTAGAAAACCTATGTTAGATCTGATAGGGAAAGTTATCATCAACCGAGAGGATCAAGGCAAACTGAATGGATGATGTGGACTCTGTACTGACAATAAAGGATGAATAAAGAATTTAACACCATGGAGGAAGACTATTCTAGACAGCAAAAGAAACCCAAAGAAGCCTAAGACACAGGGTACAATCCAGTGTGATTGCACTGCAGAGGTCATGGAGGGAACTGGAAAGGCAACGTAATGCCAGAATGTATCAGTCTTTAAATGACAGGGTGAGAAGTATGAACTTGGTAGGCAAAAGGAAGCCAATGAAGATATCTGAATAGGAGAGTGACATCCGAAATCCACATAATGATGAAGGAAACTGAGGGGGAAGATAAACTAGAAGTAGACTGATGCAAATTCAGGGTATCCATAGGGGAAAACCAGACATACAATAACTGAAACCAGAAAGAAAGAGGCATTAACAACAAACAGACATAATGTAATACAGGAAAATTGGTTAGCAATACTAGATCTTATGAACCGATGTAACTAACTTTATTCTAGTTTGGGTTAAATTAACGTGACCTGAATTAACCTGACCATTAACTAGACTGCTGGTCATCTGTTTCTCCAGAAGAACTATCCATGAACACAATAAATAACCCTGGAGTAAAATAGGTAACTTACATACAGGGATCTATGGCAATTTGATAATAACAATGATCAAGTGGCAGCTTATGTAGATATAGCTTCAAGGTTACAAAACCTATATTTGTATGGTGCTTTTGAGTAGCTGTACGTGTGTGTATATTTCTTCCCCTGCAACCGCCAAGTCATTTCACAAATTTAGACCTCAATTTCTTCATCTGTTCAAAGGAAATAGTGCTACTGCCCTGGGCTGTGTTTTTTTCTTAAACAGGATGGACTAAAGGAGATTTGCCTGAACAGCCCCTTTGCTCCTAGCATAGATACATCATCATATACTTAACAAAGGCTTCACGCATGAGAAAGTAACATAATGTTAAAGCTGGAAGTAGATTTCAGAAATAATCTAGTCTACAGGCCCCCATTTTACAGATATGTGAACTGAGGTCCAGAAAAGACTTGCCCCAAATCACCCAGAAAATCTACAGTTACGCAGAACTGGAACCAGAGCCAGGTCTTGTGAGCCCCAGAACTGCAATATTCTTTCCATTATGCCACAATGAAAGAGAGAAAGAGCAATGGAATACTGGCACAGGTCTGAGATAGGACTTCAAACTATTCTTCCTGATATTCTGTGTGGAGCTAACTTTGAAAAAAGAAAACCAAATACCAAAGTAAATATTTTACAAGGGGTGGGGGCAGATAGTAGTCGCTGTTAAAATAAAACATATCTTGCACCATTTCTCACAGCAATAAATGAGATCACTAGTTTATTATGAAAATGAAGGTGTGGTAAAGAGCATATTTCTATAAACAAATGGGTAAAAACAAGTCAACCAAGCTCAGTCTTGTCATTGTTGTTGTTTGTTTAGAGTGAGAAGAAAGACCATATTAACAGGATGACTGTTAATCATAGGCAGTATTTTTAGGTGGAAAAGCTGGGCCACAAAGTCATTCAAATTGTTGCTGAACACAGGAATGAGTCTCATGGAACAAATCAGCAATTCATAGGAAGGGAATGTCAGAGTTAGAAAGTGAAATAACACAAACTGTCAAAAATATTGTGGTGGAATGTAGGGAATGTTGACCCTAAATTCAGAAGAACTGGGTTCAAGTCCCAGCACTACCACTTACTAGCTATGTGACCATAGACAATTAACTTCATCTTGCAGAGTCTTTGTTTTCTCATCTGTAAAATGGGAACAACACTATTTCCACTCCTAAGGTCATGCTATAAAAATGTGTGTACTACAAAAACATGAACTATTATTATTCAACTGAAGAATTTGTTTGTCCAGGAAGGGGAAAAAACAATGTCAGATTAGGAAGAGCACTTAGAATACATAATGTTGCAGCTGGAAGGGACAATAAATCACAAGCTCAGAGTTGGAAAGGACCTTAAAATGGTGGATATCAGAAAGTAGAACTTTACCATATTAGAATGGAAAGGGACATTAGAGAACATTTAAATCCAACCCACCCCATTTTAGAGGCACAGAAACTGAAGAAAAGTGAATTTTTCAAAGTTATACAATACGACAGTGACAGAGGCAGAGCTAGAATTTGACTCTCCAGACTTATAGACTAGTGTTCTTAACTCTATACCAATGATGTTTAAAAATCATCATTTTCTGGGCTAAGTTCAGAGCAATCCTGTTTTTTCCTCATCCAGATGGCCCCTGGGAGGCCAAGGCAGCCCTGGAGGCAATCCAGGCATTTGTTAGCAACAATCATGTGGTGGCAGATGTCAGTGTTCCATCTGTCCATTTATTAGCACTGCCAATAGTGTCCTATATACTCTTCTACAGAATATACCAAAATGTGGTACAATGGAAAGAACACCACACATGGATCAGAAGACCTAGATCTCAGTAGCAGCTTTATCACTAACTTGCTGCCTAAGTTAGAACAACTCATTCACTCTAGGCCTCAGTTTCCCCATAAGTAAAATGGATGTTGTTAGATTTGCCAAATGATCTATAGGTCATTCTATGAGTCTATTGGGTTCTTATACAAAAGGAAAATGACCCTCTTCTTTTTGCAAGAATGGCAAATAAGAGACCCAGGAATGAAGGTATAACAGTCATCACTGAAAATCTTGCATATTGAATATGTACATATAGGCAATTTTTACTAACACAGTTTCTGTCTATATTTCTTAAGTTATATGAATCACTTACATAGTAAGGCAACCATCTCTACTTTGTGAATTTTTCAAAGAGAAAAAATAAAAAAAAATTCTTTTTTTTTTTTTTTTTACAAATATCAACAGACTGTAACATATATTTGCCACCAATTGGTTTTGAAAGTAAAACGTACAGAACTTTATCTGCCATTTCAAGGGTAGTGGAACTCACCTAGCCTTTCTAACACAATCTATAGGTAGTAACTTCATAATAGTATACGGAGGAGTTGCAGTGTCATAGACGGTAAAATACCAACACTTTCCAATAGCTGGTCTGAGTCTCTGCGGAGTGGACCCAGTGTGTTGGAAATCTTCTATCCTTTCCGAGTGACCTAAATCAAATGAGGATTATCTCAATCCAGTTGCAAAATACAACAGTAATAGTTCTGCCCTAACCAGGGCTAAAAGGAGGTTTAGTTTCAGAATGTTAAGCAAAGGCTCCAGGAAATCCTCCCAAATAGCCATTGTCCATATCTGGCAGTCATACATTCTCCTGTGATCTTCTTATAGTTACAAATACCTTGTTAAAATTGTAAAAAGTGAGACTATAGAAAGAAGCAACATAGAAGTCCATGCTTTAATAAGGTGTATGTTACTAAATTCAAAGGAAGAGAATGACAGAGTTGGAAAAGATAAAAGAACATAAACTGTCAAACAGTATTATGGTAAATAGAATGAATGAATATGGTAAAATAGAAGAACTGGGTTTACAACCCAGCACTAACACTTACTAGCTAGGTGACATTTAGACATTTAACTTTATCTTGCAGAGTCTTTGTTTTCTCATCTGTAAAAGGATAACATTTTAAAATTGGAATAACATAGAAGCTAAAATTCAACAAATAGAAAAATACATGGTACTATGTAGGAATGATAGTAATAGTTAAGAAATGATATTATTTACCATTAATAAGCTTCTTTGTTTACATCCTAGTCATCATGCCATGACATCTAGCTATTGTCATGGATTCATTCCCTCTAATTAAGTATTGTGTATATATGTTTATTGTCAATGGTCAATTAATATCTACTTCATTGAATTAATCCATGAACATAAACACATACCACACACATATGTATGTATGTATGTATATGTGTGTATGTACATACATACAGAGGCAGCAAGGTGGCTTAGTGCATGGGGCTCTAGGTCTAGAATCAGGAATACTCAAGTTCAAATCTGGCCTCAGATACTTACTAGCGGTGTGACCCTGGGCAAGTCACTTTAATCTGTTTGCCTTAATCCACTAGAGAAAGAAATGGCAAACCACTCTACATCTTTGCCAAGAAAACCCCATGGATAGCACTGGTGTGCTATGAGTCATGGGGTCATGAAGACTTAGATACGATCAAATGACTGAACAACATATATATGTACATGTAAATGTTTTACATATGAGTGCTTATGTGTGTCCACATATATATGTAACAGTACATACATGGACTGATTCAATTCAACAGATACTAGGTGCCTACTGACCATGTTTCTCCTTTGAATTAGGCACATAGAGACCACTTAGCCATCAAAGCTCTGTACACATACAGGAAAGAACTCACTACTTAGCATCAAAATATCTTGATCCTGACATTCAGTAGTTGTGTGACTTAAGGCAAGTCATTTCAGCTCTTAGCCCTATTTATTTTTCACTTTTACAAACAGAATAATATTTGTTCTGCCTACCCCCACAGAGTTGGGAGAATTGATTGAGAGAATGAATGGTTGAATGAATGAAAGAAAAATGCATTTATTAAGTGCTTGATAGTTGACCGACATTGTACTAAGAACTCAGTACAAATACAAAAGTGAGACAGTACCTGTTCTCAAGTAGTTTACATTCTGTCAGGGAGAGACAACTGAAAAACCTGGGAAAACCATTATGAGGTGGTACTGAGTAAGGTGAGAAGAATGGAGAGCAATTTATACAATAGTAGCAGTACTATAAAAAAAATTTTTAACTTGAAGTTTCAACTTACAAAATGACCAATCACAAATTCTAAAGGACTTATGATAAAGCATGTAAATTATTTCCTGAAAGAGACAAGTGATGTAGTCATGATACAGATTGAGACAATTTTTTTTGGCCATGATCAATGTAGGAGCTTGTTTTGCTTGATGATGCATACTTGTTTAAAACAGGGGAGGTTATCTCTTTGTCAATGAAGAGGTGGGAGCAGAAGAGGGAGGGAAGAGGGGGAGAAGAAGAATATTTGTTCATTGAAGAAATAAAACTTTAAAAATGACAAATACAAAAGTGCTCTTCCTCATTTTTAAAGGCAGTTACTACAGTTTTGCTTCATTTTAAACTTTTTGGATCTGATCACACAAATTACAGACCGATTTTGATGAATAAAAAAAAACCCAGAATTTGGTTTTTAAAAAGATTCTTTAGGTATAGACAAAGTCTTCATAGATCACAGAATTAGAATTTTTTTAAAATTTATTTAAGTTTCCAACATTCATTTCCATAAAATTTTGAGTTCCAAATTTTCTCCCCATCTCTCCCCTTCCCCCACCCCAAGAGGCGGAACATTCTGATTATTCCTTCCACCAATATGCCCTCCCTCTAACATACCTCCCTTCCTTTATCCCCATAATCTCTTTTGTCTTGTTAAGCAAGATAAATTTCTATACCCATTACTTCTATTTCTTATTTCTCAGTTGTATGCAGGAACAATAACTCAACATTTGTTCCTAAAACTTTGAGTTTTAACTTCTCTTCCTTCCTCCCTCCCCACCCATCCCCACTGAGAAGGCAAGGAACTCAATATAGGCTATATATGTATATTTTTGCAAATGACTTCCATAATAGTCATGTTGTGTAAGAATAACTATATTTCCCTCCATCCTACCCTGCCCCACATTTCTTCTATTCTCTCTTTTGACCTTGTCCTTTCCCAAAAGTGTTTACCTCTTATTGTTCCTCCCTTATTACCCTCCCTTCCACCATCTCCCGCCACCCTGCTTATCAACCCTTCTCCCCTACTTTCCTGTAATGTAAGATAGGTTTTCATACCAAATTGAGTGTGCATGTTATTCCTTCCTTGAGTAGAATACGATGAGAGTAAGCTTCACTTTTTTCACTCTCAACTCCCCACTTTTTCCCTCCATTGAAAAGCTTTTTCTTGCCTTTTTTATGAGAGATAATTTGGTCCATTCCATTTTTCCCTTTCTCCTCCCAATATATTCCTCTCTCACCCATTAATTTTAAATATTTATATTTTTTAGATATCATCCCTTCCTATTCAACTCACCCTGTGCCCCCTGTCTATATATATGTGTATAATCCCTCCAACTACTCAAATACTGAGAAAAGTTTCAAGAGTTACAAATATTATCTTTCCATGTAGGAATGTAAACAGTTCAACTTTAGTAAGTTCCTTAGGATTTCTCTTTCCTGTTTACCTTTTCATGCTTCTCTTGATTCTTGCGTTTGAAAGTAAAATTTTCTTTTCAACTCTGGTTTTTTCATCAAGAATGCTTGAAAGTCCTCTGTTTCACTGAAAGACTATTTTTCCTGCTGAAGTGTTATACTCAGTTTTGCTGGG
>CM053769.1:337009160-337112948 GCA_028658325.1 Potorous gilbertii | reverse complement strand
GGATCTATTTTCCAGGTCAGTTGTTTTTCCAATGAGATATTTCACATTCTCTTCCATTTTGTCATTCTTTTGGTTTTGTTTTGTGATTTCTTGGTTTCTCAGAAAGTCATTAGCCTCCATCTGTTCCATTTTAATTTTGAAAGAACTATTTTCTTCAGTGAGCTTTTGACCCTCCTTTTCCATTTGGCTAATTCTGCTTTTGAAAGCATTCTTCTCCTCATTGGCTTTTTGAACCTCTTTTGCCAATTGAGTTAGCCTATTTTTCAAGGTGTTATTTTCTTCAGCATTTTTTTTGGGTCTCTTTTAGCAAGGTGTTGACCCATTTTTAATGGGTCTTGCATCTCTCTCATTTCTCTTCCCAGTTTTTCCTCCACCTGTCTAACTTAATTTTCAAAATCCTTTTTGAGCTCTTCCATGGCCTAAGCCCATTGAATATTTATTTCGGATGTTTGGGATACAGAAGCCTTAACTTCTATGTCTTTCCCTGATGGTAAGCATTGTTATTCCTCATCCAAAAGGAAAGGAGGAAATATCTGTTCATCAAGAAAGTAACCTTCTATGGTCTTATTTTTTTTCCCCTTTTCTGGTCATTTTCCCAGCCAGTTACTTGACTTCTGAGATTCCTTTCCACACCCACCTTGCCTCCAGATCCGCCCAGCTAGTGCTTGGGGTCTGAGATTCAAATGCTGCTTCCCAGCCTCAGGGCTTTCAGTGGGGGGTGGGGCTGCTATTCAGTGTGAGATTAAATTCAGGTGCTCAGGTGGGGGCAGGGTGGCCACAAGGGGCTCAGTTTCCTCAGGAGGTTTATGCAGAGACCTTCAACAATGGACCCGAGCTCCTGCCTGCTTTGGGAGCCCCTGTCCACTGCTTCCCCCACTGCTGCCTCCCGAGGGGGCCCAGGTTATGGAGACACCCCGCTCCCCTCTCGGCCAGCCCACAAGGCCCTCTCACTGACCTGTAGCGCCTATGGGTTGAGGGACCTTCGCGGCGGCTGGAGATTCTGCCCCTGAAGCCTGCTCAGATCTGCTCTTCTTGCTGCTGCGCGGCCAAGGCAGGGCTGGGCTCCGCTCCAGGTCTGGTGTGCAATGGACCTTTGATGTTGGTTTTTCAGGTCTCTCTGGGACAGAAATCTCTTCTACTCTGTTGTTGTGCGGCTTCCACTGCTCCACAATTTGTTGGAAGTTCTTCTTTACAGATATTTTATGGGCTGTGGGTTTGGAGCTAGCATAAGTGAATCTTTCTACTCCGCCATCTTGGCTCCTCCCCAAGGAATACATTTTCTTAAGGAATTAAAATTCTCTGAAAAGTAACACTTTTCCACAGAGTAAACAAATATCTTAGTTACCCTACAGCTTTAAAAGGATACATGTTACATTCCATCTAGTTTAGGGAGAGGTCTGGGATGGAACTGGTCTCCCCCTTAGTCCTCGTATGGATAAATTCAAGTCAGGTCAGAGCTAATCCCTACCCCTAAAAAAATCCTCAAGGGGATTTTCCTGGAATAGGACTCCCATAGTCACCTCCTTCCACACTGAGTTTTGAGTAGAGTTGGAAGAAGTTTGAATAGAACAGACCCAAACCTTGCTGGAGAGGTGAAAAGGATCACCAGAAAGAGGTCTGCGTGTTAATTTGCCCATTATTTCCAGGTACTCTCCTTCAGAACAGAAAACACTTGGGGCCCATGATTCAGGGAGTCATAATTCACAATACATTGCTGTTACATCTTTCTTTATGATTCTTTCCAACCTGATATATGCTGTGGTGTGTACAACAGAGGCATGGTAGTAAAGTGAATAGTGTTCTTAACTGGAAGTCAGGAGTACATGAGTGTGAAGGTCTCTGATTCTTGTTAGCTATGTGACCTAAACCTCTCCGAGACTCAATGGCCCCCAAGTGTAAAATGTAGAAAATAATGCCTGTAGTTCTTAACTCACTGAGTTGTTGAGGTAAAATTAGATCATGCGTGTTAAATGCTTTATAAACCTTAAAGTGTAATAACAATAATAACAAACCCAATAGTTATTGTTACAAAAAAAGAATACATGCTACATTAAGATAACTGAGGAGATAATGTATATTCATCTGGATTTTTTAAAGATCAAAACTATTTGGTTACATTTTATTATCAGGCCATATAATAAGTAACAATAAAGGAAAACAACAAATTCTTAGAGTCTTTGCTCTGAAAAACTCAAGGTAACTTACAGATTTTAGTTACTTCATACTGAGTAATAGAACATAAATTCACTGTGAATGGGGATTGACTCACTCTAATCTTGTATCTACAGGCACAGTGCCTGGCACAAGGTGGGCACTCAATAAATACTTGTTGATTAATTCATGGAATCACAGTAAAAGAAACAGAATGTTGGAGATGCAAAGGGTCATGGAACATCAACTTAAAATTTAAACAAATATGTATTAAGCACCTCCTTACATACAAGTCATTGGAGATATAAGGTGAAAAGAAGCAATATAGATTATTAGACTGAAAGGAACCTTGACAGTTGCCCACTTTATAGATGCAGAAATTTATCTGGGTTGATCTCTACATCAGAGGTCAAGTAAACTGCCCAATGTGACAGTGCCAAACTTAAAATCCTGGCCTCCTAACTCCTAGTCCAGTGTTTTTTTACACTGTTCCACAGCTGCCTTTCTCATTTGTAACTAACATCCTGAGAAGCTGAGGAGCAAATAATAGTCTCTCCATTTTACAAAGAGGGAAACTAGTAGTCACAAAGAGGTTATAAGACTTTGCCCCAAATCACATATAATTCAGATCTTATGATTCCATTACACTGGTTAACTGAACCACATTGTCTTATATTTTTGGAAAACTATAAGCAACAGCCTAATTTAAAAACCAAAACCAGTTAAACAGGATAGTTTTGCAGTTAGTACATCAACAGTTCAGTATAATAACACCCAACAGTTAGTGGGCTTTGTGTTTCCAGAACATTTTATAGGTATTCATTAACCTGCCCAGCATAACAGGAAGGTGAAGTTATATGCTAAACTCTGTTTTAGACTGGAGTAAGTCAAAGCACAGAGACAAATGGTGACTTATAAAATGCTAAACAAGTCTGCAGCAGAAGTTCCAAATGTTTATCTCTATCCAAGGCTTACAAAAATGCAGAATTTTGGAGTTGAAACAGCCCTTACAGATCATCTAGTTCCTGTATGACCTCCTTTGCAACACCCCTGGCAAACAGTTCTCTAGTCTTTGCTAAAAGACCTCTAGTATTACATTTAATTTATCTAATTCCACTTACTGGCACACCTCAAATGGGCCTATATCTGTCTTCTAGTTTTAGCTTCTTTGTGTTGATACTCTTATCACTCAATAGTTATTTCTATGGGCACAGCTATCCTCAAGTAATGTGTAGGAGAGTTTTAAGTCATATGTAGGAGCCACTTTGTTTGAGGAGAGTCTTGAAAACTACATTTTATTCTGCCTAGCCAAATGCTCTTTTTTTTTAACTGCAAAAATAAAAAAGGGCAGGAAGATTTTATATTCTCTATACCTATGTAAGTTACACAACTGTGAAGATATTGTTGGCTACAGAAATAATCTCTGAGAGTTTAACTATTCCTTTCTCCTGATGTACACATGACATGAAAGACACACTAGTATAAAACTTAAGAGTTGGAAAGGACTTTAATGATAATCTAATTCAACTCTCTCTTCATCTCCATCTTACAGATTAGGATAACTTATGTATATAGATTAGGAAATGAAGGCGGTCAAGTCACGCAGGAAAAGCATGGCAGAAAAGGATTCCTGATGCAAAATGCCATCCACAGAGAGAACTACAGAGTTGTAATGGAGAATGAAGCAGACTGTTTTCTATTATGTTATGTTTTGGTTTGGTTTGGTTTTTCTCATGGTTTCTCCCATTCATTTTAATTCTTCTGTGCAACATGACTAATGTAAAAATTTGTTGAATACGAATGTATGTGTAGAACCCATATAAGATCGCATGCCATCGTGGGGAGGGAAGGGGGAGAAAAATTTAAAACTTATGAAAGTGATTACTGAAAATTGAAAACAAATTAATTATTTTTTTAAAAGCATGGCAAAATGAATATAGTCTGGGTGCTACATTTTTAACCATAAAATATGAAAATAACAAGAATGTTTCTAACATGTTGGGTACAAAAAGAATAAAGACACATCATAGATAGAATGAAACAGAAAAAATACAGACAAGTAGCATGAAGAAGGAAACATCACAGAGGGAATACCCCAGCAGAAGTATACCAATCATACCAATCATAGGTGACTAGGTGGTACAGTGGATAGAGTGCTAGACCTCACAAAGATCTGAGTTCAAATTTTACCTCATACACTTAATAGCTGTGTGACTTTGGGCAATTATGTAACCTTTACTTGCCTCAATCGTTAAATGGGAATCATAATAGCAACTACTTCACAGGGCTGTTGTAATGAGATAATATTTATAAAGCTTCAGCACACTGCCTGACCTTTAATATATACTTATTCCCTTCCCCTCACAATGATTATATCATAGATCTATCAAAGCAAGAAGTCATGGGGAGGTTTTAACCTATACTAGTGGAAGGGAATCTATACTAATAATTATCATAGGTCTGTCAAAATGTAGAAGTATCCTATCTTTAAAAAGCATCCACAGCAATTGCTAGAATTTGAAATTATTTTCTTTCCAGTTGATCATATTATTTCCATGTATATGGAACCCTCACCCTTGAGTGTTGGCTTTTTTCTTTTTTTTCCAAATTTTGAACTTACTCATTAACATTGTTATTTCCACATGGAAATGACAGAAAGTGGACTAAAAAGAAAGAAAGAAAAAAAATAGGCCTTTCTGTGAAACTGAATTTACCATATATGGCCTGTTTATTATCAACTTTAACATGGTAGTTCTTGTCTGTGCCCCCTTCTGAATGACCTTTGTTCTCTTCTGTGTGTTTTTATGATTCACTGATTTACTTTTCTGTCTTTTTTCTTTTTCTATCACCATCACTCCCCTTCTTGACAAAATCTACCCCCATAAAAAGCCCTCCCTTCTAACAAATAAGACAAGCAAAACAATTTTGTGTCATATTGGTCATGTCTGAAAATGTATATCTCACTCTATACCTACAGTCCATGACCTCTCTACCAAAACATAATGGCAAGCTTGTTTCCTTAGTTGTTTGTCATCATGATTAGTCATTTTATTGACCAGAGTTTCCTAGGTAAAAGTTACAGAGCTCAGATTTTTAGCATGCAAACAATGTAAAAAGCTTCCTAATAATTAAACTGTCAGAGAATTAAACTGTCTGACAAGTTAGTTTCCTGTTACTAGAAGGAAAACATGCAGAGGCTAGAAGATCTTCTATGACACTTCTATGTCAGAGATGCTATAAAGGATAGTTTTACGCTTCAGGTAAAGATTGGGCTAGCTAATTTCTAAAAGAGCCTATAGTCTAATATTATATGTTCTAAGGTCCCTTTCAGGTCTAAGATTCTATGATTATTTTCCTTACACAAATCAAGAAAAAGTACCAGATATAAAAAAAATAAAAGGGAATCAGATCCAAAGAGATCCCTGGTGGCTAGTTGATTTCTAAGAAGGATGCATGACGAAAACAAAAGAAAATCCTGACAGCTTCCAACTTCAGTTAGCTAAAGGTTCTAAAATGTTCCAAATGAGGATTTGTTAACACTCTTCAGCCAGGTTCAAAACAGCCCCACTCACATTCTTTCCCTTGTGACTAGGCAGGGCTCACTCCATTTCCCAACTGTGTAAATTCTTTCTTCACTCATAGTTTTACTGGAACAACTGTTTTATTCTTAAACACATATATACAAACATACCTACACACACAAACACACACACATACACACACACACACCTCCATCTGATTCAATTCAATTTAGCAAATATTTATTATATATCTATTACATGCAGAATACTATTCTAGTGCTAATGAGAACACAAACATAAACAAGCTAGTCTCTGCTCTGATGGATTTTATCATAAAATATGGAGAATATGACATATACACAAATAACAATCTAAAAGTCATAGAACCTAAGAATTAGAAGGGTACTAAGAAGACCACCTATACTAATACATACCTGACCAAGATGTCTCCTTTACAACAAGTCCTAAAAGGGGCCAGTGAATCTTGAAGACCTTTAGCCTTCACTGGAGAAATCTACTTAAAACTTTTGGAGACAGTCCCATTTCACCTTCATGTATCTCTCATTGTTAGGAAGTTATCCTTAAATCCAGCCTAAACTTGCCTCTGCAACTTCCACCCACTGTTCACATAGTTCTGCCCTCTGGGGCCAAGCAAAACAAGTCATACTTTTCCGAATCACAGCCCTTTAAATACCTGAACACAACTTCACCCCACCTTTATCCCAAGTCTTCTCTTTTCCAGGATAAACAACCCCAATTCCTTCAACTAATTCTTATATGGGATAATTTCAAGGATTTTCACGATCTTGTTCACCTTCTCTAGATACTTTCTAATTCGCGAATATCCTGCAAATATCTAAAATTTAACATAATATATGGAGGTGGGTCTGAACTATCACTTCCTATTCTCAGGACTCTATATCTCTTTTAATGTAGCCCAAGATTGCTTCAAATTTCTTGATTATGATGCACTGTTACTTTGTTTTACTAAAATTCCTAGATCTCTGTTACATGAACTGTTATCTAACCATGCCCCTCTCCCCCATCTTGCAACTTCAAAGATAACTGTAAAAAAAGCAACAGAGTAGCACTTTATATTTTTCTTTATAAATTTCACCTTACTCAAACTGGGCTACTGTTCTAGTCTAAAAAGTCAAGAAAGGTCTTATGATCACAAATTTAGGTCTAAAAGGACTCTCAGAGATCATATAGTCCAATCTGCATTTTAGATGATGAAATTTAGGGCCAGGGAAGTAAAGTGACATTTGAGCTGGACCTTAAAGAATGAAAAAGTTTTCAATAAAGCAACGTTTGGGAAGGAGAGAAATTCTAGTGTAGGGAATTATACGAGCAAAGAAAGGTGTTAAAGAATGAAAACACAAGGTATCCACAAGGGTTAGCAAATAGTTCAATTTGAGTGGTAGGTAGACCAACGTGAGATAAAGTTGTAAAAGTAAGGTAAAGGTAGAATCAGACTACTGAGAGCTTCAAATGTCAGACTAAAGAGTTTGGACTTCATGTAGTAAGACTAATGGTAAAACAAACTAGCAGAATGAAACCAAAATTGGGGGAAAGGGGAAGGTTTCTGTATTAATTGGTAATAAATAAACTAATGGCTTCTGATGCCAAAACTTCCAATTTTCTCAACTGATTTTAAGCATAACAAGGTATTTTACCAAGCTAGAAATTATATTTTATTTAATTTATTCTATTTCTGTTGCAGCACTAGCATTT
The DNA here is from genome assembly GCA_028658325.1 of Potorous gilbertii. Taxonomy (NCBI): domain Eukaryota; kingdom Metazoa; phylum Chordata; class Mammalia; order Diprotodontia; family Potoroidae; genus Potorous; species Potorous gilbertii. The sequence goes on along the minus strand of CM053769.1, from coordinate 337,105,542 downwards.
TACCAGTCACCCAAGTTGGAAGTCTCAGAATTAGCTTTAATTCTTTTCTCTCCCTCAGCATCCACAAGTCTAATTAATTCTACATCCACACATACCTTACATTCATCCCCTTTTTTCCACTTCCCTTCCACCACCCTAATTCTGGCTCTCAATTGCCTCTAACCTAGACTGTATTGTAAAAGCTTCCTAACTGGTTCTGCTGCCTCCAGTCACTCACTTCTCTTTCTAATCCATCCTTTATACAGCTGCTAAAATAATCTATGGCACAGGACTTAACCATATCACTGCCCTAGTCAAAAATACAAACTCCTTAGCCTGACATTTAAGGCTTACAATAATCAGGCTCCAATCTACCTTTAGAACCTTATTTCACAATTATGGTCTACAAATTGTTCCCTAAACATGCATTCTCCTGCCTCTATACGTTTACACAAGTCATGACCCATGACAGAAAACAACTCTCACCTCATTACTCTCTTTCATAATCCTCATCGTCTTATAAAGCTCAGATCAGGAACCTCCCAGGAGGCCTTCCTTGATCCCTGCCTACCCTAAAACTGAAAATGTTCTTCCCCTTCCCACTTCCAGTTAAACGTTCTAACATTCTCTGTTTAAAGATGACTTCAGGCTCTGGAAATCTATAGAATCTTTTAATTAAAATTGTGTGAAATAGAAAATTCATCTCCTTTTCAATCACTTTCAGAAATTCATAGATAAGATTTATTGGTAGTTCAATTTTTAAAAAATAGGGGTTAATCTTGGATATGGCATCTTTGGCCCAGATAAGTAAAACACAGTTTACACATTTGCCTCTCATGGAGAACAAGCAAACAACTTTGAGGAGAATGAATTGCTGCTGAATCACTGACAGAAATTACAGTTGGTGTTTAAGGTTAAAGAAGAAGCAAAAAGTAGCCCTCAGAAAGGTCAAGTGACTTGGATTAACCTCAGCCCAGATTTAACATCTTTATACAGAATTTCAGCACTAGAGGAGCCTTAAATAATATCCTCATGGAATTAGAAAATCACTATATCAGGAGAAAAGAGTGAGCCCATGGAATCTCCAAAGCTGAAGAATTAATAAATTAATGAAAAGAAAATTTATTAAGCATTCACTACATGCCAAGCACTGGGGATATAATGAGAAAGGACCATCTCTACTCTCAATGAGCTCACATGAAATAGGAAAAGTCAAAAGATATAGGAAGTTTTTGCTACAAGTCAGATGGTAATGCATCTTCTTCAGTGTCATCATTAGTAAACCATATTGGTTTCCTTGTGGAACCACATGACAATGTCAAGCTGAGAACTTTCTTTTTGGATCTTCGCTATCTATGGCTGCTAGTGAGGTAGGGGTTGTAGTTGTTCAGAGGCATTTGCCAGGCAGTATGTTTATAAGGATTGCTCCCCTGAATAATGGCTGTGGGGCCAGGCTGGCAGATGTGCCCATTGTTCTAGAGGCTGAGTTTGCCTGCCTTTCTATAGTAAAAGAAGACTTCAGAGGCCATTTTAGGCCAATAACTCACCTAATTTAGTCAGCCTTTCTATAGCAGCCTGAACAAATGATCAACTAGCTCCTGCTTGAATACTCTCAGGGACAGTAAATTTACTATTTGATATGAAAACCTAAGCCATTTGAGGACAACAGGATCATAGAGAATTTATATATCATATCATCCTATTTTACAAACAAGGAAATTGAGGCCTGAGAGGCTGTAATTTGCCCAAGGTGACTCAAGATTTGAAATCCAGATTCTAAATCTGGTGTTCTTTCCACAGTACATAAAAAGATTGAGACCCAAGAAGTTATTTGGTTTGTCCAAGGTCACCCCAAGGAATGGTAGAGCCAGAGGGAGAACTTGACTCTTAACTCCAGGGCTCTTCTTATTAAAACTCAGATATTTTATTCTGTGAAAGGTTATAGCTATAACTGTTATTTTTTTAATTTAACAGGGACAAGTTCTATGACTTTACTGTGAGAGAAGATTATACAATAAAAAAAAATACTTTTTCATTAAAGCAGGCCACACTCTAAGTTCTTTCTCTCTCAAAGCCTTGTGTGCATAATCATTCCCATGAACTGAAAATAAAAGAAAGTGCACGGCTTATTCTAGATTTTACTAGGAAATTAGCGCACCGTCAGATTAAGTGCCCCAATCACCTACCCAAGAGTACTTACAAAGCTCAAATACATACAAGAGCAGCACAAGTAGTTCCTTTTTATCAATAGCAATATGTTTGATTGGACAAGGACTTATAGAAGGCTGTGAGAGAACATAAGCAACAAATCTCAACTAGTACTTATTTGACTAATCTTCCCCAGCAAGGTGTCCTGTAAATTATATTTTAAACCAGATCTATGATTTCATCAGTGCAGGGAACTTCATTTCCCACTAGACTGTACTCTTCTGGCCTTCTCCATCATGAATTAGATTCTGAAAGATCATGTCAATGCTGGAACTCAGCAAGTACCCTGTGCTTGTGAGATCTTTCCCTCTGACTGGAATTATCCTCCAGAACCACCACTGAAGGGCAGTGCCTAGGCCAGCCATCTCTATTTTCCATCAGGCTGCATTCCTCTGGGCTTCTCCATCAAGCCTCCCTACCATGTACCTTCTCCACCCACTCCTGCTTTTTGGCTTCCTTTTCTGTACTGTCTTCTCCATTAGAATACAAGCTCCAGGAAGGCATGAACTTTCTTTCTGTTTTTATTTGGATTCCAGTATTTAGCACATAGTACTTAATAAATGCTTGTTTGATTGACTGAATGACTTCTAGGGAGGAAGTTACATCTACCAATGTAGACCTGCAACTTCTCTACAAGTTATTCTTAGACAATTGCCTGGGACACTAAGAAGATAAATATCTTGATCAAGGTTACAATACCAGCATGTGTATGAGAAGCACAACTTGAACACAGTCCAAAACTAACTCTCTATCCACCATAACTCCCTCTCGTCCACCTTGTACATAGTAAGCACATAATATGTGACAAATTATTACATATATTTAATAATTTACATATAATAATTCATATACACACGCTAAAACAAAGTAGTGGCTGCTCTCAGAAAACATAATAAATAATGTTAATTAATTTCTGAAATTCTCATTTCTGTTTACTAAAGAATTCATTCAAATACCTCAGTAATCTATGGTAAAATGAAACTGATATCTCCTAAGATTTCTTTTCTTCAGCAACTCATCTTAAAGCAGTTAATTATCTGTTAAAGTCGTAAGTCAGCCTGGGGATGACTCAAAATATGGCACTTATATGTAATATTTCCTTTCCATTTTGCAATTTAAACATGTGGGGGAGGGACGCCATGGGGAAGGACCAGAAGAAGACTTACGTAGCTCCAACTCAACATTTCCTTATAAACACTGATAGCCCTTTACTCTTAGCCCAGACAACATAAGAAAGAAACAGATAATGGGGGAAGGAATGAGAGGCAACTGAAAAGCTACACAGACCAGTAGTCTCCAAATTTTTTCAGTAGAAAACCTAATCTACTTTTAAGAAAGAAAAAGGTATCCAGGGAATTTAACAGCAGGGTCAGATTTACTGATTGATTGAGACTGACCAAAGGTGGGCAAGAAGTCATGTCAGCTTTCCACCCTGGTTTATTAATCTTATCATACACTCCCAATAATCTCCAAATAAACTACACATTAAAAGATCATATCATCTAGCATAACTAGATGACAGCATTTTTAGTTCTATGGGTTAGGGTAAGAATTCATAATCACATAAGGAAAAGAGATCACATATACATACATATATACATATATGACTAACAGTCATTACTAGATAGATAAGTAGTCAAAATATAGAGTTTTCAAGAGAAGAAATGCAAATTATCAAGCCACATGAAAAGAAGTTCAAATCACCAATAAGAAAAATGCAATTAAAACAATTGGAAGGTTTCACCTTATATTTGTCAAATTTATAGGCATTAAAAATGGAAATAGTCAACAGTAAAGAGACTATAGGAAAGCAAGCACATTAATTCCCTTTTGATAAAACTGTAAATTGATTCAGACATTCTGGAAAATTATTTGGAATTATGCAAGAGGAGTCATGAAATTGTTCATACCCTTAAGCCCAGTGATCCTACTACTAGGTATATACCTCAAGGAAGTCAAAGATGGATGAAGGTTTAATATATACCAAAATATCAATGGCAGAACTGTCTGTGGTATCAAAAAACTGGAAATAAAATAGGTGCCTAAAGATAAAGAAATAACTGAATAAATTGTGGTATATGGATATAATGGAATATGACTGTTCTGTGAGAAATGACCAATATGATGAATCTAGAGAAACATTATAAGACCCATATGAATTCATGCAAAACAAATAAAGCAAAACCAGGATACAATATCCACAACTACAATAAACTAAAGTAAATAAAAACACTAAAGGAAGCTGAACTCAGATTAAATATAAATATATCTAATTTTCCTCCTAGAGAATGATGTAACACACTTCCCTCTTCTCCACAGAAAAGTAGAAGACCACAGATTTAGAATATCATTAATATATATAATATAAATATATAAAATATATGTATATAACATTCTATATTTTACCTAGATGATAGTACATATAGTCAGATATAATGTAAAATGTTTCTCATACACATATATAATTAGATATAATAATGGTGCCTGTTTTCTTAGCTGTTTTTCTTTTTTTTCAAGGGAGAGTTCAATAGATGATTAGGACAGGGTACATCAACAAATAATTGAGGTTTCTTTTAATTTTAAAAGGATATATTTATTAAAATGTTTGTTTCTTTGGAAAGGAAGCCCTTATTCTTATCAAATTATTTACTTGTTTCAGTCTGCTATGTTTTACTAAACTGGTAACTGTTCCTGATTTTTTTTCTTTTAAATAGTATTTTATTTTTTCCAAATACATGTAAATACAATTTTTAACATTCTTTTTTAAATAAAATTTTGAGTTGCAAATTTTCTCCCTTATTACATTCCTCCTCTCTAAGACAGTAAGTAATTTGATATAGGCTATATGTGTGCAATTGAGTAAAATATATTTCCATATTAGTCACGTTGTGAAAAAGGAAACAGAAGAAAAGGAGAAAAAACCACAAAAAAAGTAAAAACAGTATACTTCAACCTGCATTCAGATTTCATAAGTTCTTTCTCTGGACAAGGATAGCATTTTTCAGTATGAGGCTTTTAGAATTGTCTTTTATCATTGTATTGTTGAGAACAGCTAAGTCAATCATAACTGATCAAAGCATAATATTGCTGTTACTGTGTAGAATGTTCTGGTTCTGCTTACTTCACTCAGCATCAGTTCATTAAGTCTTTCCAAGTTTTTCTGAAGTCTTCCTACTCATCATTTCTTATGGAAAAATAGCATTCCATTACATTCATATACCATAACTTGTTCAGCCATTCTCCAATTGATGTGCATCCCCTCAATTTCCAATTCTTGGCCACCACAAAAAGAGCTTCTATAAATATTTTTTGTACATGTGGGTTGTTTTCCAGTTTTTATGATCTCCTTGGGATACAGACCTAGAAGAGACATTGCTGGGTTACAGGGTATGCACAATTTTACAGTCATTTGTGCATAGTTCCAAATTACTCTTCAGAATGGTTGGATCAGTTCTACTTACATCCTTTTCTTAGTCCTGGGGGAAAGTTCACTGTTTTTAGGGGCCAATAAAGTTTCAAAACATAATTGGTAGGAAAAAAAGGGACTTGAGGGTATGAGTATGGAAAGGACAAAAATCTCCATAAGTCACCAAAGTGAATTGAGGCACTGTAATACAAGTAAAATAATAAGAACAAAAAAGATTCCTGAAATAGGGAAGCAATAAAGATATTTTACCTCCAAGAAATAATAAAGCTTTGCTTGAAGCCACCCATATCCTAGGCACTAACATTAGAAGAAGGCACATAGGGGATTGAGAGTAAGAGTATCAGGATTCAGTTCCCAGCTTTCTATCTGTGTGACCTTGAGCAAGTCACATAACTTTTCTGGGCTAATCGCTGCTTCAATATTAATAAATATAATATGAAAATATACTTTATATAATAAAATACTTTCTTTAATACCCTCTGTGAAAACTAAACCTGAAAAAGTTAAAATTTAACTTCCTATACTGCTCCCAAAGCACGTGATTTTAATAGAAAAATCAAATAAACATACCATAAACTGTAATGGCCCTATCTTTAGAAAGCACACAAAGGAGGATGCCATATGCCATCCAATAAGGTAGCTCAATCAATATTATATAGGTGTCCAGGTAAGCTAATTTCCAAGTAGTTTAGCTTATTTTAAATAGGAAATTTTGTAATTTAAATGATAGTGTACTTTTGTCCTCTTAAACATTTTTCTTATGTAATATCATATCCAGTTATTAATAAGAATAGCCTCTGACACACATACAAGAGAACTGCTGCTTATCTTTAGTAATCAGTCTACTTACAGTCAGATTTTTTTGTTTCTGTTAGGAAAATACTTTCTTTATTCTTCCCCTGAAACATACTCAGTAGAATTTGGGAAGAATCATAGAATGTTAGCACTCTGCAGGAGATAGTGAGTTCCCAATCACTGGAGTTTTCAAGAAGAAACTAGGTGACCATTGAGGAGATTGTAATCATATAAATACTAGACTTCTGAGGTCCCTACCAACTCTAAGATCTTATGATTCATTCTATAAATATTTAATAAGCCTTAAGAACCAAGTGTGTATAGAGAACATTGTGCTAGGCACTGGGGGAGAAACAAAGTTTAGATAAACATGGTTCTTGTTCTCATGAAGCTTACATTCCAAGAGGGAAGAAAGGTACAAATACAGATAGCCATAGCAAAATATTACCCAATAAATAAACTGCTTATTGGAGACTCTGCCTCTATCTTGCCCATGACGGAAGTTTACCAATCATTCACTGCCTTTACAATCAGTTCACCCCTCTAATATAGTCTGGGGACCCACTGCTACCTGGGGGTTCGCTGTACTGATGCCAGTCTTTTCAGACACTAGATCAGCTTTATTCCTATGGCAGCTCAGAATTCCTTAATTCAATCAATCCACTAGCTTCAGCCTCCCACAGTAGCAGGGCTTACAGGTGTGTAAGACAATGGGCATTACAAGTACATTAGAGATATGCAAAATGAAATATGTGAGGCCTGAAGGAGAAAGTCACCACTCTGAAAAATCAGGGAAGACTTCATGAAGAAAATGCTGTGTGTTAGCCTTAAGAATTCACCAAAGGAAGGAAAGAAGACACTTTAGGCACAGGAAAAACCTGAACAAAGCTCAGAGTTAGGAGTTTCAACTTCACTTAGGAAGCAATCATGAGCTATTGAAAACTTTCAAGTTGAGTGACATAACTAGATCTATGTTTAAGAAAAATTATTCTGGCATTATGCATGATGGTGGAGGGAGGGAGAGAGGAAAAGCGGAGGAGAAGTTAAAGGTTTAAATTTAAAGCAGAGGGTAGTCCATGTGGGTGTTAATATGAGTCTACAATAGGGTGACTAGAGTAAAAAAGAGAGGAAGGAGGGAGATTCAAGAGATAACTCAAATTTGACAGCTCTTGATAACTGATTGGATATGAGAGGGAAGAGGGAAGAGACATTACCAAGATTATAAACATAGAAGACAGAGGAAATGGTGGCATTAAATAAATAAATAAGTCATAAGAAGAAACAGGTTTAGGAGGGAAAGATAACATGGCATTAGAAGTGAGAACAATGGAACTAGAAGGACTCAGAAATCATCCAATTCAACCACCAACAGATGAGGAAGCTAAAACTTAGAAATACTTAATGTGCCCAAGGTCACACAACCAGGTAGCAGAGCCAAGACTAGAACCCTGACATTCTGGATGCCTAGTCCAGTCCTCTTTCCACTACATCAAGCTGTCTCTCAAAGACATGTATGGCCTCTTTTTCTCATCAAGAATAGCTAATATTTGTATAATAAAAATATTGATTACTCACAGACTGAATTTATTCAAGACCAAATGACAACACAGTTAGAAACTGCTGAAGATATTCTTTATTAGGATATCTCCATAGACTTTTCAATTTTCTAGAAAAATCTTCTTGAAAGAATGAGATGCAGAAAACAGTAAATTATCAAGTAGAAAGAATAATTCGCCTCCATAAAGAGGATGGGGAAAATTTAAAGAACTAGACAAAAGACAGATACCTAGAAATGAGCCACAAGGGAAGAAGACAAGATACAGACAGAAGCCTAAGAAAAGAAATATGGAAAAAGATGTCATTTCTTACTTCAGTTTAGCTTGTGGTTTGGTAGCATTGAAAGGATTATGGTTATTCTTCTGAAACAAATTAATCATATGCAGTACTGAACACCATACCACATGCATAGTGATAAGAAAAATGGTTTGTTTGGGAAACTTTTCCTCATAGTGATTCTAACAGACAACTTGCATGCAGTCCTAAAGCTTATGATATTTAATCCTCTCCATTTTTAAAAACCTTTGTCTAAAATGGTCAGAGCAGTAATTAGCTAAAATAAGAAAAAGAAAAACCAAAAACTGTGGATGAAAAAGATCAAGTCACAGAGGAATCTACAGTAATATCTCAGGATCAACAAATGAAAGATTTTTTGTCTCACAGCTAAACAGAAAGTCAATGGCAATGAAAGAAACTCAAGGAATGCTAAAGCTGAAAAGAAACTTAGAATACAGAATGTCAGAACACACAAAGGAGAGAGATATTAGGGGAACAGGGATTACTAAGGAGACAAAAAACTCCATGATGGCAGGAACTATTTTGTCTTTTTTCTCTTCATCCTCAGCTCCTTGTATAGAATTGTGCACATCAACGTGTGCTGAGCTGTTGAATTGAAGCCAGTCCAATCTTTCCTTTTGATAAAGGAGAAACTAAGGCCCAGAGGAGATGATACGCACAGGATAAAAGGCTATTATATATATATATATTTTTTTTTAATTATTTCAACTGATATTCCTGTCTTTCAAGTAAGTAAGATCTTGTGTTTTTACCTTAATTCCGTCTCTCTTAAAACTAGCCAGTACAGAATTTACTAAGTTCTATAACATACATCAGTAAAATAGGCAAAGTGATACTTTTGTTTCCTTTTTTACTAGGGTGCCAGGAGATGACTTAATATCTGTGACAGATTCTGAAATTAAAGTAATGAGCATTTTATTTCTATTAATCTTAAAGAAAATCAAAACTCTAAAGGCCTAGTCCTATTCTTCCTGTATATTTGTAGTAGATTGTGGGCTACCCACAAAACTTCTTGGAAACATCATTCATCAAACTTAAGACTGTAGCTTCTTAAAGCTGGTTATACTACTCTTACAACTGGTCAGGAGACTGAATTATTTCAAGAGTTGTGTGCACCTGTGTCAGTGATAGGACACAAAAAATAGCTGTGGAAGGACCCTGAAACTGACCCAGAGTAAGTTGACTACAAATGATGTTTTCATTCATCACAGATCACACTAGAACCTTTTGAAAGGATAACCAAAAGCATTCAGGCATTTTTTTTTCATTATGGTTCACAAAATATCCCCAAACAGAAAAGAATTAGTAGGGGTAATTATTTTATAAGAGGTCTAAAGTTGAAAAACACTAGAAATTTCAAAGATTAAACTCTAAGAGTCACTATTGTTTTCAATACAAATTTTCTCCTCTTTTGCATATGACAGTTTGTTTACAGAGAGCTGGCAGGTACCTTAGAACATAGTGCTCTTTATCTCCTTGTTTCCTAGGGCTTAACATACTTTTCAGTTATTAAATGTTGCTCACCTCTTCTTAAACTTAGCCAAATGAGACTCAAAAGCCAAGATGCAGGGAATTTTAGGATAAAATTAACATTTCCAGCACAGATAAAAAGGACATGCACTTGGAGACCTTTCCTTTCATTATCTGAATGTTTCTACCATACTACACTCACATGATGCTTATTTAGGTTTCCAAACCCTGGAACTATAATCCCAGCTTAGACATTGATTTCTTTCTTGTAACTCAAGGCACAGATAAACAATTTGAATGACTCTGGCCTAAATAATGGCCTACAAATAATCTAAGAACTATAGTACTGGAATTGACTGACAACTTACTACTTTCTAACCTTCACTCCTATGCCACCTAAACTCATATTATTTTTATCTATGCAATTCTGCTGCCCTATAAGGGCACAATAACCTGTTCTGACTTGCCCTCAAACTTCTGTCTATAGAAAGATCTTCCAAGTTCACAGAATACAAGCATTCATAATTGCATCACTATCTTCTTGCTCTGACCTGAATGGTAACCTAGTGATTATTATTGACTTCTAGTATCAAAGCCTTCTACTTCCCCTTCTCAAATGTACAAACTAGTCTGATGTTTTGCTCTGGTAGGAAGAGAATGGTGTCTGCTGGATGAGCAATTAGTTTCAGTTTGCAGAGCAGTGTCCCAGAAAATAAAATGAGGTTTTAACTGAGGAGCTCTTACCTATAGGCTTAAAGGAAAGAAACTCATTCATTCAAAATGTAGCCTTAAGACCTAATCTAAAGAAAGTTTTGTAAGAACATTACCAATGGCAGTGAGCCCTAACAGGAATTTGCATTTGCCAGCCTTAGCCATCTTCTTAGAAGACAGGGAAACAAACAATGCAAGCCAAACTAGCTTCACTGAGTTGAATCAAGATTTCTCTTCAAGCAAGGGCAGGCAACTATCATTCTCTTAGAAACAGACCACCGAGCAATCTCTAGTACTCTCTCCTGAGGAAAAGTCACTAACTGATTACATTACTTTCCAGTTGGAACTAAGTCTGTTAACCTAATCCAAGTCTTTTCAGCATTAAGAGTTAACTACATTTTCATATTCCAACATGAATTACACAGATATGCATAGTCTCTAAAGCAGAGGAGAGGTATTGAAGCTTTGTTATATGTGACAATTCATGATCAGTGGTAATCATGCTATGAGTCCACTGGGTATTAATAAAAATTGCAGATAATGCTGAATCATTTTTACTTGATTCCATTTTACTTACCAAAAGAAATAAAAACACAATTCTAAATTATTTTTAATTAAACTGGATTCTTTTCTGGAATTTCCAATATTGGACCTTCATTTATCCAATAATAGTTTATATGTTTACACAGTGCTTTCATAAGTATTTCACAGTATTTTCACAAAAGTAATGGAAAGAGAACTATAAGGAGAGGGCATGGGTTCACATACTAGCTATATAATTTTCTTTGTAAATAGTATCGACAATTTTAGTAAAGTGAATATTATTTACCTATCTATCTTTGAAGCAAGTCAATTCATCTGTCAGCCTCAGATTCTGCATTTGTTAAATGGGGGTGATGGACTAAATAACTAACGTCTACCTTAGTTTTAAATCCTCTAATAATCAACTTCATAGGATCTTTACTTTAGATTTTTAGGCATCATAGTTGATGATAAAGCACTGTACTTGGAGTCAGGATGACCAGAGTTCAAATCTAGCCTCAGAACATTTGCTAGCTATGTGAACCTAGGCAAATCACTTAGCTAATCTTTTTCAGTCTCATTTTCCTTTAAATGTGATTGCATATATAAAATGTTTTGCAAACCTTACAGCCCTAGGATGGGTATCCCCTTTTATCACAGCAGAAAAAGAAGTCTGGAGAGGGCAAATTGATTTATCTAATGTTAGCGAGTAAGTGGAAGAACCTAGAGATAGAACCAGTTCTTCTGATACTTAAATGTTTAAATTTGGCTGCTGATAATAGTTAATACCTTTTATTTATGTAATACTTTACAGTTAATTGCAAGGTGTTTTCCAAACCCAGAGATAAAGAGAATGTTAAATCTATCAGGTTTCATATCCAGGAGCAAGGATGGTCCATTTATACAAACATGTCATCCATCTCTAAGCATACTGGAAAAACAAAAAAACTACATAAATAAACCTAAGCTAGTCTATCATTCTCCCTCTTTGACTACAACAAATTGAAAGAGAGAAATCATTCTCAGGGGTGAATAAAAATTTATAATCCCATTTAGATTAATGTCCAAAAAATATAAGCCAAGACCCTTGATCTTCCATATGCTTATAAGCACTGGCAAAAATTCAAATAGGGCAAAAGTATGAAAAAAAATAAAATAATTCTACAGCTGCACTAGCAGTTAAGGGATTCAGAAAAGTCTTATTTAAAGTAGTCTTAGACAATAACTTTAGAGTTATACCTCACTTGTTCAATTTTAGTCCCCGCTCAGGACCAAGACACCAGAGAACTTAAGATCAATTCCTGGATCCAGACTGAATGAAGTTCATTATTTTCAGAATCTCTGGCAAGTCATTTCTGGACTGGAGCAGCCTCAGTTTCCTGTCTGTAACAGGAGAGGGCTAGATTAAATGATCTCTGACGTCCCTCCCAGATCTAAATCTATGCTCCTATGATCTTAAAATGTTTCAAATAATAGGTTTCTAGAATATCTTCTTTGGCTGTCATAGGAAAATTTCTTTTACAAGATGGATTGAGAAAATGTCATTTATGATACATGTAAATTCAGAACTAAAGATATAAGCTACTATTATCGACAGTAAAATATAAACAACCAGGTTTTTAGGAAAATGTGGATTCTTGCTCAGACTTCTAATCATCCAAAGAACAAATTTAAACTTGTGATTGGAGAGGCAAACAGAAAGAGAAAGAAAGAACGTAAAAGATTTTTAATCTATTTTTTTTAAAGTGTTCAATCAGCACACCGAACTCACAACATCTTCCCATGTCATTGGACAATTGAGATCCCTATGGTTTTTATTCTGTAAGCCGTCTTTCCCACTGTTTGTAAACAAGATTCTCTCAGTGTTTTCTCCACCTGTCACATGCAGATCCAAAGTTCAGATAAACAAAAACAAAAAAAGAATAAGAAAGTTGAGGGTTTTGAAGGTCCTGGATACACAACTTTTCACCGATGGAGCAAGGAGGTCTTTTATAATCTTTTCCCTTTATGGAAAAGAGCGCTAACTCAGCCAAAATTCATGAACCAAAAGTTTGCCCCCATTCAGTGTCTGAGACAAAAGCGTATGAACTACGGATGGGAATACATGTCCTGCATCTTTCACATCCTCACCAAGGAGTAAATGGCTCAAAAAGGATGAAACTATTCGCTGGCCCTGGAAAACCAAAGTTCCCTTGTGTATCCAAATTATTACTACCTGAAAAGCTTAATAAATGACCCTTAAGGAAAAAATATCAAGACGTTTTACTAAGGCCAAAAGAGAGACAAGAAAGGTCGGGAAGACGTTACTTCGTACGGTCCTTCCACACGACCTTTCTTTTTTGGGATCGGAGAAACATGGGGAAGCCTGGGGTACCTCCTCTTCTCCTTGCTTTCCCTTTAGGAGTGAGGTTGAAGACAGCACCCAGATAATCTTTGGGTGGAAGAACAGTGGCCGCTCGGAGCCTGCTTTGGGGAGGCTAGCAGCACCAAGTGTAAAACTGTGGGGTGACACCTGGGCTGAGCTGGGGCGGGGATGGAGGCCAGAAGCTTCCTCCCCAGAGGGGGAGGGGGAGGGGGAAGGGTGGGGGGCAGGGTGGGGCGGGGCGGCTACTCACCTCTGGGCGTGGGGGTGGCGGGCCGGCCAGGCTGGTCCGCAGGTGGGGTGGGCGACGGGCTGCTCCAGAGCACAGACGGGGTCAAGGTCAGGGTCGCGGTCTGAGTCGAAGCCACGGTCTGGGTCGTTGTAGTCCGAATCAAAGTTGGGGTCGGGATCAGGACCGGGGGTACTGTAGTCAGGGCGCTGCTGGGGCCCGTGGGGGAGGCCTCGGTCCTGCTGGGCGCAGGCTCCGGCTCGAGCTCGGGGGTCCCCCCTGCGGCGGGGCTGGCGGCCGCGCTCACCGAGATGGGGGCGTGACTGACCGGCTCCTCCACCTGCTTCGCGGCACCCCGGTCCAGTTCCCTGTCACCGCCAGCGGCGGCGGCGGCTCGGGAGGGGGAAGGCGAGGGGGCGCGGTCCCGTCCGCCCGCGGGGGTTGGGACCATCCCGGCGGCAGAGGCGGCGGGGGAGGCGGAGGCTGAGGCGGGGACCGAGGTGGCGGCGGCGGCCACGCAGCAGCAGAGCAGGGCGATGCCCCCCAGGCTGGGCAGGCTCCTCATGGCGCGCGCGGCAGCGGCGGCCCCGGCCGGTCATTCATTCAGTCAGGCGGTCACTCGCGCGCTCGCGCTGGAGGTAAGCGCGGCGTCCAGCCCCGAGCCCAGCCGAGACGAGTCAAGCCGAAAGACCGGAACGGAGAAGGAGACGGAGACGCCGCCGCCCGCAGCCGCACCATCCCTGCCTCCCGCCCTCCGCCTCCCTCTGACAGGCGGCCGGCCGGGCCGGCGGGCGGGCGGGCCCAGGAGGAGAGCTACGTAACGGGCGGCTCCGCCTCCTCTCCGGAATCGACGAGCCCTCTCCGCCAATCCTGGCTCACTCCAGCCCACGTGACGCCGCCGCTTCCCGACCTCTTTGTGCCCCGACGACCAATCAAAGGAGGCCGGGAGCGAGGAGAGGTGGGGGAGAGCGTCGGGAGGGGGGAGGGAGGCGCGAGCTCGAGCATCCCCGGCCAGCGGTGGTTGCCGCTGCATTGTTCGCTGAGCGAGCGAACGAGCTAACGGGGCGCGAGCTGTCCCCCTTCCTGCGGGGCGTACGGGCTGCAAACAAAGGATGCACCCCCAAGTTCGTTGTTTTCTCACCCCGGGTGCGGGCCGTGTGTTGTGATGCTCCTTGTTCGTTTAAACTACCCAGCCCGGCCTAGGGTAGGGACTGTCAAGTGTTTTTCTTTTCCCACACACACACACCCCCTTTCGTTCTTCCATGCCGAACAATGGGGTGGGGGGTGGGGAGCGCTGGGTCAGCAGCCCCAGCTGCTGTTTACCTCCCAAAGCGGTATTCCCGAACACTCACACGGTTCCGGGATTCAGAGAACGTACCGAAGACATGAGATGGAGATGCACCCGCTTCTGGAGGCAAAGGATGTCCCAGTTTTGGATGGATAGGAGCTCAAAGCCCTGGTTAATTTCATTAAATAGAAAGCGGTTGTTACATGATCCCAGGGAATTAGCACCTCACAATAATAACACAATTCACTTGACACATTGTTTTTCACAACAATCTTATGAGATAATACAAGTATGATCATCGTCCGTATTTAGCAGATAAGGAAACTGAGGTTCAAAGATGTGTCGTGGCTTGTCTAAAGTCACATAGCTAGAATCGGAGCTGGTTTTGAACCCAGGTGTGCTAACTGCAAGACCAGTGCTCCTTCGTGTATTCCACTGCGCCTTGCAAAATCACCGGGTTTTGTAGGAAGGG
This sequence comes from Potorous gilbertii, assembly GCA_028658325.1. Classification (NCBI taxonomy): domain Eukaryota; kingdom Metazoa; phylum Chordata; class Mammalia; order Diprotodontia; family Potoroidae; genus Potorous; species Potorous gilbertii. Next base: position 337,090,225 of record CM053769.1, on the reverse strand, counting down.
TCAAGTACCAAGAACTCAAAATAGAAAAAAGCACTGTATTTGAAGTCAGAGAACTTGGATTCCAGGCTCTGCTGCTTAGTATCTGCGAGATCTTGCCAAAGATTTCTGTGGACAGTTTTCTCATTTGTAAAATAAGAAAGTTGACCTAGATGATTTCTAGTATTCCTATCAAATCTAAATCGCATTATCCTATGAAGTGCACGTAGGCTGCTCTTCAGGCTGGAAGAGGCTTTCAGACTATAAGGCCTATTTTCTACCGGGGGGGGGGGGCGGGGGCGGGGTTAAGTTCCACCCCTGAGCTCATTCCTAATCATACTGTTGATAGGAGCTGGTGATTTACTTGCACCTAATGCTCAGAAGCCCCTGCTCCCCAATCTCAATGCACACAAAAGAAATAAAGGAAGAAAAGGGTTATCATCCCCTTTCCCCTTAAAACCTGATTCCGCATTCCAGTAAGAAATTTCTGTATTTCAAGAAAGAAGCCCCTCCTTTGAGGGTATAAGATATGTATCCAGGACAGATCTCATGCCTATTTTGCTTCATATAAGTAACAAAGTATAGTGGAAAACATGAATGATAGATGTACTAGAAGTTGGGAGACTCAGTTTCTAATCTTGATTCTGTCAGGAACTGTGTGACAGAAGTCACTCCCCTTCACTGATCTTCAGTTCCCTCCCCCATAAAGTGAGAGGGTTGGAAGAGCCCTTATATCTCTTAACCATCTAAAAACCACTCAATTATACTGCCTCAATTAATAGCATTGAATGTGTATAATATATAAAGATGAGAGAAGGTATGTTCCATTTGAAAAAGCTCATCATGACTTCTGGGTTCTGAGACCAACTCAGTTCTGTGACGTTGGTCGCATCAATCCATCTTTTTGTGAAATGTTTCCCACTTGGTTAAATGGAACCAATATTTCCCTTATCTTCTTTACAGAGCTATTGCATGGATGAATTAGATCATATCTGTGGCAGGTGCTGAGCTTCTGCAAAAAGGGCAGAATAGCATTTCTGTATGTTTCCATTCAAAACCAAACCCTGTCTTCAGAAGAAAAAAAATCAAAATTATATCATAATGGGTTACTTCTATTCATTCATTCGACATTTATTGGGTACCTACCATGCAGTACATCATCAATACATCATCAAACTAGGTATTGTGGAATATACAGACCTGAATAAGATATGGCTTCTGCCTTCATGGATCTTTCAGGTCAGTAAGAAGGATGAATAATATTCAAGTATCAATAAAAAAGTAGGGTGTTATATGCAAAAGGAGTCAAGCAGTGTTTACTTGCCATATATCAGGTATTGTTCTATGTGCCAGGGATGCAAATACAAGCAAAAAAAAAAAACAGATCCTACCCTATGCTCAAAGAGTTTATGTTCTGATGGGGAAAACGACATGTAAAGAAGGAGGTGAGGCACAGTGCTGAAGTGTGGAGAATCAGAAGTAGAGCTAGAGAGAAATGAAGCCTAACTAACCTGAGTCCTTTCTCAAAATGCAGTTTCTGGGAGGAACTCATGAATGGGTCATTGGAGAGGAGGGATATTCCAATGAGAAGACCACAGTGGAGAAAGGGACTTCCAGAGTAAAAAGGCAGCTGAGGTATGGAGTAAACTATAAAGTTCTGGGAGAGTTTAGAGGGGAAGGTACCTCTTCTGTTTGGTAGGATCAATGAAAGTAGCCTGGAACACAATACATTTGAACTGGTTCTCAAAGAGGACCAAAATGACATCACCATGATAAAGTGAAGTTTCATTATGTATGACTGTGGCTTATCAGACCAATATGAGCTTGGAATGCTATACCACAGATTAGGCACACATAGTTTGTGTGAACATTTGAGATGGTTACTCCAAATTTGCGCATCCTATCTTTCCTTTGTGCTGCTTCAATTCTGCTTTGCTCATAGAGCACAGCACCCTTTCTGATGTGCACACACCATGCTGAGCAGTCCTATGCCAGTGTCTCCCATGTCCCACAATCAAATCTGAAGTTCTTGAAAGAGACCTTGAGAGTGTCCTTGTATCGCTTCTTCTGACCACCATGTGATCGCCTGCCCCATGCAAGTTCTCCACAAAATAGTCTTTTTGGCAAGCTTATTATTTTGCATTCAAGTAATGTGGCCAGCCTATTGGAGTTACACTCTTAGAATCATAGTGTTAATGCTTGACAATTTAGTTTGAGCAAGGACCTCAGTGTCTGGTACCTTATCCTGCCTGGTGATCTTGAGAATCTTTCCAAGACAGTTCAAATGGAAGCGATTCAGTTCCCTGGCATGGTGCTGGTAGACTGTCCATGTTTCTCAGGCATACAACAATGAGGTCAGCACAACGGCTTCGTAGACCTTCAGTTTGGTAGTAAGTCTAATACCGCTTCTCTCCCAAACTTTTCTTCTGAGCTTCTCAAACACTGAGCTAGCTCGGGCAATGTGTGTGTCAATCTCATTGTCAACGTGTACATCCGTGGAAAGCACACTACCAAGGTAAGTGAACTTAACAACAGCATTCAAAACTTCTCCATTTGTTGTAACCAATGGTTCCATGTATGGATGGTGTGGTGGTGGCTGATGGAGCACCTATATTTTCTTAGTGTTATTAGGTCAAAATTAGCACAGGCAGCAGAGAAGATCCATACTTTGTTGCATCTCAACTTCAGAGGTTGCACTGAGTGCACAATCATCTGTAAACAGAAAATCATGCACCAACACTCCCTCCACTTTGGTCTTGGCTTGTAGCCTTTTCAAAATGAAGAACATATCATCATTATAGTAGTTGACCTCGATGCCTTGTTCATCCTCATTGAAAGCATTTGACAACATGACTGAAAACATCATGCTAAAAAAGCATGGGAACAAGGACACAGCCCTGTTTCACTCCATTGATGACTAGGAAGGCACAAGAACATTGTCCACTATCCAGAACCTGGGCAAATATGCCATCATGAAATTGATGTACAATGCTGATGAACTTCTCTGGGCAACCAAATTTTGACATAATTTTCTATAAGCCCTCATGACCAACAGTATCAAGGGCCTTGGTCAGATCTACAAATGTTGTGTATAGACCTCTGTTCTGCTCCTGGCATTTCTTCTGGAGTTGTTGGACAGCAAACACCATGTCGACTATTCCTTGACCCTTTCTGAAGTCACACTGGCTCTCAGGTATAAGACCATCTTCCAGGTGAAAGATCAACCTAGGAGGACTCTAGCAAGAATCTTGCCAACAATGACTAAGAGAGAGAACCCCCTATGACTGTCAGAGATGGATAATGAAGGCATCCTTGAACTCCTGGGGGAAAACCTCCTCTTGCCATATAATCTGGAATTATTTAAACTAGACTTTAAAGGAAGAGATAGAATTTTAACCCACAGAGATTAAGGGAGCCTTTGTTTAGTCATGTCCCAACTCTTTGTGACTTGATGGACCATAGCATGCCAGGCCCTTCTGTCTTCTATCTCCCAAAGTCTGTCCAAGCTCATGTTGATTGCCGAGGGAAAGATAGTGTCTTCTCATTATATGGTCCTAATGTATAAGCTTCAGCTTCAGTTTTTGTACTTCCAAAGAATAGTCTGAGTCAATTTTATATATTGCCTGATTTGATCTCCTTTGATCTAAGGCACTCTCAGCACCACAGATTCAAAAGCTTTGAATCTGTGGTGCTCATCTTTCCTTACCGTCCAACTATCACAACCATATATTCCTGCTGGAAAAAAATACATAACTTTACCTTTATGTACCTTTGTTGGCAAAAATGATTTATCTGGTGTTTAGTATGCTGTCCAGCTTTGCCATAGTTTCCTTCCAGGAAACAAGCATCTTTTAATTTCATGACTGCAGTTACCATATGTAGTGATCTTTGAGCCTAAAAATATCAATTCTGACACTGCTTCTATTACTTCTTCTACTATGTTCCAGGAAGTGATGGAACCACTTGTGATGATTTTAGTTATTGTTGTTTTAAATGTTGCTTCAAGCCAACCTTTTCACTCTCCTCTTTTACCCTCGTCACTTTCTTCTTCATTTTCTTCCATCAGAATGGTGTTATTTGCATACCTGAGATTGTCAATATTTCTGCTGGTAACTTTAATCTGGCTTTTAATTCATCCAGCCTGGCATTTCAGATGACATATATTCTGCAGGCAAATTAAATAAATAAGTTGACAATATACAGCCTTGTCCTGCTCCTTTCTCCATCTTGAACCAGTTGTTCCATGTTTGGTTCTACTTGTTCTTTCTTGACCCACACACAGGTTCCCCATGATGTAAAATGATCTAGTACTTTCATCTCTTTGAGGACTTGCCACATTTTGTTGTGATCCACATGGTCACAGGCTTTAGTGTAGTCAATGAAGCAGAAGTAATTTTTTTTTTCTATAACTACCTTGCTTTCTCTATAATCCATCAAATGTTGGCAGTTTGGTCTCTAGTTCCTCTGCCTCTTTGAAAACCAGTCTAACTTCTGGTAATTCTCGGTTCACTTACTACTGAAACCTAGTTTGTGGAATCTTAAGCATAGCCTTGCTGGCATATGAGATGCTGGGGGAGGACATTCCAAAGGCAAAGCACAGCAAGAGCATAAAAAGATGCAGAATAGAAATGGGAGAGGGTGAGCAACAATGAAGTATAATGGAAAGAGCGCTGGATTTTAAGTAAAAAGACCTCAATTCCATTCCTGGTTCTGTCATTTATTTATTACCTGTGTGACTTTGAGCTAGTCACTTCATGAGGGATGGAGAGGCTTAGTTTTCTCATTTGTAAATTGAGCAGTTAGGGAAAAAAATAATCTCTAAAGTTCTACCTAGTTCTAAATCCTCTATGACCTCTGACCCCATTCATGTTCCAGAAACAGGAAATAGCCTAGTTGCCTAGAGCATAAAGTACAACATAGAGGAATAATGATGTTGGCCTGAACATCTACCTTGTTTCCAGGCTGGGCCCAAAAGCCATTATTCAATCAAATAATCCTTATGGAAAAGGAGTTCATCACCACCACCACCACACACACACACACACACACACACACACACACACACACACGCACGCACACGCACACACACGCACGCGCACACACATGTGCTCTTGCGTGCACCCAAACAACCACTGACTGCCTCCCAGATGTATAGTCAAAGAAAGGGAATAGCAACACCTCATTTCCCCAGCCTTCTCACTGTGCTTCTAGGCTGCTCTTGGCATCCATTATCCAGGGGAGCAACACTAATGGATATTCAACCTAGCCACTGCCTCAGTGGTGCTGCAGTTCCTGCCTCCTCAGCAGCCAAAGATACTAAGTTCTTACCACCAAAGACCTTGGCACTATCAGATGAGTCAACATCAGAAACAGATATTTTTATCAATGGAAATAACATTAAGAAGGTGCTAAATTACCATTTGTTTTGCTGTCCTACCTTAAAGGCCACAATGCCTTTCCAACTACTTGCAAATGGAAACCTCCTCCATAAGTCTTCTCCCTTAATTAGCAGGCAAACTTCTTCCTTTTTCCATTTTCATCCCCAGCACTTAGCACAGTGTTTTACATATAATATTTCATTGATTCATTCATTGGGTAGGTAATGGAGTATCATTAACGGATTTTCAGCAAAAAAAAGTCACAGGAATGGTCATGTATTAGAACTATTAATCTGGTAGTGGTATAGAGGATGCATTGAAGTAAGAAGAGACCACTTTATTGGTCAAGGTAAGAGGTAATGAGAAACCAGCCTGGGGTAGTGGCTGTAGGAATGGAAAGAAGCTAATTATTTGTTCATATAAGACAGACCATGAGCCCTGGAAGTACATGTCAGTACAGGAAAGTTTCTGCTGAATCTGTGTTCCCTACTGAAATATAAACCATGTTAAATTCAATAATAGTTATGAAGTCAAACATATCCTACAACCAAGTAATAACCTAATTCTATATTCCATGGATTTGTTTATTATGATACTAGCTCCAATTTATAGAGAGCTTCATAGTTTACAAAGTGCTTTCCTTGTAACAGCCCTATGAAGTAGATTGCACAAGTATTACTGTTCCCATTTTACAGATGAGTAAACTAAGGTTCAGAGAAGTAAAATGTCCCTCAAAATGTATGGTAAAAGTCTGATGTAACAGTCAGCAAGGTGAGCATTAATTATGTCATACAGCACCAGAGTATAGCACCAAGGGGTCTTGCTATACTTATGAAGTCAAAATAAATTTGGGGTACTAAAGAGTATTAAGGACTTTAATGAAGACTGGCACATAAAGGTCTACATGTAAATTATTTAATTCAATAAAATTAAGTATACAAAGTCACAATTCATTAATTTGAGACTTATTCTTTACTTCTGTTGTTTTCAAGTAGAACCAGTTGTCATCATCATCATCCTTATCCTGGAAATAAAAAAAAAGTTCACATATATGTCCACATCACTTTGTTTTTTCAAAAGGTATGCCCTAGTGCAGCGGTAGGTGCCTCTGGGAAGACATATAAGTATGACACATACTTCCTGCCCTCAAGAAAAGGGAAAGAGAACAAGTATTTATTGTGTATGTTCATCCTTCGTTGCCGAAGAAGACCATGCCATCAGAGAAATGATGATGTGACTTGCACTTGACTTTGTTTTGAGTGAGGGAGGGCTGCTCAGGTCACCAGCCTCACTTCTCCTCTAGAGCACTACTACATGCAAGGTATTGTGCTAAGTGTTTTACAAATATCTTATTTGACTTTCATGACAACTCTGGGAGATAGATGCTATTACTATTCCCATTTTACAGTTGAGGAAAGTGAGGTAGGCAGAAGTTAAGAGCCTTTCCCAGGGTCAGTCAGCTAGTACTTGTCTGAGATTATATTTGAACTCAGGTTTTCCTGACCCTGGGCCTAGTGCTCAATCCACTGCACCACCAGTCAATGCAAAGAGCTTAAAGCTGGAGAAACCAAATTAGAGAACAAATGGGTGCTTTTGACTTTAAGTACAATGTATGTCAATCCAATTCAATTCAGTAAATGTTTTGTAAGCATCTCCTGTGTGCCTCAGAGAATAATATTGGAAGAATTTAGGAGAAACAGTCTCAGACTTTGAAAAAAGGAAGGGAAGCTGTGACATAACCCAACATTTGTTTTCAAGTGGAAAGTGAAAGATCACAGAAGGGATTCATATTTAGGTATGGATTGTAGTAAATGACTTCTGAGATCTTATTCCAATTCTAAGATCTTTTGATTTCTACATTGGGCATGTAGTAAGATACTGATACGAGCAAAACATTGGTGTAGGTGTTGAGGAGATCCAAAGTTTGGTAAGACATGGCCCCTGCCCTCATAGAGCTCACCTTCCAGGAGGGGAATTAGACACATAGATGGCTGTAATATAGAATGCTCTATGTTAAGGGTACCAGAGAGTAGGGAAGAAAAGTGCTATGTGTAATTGAGGGGAGGGGAAGTTTTCCAATATGATTTCATAGCTAAGATTCCTGGTTTTTACCTAGGTACTTCAGGTTCATCTCCCACTGGGGGAAGTATTTTTGGATACAGTTAAGTGGCACAATGGATGGAATGCTAGACTAGAAGGAGGAAGACAAATTCAAATCCTGCCTCAGAGACTCAATAGTTGTGTGGCCCTGGGTAAATCATCTAATCTAGGTAGCTAAGTGTGGCAGTAAATGAATTACTGGGCCTGGACTCAGGAAGACTTGAGTTCAAATTCGATCTCAGATACTTACCAGCTGTGTGATCCTGGGGAAAGTCATTTAATCTCTGTCTGCCTCAGTTTCCTCAACCATAAAATTGAGAAAATAAAGCACCTACCTCCCAGGTGAGTGATCAAATGAGATTATATTTATAAGGCTTTTAGCACAGTGCCAGACACATACTAGGTATTTAATAAATGCATGTTCACTTCTACTTCTCTTAGCTTCACTTTCTTCATCTGTGAAACAATGAGTTTGGATTGGAGGCTTTCGAGGTGGCTTTCAGCTCTAATTCTATCTATGACTTTTTGACTTCCTTTAGATGTCATTTGAGTTGGATTTTAATAGCTGGGTGGAAAATTAGCCAGCAAAGTACATACCCTTTGACCCAGCAATACCACTTCTAGGATTGTACCCCCATGAGATCATAAAAATGGAAAAGGGTCCCACATGTACAAAAATATTTATAGCAGCTCTCTTTGTGGTGGCAAAGAACTAGAAATCAAAGGGATGCCCATCAACTGGGGAGTGGCTGAATAAATTGTGACATATGAATGTAATGGAATACTACAGTGCTATAAGAAATGATGAACAGGAAGATTTCAGAGAGGCCTGAAAAGACTTATATGAACTGATGCTGAGTGAAAGGAGCAGAGCCAGGAGAACTTTGTACATGGCAACAACCACAATGTGTGAGGAATTTTTCTGGTAGACTTAGTACTTCGTTGCAATGCAAGGATTTAAAAAATTCTCAATAGTCTCAAGGCAAAATGCCTTCCACATCCAGAGAAAGAACTATAGAATTTGATCGCAGAATGAAGCAGATCATTTTCTTTTGTATTATATTTTGGTTTGTTTTATGATTTCTCCCACTCATTTTAATTCTTCTATGCAACATGACTAAGGTGAAAATGTATTTAGTAGAAATATATGTGTAGAGCCTATATAAAATTGTATGCCATCTCAGGGAGGGAATGGGAAGGGAGGGGGAAAGAAGAGAGAGGGAAGGGGAAAATCTAAGATATATGAAAGTAATTATAGAACACTGAAAAGCAAAATAATAAAAAAGTAATAAATAAACAAGAACATTCAAACAAAAAAATTAGCCAGTAAACAAAGAGAAGATCTTTCTGGTTAAGGGAATACTATAAGCAAAGTCACAGGGATGGGAGTGTGTAGGACATGTTCTAGGAGTAGACAGTAATAGTCTAGTTTGGTTGGAAGGTGAAATACACTGTGGAAAATCATAAGAGACAATGTCAAAATGTTGCATGGTATTAGTTTGCCACGTACTTTTAAAGCTGGAAGGGAATTTAGAGATCATCCAGTCCAATTTTCTCATCTTATAGGTGAGGAAGTTGAAGCAGAGGAAAATCAGGGAGTCAATGAACATTTATTAAGTGCCTGCTCTGTGCCAGGTATTGTGCTAAGTGCTGAGGATACAAAGAAAGGCAAAAAATATAGTCCTTGCCTTCAAGGAGCTCAGTCTAATAAGGAAGACAACATGTAAACAATTATGTATAAGCAAGTACTTCTGGGGGGAGAAAAAGGGAGTAATCAGCAGATGTAAGGCACTAGAATAAAGAGGGATTAAGGAAGGCTTCTGGTACAAACGTAATATTTTAGCCAGAACTTGAAGGAAGCCAGGGAAGCCCAATGTCATGGTGAGTGATAGAATCCAGAGCTAGAACTAGATACTCCTAATTTTAAGTTGTATTCTTTCCATTACATTATATTTTGGGGGTTGATTTTTGTTTGTTTTTGAGATTCTGTCTCCCTATATCACCCAGACTGAAAGTGCAGCAGCCACTCATAGGCCCAATTCAATTGCTGATGAACTTTGACCTACTTTATTTCCAACCCAAGTCTCTTTGCCTCTCCTTAAGCAACCTAGTGGTTCCTCTGTTTTCTACATTTTATTACACTGGTGCCAGACTTACTGTTAGCATCCAATCAGCTCAGCCCAATGCAGCTTAAAACTCCAGAGTTCAAGTGATCCACAAGCCCCAGCTTCCCCAGGAGCAAGAATCACAGACAGCAGATACCCTACCCAATACCATATTTCTTTTTTTTTTTATGTATATGTTTATTTATGGATCTATATAAAACTGTCCAAATGAAAAGCCAGCCATCTTCCAGCCAGTCCTAGCCTTAAAGTCTTCTTGATTTTGCTCTACTTTATATTATCAGTTTTTGATCCAGTGAGGTGATCCTCAGCTGCTCTGCCTATCCACGTGCTTCCTGGTTAATATTTACCCCTTTATCTTCCTGATATTTGCAAAGTGCTGGATCAGCTGAGGCAATGCTTCATCAGAGGTTCTCAGCTGAGCAAGAAAAGCTGATGCAGCTCTGGTACAGGGTGTACAGTAAGTATTCCTCATGCCCAGTGATGACTGAAGATTTGGCTATAGGGAAAAATCTGGGATGGCACTTGGACCTAGATTCTGAAATCATAGAGCAGAGAAATAAAGGTACTGCTGAAAGTCATGGGGGCCAGAGCCCTGCCTCCAGGCAGGTGTTACCTATTTCTATGTTCCCTGACATGTGATCCCAAGTAACTGACTCATAAAGTCCACAGATGTGCTTTTATATGTTGAAATACCTTTAAAAGTAGATAAGGCTGATATTTTTCAATAGGTCATGAGAGCTAGAAAGGATTTAGAAAGCATAATCACAAAATGATAGGGTTGTTCAGTTGTGTACAACTCTTATGTTCAATTGTATTGTTCAGTTGTCTTCTTAGCAAAGATACTAGAGTGGTTTGCCATTTCCTTCTCCAGTGGATTAAGGCAAACAGAGGTTAATTGATTTACCCAAGGTCACACAGCTACTGAGTAGCTGAGGTCAAATTTGAACTCAGGTCTTCCTGACTCCAGGCCTAAATTCTATCCACTGAAACTTCTAGCTGCCTTGAAAAGTTGTGAAGTACCTTAAAGATCATTTAGTTTGAACCCTTAGTTTTACAGATTAGGTCGAGGGAAGAGAAATGACTTAGGATCAAAGGACTCATAAGATTATGAAAATAATGATATTATTATATATAATAAAGATATTATTGATTAGATATTAATGATAGATATTAATGATTATCTAGTTCAGTACTGACATTTAACTGCTGAGAAAACTGGGGTCCAGAGAAGTAAATGGAGTTGGTCATAGTCACCTCAGTCAATGCTGTTATACTCGAAGAAAAATGAGGGGGCATGTACCATACCTAAGGATCCCTGTGGGCTACATATTGACTTAGAAAACCACATACTAGTATTTTCTATGTTTTATTATATTTTTTAATTTTGTTAAATATTTCTCAATCACCTTTTAATCTGGTACTGGCTGCACTTAAGAGTCATACATCTGTCATCTCTGGCCTAGATAGTAAATAGCATAACCAGAGTCCAAACCCACCTCCTTTGACTTCATATCCACAAGGTAATGAGTACCTAGTGGCAGAATCATGTCCAGAACCTGTGTTTTCTTATTCCTTAACAGGCACATTTTCTATTACACCATGTTTCCCCTTTCATGGTTCCTACAAATAATTTCTGAATAATTAGGAACAAAACTTCTCACACCTCATTGGCTTTAAAAATCGATGTGACCCATAAGAGAGATTAGAATAGAAACATTGGTTCCTGGCATATCCAGAGCTAGATAAGTATATCTAATTGGTATCCATGATAAAGGGTTCATCCTTTACTCTCTGGGGCAGGAGATCTTGGCTCCAGCAGAACTGATCCACTCTCTATCTCCCAAACACATTATGCCCATATTTGTTCCCATAGTTCCTCCTGTCTGGAAGGTCCACATTCATCTTCTCTCTTCTCTTCAAAATCCTCCCTTCCCTTAAAGGTCAGTTCAAATCCAATCTCCTCCAATAAGCCTTCATACTCTCTCTTCTGAGCTTCTACAGCATTTATTGTCTTTATGAGTCCTGTATCATTTACTAATTTTTATTACAAGTTGTGTTTAAATGTATGATCTATTTTCCCCAACTGGACTGAATTTTGTTTGAGGGCAAGAACAGTGTTTTGTGCTTCTTTACTCTGATGTCCCTTTAGGTGCCAATGTCCTCTCTTCCAACATCTTTTTTCTAAGCCCTTGACCCCATCCCAATCTAGGTTCTAGGGTTCTTTCTAGTTCTAATTCTCTGTGAGTCATATTCAAATCTTCTATTATAAAGGCTATGGCTAACTTTCCATGTACTAATATTCTAAGTATTTCCTTTTGTTGTTTCATGGAAACAACCAGAGTGAGCAGTTTCTAGACCTATCCAAAACCTTGCTTCATGTTTGTGCACTAGCAGCCACAGTTAAATGCTGGGAGAGATGTATTTTGCAATTGACTTCAGTGATCTATTGAACTGCTATTAAAATATCTGTCCAATTTGTTTGGGACTGTGGGTGTGTTTACAGGCAACACACCTGCTCTGTGGCATCTTTATATGATGACAGGAAGTAAGATACAATGTGGGAATCTAAGCTCCTGCAAAGTGATGTTTAAAAATAACAATGTCAAATGTTAAAGAGATACTTCTAAATATTTTGCTATTAAAAGAAACATGATAAATTGTGGTATTTGTATTTCTAGTGCCTAGAGCTGTGCCTGATACATGGTAGGTGCTTAATGAATACCTACTGATGCAATTGTTTCTTTAAATGTTCCTGGGGATCTTCCTCAGAGAAATATTGCCAGTAGTGGGAATAGTATCTAGCATTTCTAGGTCAGCAAAATTGTATTGTGCTATGTAGAGAGCAAAGTGTTAGATGAGGGGAAAGAATAAGTATTTAGATGGTGCCTACTATATGTACCAAACACTATGCTAAGTACTTTTTACAAATATCTCATTTGATCCTCATAACAATTCTGCCAGATGAGTGCTGTTATAATCCCAATTTTGCAGTTGAAGAAACTGAGGCAATCTGAGGTTAAATGATTTCTCCAGGGTCACATAGTTAGTAAATGTCTGAGGCCAGATTTCACTTCAGATCACCCCAGTTTCAGGCCTAGCATTCAACCCACTGTGTCATTAGATGCCTCCACAGGCAAATGTGTGTGTGTGTGTGTGTGTGTGTGTGTGTGTGTGTGTGTGTTTTCTTGTCGGGGAAAGGAGAAGAAGCAGTTTGATATAGAGAAAAAGCACTGATTCTGAAATCCAGAGGTTCTTTCACTTATTTGGTGTATATCTTGGGCAAATGGCTTCCCTGTGTCTGTCTCAGTTTCCTCATCTGAAAAATGGAGATGCCAATAACGTTTATTCTATATATTTTACTGGATGGTTGTGAGTGACAAATGAGCTGGTGACGATAAAGTGCTTAGTAAACCCTAAAGTACTATAGGCTAGTATTATGTCAGTCTCCCAGTGCACTTTTTTGTTTTTCTTTTATTGTTATCTGACATACAATTTACTAGCATAAACACTGTCTTCCCACATGCTGAGTAATGGCAGGCACAATCTATTCTGAGCTCAAAGACAGTGAAATCCTAGCTTCCCCAAGGGAGTCTTACTTGTATAGTGTTCACAGGATTGGTCTCTGTGACCTCAGCTCTCATAAAGAACCTCCTTCATTGGTGGGCCTGCACCTGTCAAGGTCCACTGTCCAATATTCTGCATAAACCAGTCCTCTGGAGAGGCAGGAATGGAGGAGATCAGTGTGGAGAGTACAGAGGGAATAAACAAGCCTCCTGAACTTCCTTTTTTTTAACCTTAGGTGCCCTTTGAGAAGCTCCAGGCTTTGGTGACGTTGGTGCCTTTTGTTGGATGAACTTGTGGCTGAAGCATTGATTTCACAGGAACCTGAAGCCGCAATGATGAAGACAGCCAGCCCCCAGGTGTGTTTCCTTGATAATGTCAAGGGACTACAGGCACTTTTTTCTTCCCAACACACAAGGAACAGAGGAATCGTGTTGCAAATAGCACCATCCCCAATTCCCTTTGGTGTATAATTCAGAATTTAAAAATAGCAATAATGAGAGTCTACACTGGATACCCAGAATCTTAGAATACTAGGATCATTAATAGGTCACATATAATATATATTATAATATGTAATAATAATAGATAATATAATAATTGTTGTTCAGTCATTTCATTTCTATCCAACTCTTTGTGAGTTTTCTTGTCAGAGTTACTGGAGTAGTTCGCCTTTCTTTCTCCAGCTTATTTTACAGATGAGGAAACTAAAGCAACAGGGGTTAAGTGACTTGTTCAGGGTCACATAGCTAGTAAGTGTCTGAGGCCAGATTTGAACTCAGGAAGAAGAGCCTTCCTGACTCCAGGCCCAGCACTCTATCTACTGCATCACTGCCCCCCAAACATAATCATAATAAAATCTGAAAGTGCTATAAAAATGTTAATTTAATAGAATGATAAGAAAATGCTAATATTTTTGTAGTGCATTCAGGTTTCAGCAAGGTTTTAGAGGTGTTATTCCACTCGAACCTCAAAACAACCTTGTGAGGGTAGATGCTATTAGTATCCCCATTTTACAGATAAGGAAACAGAGACTGAGAAAGATTAAGTTACTTGCCCAGGGTCACCTGGCAAATTATTAGAACCACAAGGGACATTGAAAATTAGAACATTCAATGTGAGAGCTGGAAGAGACCTTAGAGATCGTTCAGTCTAATCCCATCATTTTAGAAGAGATAATCAGGTCCACAGAGGAGAAATGACTTGTCATCCATATAATAAATTCTGCAAATTTCTGACTTCAGTCTCTGATTCTTCTTTTGCAACACATTGATTCTCATAAACAGAATATAGACAACAGCTTTGAGGGCCTTTCTAGTTGCAGTTTGTCCTAAATTAGACGAAAAATCCAGGGACTGAAAAACAGCAATGTGTCCTGTCTCATCAAAGCCAATAGAAAAATAACTTTGATCAGATCATATCACCCTCTCTTTTCCTCTTGCTATGAAATATTTGAATATGTATGTAGGTATGCATATATGTGTGTCTATGTACTTCTTAATATCATTTAGTATATCTTGAAGGCTCACAACATTGTAGGTACAACCTGGAACAGGAACATATGGCCTCTAAATTTCCCAACTTGCAGAATGGTTGCTTTAAAAAAATAATCAGGGGTCCCCTTAAAACAACCTCAAATCTTCACTGCTAAATGTAGATTGTCTGATCAGGGAAAGCTGATCTAAGAATTCATTCCAAGAAATACTTTGGAACCTTTCTTTCTCTTTAACAAACATAATGCCTTCCTAGCAACCCCCAGAGGATTCTTGGCTTCTAAGGACAGATTCTGAATTGGGAGCAAGGATGAAGTCAGAGGTAGTCATAAGAACATTAACTATCTCTATTTCTAAAATTCTTTACTGTTTACAACACACTTTTACAACAACCCTATGAGGTAGGCAGTGCAACTGGTTGTGGTAGTGTGTTTGATTTTTTAAAATCTTTATTGGACTTATGATTTTGTCAATATAGGGTTCTACAGGTGAGGTCCTTCTTCAATCAAAGCAGCTCAGCATCTTTGCTGTGATTTGAATTCTTGAAGAGTTACCTGGCCTGAAATGACTTGCCCAGGGCCACACAGCCAGTCCTAGTCAGAAGCTGGACTTTCACCCAAGGCTTCCTAACTCAGAGAACAATTCTCTATCCATTACACCGCTCTTCCTTATGAAAATATTATTCCTATATTTATTTTACAGATGAGGACATGGAGGCTCCAACAGATGAATTAACTTGTCCTGGGTCATATGACTAACAAGTGGTAAAGCCAAAACTTCAACCCAGATCTTTGAACTCCAAATCTGGTGTGATTCATACCAAGTTACCCTGTCTCTTTGCAAATTTAACTTTGGTTTCAACTCTGATTCAAGAAAAGATATGGCCCTTGATAATTAGATCAGGATCCGTTTTTAAGTCTTTTCCTTCCCAAACCCCTAACATAGGGCTATGCTCATACTAGGCATTTAATGAATAATTGTTAAATGAATGAATGATTCATATACAACTTCAAGGCATTTGCATAATAAGTTTCCTCCCTCTGTAGGAGGAAAGAAAATACAGATCTGACTCACAGTGATGCAATCCCTTTTAGTGGAGGTAGTCAAGATTGAGTATAGGTCCAAAGAAAAGATCACCAAGTTATCACTATCAGACCTGAACTTTCTACCATCAAAGCCTGCAGTTGAGTAAAAGTCTACCAGCCTCTTCCAGCAGAACAAGGAGTCTAATTCAGCAAATTCCCATCTCCCCCTCACAGTTAGCAGGAGGACCACCTCCGCCTGCCAGCTAGCCAGAGCTAAAAATAGCAGAGCACACAGTAGCTCCATCCAGACTTTAGGGATAAACAAAAAACTGAAGCAAAGCCAGCGGCGGGGAAGGGAGCTTGTCATTTCTAAATAAACACCATTACCCTTCTTGTTTCGCCATCTGATCTCTGGAGTGTTTTTCTGCCATTTTCCTCCCCTTAGTTCTTTTGCTTATGATCAGACCAAACTAACTGCATCTTAAACATAGAGCATTCAGAAACATGGAGGCTTCTTTTATACCAGGCAGAAGTTTGGGAAAAGAAACAAAATCATTTATATTTTAAAATTGCTGATCCTTCTCCCTACTGCCAGGAACTGGGTTTTAAATTTAAAATTTTCTCAACTCAATTCAATAGACAAACATGTTAGGCCCCTAATTTTTGCAAGTCCTTAATCTAAGTGATAGATGTAAGATGGTAGCAGGGAAGGGGGGAGAATCAGAAATACTCAATAAAATTTCACACTTGCTGAACTTCTGCTGAATGTAAAACCCTTCTGTGAGGGCTATTCAGCAGTTCACTTCCATCCAACAAATTTCTGTTCAGTGGCTACTATGTGCAAGGGCTTGAGCCAGGTCTGCCAAGTGATCTAGATTAAAAAAAAAATGTTCCTGCGTGTAGTCAAAGAAGGGAGATAATGATCAATTAGCCAGTATGATCAATCAATTGGTATTTATTGCATGTATAATATGCCAGGCACTGTGCTAAGTGGTGGGGATACAAAAGAGACAAAAGACAGTATCTACCCTCAAGGAGCTTAGAATCTAGTAGGGAGACAAGAGAAAACAAGTAAACAAATACACAAAACAAGCTATATATAGGGTAAACAGGAAATAATTAAGAGGGGTTGGAAAAAGCTTCCTGTAGAAGGTAGGATTTTAGTTGAGACTTAAAGGAAGCCAGAGAAAGTTAAATATGATAAATTCATAACAGTCACAAACAAAGTGCTTTATGTACAGATGAGGGAGAAACACTTGCTAACTTACAATGTCTAAATGTCAATAAGTAGAATATACTTCCCAAGTTAGAAAGAGGGATTGTTGGGTATGTGTCACAGGAAAAGGACGGATGCCTTTCATATAGTGGAAAGACACTGGTTTTGGAGCCAGACAACTTGGGTTTAAATCCTACTCGCATCACTTACCATTTCTATGGGTGGAACAAGTGACTTAACTCTTGGAGCCTTCGTTCTTCTAGGTGTAAAATGAGGGGCTTGGACTCTATGGTCTCTCAGGTGTGACTTCACTTCTAGATTTATGATCCTTGGACCATCCAAGAGCTCATCAAAGCAGCTTATCTTACCAGTTACAAGCATCCACCCCACTATCTTGACTCAGGGAACCTCATTTTCAATGTAAGTTCTTCATATATAATATTTCATTAGTTTATCACAGCTTTGACTGGTATTTTGCACCAACCAAGAATTTGCTCAAGGAGAAATTTCTAAATATAGATTAGTTTTAGCTTATGATTCCTTTTCCATTAAAATTCCTGTCCTCCTTTTCTAGTGACCCACAAGGAAATGCATGAACATTATAAGTTCAGTCTATTATTACTACATGAAATTGAAAAATAATAAAATAAAATATTGACACTCCCCAAACCTACTGCTAGATGCTCAGGTAAAAGCTTCAGATATCTTCTATGCCCAGAAAAAGCTACCACCTTGTTAATGACTGAGTTCATGTGTTTGTTCTTCCCAAAAGAATTACTAATGTGGCATGGACTCCCCACCCAATCAACCAACCAAGTTACCAGTCCTTGTAATTAGGCCAGCCTAGATGTTTTTATAGGTTTTAAGGAATTTATCCTTGTATCCTAAGTCAAAATCTCAGGAAGAATGGGAAGGAAACTTTTAATCAATAACCATTCTGGCTCCTGTACCCCTAAGTCTCCAGAACTCCAGTTGTGGTTAATATTACTCACTTCTGGGCAGTCTACTTTTTAGATAGATTAGATAGCTTCTATCTAACTCCCCCACATACACCCTTATTCCACCCTCCCTCTCCCAATGATTCATTGTCCTTGCCTGGATCTGTGCTTTTGCTCTTGATTTTTCCAGTGCCTGGAATGCCTTCTTCTCTATCCTTTTCTTATTGAAGTCATTCCCATTCTTAAAAGGCCAACTCAAATGCTACTGTCTCTTCCTTAAAGCATTCCTTGATGTTCCCCCAATCAAAAAACCCTCCTCAGAGCTCATATAGCTCTTTGTTTTGTGCATCTCTAATTCACCTCTATATTATTGCATGTTATTACTTTCTAAGTTTGCATCTTATGCCTAATTTGAGAGAAGGGACTTGTTTTCCCGGCACCAACATCTCTCTTATACATACTCCACAAAGATCTAAAAAAGGGTACCCAGAATTTTGCAGCACCTGAATTGGAATGCTCCAGGGAGGCCTGAAGTCTGTCAGTGCACTGTATTCAGGCATACCATGAGAAGTGGAAACCAACCATAGGAACACTGAAAATTAAGGACAGGACCAAACAGGGCCCAAAATCCCAATCCAAGAGTGTGGGAAGAGGTGGAGCCTGGCCCTGTAACAAAGTCCTAAAATAAAAACCAAGGCTGAAGATATGACTAAACAGAAGAAAACACAGAGCATAATAAAGAAGTATCTTAGAGATATCAAATGTTAAGAGACACCCAAGAGACAAATCCAGAAGAAAAGATCAGTTCCATAACAAGTACAAGCAGACCTTCTGAGGAAAAGGAAAAAAAGAAAGAAAAATGACTTTATCACAAGGACTAAAAGAGTAACTACAAAAATGAAGCCAGAAATTAAAAGTAAAACAAGTGCACTGGAGGAAAATTTGAAGGAGAAGAAATAGCTTAGAATGGAAGGTGGAAAACGTACCCAAGTAGGAGACACTTGGACAAACAGAACGGCGTAAGCAGCACTCAATGACTTTGAGAGAAGACAAGAAACATCAGAACAAAGTCAAAGATTGAAAAAATAGATTATGTAAGATATCTGTTGTTATCAAAAACAACTGACCTGGAAAACAAGTTGAGGGAAGATAACTTAATAATCTTAGAACTTCCTGAAAACCATAAGCAAGCCAAAAAAAAAGCATGAATATCTGTTTAAAGAAATCATAAAAGAAAACTGCTCTGTTCTATTAAAACAAGAGGACAAAGTGATAACAGAATTTACCAATAAGCTCCTTGTCAAAAGGCAAAAGACAAGGACTTGAGTATGGTATTGTTGCTGAGTATAGCCTTACAAAGAAAAGAAATACCTTCTTTAAAAAAAAAAGATTTCCAAGGATTCCTGATTTAAAAAAAAAAAAAAAAAAGCTGAGCTGAGCAGAAATTTTGAAATTCAAACACAGGAGCCAAGAGAAATCTACAAAGGTAAGTACATTTGAGCAACTGGAAGGCTATAAGGTGATGACCTGACACTTTAATAGGTACAGAGGAAACAATTATCCTTTTTAAAGCCCCCTCTGTCTTCAAGAACCAGAGAGAATTAGGAAAAATACATGTGGAAACTAACAGTAATTTGGTTGAATTCTGATGCTTTTAAGACAGGAAAGAAAAGGGAAGTAAAAAGAATACACATGGGAAGAAATGGAAAAGAAGGAGGAAGCATTTACTATTTCTCATAATTGGAGGTGCTTGAGAAGAAAAGTATACAAACCGCATGGAGGGAATAGCTATCTTCCAGTCAAGGAAAGATTGGGCACATGCATATTCTCTGTCTCTCTCTCTCTCTTTCTCTCTCTCTCTCTCTCTCTCTCTCTCTCTCTCTCACACACACACACACACACACACACACACACACACACACACACACACACGAGTGTGCAGTCATACATACACTACACACAAACACAAAGTTTGGTGTAAAAACATATTAGACTCATCTAGGAAACAGGCAGAGATGGGAGAAAGAAGGGGATTTAAGAGGAAGAATGGAGTGGGGAGGGTGGAAAATAGACATAGTTAAATCAAACCTCAACTTTGGAGGATGGATAGTTAAAGGGATATTAAAAGGAAAGAAAGATAAAGCAATAACCAATAAAAATGATCTTGGTGAGGTGAAGAGAGAAGGGGCCCTGGAGCTGGAGCAGACCACTTAAGTTACAGATTGCTTGCGTTAATCACACTCTCTCTTTTAGCACTTTCTTTTGTCACAAAAAAAACTGGGAGGCAAAATGTAAGAAGATATGATGGAAGGAAATCACAACCAATAATCATCATTCTGAACATGAAGGAAATGAAATCACTCATAAAACAAGAGGGGAGTGGAATGGATTAGGAAGCAGAATCTAGCGATATACTTTTTAGAAAAAACACACTTAAATCAGCATTTCGCACATAGTTAAAGTGAGTGGATGGAGCAGAACTTATTATGTCCCAGATAAACTCAAAAAGGCAAGAATAGTAATCAAGATCTCAGACAAGGGAATAGTAAAAATAGGCATGATTAAAAGAAATAAGCAGCAAAATCACATTACGCTTAAAGGCACAATGGATGATGAACTATCAATGCCCAATACATATGTTCTGCCTGGCATAGCATCTAAATAATTAAAGGAAAAGGTAAGTGAAATATAGAGAGAAATAATAAGTTTATAATAGGGACCTCAACATACCTAGTTTGGACCTAGAAAAATATGACCAAAAAAACCCAACAAACAAGAAATTAAGGACCTAAATAGAATTTTAGAATAGTTAGATATTAAAGATCTGTGGAAATTACTGAATGGGAAGAGAAAGGAACACACATATTGCTCAGCTCTGCTTAGTACTTTTAGAAAAACTGGCCATGTGTTAGGGTATAAACACCTCATCAACAAATGAAGAAGACAATTTTCCTTTTCTTTTTTTTAACATTCTTTTTTTATTTAGAGTTCTTTGTCTTCTTCCTACCCCTCCTCCACCCACTGAAAAGGTAAGCAATGTGGCACCCGTTATATATACCAAGTTGTGCAAAATATATTTTCATATTAGCCATGTTGCAAAAAAAAAGGCAAGAAAAAAAGTGGAAAAAATACTTGTCTCCACTCAGAATTCATCAATTCTCTCACTGGCGATAGATGACATTTTTAATCATTAGTCCTTCTGAATTATCTTAGATGATGGTACTTCTCACAGCCTTATAGTGAAAGATTTACAGTTCATCATTGTTATAGCATTACTGCATACAATGTTCTCCTGGTTCTGTTCACTTTACTTTGTATCAGTTCATGTAAGTCTTCTCAGGTTTTTCTCAATCTATGCTCCTTGTCATTTCTTATAACACAATAATATCCTATCACAATCATGTATCACTTGTTCAGCCATTCTCCAACTGATGGGCATCCCCTCAGTTTCCAGTACTTTGCCACCATGAAAAGTGTGGTGTTAAATATTTTTGTACCTAAAAATCATTTCCCTTTTTCTTTACTCCCTTTGAGATACAAACCAAGTAGTGGTATTTCTAAACCAAAGAGTATGCACAGTTTTAAAGTCCTTTGGGTATAGTTCCAAATTATTCTCATTGGACCAGTTCATAGTTCTATGAGCAGTGTACCAGTGTAGCTATTTTTCTCCACCCCCTCTGGAATTTCTCATTTTCCTTTTGTGTCATGTTAGCCAATCTGATAGATGTGAAGTGATACCTCAGAGTTGTTTTAATTTGCATTTCTCTAAATATTAGTGATTTTGAGCATTTTTTCATGTAACTATCAATAGCTTTGATTTCTAAAAAAAGAAATATTAAAAAATAATATTTTCCCATCATCCTGCACAAAATCAGCACTTAATAGTTTTGTAGGAAGTGTTTTATAGGCTTTAGAGGCAGAAGACACCAAAAGGATCATCTAATTCAACCCTCTCATTTTATAATTTAGGAAAATCCCTGCTGAGTTTCTAATATGTTAGAAAAATGTTACATATTACAGATAACTAAAATGCATAACTTCAGTTGATGAATGCAATGAAATTATAAGACAAAGTGTTATGTGACAGAATGTTATGATAGGAGAAAAGACTCCACTGATTAAGGGGATCAGGGAAGACTTCATGGAGGAGGTGTAATTTGAACTGAGCTTGAAAGAAAGAGTTGAAATTGAATAGTTAAATCAACCACAGTTCTAGAGATCTTATAATGATACATGCTACCTATCTCCAGATAGAAAAGTGATATACTCAGAGTGCAGATAGCAGCATTAAAAAAAAAAACATGGTCAATGCAGAAATTTGTTTTGATTGATTGTATATGTTTGTAATGAGTTTGGTTTTTCTTGCTTTCTCTATAGGGGAAGGGGAAGGGGAAGGTGAAACGAAGAGAATGCTGACCTGAAAATAAAGTAAAATTGAATATAAAACTTTTTTTAAAACTCAAAAAGACAAGTTCAATAGTTAAAGAAGAAAGAGGGGGTTTATAACAAGCATAAGGTATAGCTTGATCCAAGGCATAGAGGTGAGAAGGTAAATGACTTATTTGGGCATTAGAGTATAGACCACTTTGTCTGGAACACAGGATGCATTGAGGGTAGTAATATAAGTTTAACCACCAAGTAGTTTCACAGGAAGAAAGAGGAAGTGAGATTCTCGTGTTCGCCCAGACATTAAGTACTCCTGAATAATTCTGAGAAAAAGCCAATATCTTCTTTAGTTCTCCTAGTCGTGTAACCTTGGCATAATACAGTCTGCTCCTCACAGAAACTCATAGAACATGCCTAACTGTACATAGTGCTTTAATCTTCATATAGAAACAATAAAACCACACATAATAGAGTACCTACCACATGGCTATATACTTGAATATTCTACAGCTGGCTAGGCCTCCCTGTTGGTACATAGGCTGCTCCAAATCCAGAGTTCTAGTGAACATAAAGTTTGGTTTCTTTAACCCTCTCTGAAATTCTCCAGAAACCCCTTCATACTACAAGATCCCTTGAGCCTTGGAACTGGCACCTACCTCCGTACCTTCTGCGCTGAGGCTCCTCCCTCCTTTCCTCTGAGGAATTCCAGACATCTCTTCATTTCCCACCCAGATGCACTCTCTGGACTTCTCCATCACATAACCTTCTCTTTGCTGATTTTCAGCTCCCTTTTATGTGTCATCTTCCTCCATTAGATTGTGAGCTCCTTGAGGGCAGGGGCTATATTTTGCCTTTCTTGGTATGCATAATGCTTAGAACAGGGCCTGGTACATGGTAGGTGGCTAATAAATGTTTATTGACTGACTGACTGTGGGAAGCAAAGGTTTGACTCACAGCATTCCATGAAGTCAATCTTTAGGGGAAGATTCAGAAATTCTGGACCTGGGTCTAGCTATCTCCTTGAGTCATGAAGAATGAACTTGGAACCAAAGACAGATTGAAAATCCTGTAGTTTGTATTTTTCTGTTCAGTGTTCTATCATTGGCAGGGATCCCTGGCTGCTTCTTGATGTAGCTAACTCTCCATTCTGGGAGCAAGGATGTGGGCAAGGGTGGACCAGACTTGGAGAGAAATGATTCCTTCCGCATTTACCATGTTGGCCTCTTCTGTATCCCTTAGTCATTGACCTTATTCGTGGCACTTCTCTTTTGGCTTTCAAGCTCTTCTCTTACTCCCTTCCAAGCAGCCAAAGCTCTGCTATTTACCACAAAAGAGGAAAGCCTAAAGAGTTAGTGTTATATAAGATAAGCCTGGAAAGGTAGGATGGTACTATATTGGGCAATACCTTAAATATCAGAAAAACATAAACATCAATAATACCACAGCAACAACAATAAGTAGTATTGATAGTGCTATAAGGTTTGCAAAGCACTTTGCAAGTATCATTTCATTTTATCTTCTGTAAAGTAGGTATTATCATTCCAATTTTACAGACAAGGAAACTGAGTCAAATAATGGTTAAGTAACTTGTTTGTGGCTACATAGATTGTAAGTGATTGAGGCAGAATTTGAATTCAGGTTTTCTTATTCTTTTCCTATCCCCTGCACCACCTAGAATGGGGTCCTTGAAGATCTTTGAGCAGAGAATAACGTGACCAAATCTTTCCATAAGAAAGTTTATTCTGAAACTTGGAAAGACTTCCATGAATGGATGCTAAGTAAATTGAACAGAACCAGGAGAACATTGTACACAGTACAGCACCATTGTGTGATGACCAACTTTGACAGCCCTTCTCAGCAATGCAATGTTCTAAAACAATTCCAAAAAACTCATGATGGAACATGCTATCCACATCCAGAGAAAGATCTGTGGAGTCTGAATCCAGAATGAAGCATATTATTTTCTCTCGTATTTTTTTTTGTGGTTTTTTTCCCCTTTTGTTCTAATTCTTTTTTTACAACCATGACTAAAGTAGAAATATGTTTAATATGATTATACATGTATAGCTTGTTTTAGGTGGCATGTCATCTTGGGGAGGGAAGAGAAGGGGAAAAATTTGGAACTCAAAATCTTAGAAATGTGAATTTTGAAACTAAACATACATAGACAGACAGACAGACAGATAGATAGATAGATAGATAGATAGATAAGTAAATAGCTTATTCTGCTAGCTATATTGAGACAGATTGGAAAGGAGAGAGCATGCCAGCAGGAGACCCTACAGGAGGCTATTTCAATCTCTGGGTTATAATGAGAGCCTGTGGCAGTAGGAATGGAGAAGAATTGAGAGATTTGAGAGATGTCATAGCAGTAGACATGCCAGGACTTCGCAACTGATTAGATATTTAGAGAGGAGGGAAAGAGAACAGTTAAAGATAGTCTCACTATTGTAAACATGGAAGATTACATGAATCAGGATACCATGGACAGAAATAGGTTAAATGAAGTAAGGTAAAATACAAAGCTCATCTTTGGGCATATTATGATTAAGTGCCTGTGATATAGTTACACAAAGATACCCTAATGGTAGAAAAATGGGTCTGGAGCCCAGAAAAGAGTTAAGGGCTGGACGTAAAGATGGAGTATGATATAGTGAAAAGAACACTGGATCTGATGACAGAGAATCTGGGCTCCAATTCTGAGTCTACTGCATGCTATCTTGTGTGATTCTGTTTTTATACAAGAGAGATCACAGCCTCTCTGCGCCTCAGTCATTCCATCTGTAAAAATGAGAGTTGGAGCCACATTTCCTCCCAGCTCTAAATCCTATGGCCTTATTTAAATAATCAGTCAATACACATTTATCAAGTACCTGCAATGTGCAAGAAGACACTATAGTAGGCATTCAAAAAAGAAAAACAAAAATTAAATTTTTCCCTGCTTTCAAGGAGCTTCCATTCTGTAGAGGGAGTCAAGATATACAACACAAATATATATAATATAAAGACAAGATCATTTAAGAGAGGCTGTAGGCATTTGAGGAGATAGGAAGGAATCATAAAGAAGATTGTATTTAAGGTGATCATTCCAAGAAAATAGAGATTCTAAGAGGCAGAGGGTAATGATGGAAGCATTCCAAGCTTGGGGAATAGCCTGTATGGAGACAGATGGGAGATGGGGCAATACATGTGAGGAACATCAAAGCTAAATTTGATGGAGCAAAGATTGCATAAAAGGGAGGTAAAATTGGAAAGGTAGAATGGAGCCAGGTTATAAAGGACTTTATATGCCAAAGAGAAGAATGCATATTTGAGTCTAGAGGTCATGGGGAGCCACTAGATGTTATTGAGCAGGAGAATGACATGATCAGAACTGTATTTTAGAAATTTGGCAAATGAGTAGAGGATATATTGGAGAAAAGAGATATTTGAGGCAAGAAGAACATCTAGAAGACTGTTATAAAAGTCCAGGCAAATGGGGATGAGAGACTAAAGGATGATGGTGGCTGTGTGAGTGAAGAAAAGTGGACAACAGGAGAGATGTTTTGGAGATAGAAATAGCAACTGATTTGCTTTGTAGGGTGAGAGAGAACGAAGAAGGGAAGATAACTCCTGTGCTGTAAATGTGGATGACTAGAAGAGTGAAAAATTAGTAAAACCTGGAAGAGGAATAATTTTGCAAAGAGGTAGTATTTGGAAGTCTGAGCATGAATGAAAATACCAAGAAAGAGAGCAGAGGGGTAAAAGAAAAGTGAGGTCAAGGACAGACGCTAGAGAACACCCCTACATACCCTAAAGCCAGAAAGATATTAGGAGCCAATGAAGAAAATAGAGAAGTAAATTATGAAAGCAGGAGAAAAAGAGTGGAAATGGGATGTTGCTAAAGTCAATGGAGGAGGGGAAACCTAGTAAGAAGGAGACAAGATGATCTAGTAAATTCTCTTCTACAGCATGGGAGAATCTGGGAGCAAACAATTTGATTTGTCCCTGGACCCATGTGCCTGCTAATTCTACTGCGGATGGCCCTTCTCAGCAAGCTACTTTCAAAAAGGCAGCATTTGGCCTTTGTTAAATGCCCCAAATTGATGTTTCTTTGAAGCAGCTGCTGTTTCTGGCAAGTCTGAAAAGGACTAAGTCAGGAAAGTAACAGTATTAGAAGCAGAAAATCCTCATTGTGACAGGGAAACCATGGACAGCAGAGAACTAAATACTCTTTGAATTGTGGCTCTTTCACCTTTCCTAACACTCCTCTCTCCTCCACTTGCCACCTCTCAGTCAATCAATCACTATTTATTAATCACATATTATGTGCTAGGCACTGTGCTAAGTGCTGGAGATATGAAGAAAGGCAAAAGTCAATCTTTGTCCTTGACAAGCTCACAATCTGATTGGGAAGAAAATATGTAAACCACTATATACAGGACAACAAGATGTCCAAGATAATCTGGCCTCCTGACTGCATACCAAGGACCAGCTGAAAAATACAATATGCAGTAACAGGGCTTCAAAACTTAGAAAAGATTTAACCCTCTCAGCAACTAAGTAAAGAAAGAAGTGCAAATATTTTTACTCCCATTTTACAGATAAAAAAACAATGGCTCACGGAGGTAAAAAGAAATATACTATCATGCAACTAGTTGGAGCCCAAAATCATGTTTCTTGACTCCAAATCTGTCTCTCTTCTATAATAACTTGTAATACAAAACTCACTTTGAAAATGATAACTTTATTATCCTTTGCTTTTGTATCACTTATATTTTCCAATGTAATGACACTCTCCCAAAGAACCACCCTTTATAATAAATAATAAAAAAGGGCGAGGAAATTCAGCAAATCTAACCAACACATCAAAAGAGACTAATATTATATGCAGTGTTGCATACTCATAGTCCTCCACTTCTACAAAGAATCGGGGTAGGTACCTTCTCATGTCTTCTTGAGGGCCAACCTTAACCATTATAATTTCTCAATATTCAATTTGTATTAAGTGTTTTTCTTTCTATTTACATTGTTGTACTAATTTTTTCCTAATTTTGCTTACTTCATGGTAAGATCTAAGTCTTCCCATGCTTCTCTATATTCACTACATTTATAATTTCTTACAGCACAATAACATTTTATTCCATTTGTATATCACAATTTGTTAATGTGCAAATACTTGGTTTCTAATTCTTTACTTTTAAAAATGGTGCTGCTAAACACATTTTAGCACACGAGGCCTTTTTTTTGTCACTGATTTGCTTAGCAGTGGAATTTCTTGTCCAAAGGGTATTTCATTTTAGACCCTCTTCTCACATAATTCCAGATTTCTTTTCAGAATGGTTGAGTCAATTCAAAATTCTACCAATAATGCATGAGTGTGCTCATCTTTTCATAAGTCCTACAACATTAGTTATTCCCATCTTTTGGCAATTTGCTAGATTTGAGGTGAAATATAGAATCTACATAATCCAAGCTCCCAGACTCATTGGTATGGTACTCTCTTCTCATTGGTGGAGATCACCACAGCAGCTATGTGAAGGGCAGGATAGGGTTATTGAGAAGAGAAATCTAGTTCCTTCCATGTCTTTGGTTTCTCTTGTTTCCAGCTTTGAGAGGAAAGATGAACAATACCAACTCTACTTTGAGTTGCTGAAGGGATTAAAGGACTCTGGGAAGAGGCTGACATGAGAGAAGCTGGCAGTCTCCATTATGTCCCTATCCACAGCTTGCTGCTCTAAAAATTTTAGGGAATTTATTTTCCTTGGGTAAAATCTGGGACTCTCCCTTTGACTGAGCTATTTTAATCCCAGTGGTCTGCTGTATATTCTCATATATACTTTTCTAACTTCTGTTTTGCTATATATTTGGGTAAATAGATTTCTTTATTCTTTGCCTCTGTGTGTGTGTCCATTGTGGATCTGATATTTGATGGGAAGGAAGACTAGCCTTGGATATAGAGCTGGGGTGCAGGGTTCTTGTTCCCATTAGCAAATAGCTTTCAGGAATTTAGTTGAACCTGTAAGCCATATTCCCTTTGTTGTTTTTCATGCATGTCTGGCTCTTCCTGACCCCATTTGGGGTTTTCTTGACAAAGATACTGGAGTGGTTTGCTATTTCCTTCTCCAGCTCATTTTACAATCGAGAAAACTGAGGCAAACAGGGTTAAGTGACTTGATCAGGGTCACACAGCTAGTAAGTGTCCAAAGCCAGATTTAAACTCGTGAGGCTAAGTCTTCCTGACTTCAAGCCTGGCACTTTATCTGTTGTGTCACGTAGCTACCCAAATTCCTTCCAAATCTTCTCATATCCTTAACCGCTAGTCTGAATCCCTTCAAATCATCCCAGTTGTTTAATCATTTTTCAGTCATGTCTGATTCTTAGTGACCCTTTTTGGGGATTTCTTGGCAGAGATACTGGAGTGGTTTGGCATTTCCTTCTCCAGCTCATTTTACAGATGAGGAAACTGAAGCAAACAAGGTTAAGTGACTTGCCCAGGGTCACACAACTCATAAGTGTCTGAGGCCAGATTTGAACTCATGAAGATGAGTCTCCCTGACTCCAGGTCCAGAACTCTATCCACTATGCCACCTGGTTGCCCCACAAGGTCTCTTACACTAACAATATCTAAAGGAACAGATAGATATAATTCTAGTCTAGTACACCCTATGTCCTATGTCATCTCTGGACCCATCCTCCTACTTGCCCTTCTGGCAGAAATTAAAATCTCTCTTGGAGAAGGGGGTGAACAGTGCTATGGAAGAAAGTCTAGGGATATATCTATTCTGGCCTTCCTGTGAGCCTATACGGTGTTATCTAACTGGTCTGACCTATGTCTCTGTGATGCTCAGAATATGAGAGAAACTAACTTCTATACCTCTACCTTTTTCCCTTATGTAATAACCTGTGACTACCAATGTCCACCAACACTAAACAGTCCCTTTTATGACACTGAGGTTTGGAAGCTGAGAAGAGGGAAGTGATCCATCCAAGATCACAGAGGAAGTTAATAGCTGTACTAGCTATCTAGCCTAGGCCTCCTGTCTCTGAGCTCTGTTTTTTGTACTACACCACAATCAGCCCTCCAAGTCAGGGCACCGTTCCTCACCCTTCCTCTGTGCATTTCCTGGGGAAAGGGGTGGGGAAAGACATTTCTATTTGAGCAATTAGTTGGTTTTAAAACTTTTTTCTAATTTTGAAACACCAAAAAAGCATTTCCCATATACATAGTAGAACAGAAAAAAAAGAATTGAATTTGAAATGGCAAATCTCTACTATATACAGCTTGCTTTTCTTTTAAAGTATATTTAAAAAAATCAAAATGTGACTTGTCTGTAATTCCCTCTGATCTTCCTTCCATTTTCTTAATGCATTTTTTAAAAAACACTTCAATGACGTTCTTTTCTTTTCTTTTTTTTTTTCAACTCTAACTCTTGCCCTGCCCTCCAAATTGGGGGTGGGGGGATGGAACAAAAATTTTAAAACCTTTGTAAAAAAATGTGAATGGTTAAACAAAACCAATCTCCACATTGACTGCTTCTTAAAATATATGTCTCACTCTGACACCTGACACCATCACCACTCTGTCAGGAAGTGGGTAGCATGCTTTGTTATCAGTGCTATGGAATCATGAGGTGGCTAGATGGCACAGTGGGTGGAGCACTGGGCCTGGAGTCAGGAATATTTTATTCAAATCAGGCCTCAAATACTTAATAGTTAGTTGTATGATCTTGGGTAAGTCACTCTATTTGCCTCCATTTCCTTGCCTGTAAAATTGAGATAATAACAGTACCCACCTCCCAGGGTTGTTGTGAGGATAAAATAAGGTAATATTTATAATTAACTTAGCACAGTGCCCTGCACAGAGTAAAAGCTATTTCAATTCTAGCTGTTATTTTTATTAGCATGGTTACAACTGTGTAATGTGAGCAAGAACACGCCAAACAAATCAGACCATGTAAGAAGCATGATGTGGTGTAAAGGACCTGGTTTTGAAGTCACAGGATCTGAGTTCAAATGTAATATCTGTCACTTTCCCCGCCCCCCACTTAACTCCTCTCGAACTTCAACTTCCTCATCTGTAAAATGAAGGGGTTGGACAACACGGATCTCAAATTCTAGTCCTAAATCCTGTGATCCAGAGTTAAATTTCCAAGTCCCTTAATCCTTGACTCTGCCTATCCTGTGTTAAGAGAAGCATCCTCCTCCTCCCCCCTGCTCCTCCCTATGGCATTACTGTGGGCCTATTAATTTTCTCCTCCTTTTCCTCTTCCTCCTCTTCCCTCCCCATAGCAGGATAATAGCAAACATGAGATAAGCCTTGATGATCCAGGTGTTTTCAGGTCAGTGCTTCCTCCTGGGAAACCAAACCCTAGAACACCGCCAGCAAAGGAAAAATGACCATTCCCCCACAGTGTTTCTCCTGAGTTCCCCCTAGGTGAAGACTTTCCTCATCACCTTGCTAATTGCTTTTATCTGTTCTCAGGGCCATGCCAGAGCAGGTATTTCAGTTTCCAAAGGACTCCACACTAGCAAGATTCTTACCACCAAGTGGATCAGCTTAAAATGCAGAGACGCATGCATTCACTTTTTTTGGATAAGCCGTGTATTAGAAAGGGTCCTGGACTTGGGGTAAGACCTGTGTTTGAGGCCTCCCTCTGCCGCTAATCATATAAATGAATTTAGACCAGTCTCCTCAGTCTCTTCTGTAAAAGTAAGTGTAATAATCTCTGCCCTCACTAGGCTGTCGTGATGAACAAATGAGACAATGTAGGTGAAAATACTCTGCAAAGTATGTATTATTGTTAAGTCATTTTTCAGTCATGTCCAACTCTCTCTAACCCCTTTTGGGGTTTTCTTGGAAGAGATAGTGGAGTGGTTTGCTATTTCCTTCTCCAGCTTATTTTACAGATGAGGAATGTGAAGCAAACAGGGTTAAGTGACTTGCCTAGGGTCACACAACTAGTAAATGTCTGAGGTCAGATTTGAACTTAGGAAGATGAGTCTTCTTGACTCTAGACCCAGCACTCTATTCATTGTTCCAGTCCAGCTGCCCCTGCCAACTAGAAAGCTAGGTAAATGTTAAGTTATTATTAGAGATGTTGAGATGATGCAATGGATAGAGTGGCCTGGAATCAGGAAGACCTGAGCTCAAATCCCATCTCAGGTATTTGCTGGTTGTGTAGCCCTGGGCAAGCCATTTAAACTCTTTTTGCCTCAGTCTCCTTAACTATAAAATGAGGATAATTAGAGCTGACCTACCTTGGAGGGTTATTGTAACGGTCAAATGAGGTAATGTTGGTGAAGTATTGACACATAGTACGTGCTCTAGAAATGCTCATTCTTTTCCCCTCCCCCTTATTATCCCAATTCAGATTTGTCTTTTAGGGGCCTAGAAAAGTTACCATCAGGCATATTGGTTTTTGTACTTACTCCTGGATCAGCCATAGAAGTTAATAGGATTTGGAAGTAGCAGCTGATGCCTTGATAGGTGAAGAGACTGGTCTAAAATCACATGAGGTATTAAGTAATAAAATGAAGGATTTGGAGTGGTTGATCTGCTCCAAGTGATTCTTTCCAGCTTTGAATGCCAAGTGTTTTCTTACTTTAATTATCAATCAACACACCTTTCTTAAGCACTTACTATGTGCCAAGTACTGTGCTAGGCTCCAAGAATACAAAGACAAATGATAGAACTAGCTTTGCCTTCAAGGGATTTCCATTCCATAGGGAGAGACCATGTATACTACATGTACGTACATAAAGCATATACAAAGTTCTCTGAAACTCAACTCAGGGTTCTTTCTAGCTCTACCCTGCTGCTTCCCCATCTTGAACTGCCTCCCCACAGTTCTTCCCTTAATCTGCACCCAAACCCACTCTTCACAACAGACCAGTACTCTTGCTGTTATCAGAAAGACCAGGATCAGACCTCAGTATCCCTATTTGTAAAATGAGGGGATTCTTAACCTTTTATGTATGTGTCATGGACCTCTTTGACAATGTAATGGAATCTTTTCAGAGTAATGCTTTTTTTTAAATAATTGAAGGAAATGTTAAATTTTAGTTAGAAGTTAATAAAAATAAAGATGTAATTTTTATAAACCCATCCAAGTTCTCACAGTCTCTGAAAGTCATGGTCAATGAATATCACATTAAGAACCTCTGACCTAATTAATCTCTAAATTCATTTCCTCCCTGACATTCTATGAATTGAAATATTTGTCTTACCAGAGCGACAGCCTGGGGGAGGCTCTAGCTCATTTTGCAGACATGTGCCTACCCAGCAGGAGAAAATGAGCTGCTGTGAAGGGGAGGGAGGGAGGACTCAGGTAAATGCATATTGCATTAGGGATCTGTGGCAGGTTTGAGAACAATCTCCCCTGGTATCCTCTCCCAGCTCCTCTCCTCAAGGGAGTCACACAAAGAAAAACAGCTTCCAGAGGCGGAGGCAGCTGAGAGGGCAACCTTCAACTCCTAAATGTCAATTTAATGCCCCTTGGAAAAGGCCAGGCCCCGGGGGACAGGTCTGGTACTGACTGAAACCAAACCTGACCCCTGAAAGGACTCTGCATTCTCTCCCTCATCTCCCACTCCTCCAGATCCTGGTCTGATTCTGAACACCCGGCATAGTGCTTGGCGCATAGTTTGAGTTGATTGAGTTGAGTTGTTGATGTAACTGAGTAGGTGGTGGGGAAGTGGACAACTCTTTCTAGAAGCTTGACAATAAAAGAGGAAAGAAGGAGAGGTACAGGATGATCCCTTAGAAGTATGCTAGGGTCATTCAAGTTTTTAGATACAAGAAGTCTAAGCATGACAATACACTGGATTGACAACTTCCAAACTCTAATGGAGAAGAAGGTGTTATCATTTTTTGACTAATGATTTGTCATACTCCTTGAAGTCATTCTTCCAAACCTCCTTTTGTTTCCAGGCTGCAGTGCCTTTACCCATTCTCTCAGCCAAAGACTCACCCATTTTTTTACTGTGTAAATTGAGACCATCTATTATGAGCTACCTCATCTCCCCTACACCACACTTCTAAACCCCTGTCCCTCTCTACCTGTCCTCTCTTTTGCTCTAGCTTTGGAGGATGATCATTCTCTCAAGGTCTTTATTTGTGCCCTTGATCCCATTCCCTTCTGTCCCAGCTTTGAGCTTGCCACAGGAATCATTCCCTCCTTTTCTCTCTAATTTGCAATCTCTCTTCAGAGATTGCAACTTTCCCACTGCCTATGAACATACGCAGGTTTTCCCAATGTGTAAAAAGTCTTTGTCGTCAACCCTGGCATGCTTTCAAAGGATCATCTGATATCTCTCCCTACCATCTCCCATCCCCTCCTTTCCTTATGTGACCTTTTTGGACCTCTTAGGTTCAATTATCATCTCTATACAGGTAACCCCCAAATTTATGTATACAGCACAGAATTTCTGCCCTGAAGTCTAGTTCTACGTTGCCAACCCCCTGATCTCCCTCTCCCCTTAGATGTTCCATCAGCATCTCAATCTCAAAACGTTCTTCCTCAGCCTGGCCTTTCTACAAACTTTCCCATTTCTGCCTAGAGCACTTATACCCCTCCAGTCACCCAAGACAGTAACTTCAGAGTCATCTTCGGATGCTTCCCTCTTTCTCACTCCCCACATATTCAATCAGTAGTCAAATCTTGTCAAGTCTGTCTTCATAATATCTTTCATATTTATTTCCTTCGTCTCCATTTACATTCCCAAGCCTTCATCTCCTCTCAATGATTATAAAAGCCCTCTCACTGGTTCCCCTGCCTTCTCCAGTCCATCTCCACACAGCTGCCAAAAGAATGTTCCTAAGGCATAGGTCTGACCATACCACCTCCTTGCTCAAAAACCTTCTGGGTTTCCTTATTTCTCAGAAGATAAAATCTAAACATTTCCACCTGACATTTTAGGTCTTCAGTAGTCTGGATCTAACCTACCTTTACAGCCTTCTTCCACATTGCTGCCTTGCACACATTCAAAGTTCCTGCCAAACTGGATTACAAGTTGTTCCCTATATTGAACATGCTCCTTCCTGCCTCTGTGCATTCCCTGAAGACATTAATGATGTCTAAAGTATCTTCCCTGCTCCATGTTTTCCCTTTCAGAATTCCTGTCTTCCCTTTAGGTTCAGCTCAGGTGTTGTCTCTTAGGACACCTGCTCTGATTCTTCCTTCCCACTCCCACAGGGATGAATACTGTCCTCCCCCCCCAATAATGGTGTATTTACTGTGCAGCATGTGAGCTCATGGAAGGCTAGGAGCACTTCATTTTTTTGTCTTTTTAGCTTCAGCCCCTAGCACAATGTCTGAATGTCATCATCACACAAATGTTTGTTTGGTTAAATGAGATTGAGCCAAACTCAAATAGAAACAAGGGCCACCAAATCATGCATAAGGATCCCTGTGGGTCACATATTGACTTAGAAAACCACAAATTAATAGTATCTATGCTTTATTATGTCTTTATTTTGTTAAATATTTCCCAATAACATTTTAATCTAGTTCAGGTCACACTCCAGACTGTTGTGGGTCATGTGTCTGAAACATCTGATATGTATTCTTATCACAGAAGAAAATACTGAACCAGGCAGGGTTCTCATCTAAGCTTTAATCTTGGTTCTGCCACTAACTCAACCTAGTGAGCTTGGGCAAGTCACCTTCTTCTCCTGGGACTTCCTAAAATGGAGAAAAGGAAGGGCTTAGAGTAGAAATTCCTTAATGTCTCCGTTAGCACCAACATTTTTAGATTCTGTGACCCAGAGTCTAGTCTATCCTTAAATCTTGGCTCTGTCATTTACTAGCTTCATGTCTTTGTAAGGAGATGAGATGAGATGTTCACTAAGGTCCATCCCAACTCTAAATTCATGATCCACTGAGTCTGTGATTCTGTACTTTCTGCAAACAAAAAGAGTTGAAATAACTATCCCTAGCATACAGTAAGTGTTTAATAAATATTTCGTCTATCTCTCTATGTTACCAGGATGCTATGAGAAACACACATTGTAAACTATTAACTGCTATAGAAATAGATTATTGTTGCTGCTGCTGTGTAGCAGAGTATTTTCTGGGGATGGGGGCAGGAAAACTCAGAGAGCTCTTTTTTGAAGAGGAAGAGCTGCTATTCAAGTAGATGATCCAAAAATAGTAAGAAAATAGGGTCACAGGCTACTTTGCATCCATTACTCTATCCATTAAATGATAGAATGTAAACTCTTTGAGGTCAAGGTGTGTTTCGTTTTTGTTTTTGCATCCCTGGCATCTAGCACAATGCCTGCTCAAGTGGCGCTTAATAAATGTTTGCTGATTGATTGACTGATGAATCTCACATGATTGTCACTGTGAAGTATTTAGTGCAATATTGTTATTCCCATCTACAGATTAGGAAACCAAGATGGAGAGAGGATAGGAGATTTTTTCCAAGGGTTCCATAGCGAGTAAGAGGCAGAGTTTGGACTAGAACTGAATTGTCTGACACTGATGGGACAGGAGCGGGTGTGGGGGGAAGAAAAGAAAGGAATAAGCATTTATATAGCATCTACTAGGGAGACTGGGTGGTGTAGTGGATAGAGTACCAGTCTTGTACTTAGGAAGACTCGTCTTTCTGAGTTCGAATCTGGCCTCAGACACTTACTAGTTATATGACCCTGGGCAAGTCACTTCATCCTGTTCACATCATTTTCCTCATCCATAAAATGAGCTGGAGAAGGAAATAGCAAACTATTCCAATATCTTTTGCCAAGAAAACCCTCAATGAAGTCATGAAAAGTCAATCACAACTAAAGAACAACAACATAGCACCTACTATGTGCCAGGTACCGTACTAAGTACTTCTACAAATATTATTTCATCCTCATGGCAGTCTTGCAAGGTAAGTGCTATTATTATTTCCATTTTACAACTGAGGAAACTGAGGGAAATGGTGGTTAAGTGACTTGTCCAGGATCACATGGCTAGTAGGGGTTCGAGGCTGGATTTGAACTTGGAGCATCTTGATTCCAGGCTTAGAACTTCATCCATTTCACCATCTAGCTACCCTAGACCTGTTAGTTCCAGAACATTATT
Organism: Potorous gilbertii; assembly: GCA_028658325.1. Classification (NCBI taxonomy): domain Eukaryota; kingdom Metazoa; phylum Chordata; class Mammalia; order Diprotodontia; family Potoroidae; genus Potorous; species Potorous gilbertii. The sequence continues at coordinate 337,053,975 of CM053769.1, read as the reverse complement.
ATACTAGCTCAAGCATATTTTGTACATGGAATTCCAGACATCATTAAAATTTGGAGACTCTAAATTCGATATCTCTTTAAGGGGTTATAATCGAGAGGTTGATTCTTTAATGGATATTATGGTTTCCTTATGCTGATAAATCACATCCTAATTCTGCCCAGCTAGTGCCATTAATAAACAAAAATGTAAAAATTGCCTGACAGTGTAACTGAGGGTCTGTCTTTGTTTTTCATTCTGCCACTTAATGAAAACAATAGATCCAATCTGTTGCTGGCTTAATTTTGCACATGAATCTTTTCAAGTGTGTATTATACATATTATTTGAAGTTCATGTGTTGTAACAGAACAAACACTGAACTTAGAATCAGAAGGTCTGGTTTTGAGTCTTGGTTCTTTCATTACTGATTTTACACATGAGGAAACTGATGACCAGGAGGATTAAGGGATGTTCTCAAATTCACACAGCTAATAAGCTATAGAGTCAGCATGTAAAGTCCTTTTATAGTCTGAGTTTCAATTTCAAATGGGGGTTCACAGGAATTTACAAGGAAATGGCAAACCACTCCTACCATGGTCACCATGGTGGCCGTCCAGTCCAACCCACAGACAGCAGGAAACACCACATAATATCCCTTACAGGTGTTTGTCCATCCTCTGCTTGAAGTCCTCCAAAGAGGTGGAAACCCACCAAATTCCAAGGGATCCCATCCCACTTTGGACAGCTCTCGTAGTGTAGTTTTTCTTAACATTGAGGCTCAATCTGCTTCTTGGAAACTCCTATCTTTTGCTCCTGATTCTGGCCTTTGGGACCAAATAGATCCCTCCTCCATATGAGATTCCTTAAAATACTTAGACATGGTGCTCACATCCCTAACACTCCTCTTTTCCAGGATACCCATGCCCACCTCCTTCAACAGAACTTCTAGACACACTTCAGTCTATCAGTAATCTTTTTAAACTGTGGTGCCCAGGACTGAACACAATACTCCAGATGAAGTCAGGTCAGGGCTGAGTATAGTGGGACAATCACCTCCTTATTCCAGAAAGCTGTGCTTCTTTTAATGCAGTCCAAGAATGCATTAGCTTTTTTGGCAGTCACACCACACTGCTGACTCATATTGAGCTTGCAGCCCATTAAAACCCCAGGTCTTTTTCAGAACAAGTGCTGTCTAATACCTCCTCCATTTTACTCTGGTAAAATTGATTTTTTTGTTCCGAAGCATATTTATTCCAATTGAATTTCATTTTATTAGATGTACTATCTTGTCAAGATCCTTTTGGACCCTGACTATTTATTGTCCAGTGTGTTAGCTGTCTCTCTCAAATTTGTATCATCAATAAATTTGGGGACCATGTTATCTATGCTTTTATCCAAGTCATTGATAAAAATCTTATACAATCTAGGAACCAGTCCAGATCCCTGGGCACTCCAGTGGAGACATCTTGTCATGTTGACACTGATCCATTTACAACTACTCTGAGTCCAGTCATCAAACCGGCTCTGAATCCATCAAATTGTGTTGCCATCTAACCCACATCATTCCATTTTCTCTGCAAAAATAGAAGGAGATACTGTCAAAAAACCTTCTCCAAGGTCTATGTAAAGTATATGCAATGCATTTACTTCATCTACTAGTTTAGTAAACCTGTCAAAAAAGGAAATGAGATTAGTCTGGTATGACTTCTTCCTGAGGAAGCCACTTCCCTTTCTTGATAGTCATCAACCATCTCTTTAAAGATTTATTCTAGAAATTTCCCAGGAATCCAAGTCAATTTTACTGCCTATATAGTTGATTGCTTTTGTTTTCTTCCCTCTTTGATAATCTAGAGAATATTTGCCTTTCTCTAATCTTACTATATTTCTCCATTTCCTTTCAATTTTCTTTTTAAAAATGTCTTAGCTTAAAACCAAAAAAAATAATAATAATTTCCATGCACACAGCAGAACACAGAAAAGGGGACTCTACGTGAAATTGTTACTCCTCTTTTTACACCACTTCCTTTTCAAAAATATACATAAAAACCCTACAGGATGCTTTCAAAACCATCCTGCTTGTGCCTATGACATTCTCTTATAATAACCCTTTTTTTGGCCATCACTATGACTAACCTGCTATTCCTCAAATACCCTCTTTCCCATTGACCTACAGAAAGAAATGAAAAAGGAACATTGTAATGAATATGCTTTAGTTAAGCAAAACAAATCCACACATTGACTAAGTCCAAAAATATATGCACCTTGTGTCCCTCACTTCTCTGTTAGGAGATGACTACCATTTCATTTCAGGTCCTCTTATGATGATTAATCATTGCTTTGATTAGAATTCTTAAGTCCTTCAAAGTCACTTTTTCTTGATGATGTCCGTGGATAAATTGTTCTCCTGGTTCTGTACACCTCATTCTGTCCATTCATACTGCCCAGGATCCTCTGAAGTTCTCTCTTTCATCATTTTCTGCTGCCTAACTCCATTACACTCCTACCACACAGCTTGTTTAGTTTCCAATTGCCCAAGACAATCTAATTTCATCTTTCTTCAAGAGCCTTTATCTGATGGTTTATCCTCCACTTGATTTCTTCTAGGTATTCGTGTAGTCCAGCAGCTAGATGGTACAGTGGATAGAGCAGCAGGCATGGAGCCAGGACGACCTGAGCTCAAATTCAGCCTCAGCCACTTACTGGCTATATGACCCTGAGCAAGTCACTTAACCTTGGTTTACTTCAGTTTCCTCGATTATAAAATGAGGATAATAGTAGTCCCTACTTCCCAGATTTGTGAGGATACAAGGAGATAATGTTTGTAAAGCTCTTAGCATGGAGTAGGCACTGTATATACATATATATATATATATATATATATATATATATGTGTGTGTGTGTGTGTGTGTGTGTGTGTGTGTATATATATATATATATATATATATTGTTGTTATTATTCCTTGGGCAAAGCCCATTTTTTCTTTGAGTCTCTGCTTGCTGTTGTTATGAAATTGGATTTGTAATAATTTTTGAATATTGTATTTTCTTTGGATTTGTATTTTCTTTGTTTCCTTCTGAATTTCTCCTGAATTACAGTCTTGTCACAAAAGCCAATAAAAAGTGCTGTACTTTTGGGTGGCATTGCTGGCTTTGCTTGATCTTGCCCTGGGTCCCCTGGGTTCTTGCGATGACTTTCATCTTCCCTCAGTTTTTGAGATTCAGAACACGAGATCTTCAGAGCTGCCTCTCACCTTTCAGGACAGTGTTAGAGACCTCAGAGCCTTTTCACCTGTCTGACCTAGTCTAAGCACCATGGCCCCTTGATGCTTGTCCCTGAGCTAGTTGGCACCTGCTGCTGAGAGTTTTCAAGGTCCCCATCCTGAGACTTTCTAACCCTCTGGCGCTTTCTCAGGTGAGCCTACCACTCTTAAAAATTATCTCTCCCATTTTTTTCCCCATTCTCATCTCCCCAACCAGGAACAATTTTTTTCACAAAAAGTCTCACGGCAAATGAGCATAATCCGGCAAGACAAATCCCCACATTGGTCATGTCCAAAAATGCAAGTCTCTGGATTCTGGTTTTTAAGTGCCAGCAGGTGGGTGGCATGATTCATCTGCAATCTTTTGCACATGTCATTTATAACTGGAGTTGGCCATTCTTGCTTCCTCCAGACAGAACCTTGAAGAATGTCCTGTCTCCAGTCCCACTAGTATGCGTTTTGCTGGAAAGGTTCCCTTTCCTATGACCTGCAAGCTCCCGGCTGACTTTCTGTGCGGTTCTCAGGTAGAAGAGGCCGTTATAGTTTCTCATTGGATTCTTGATCATTATTGGATCTGGTCCAAATGTTGGGGTTTTGCTGGAGTAGGTGAGTGAGAGCTGGGAGATCTCCCATCCCAGCGTCCATCTTGGCAGAGACACCTCTCCTATTTTCCATGATCTTTTATATGTTACTCATAGTGGTTTATTAATGACACAAACCAGTTTTTTCGGTATTTGGGCATGTAGCTGATGAGCCAGATGACACGCATTCTTTAAGAGCAACTATTTACTTTCTTATTATCCCTTTACTTATCTTGGGCATTAACTCCTTTGTGTGTGTGTTCATCCTTCCTTGCTGAAGGAGACCAGGCCATCAGAGAATTGATGACATGACTTGCACTTGACTTTGTTTTGAGTGAGGGAGGGCTGTGCAGGTCATCAGCCTCACTTCTCCTCCAGAGCCATCTGAATCCAGTGACCAGATATTCATCAGGATGACTGGAGATGACCCAGGATGAGGCAATTGGAGTTAAATGACTTGCCCAAGGTCACACAGCTAGTGAGTGTCAAGTGTCTGCACCAACTAGCTGCCCCTACTCCTTTGTAGTCATTTCCAATATAAAGACCAGTCCCCTTAGCAGAGAAAACAAAAGCGAAATAAGAATTGAGCTGCTCTGCTTTCTCACAGTTATCATTGTCCCATTTGGGGCAGCTAGGTGGTACAGTGGATGGAGCACCAGTACAGAATTCAGGAGGACCTGAGCTCAAATCTCACCTCCTACACTTGACACTCACTAGCTGTGTGACCTTGGGCAAGTCACTTAACTCCAATTGCCTCATCCTGGGTCATCTCCAGTCATCCTGATGAATATACATGGTCACTGGATTCAGATGACTCTGGAGGAGAAGTGAGGCTGATGACCTGAACAGCCGTCCCTCACTCAAAACAAAGTCAAGTGCAAGTCATGTCATCATTTCTCTAATGGCATGGTCTTCTTCAGCAACGAAAGATGAGCACACATTGTCCCATCTACTAATCTATCGGGTTTTTTTTCAATCCTCCTCTTTTTCTCCTAATATAGCTTCTTTTAAAACCCACTCTTTTTGCTGTCCTTAGCATCCATCACTAGTGTCATTTTTCTGAGTTTTATCACTTCTGACACTATTTTTACAGCACCACACTAAACTTATATCCAGCATCTGTTACCTACATCCTTGCTTCAATTTTTTATACTTTTTAAAAAAATATCTAAATTCTTCAATGAGTTCCCCAAGTATTCAAATAAGACCCTCTGGATAAATCCCCTTTTTCTTCCTCATTGGAACTGTTTCCCTTTGTGACTTTAGAATGTCATTCTTTTCAATATTCCATCCTTCCAGGACTGACTTTCCCTGAGGTATTTTAACCAATGATATCCTATCTATCTTTTCCTTGAGTCCTTAGACATCTGGTTTCCCAAAGTTTTGGGTGCATGGAAATTACCTTAATTTTCTCTCCTCCATCACAGATTCTTCCTCTGAGGTTTTCCACCATTTCCATCCTAGCAACCAATTCCTCCCTGTTACTGAGAATCAGATTTAATATTAAATTCCCCTCATTTTGGTTTTTCCACCTTTTTAAAAATGAAATTATCAGTAAGGGAAATTTGGAAGTTTTTAGTGATGAAGAGAGAGAGAGACACAGAGAGACAGAGAGATGGATACAGAGAGAGAGAGAAAGAAACACATGATAGTGTAATGCACAAGCCTTTCATCTCCCACTTTCTGCCCAAGTAGTAGTAAACTGCAGTGACAAAATAATTTTTGTTTCTCTGACCTTATCCCAAATACTCTCTGTCACAGTTCTCCTCTATGTTTCCTGGATTTGCTTATATAAGTATAGTTTATTAATATACAATGCTACCCCCCTCACTCAAAACAAAGTCAAGCGCAAGTCATGTCATCATTTCTCCGATGAGGAGTAAGATATACCCATCCAGAGCCATGGCCTAGTTCTATGTTTCTTCTTACCAATTTCAGTGATAATTATGATCAAATTTGTCTCCTTGAATTAGAACTTCTAGCTCTTCTCATTTGTTGTCTATACTTCTGGAATCTGTGTATAGATTTCTGATGTCATGGATTTTGTTACTCATTCCTTTTGGATTTTGTTTCCTATGAACTTTTTGTGCCTAAACTGATATTCTTCCTTCTTTGTAGACACTCTATGGTATATAATCTGAGGGACACACATAGGTAGACTTCTCCCACCTCTATACTTTTTTGGTTTAAAGCTCACTTGATTACATTTGTAAGATACCCAGCAAATAAATTCATAGGTATTTGTTGAGTATACTCCATCTCTGACCAGGAATCTGTCATTCCTAAATTTTAAGTCATAGTGTGGAATCCTAATGGTCCTAATCTCATTCTTAGACACCGTCTTCTTAGTCAAATACTCACTTCCCAAATTAATTTTCCTCTTTGGTGTGCCTTTCCTCTTGTGGGGAACAGTGAGGAAAAAACAAGTATGCCTCCTATCTCTTCAGTTTCTCATCCAAGACTTCATAAAATGGCAACACTTTTTAGTATCCTTCTGGCAGTGTCATCTACACTAACTTGAATCATCAGAATGAAAAAAATGAATGAATAAGCATTTATTAAACACTTACTATGTACAAAGCACTATGCTAAGCACTAAGGATGGAAGTGGAAAAGCAAAACAGTCCCTGCTTTCAAGGACCTTATACCCTGAAATGGGGAGACAATGTATAGAGAAAATTTCTACTGCAAGACAAATTGAAAGGTCTAGTGGGCCTTAGGGTTCATTGGCAAAACAGATGTCGATGCATATTCTATGATATCATTTCCATTGATAAAAATGTTTTTTTAATATTCAACTGGTCAACAAAGCCAAGAACTTTGGTAGCAAGAATTTTCTTTTCTGGATCTTCAGTAGCTGAGGTTTCAGAGGTGAGGTAGTACAGGCTGAAGCACCTGTGAGGCAATTGCCAGGCTGCAACTCCACAAAAGTTGCTCTATTCTCAAATGGCTACTGGGGCCATGCTAGAAGCAAGACTAGTGATCTAAGAGACACTGATATTCCCAAAGTTCTTGGATTCTGGGTCCTGAGTTTTTCTCCATGGTAATCTAAGGGAAGGTGATGGTCAAGGTGTCAGCAGTGGTTTGACCCACCTGGTACATACTGTCAAAATCACAATGCCTTGCCTTGCTGTTTCAACTAGGATGATTTGCCTATCCCATTGACAGTTGTTAATGGTGGAAGGGGTGGGGATCCCTTTTCCCCAGGGTTTGCCTGTTTGGATTATGGCTGTAGAAAGTAAGCTAGAGGCAGGGCCCGTGATCTGGAGCTGAGATGTCAGATGCATAGTCTATAGGTGACATGTGGCCCCACAGCATTTCTCAGTGTGGCCCAAACCAGACTAAAATGTAGTTCCTATCTGATTTTAATGAGTTTATATATACATTTTTAAAAAATGTGTGGTTTTTATGCATTCTTCAGGGTTATAATAAAGGTTATAAGCTGCAGCTTATTATGTTTTATTGGCTCCTCTCCTCTATTTGAGTTTGACACCATTGATCTGGAGGATAGCTGTCATCCATTTTGATTAATTTTTAAGAGCAGGACTGATTTAGGTCCATATTCTATTAGTTCAAGTTTAATATTGGGATGAAATGAGTTTGGTCTCTTACCTCACTGAATGGTTAAGAAAAGGAAGTTTATTTAGCCCTGACAAAGAAAGGATGTTCAACAGAGATAAAGTAGCACTTAGCTTATCCAGACATGCACCTCTCTGCATTGCCACCAACCTCCATGTAGAAATATGGCTCCTCAGCAAGAGGAAAGTGAGGTAATTCAAGTGGTCTTGGAGTATCTACCAAGTCTGAAGGACCCCAACCTCACATGGATGAGCCTTTTCATGCCCTTAATTCACCAGGAAATCATGTCAATAAGGCCAGGGGCAACCAGCGTCTTGTATCCAGCATCTTGATAGAATTTAATAAAGGTAAACCATGGTGCAGATTTCTGAGCTTGTCTAGTTTATTATCAGGGCATGAACCTGTTAATAAAGTGGATCAAACCTATGTTAGATCAGTGATCCAAAAGAGGAGGTATAGCTCCTTTTTATAAACATAGAACAAAGAACAGAAAGGGGTAGGTGAGGAAAATAATACAATTGGTTACAGGGCTGGCAGTATCATGGGTTTGAGGATCACATGATTGGTCAGAAATTTGGAGTAAGAGACTGGCAACAACCCCTTTCCCCTCTCCTATGACTAAGAAATGTTTATTATTTAAATCCATTTGAAATGTTAGAGGGAGAGGACCAGACTTCTTTGAATAACAAACAAGTCATCCTTGAAGGATAACTTGATGCTATTAAGATACTAGATGAGACTGGTATCCATCTGCATCCCTTAAGGATAACAAATTTCCTTGAGGCAGAATAGGATAGTGATTAGCAGAACTGAACTTTTAAACAGCTCTTAGGCAAAGAGACAAAAAATGTGGCTTGAGCAATCACACAAAATGGGGCAATAATATAGAATAGGATCGATTATAAAATAATATAGAATCAATTTAACTTCTTCACAGAAAGGAAGCTTGAACTTTGCCCTACTCCAAACCAATCAAGTCCTTGGGTTGTTTTTTTTTTTTCATCTTTTAGGGGGAAACTAGCTTATTATGTGGGGGAAGGAGAACCTTGGTTGGTTCTATTACATAAGTCTTGGAAGTTTTCTTGTATGATTCGGATTCATGCTTCAACAAGACAGCAAACCACTATTGTTGTCAGTTTGAGAAATCGCTGTTTCCACATTTTGACTGATACTTTCAGCCTTGTTTTTCATACTTCATATCTAAACATGTCTTAATAACTTGACAGCCTCATTCAGCTAAGCCTCAACAACAATTCCACAGCTCCACCCACTCCTCTTCAGCCTCGCATCAATCTCCTTTCTCTTTCATCATTTTGCCCCACCCACCAATCTCACTCTCCCAATTTGCCTTACCTACTGGCACAGGGTAGGGTACCCACATCAGAGAAGTGCTGTGCTCTATGAACAAAGCAGAAATGAAACAGGTCAAAGGAAACACAAGATACGCAAATTTAGAGAATCCACCCCACATGTTTATGGACTATTTGTGCCTGACCTGAGCTACAGCATTCTGAGCTTTTATTGTTTTGATCAGCCATAGTTGGACACACTGAAACTTGACTCTAGCATAGTGACATCATTTTGGTCCTCTTTGAGAACCAAGACGACCACAAAAACCTACTAATTGTTCCATTATCTTTCATTGTGCCTTGACTTATCAGCCACCTTCTCCTTTTTCTTCTTGATGTTCTACTTTCCTCTTCAAAATCCTTTCTTTATTCTTCCTCAATCCTTTTAAACTCTCTTTAATTGTCTTTGATTTTGGTCTTCTTTCCCCTCAAGATTGAACTTAAATTTGGACATTATTCTCCTTTAAATTTTCCTCCATTTTTACTAATTTTATTCTCTCCAAATTCAGCCTCTAACCGATTTACTATCTGGTGAGGAGAGACAACATATACTTAGATAGACATATGTAATATTTACATAAAATGGATACAAGATTATTGGGGAGGGGAGGTGGAAGGGGGCAAACAACTATGGAGGAAGGGTGCAGAGATCAATAAAGGTTTCATATAGAAGGTGGTATTTGAGTTAAGCTTGGAAGGGTATTAGAGGTTCTAAGAGGTAAAGGGGAGGAGGAAGTGCATTCTAGACATGGAGGACAGCCCCACATAAGCTAGGATGGGAGCATAGAGATTGTAAATAAAGTTCACAGAGTGAGGTATTATAAGAAGACCATTGTGGCTACAGAATAAAAGTAATAGCTCACATATAGAGAATTCTTTTCAAAAAAGCACTTTCCTTACATAATAGTAGGAAGAAGGCAGCACAAATATTATTTCCCCTATTTTACAGATAAGGAAACTGAGGCCTAGACAGACTGCGGGATTAACTCAAGGTCATATGGCTAGTCAGTGGGAGAGCTGGACCTTGCCTTAAGTATCCTTGGTCTAACATATTTTCTTCTATATTACCCTGCCTTTCTCACTCCTTGTATTATCTGTCTCACTAAAGATCTGGAAGGACAGAATGAGAAATCAGAAGTATTCTAGAAGCCCCAGGAGTTGGTTATTACATTTTCAATGTGACCATTCACACCTTGGAAATCAGCAAATGCTACAAATTTGATTTATCCATTTGTTGATTGTCTAGATTTAAGAAAGTAATGGAGAAAATGTTAATAATGAAGATTAAACTTAAAAGGGTTTTTTTTGGAGAGCTGGTTGTTAAACATTTACCAGCATACCCCTGAATGTAATTCTGTATTTAAAGGGTTTTTTTAGGTGAACAAATATGCTGTGAATATAGAGTTCCTAATTCTCAGCAAATAGTAGGCAATTGGGATATGGTGAGTAATAGCCTATTTACAATATAAAGGGAATGAAGAAGGTCAGGGAGCTTTAACCCTGACAGGCTATTAACATTTTAATAGGATTTGTCTGATACTTGTCCCAGGAGAACCCAGGAGCTGACAAAATGTAGACTATTAACAACATGGTCCCAGTAGGGGCACTGAGTTTGCATTTTATACTGTATTCCAGCCCTTAAATTGCCCCATGACCACAACTTGACAAGCAGCTCTCATGGGAATCTTAACAATTGTAATTAAGACCTACCGTGTCTTCTACACTACCCAGATCAAATGGCTGGTGCTTCTCTATATATGTTGGCTCCTCCCTATTAGAATATAAGATCTTTGAGGGAAGGAATTATCTTTGTTTTTGCCTTTTTATCTGCAGTGAGTAAATAAATTCATTCAACAAATGGCTCATGACCATCAATTCCATACTCTCATTTCTATCTGTGCAAGGAGAAAGGAATTCTAGACCCAGCTCTGCTTACCTTTGGCTGTCTGACCTTGGACAGTTCCCCTCAGGGTCTTCATTTTCTGTAAAATGAAAAGGCTAAAACAGATTAACTTTAAGGTCTCTTTTACAGCAACTAGGAGGCTCTGGAATCAGGAGAACCTGAGTTCAAATCCAGCCTCAGACACTTACTAGCAGTATGGCAAATCACTTAACCCTGTTTGCCTCAGTTCCTCCTCTATAAAATAAACTGGAGAAGAAAATGGCAAACCACTCTAGTATCTTTGCCAAGAAAACTCCAAATGGGGCCACGAAGAGCTGGACTTCACTGAAATAACACAACAAACAAGGTCTAGGCAGTAGTGCTACCCCAGGTAGTATGCTGGTAAATGTTTAACAATCTTTTTTTCTGAAAACTCACAACAGATTTTATAATTTAATCTGCATTATTAACATTTTATCCATCACTTTCTTAAGACTAGACAATAAATAAAATAATAAACCAAACCCTATTTTCTAGCGTATACTAATTTCTGATGAATTTCTGAGGTATAAGTGCTCACACTAAAGTTTTAACCATCATCTTTCAAGCTGGCATCAGAACACCTCTGCTTCTAGGTCTAACTTTTTGTATTCTGAATTCCCTTCCAGATTTAATCTAACAGCCTCTCAGAGTTGCAAGGGACTTCAAAAGTCTTCTAGTTGAAACTGAACCTAATTTTAAGGCCCCCTCTACAATATCCAATCTTGGTTCTCTAGTGAGGGAAAAACATCATCTCCCAAGACAGCTGACTGAACTTATATATAGATTTAAATGTTAGGAAATTTTCCCTTCACACAGCCAAAATCTACCCCTCTGTAACTTCTGCAGATTTCTCCTAATCTTTCAAGTGAACAAATCTAATCTCCCTTACACTTTCAAATTCCCTTATATGCATTCAAATACTCGGAGGCAGCTATCATGTCCTCCTAAGTCATCTTTTTTGCAGATTTTTTCCAGAAATCAATCCTCACATGACATGATCTCAACATCTGGGCAATGGTGGTGAAAGGAGAAAGAGAGAGAGATAGTGGACCAGAAGCTCAATTGATAGAATTCAGCACTATGATATGGCAGTCAAAACAATAATGCAACTATAAGCTGCATGGAAGAAAGGTGATAGTCCCACTCTGCTCTAATGAGGGCACATATGGAAGTATTGTGTTCACCTACAGATTTCTCATCTTTGGAAGGTCATTGATAAGCTGAGAAACCTCCAGAGAACACTCAGATTCAAAGCCATGACCCAAATCCACAAGAAGTCACCAGGATAGTGAAGGGTCCTGAATTTGGTAACAAACACCTGGCTTCTTCCCCATCATTACTTGGCACATTCGTGTCTAGGCAGTTGAGGTCATGGATCACATTTCTGGTTCTTTCTTACATTTTTTTGTCTCCTGTTATCTCTTTTCCTAGTATTCTTATGCTATACCTACTCTACGGTATCTAGCTTAATAAATATATGTAGTTTATTTTCTTCCCTTCTCTTTTTTTTAATGCTCTTTTGATTAGATGTATATACATATTTTACCAGTCACCCCAAGATGCAAAAACTCTATCATTCATACATACAAGTGTGTAAATACATACATGTAATGCACATATGTACATGTATGTTTACATATGTTGCCTACACATATATGGAGAAACCTATATAAATATGTGTGTTTATATATACATCTGTGTCTATCTCTCTATCTATCCTCTTCTCATTATTCTTCACCCCAGCATCCAAGGACTCTTGATTTCACCTTTGTGACATCTCTTGAATGTGATCCCTTTTTTCCTCTGTCACTGCCACAACACTGGTGCAGGCCCTTATCACCTCATTCTTGTACTATGGCAATAGCCTGCTAATGGGTCTGCCTGCCTCAAGTATCTCCCCACTCATTCTTATGTACGGATTAGTGACCACCATTTCTGTTTCAGTTTGAAACCACTGGCAAAGAGGATTGAGAAGGTGATTTTCCAGGGTCCCATAGCCAGTATGTGTTAAAGGTGTTACAGTTTGAAAATTAAGGTAAACTGAGAAACCAGATTTTGACCATGATCAATTTACTAGTTAAGTTAGCAGTAACCAATAAATTGGCTCAATGGCCTCTTTCAATGACCACTGACCCTCAGTGAGGACTGGTAAGTCCTAAACCTAGGTGTGTCTTCCTTCTGATTTGCCTGACCATACACCCCAGGAAAAGGTGAGACAATTCCAAATCGTTGACATTTTAATCAGGAGGTGGATTAACAGTTACTTCAGCTGCTCCCCATTACTTCCTCTTTGAGAGATAGGAGTAATTAGGTGGTAGGATTAGTTGGCAGAAGTTGTCATAGTCTGCAGCTTTAATTAAATCAATTTGAATTTTATTTAGGTGGGTAGAAGATGAGGTTACAAAGGTACTTTCATTTGAGTTAAATGGGTGGTGGGTGAGTTTACTTACAAAAGGTGGACAATACCAGGGTGGAGATACAACTTAAAATAATAGAATTAATATTCAAATCACTGCAGGCTATCTGAGTAATTTGTTGTTCAGTCACAGCTGAGTCTTCATGATCCAATTTGGAGATTTCTTGGCAAAGATACTGTAGTGGTTTGCGTTTTCTTCTCCAGCTCATTTTACAGATGAGGAACTGAGGCAAACAGGGTTAAGTGACTTGCCCAGAGTCACATAGCTACTAAGTGTCTGAAGCCAAATTTGAACACAGCAAGATGAGTTTTTCTGACTCGAAACCTGGCACTCTATCTTCCACACCACCTAGTTGCACTACTTTTAGGCCATTTCCTCCAAAATATAGGTGAAAGGTGAAAGTTACAAAGGTAAAAGAGTTTAGACTGACAAGATATGGGGACAGTATTAAACCTATGCCAGCTTAAGTCTTAAAAATAGAATTAAAATCAATTTTCAATTTTACAGAAGTAATACTTGAACTCAAGCCATTTCAGTTTCAAGGCCAGCCCTCTATTGGGAAGAGGGTAATGGAAATGGGGAATTCTAACATAGAAACAAATAAATAAATACAAGGTAATTTGAGGATAGATACAGCATTTACAAGAGGGTAGGGAAGATTAGGTAAGGCTTTAGGGAACTGGCATTTAACCTTGAAGAAAGATATGGTTTCTGAAAGGAAGAAATAAGATGAAGTATATTCTGGGAACAGGGGACAGCTTGTATAAGTGGAAAGAGATGGAATGTTGACCTTGGGAAACAACTAGTAAGTCCAGTTTGACTACAGTGTAAAACATGAAGGAGTCATATGAAATAAGAATAGAAAAGTAGGTTGAAACTGGATTACATAGTTTCTTAAATGCCATTCTGAGGGGTCTGGATTTTATTTAAGGCTCAATAGTGATCCACTGACAATTTTTTCAGCAGGAGAATAACATAGACCTAAATAAATTATTTTGGCAGCTGTGGTGGAGCTGGATTAGAGAAGAGAGACCCATTTGGAAGCTAATATAATATGTGAGCAGTTATGGGAACCTGAACTAGTGTGGTGCTTAAATAACTGAAAGGGACAGATGTGAAAGCTATCGTGGAAGCAGAATCTACACATTAGCAACTAAATGGATATATGGGATAAGGGAGAAGGGAGAGTCAAAGAAGATGTTTAGGTTCTAAACCAAAGTGACTAAAAGATTGATGGAACGCAGGGAAATTTAGGGAAAGGAACAAGTTTGGAGTGGGCATGAGAAAGAAGAAAGCTCCATTTTGAACATGTTGAATTTGAGGTGCTTATGGGACATACAGATTGAAATGTCCATTAAGCAGCTGATGACAGAAGAACCAGAGCTCAGGAAAGAGATTAGGAATAGGTAGGTAGATAGCTGGATAGATAGACAGACAAACACAGACAGGTAGATAGATAGATAGAGAGAGAGATAGATAGAGAGATAGACAGACACAGAGAGAGAGGGAGAGAGAGAGAGAGATTGGAATCATCTCTGTAGCAATAACAACCCATTCAAAATTATCACCCACAGTACTAAAGTCATCAGTTTCTTGTCCAGAACTTTTTGTATGTCTTGCTTTGTTTCTTCCAGTCATTCTTGCATTCCTTGTGAAAAAATCCATTGTTTTCCCTCTGAGGTTCTGTCTGTTCTTGTAGAATTCCTTTATGCTTACCACTTGGGTGTCTCTTAACCCAAAGTATTTCTTTATTGTGTTTGTTGTTTTCTTCTGCTTACTCATATTTCCCTTGGTGCTTTCTCTCTCTCTCTCTCTCTCTCTCTCTCTCTCTCTCTCTCTCTCTCTCAATTGTACTCAGTAACCACCAGCTGCCTCACCTTGGAGCAGCTAGATGGTGCAGTGGATAGAGCACCAGTGCAGGAGTCAGGAGGACCTGAGTTCAAATGTCACCTCAGACACTTGACACTCACTGGCTCTGTGACCTTGGGCAAGTCACTGCATAGCCCTCGCTCACTTAAAACAAAGTCAAGTGCAAGTCATGTCATTATTTCTCTGATGGCATGGTCTTCTTTGACAATGAAGGATGAACACACTCAATAACCATAACAGTGATAATAGCTAGCATTTATATAATATTTTAAGGTTTGGAAAGCCCTTCATATATGCTCTCTCATTTAGTTCAGTTTGTTCTAGCTTCTTCTTCCAGTCTCTGCTGGATTTTGTCCATCTTCTTGTGCAGTTCTGGACTGGACAGAGGACTTCTGTTTCTCTTTCATTCTTTTCAACATTACTCTTTGCAGGGTCTTTTTCAGACATCTTGGATCTTCTACAACTTTTTTAATTTGAAGTGTGCCCCATCTTAAGTAAGATGAAGTACATTGCCCTTAGTCCATGCAAGGGGCTACAGCATGAGAAAAGTCGTAGTTTGCTGGATTCTGATTACTCAACTCCTCCTTTAGATTGGGGAGGGCGAGGGGAAGATCTAGCTTCCAGCTTCTCTAGGCTGAATGGGTCTACTTTATTTATAACTTAGCTCCAAATACTCAAGAAGCCTTGTTCTTACCTTCCTCCTCTGTGTTATAGTCTTCCATCCTCCAGTCTTCTGATACAAATCAGGGTTCTTTTCTACTTCTTTCTCCTTTGTAAAGCCATCACGTGGGGCTTGCTTAGTCACCAAGCATTTACTAAGTGCTTATTACATACCAAGTAGGCACTGTGCAGGTGTCAGAGAAACAAAGGAAAAAGCACATTCTAGGAACCCACATTCTAACAGGGGAAACAACATGTGAAAGAAAATACCTACAAGAAATATACATTGTAAATGGAAGGTAATCTTATGGGAGAGGCACTGGCAGTGGGGAGAGGGGAGAATCCAAAAGGCCCCCTGTGGAAGATGGGATATAAACTGAATCTGAAGGAAGCCAAGAGGCAGAGAGGAGGAGAAGGAGCATTCCAGATAGAAGGGATAGCTAATAGAAAGGCGTGGAGTAGGGAGAGAACCTGTTTGAGAAAGAACAAATAGGCTACTGTATTATAGAATATATTGGGCAGCTTAAAATATAAAATATGAAGAGTCTGAAAATATAAGGAGAGACCAGGTTGTGAAGGGCTTTGAAAGCCAAATAGATTTCCTATTTGACCCTGGAGAGAGCAGTTGGAGTTAATTGAATGTGGGTGGAGGGGTGATGTGGTCAGACCTGTGCTTTAGGAAGATTATTTTGGCAGATGAGTGAAGGATGGATGGGAATAAGGAGAACCTTGAGGCATAGAGACTGATCAAAGGGCTGCAAAAAATCAGGCAGAGTTGTTAGTCCCTTTCTTCTTCTGAGGGGCCCATCTGCACATGTGTTGAAGAGAACATTCCTAAATGCCAAATGGATTTCATCCTTTTGCACAAGCTGTCTGTAGTATATTCCCATGGCAATATTGCCATGAACACCCTACATGAAAGCATGACTTTCTATTCCAGTAACTCACTCTTCCTCCCTTGTGGTGGGCATGACTTTATTTTCAAACCCAGCATCAAAAAATAACTACTACCTCACCTACTTAGCCCACCACTGGTGGCTACCAGCTCTCTTTACCAGGAATATTTTCCCTGAGAATTGTTCTCTCTTACCTCTCTTAATACTTTGCTCCTAAACTCCTATCAGCATTCATTGGAAAAAGATCAAAAGGGGTCTATAAAAACTCATACTCTCCCCCTTTAGGTTATGTTAGGGAGGATACAGTTTCTTTACAGCCATCTCATGCTGCTGCTCTCAACTCTAAATTCAGGAACTATGATCTCAGAATGCTAGGGCTAATTCTTCTCAAGGGGACAAAATTACTGCCCCCCACAACCACCAAAGAGTCAAGACAAAAGGGAAGTAGTTCAACAGAGAGGTAAACAGAGTGGGGTTTCTCTGTTGTGGGTAGAGACGCCCATTGCTCGGCCCAATTGGATCTAGACATCTAGACATCTAGGACAACCTGCTTCGTCCAGCCTCATTCCTACGTCATTTAAATGCGTAACCTTGGTACACAGTCTCTCTGCAAAGTTCAAAGTCACTTGCCCCCGGGGATGGAGAGGAGGGATTTCGTCACACTCTTCATAACCAGTATGAACCTGTATGCCAAACCATCCATGTTCTATCTAGCACTAAGATTTAGTTCTCTATGATCTTAGGAAGATGGGCTATGTTTGTTTATAGCTTGAGTTCTACTTCCTTTTTCTTCAAGGCATATTTTATTCTCCCCAATAAGCTGGTTAAAGAAGTGTTCCTCATAGGTTACTATTGCACTTTGAACATAGATGGCATTTGTTTAGCCATGGCAGAAACACAAACATCGCCCAATCTATTTGGTTATTGCAAAATGTTCTTGACTTACATACTTGTTGGAAAGGAGATTCTCAGAGCTCTTTGTTATTTGCAGCTTCCATTCTTGACTCATTGTGATTGACACCTATCTATTTACATGGATGGGAATTCCTGATCAAACTTTTATTCATTTATAGCATTTTTCTCCACCCAGAGGAGGTGAGTTGCCCAACTGACTTTCATTGGCAATCAGTAGTTTCCTGTTAGAGGTCTAATGCAAACAGCAACTAACCATATGTTATAAGCTTCTCTTTCAAAATCAACTTTTTATGTTCTAAGTTCCTTTCTACTCTAGCACTGTGTGATTCTGTGATTATATAAACTCACTGCAGTCTGGCCATCTTTAGGTCATGGTGCTGTTTTTCTTCCTCAACTTCTGACCCAATCCTCCAGCAGTCACCCTATGGTCATTTTCTTCTGACATTCAACTGTTCCCATTCCAAGAAATATGTAATCAATTGTCCTATGATGTCATTCACTATCCCTATGACTTCCAAGATCACCCCTCATGGGGCAACACTGATCTATATGTGTTATCTTCACCTATTATAATGTGAATTACTTGAGGATAGGGATGGTCTTGCTTTTTGTCCGGTGTTTAGTTCAGTGCTTGGCACATAGGAAGTACTTAATAAATGCTTTTTATATTTTTTCATCTATCCTTTTACTGTTTTCATAAGTGGCGTCACAGAAGAGGTGAGGCAAGTTATGCTTAGATACATGAGAAAGAAGTTGAGTATTTTAAGGGGAGGAAATGAGATATGCAAGTTCATTGTAGGGGAGGTGGTTTGGGGGAGGTAAAATAACAAGTAGACTAATCTGGGTGGAGCAAAAGGTGAATACTGGAGAATAATTAAAGTTAAGTTTGGACATTTTGACTAAAACCAAATTGTGAAGGGACTCTAACGTTTGGTTAGGTTGTACAGGTTGTTGTTGCTTGTCCTTTGTTTTTGAAGAAGGCCAATGACATCATGAGGGTCATGTCTTGACTTGGGTGTGAATTGGATTTAAGTGAGGCAGAGTTGTGCAGTCATCAACCTCACTCTTGAAGAACTATCAAAATCCAATGATGTTAGAAGAGAGCCTGTCTAACAAGCCCCCAGCAGTGAGAAGCATGTTTACCTTAAACAAAGAAGAATACCTGTTGTGAAAGCAGGAAACTCTTTATTAATCTTTACATCCATTCCCCCTGAATGAACAGGTAGCCACCCCAGTAAGGTTACAGGATGACTACAACATGTTCAGGAAGATGGGGTTTCTTGTACTGTTTTCTGAACTTTGGGTCTCCCATGATACCATCCCCTGGCCACGTGACTCCATGTTCTCTTCTCTGATAGACCCTTCCTCACACAGCTTCTTGGGCCTGCACATTAATTTCTGACCTCTAACCTATCCATGCTAGGTTACAACCTTTATCACCTAGGAATGTGGAAAACAGAACTTTCTTGCCTCCCACAAATGTCCAGATATAAATCAAGATGACTGGTGATGGCCTGGGATGCAGTAGATGACCTTGGCTTCTTCAATGCCTGACCATGCTCTAAGTGCTTCCCAGCACCTGCTTCAGCCCTCTTCATGACTCTTGGAACAAATTATTCTCATCTGCCCATTCCACAAAGGGAAGACTGCACATACTTGGGGTACACTCCCCTGTAACTCACCCATGGGTATGAGGCCTGTTGAGATGGCTTATTGGGGTGTAGGCACCGCACAGGCAACAGTTTATTGGAGTCACAGGTGAGATCTGGGTGACGGATACCAAATGTGGATGAGCAGCCCTGAAAAGGGCTCAGCAAACCTTCAGACCAGAGGTGCTAGTCTTCCTTGATCACCCCATCTACCCCACATGGACAGGTCTTAGCAACCGGATGACAGAATTGTTCTAGTTCTGCCTCCACCAGACCCTGGCCTTACATCCCAAGTAGGGGAGAAGAAAGCTGAATCAATTCGCATACATTTAACTGACTACTATGGGGCAATTACTGTGCTAGATGCTAGGGATACAAAGCCAAAAATGCAACTGTCCCTGCCCTGGAGGAGCTTACATTTTATGGAGACACATATATAGATGGTATATTAATACCTTACAACATTAACCTCTTAGTTACCTGTGATTACATCCACTGGGCTAGGGAGGGGGAGTCATCTTTACACAAGTATTACATAATTACATATAACAATGTAATGGGGAGGAACACTTATGGTTAAGAGAATTGCAAAGGAAATGGAAAGTGATACTTGACCTGATTCTCAAAGGAAAATAATAATTCTAAGAGGCAGAGATAAGGAGGGAGCACTTTCCAGGTATGGGGAATAGCCAGTGCAAAGGCATGGAGAGTGAAAACGAAGTTCCTTTGTATGGAGTTTGTGTGATAGAAGATGCATACATTTTAAATAGTTTTTCTTCCAATTTATCTGTAAAATTAGATACTCTAAAATTCCTCACAGCTATCTGTGTTATAATCTTTGTAACCTCTGATCAGAAGCTTCAGGTAGAAGATGAAATAATGGATAAAATATCCTTCAAAGTCCCTTCCATTACGAAGATACTGTGATTGTTTTTCCTATCTTTGGTTTGAAACTGATCCCAAATGTACCTATATCAAAGAGAACAACAATGAAGGGGTCTAATGCCTTCCCTTGATTGGTCTCCAGATTACCAATGTGGAAGTAAGGGAGAAGGTTGCTGCATCAATTTATACCTTTAAAAATGTTTTTAAATATTTCATTTCTCCCAATTACATATAACAATAATTTTAACATTCACTTTTTTTTAGTTTTGAGTTTTAGATTCTCTCCTGCCCTCCTTCCTCTCACCTCTCATTGAAAAGGCAAGCAATTTGGTAAAGGTTACACATGTGCCATTATGTAAAACATATTTCCATATTAGCTATGTTGCGAAAGAAAATACCAACAAAATACCCCAGAAAAATAAAGTCTAAAAAAAGTATGCTTCAATCTGCATTCAGATTTCATCAGTTCTTTCCCTGGAAATGGATAGCATTTTTCATGATGGGTCCTTCAGAATTGTCTTGGATCTTTGTATTGCTGAGAATGGTTGTCATTCCCAGTCGATCACTATACAAAATTGTTGTTGTTGTGTACGATGTTCTCTTGGTTCTGCTTAACTTCATTTTGGATCAGTTTGTGTAAGTCTTTCCAGGTTTTTCTGAAAGCATTTTGCCCATCATTTCTTATTGCAGGATAGTATTTCATCACAATCATATGCCACAATGTGTTCAGTCTTTCCCAATTGATGGGCATCCCCTCAGTTTCTAATTCTTTGCCACCTCAAAAAAGCTCGTATAAATATCTGTGTACGTATAGGTCCTTTTCTCTTTTTTTTATCACTTTGGAATACAGACCTAATAGTGGTATTGCTGGGTATGAACAGTTTTGTAGCCCTGTAGGCATCATTCCAAATTACTCTCCAGAATGGATGGATCAATTTACAATTCCACCGATAGTACATTAATGTCTCAATTTTCCCAAATCCCTTCCAATATTTGTCATTTTCCTTTTCTGTAATATCATCCAGTCTGATATGGATGGGGCAGTGCCTCAGAGTTGTTTTAATTTGCATTTCTCTCATCAATAGTGATTTAGAGCATTTTTCCCTATGGCTACAGATAACTTTGACTTCATCTGTTTGTATGATTCATATTATTATAAATTTGACTCAGTTCTCTATATATTTGAGTGATGAAGTCTTTATCAGGGTAATTTGCTGTAAAAAAATTTTTCAAGTTTTCTGCTTTTTTTCTAATCTTGGTTGTATTGGTTTTGTTTGTGTAAAAACTTATTAATTTAATATAATCAAAATTATGCATTTTACTTTCCATGATCATCTTAATATTTTGTTTAGTAATACATTTTTTCCTTACCCATAGATCTGACAGGTAAAATAGTCCATGCTCCCCTAATTTATTTATGATGTGACTCTTTATTTCTAAATTGTGTATCCATTTTGACCAGATTTTGGTATGAGGGAGATATTGGTCTATATCTGGTTTCTGCCAAACTTCTTTCCAGTTTTCCCAGTAATTTTTGTCAAATAGTGGATTCTTTTCCTAAAAGCTCAAATCTTTGGATTTATCAAACACTAAGTTATTATGGTCATTTACTATTGTGTATATAATCTATTCCACCGAACTACCACTATTTCTTAGGTAGTACCAGATTATTTTGATAATTACCACTTTGTAAAACAGTTTGAGATCATGTATGGCTAGGTCACCTTCTTTCATATTAGCAAAGGTAGGGACTGTGGATATGAAATGCTATGCATGATATTAAATTTAGTTGATATTTTGTTTAGTTTTGCTAAACTGAATTTCCCCCCATTTTTTGGGGGGTGTTAATCTTTGTTGTAAGGGGTGGATCCCTGGGTGAAGAAAGAAGAAAGATATATTGGGAAATTATGTTGAGGAAAAAATAGATAATAACATTTTCAAAACAAATGAGGAATCAATAGTATAAGAAATACTAGAGGTTCCAAAGTTGAACTTTCCCCTACTTCACAATTTTGCCTGGGGCTGGCCCTGGCACGTGGACATTCTGCCGAGTGTCCTGGCATTAAGAGGATATGTCCAGCCAACTCTGGGGTGGTCTTTCCACCCTACTTAAAGTCTTAGTTCTGCATTGACTATTCTCCTTTGGAGATGCCTATTCAAATCAGGGAAGAGCAACTTTGACCCAAATAGAAAAAACAACCCAGCCTCTTCTTTGTAAGGAGCAAAAATTTAAGAAATGGAAAACATTAAGGAAACTAGCAAGCTCACCTGTGTATCAAGGGTCAATTTCTCAAGTCATTCCTAGTATTTCATGGATAAAGAGGGGTACTATGATTGACAATGTGACCATTTCCTATCAATTTCTCATTCAGAAAAGAGGAGAAAGAGGTACTAAAAAAATCCTACTCCTCTAAACCCAGCCAAGAAGTCATCCAATCTCAGGAGACAATGTGATACAGCAGGAAGCACAAAGAAACTGGATTCAAATTTGACTTCTTCTGTGTGCTACCTGTATGACTTTGCCTCCATTTACCCCTTGGGAAGATGAGTGAGTTGAACTAGATGGTTTCTTTGATCTATTCCCATTCTAGAATTATGATTCAAAATTATTGTTGGCAGATGATTCTTAGGTAACTCTTCCTTATATTGAGTGAAAATCTTCCTCCCTGGACCTTATACCCATCAATCCTTGTGTTGCCCTCTGCTATTCGGCAGAATAAACTGAATCCCTCTTTCACATGGCAATCAATCAAATATTTAAAGACAATTATCAAGACCTATCAAGATCCTCCAGGCTAAACATTCCCAATTACTTCACCTGATTATCTCATGACAGCATCCTGAATCCTTATCACCACCTTGGTCACCCTCCTCTGCTTATGCTCCCCCTTAGATCCCTCTTAAAACAAAGCACTAAGAACTGGAGATAATGTTCTACATATGCTTTGACAAAGGCAGAACACAGTAGAATCATTTTCTCTTTCATGCTGGGCACAACAAGTCCCAGAAGATTGCACTAATACAGCTGAAGATATTGCATTATCTCAAAAATAAATGTCATTATTGCCTCATATTGAGTTGCAAGAAATTTGAAATATACTCAGGGATTTTCTTTACCAAGATCTGTTATTTCTTCAACATAGGGAGTCATCAGTGAGGAAACTTCTTCTACAAATGCAGATCTGCAACTGTTCTCCAACTTGTAGTCAGAGAATTGTTGAGGATGCTGAAAAGTCGGGGGATTTGTCCAAAACCACACAATGTGTGACTAGAGGTGGTATTTGTATCTAGGTCTTTCTGATTCTATCTCTTTGCCCCTCCTATGGGTTGCTCTTGACCATAATACTAATAGAAAAATGCAATAACAGGTAGAAAGGTTTGGGGAGGGATAGGTGGAAAACAGGGACCAAAATGGGCTTGATTTCTGCATGTGTAAAGAAAATGGAAAAAGTTCTGTTTTGTTTGGTTTTTTTAGGGGGGAAAAGTGACAAAAGCTAATTCTTCCTCCTTGTGGTGCTTTAGGCCTACTGCAGCCCTATTTTTACCAGGAAATACCTGAACTTGGCTTCATGGTGTCCCTATTCTTTCTTAATACTAACTCTTCTCTGTGTGCTAGACTCTTGCTACTTAGCTTGGTTTGATAGGGAGGCATACAGTCCTAATCGTAATACTTCAGTAATCTGTGATTTTGATGTTTTATGTATTTTCTTCTCCAGGGTAATTTATAAGCTTCTCCTCTCCCTTAAAGATGATCTTTATGACCCGTTGAAACTGGGGAAAAAATTGTCACCTTGTATCCAACCTAATAATAGGAATATAACCTGAAGAATATACCCTCAAAGATCATTGGTATGGTGCATTCTCTTCTCTTTGGTGGAGATCAGTGGCCTATGTCTACTTGAGGGGGAGGTTGGCGCTAGTGAGAGCAGGACAGAGGAGAACTCTACAATATTCTTTTAGCCCCTACATTTCTTTGAACTTCAGATGCTTTGGGGCTTTCAGGTTTGAGAGGGAAGATAGAAAATGCCAACCCCACTTCAATAACTTATATTAATGAAGTATTTCAAGATTTCCAAAGTACTTTAACCAGGACAACACTGTGAGCTCAGTAACAAGTGACATTATACCTATTTTTACAGATGAGGAAACTGAGGCACAAGGAAATTTAAGTTACAGCTAGTAACTGTCAGATGCAAGTTCATTTTCCAAACTCAGTTCTTCTGGCTCTAAAATTAATTGCCCCGATTCAAACCGTGACTGCTGGCTAATTATAGAATCAAATATAAATTATTTTCTCTGACTTTAAAACTTTGATCAGGGAAAATAATATGTTCAAAGAATTTTACAAACCTTTAATCACTATGTAAGTTCTAGTTATCATTGTGTTCGTTATTATTTACAGCCTAGCCCCGTTCCTCAGTTTCCCGTGTTCTTCCACATTCCTTCTGTCCACACAATTCATAGTGATGTACTGGCTTATTTTCAGTTTCCTTTTCTCTTTCCCACCTCCTAGTCTTTCCACTAACTTTTCCCCCATAATGGGATATTCTCGTTTCTGCCTCTTGGAATCTGGTTTGCTTCAAAAATCTGTTCAAGTGACATCTTCTGTATGAAGCTTTTCCTCATCCCTCACACTGAAATCCCCACCCCACCCCCCATCCCAATGTTCTCCCTTCCTAAACTACCTTTCATTCATTTTGTGTCTATTCTGTACATACATATCAGCTCCTTGAAGAAAGGGATTATTTCATTTTCCTATCTGTCACCCCAGTGTTTAGCAAAATGCCTGGACACATGGGAGTTCTTAGCTTGTTGATGGATTGATCAGGTCTTAGACTGCGCCATATTATACTATGGACCTTTTAGTCCAACTCTCTTCTTAGAAAAGTAAGGAAATAGAGGTTCAGGGAGAGAGAATGAGTTGCCCACCATCACACAATGAGTTATCAGCATAGGCAGTTCTAGAAACCAGGCTTCCTGCCTTCTTACTCTTTCCATTCAGGGCTTTTTCTTTTCTTCCTAGAAACAGAACACACTTTTCTTTAATTTTTTTTTAAAAGAGTTTTATTACTAAGCCACACAAGAGAAACAGACAGCAGTTAAAATAACAACCAAAGGGAAACTTTATGGGTTTACAGAGACCTAACACAGTGCTGGTCCTATGTGCAAATAGAATGAGAACTATTCTTAGTTCCTTCTCCCCACCTTTTTTTCTTTAAGGTATTGTATTTCATAGGTTTTAGACCTAGAAGGGACCAGCTAATCCAACCATTCCATTTTCTACAGGAGGAAATAGGCCAAAATCAGGGACTTACCCAAATTAATACAGCTAGTTAATTAAGGAGGAGCTGAACTGGGATTCAATTTTTTAGTTTTTTTTATCTCTATAGTGATTCCCCCATTATACCACCACACTGACTAAGAAATATATGATATAGGGCAGTGCTTCTCAAACGTTTTGGTCTCAGGACCCCTTCATACTAGTTTTTTTTTTTTTTACTTTTTCAAATGCTTTATTTCTGTAGGTACTTTCAAAAAAATCTTATTTAATATCTTATTTCTCCCCAATTCCATGTAAAAACAATTTTAACATTCTTTTTTTCCCCAAATTTAGAGTTCAACTTCTCTCCCTCTTTCTATATCCTCCCCCCCCACTTTGAGAAGAAAAGCAATTTGATATAGGTTATACACGTATAGTCATACAAAACGTATTTCCACGTAAGTCATTCTGTGAAAGAAAACACAGACACAAAAAAAACTCAAGAAAAGTAAAAAAAGTAAAAAAAAAAAAAGCATCTTTGATCCGCATTCAGGCTCTACCAGTTCTTTCTCTAGAGAGGGTCAGCACCTTTCATCCTAAGTCCTATGAAAGTGTCTTAGATCATTGTATTGCTGAGAATAGCTAAGTTATTCATGGTAGGTCATCATACAATATTACTGTTGCTGTTCATGTTCTGGTTCTGCTCATTTCACTTTGCCTCAGTTCATGTACATCTTTCCATATTTTTTCTGAGAGCATCCTGCCTATCATTTCTTAAAGCACCATAGTATCCCATCACATTCAAAAACAACAACTTCTTCAGCCAACTCTCCTGTTGGTGAAGAATCCTCTAATTCCCAATTCTTTGCTACCACTAAAAGAATTGTTATAAATAATTTTGTATACATAGGTCCTTTTCCTTCTTTTGTCTCTTTGAAATATAGACCTAATAAAGGTATTGTTTGGCCAAAGGGTATGCCTGGTTTTATAGCCCTTTGGGTATAGTTTCAAATTGCCCTCCAGAATGGTTGGATCAGTATAGAACTTAACCCATAGAACATTAGTATTTTAATTTTCCCACATCCCCTCCAACATCTGTCATTTTCCTTTTCTGTCATATCAGCCAACCTGACAGGTGTGAGGTGGTAGCTCAGAGTTGTTTTAGTTTGCATTTCTCTCATCAGTAGTGGTTTAGAGCATTTTTATATGACTATAGATAGCTTTGATTACTTGGTCTGAAAATTGCTTGTTATATCCTTTGGCCATTTATCAATTGAGGAATGGCTCTTATTTCTATAAATTTGACTCCGTTTTCCATATATTTGATAAATGACATCCTAATCAGAGAAACTCATTGTAACAAAACAAAATCTTCACAGTAATGACTACCAGCTGTATATTTCCCTCCATCCTATCCCCCTGTTTAATCCTACTCACTCGCTCTCCTTCTACCCTGTCCCTTCTCAAAAGTGCTTTGTTTGTGAATTTTACCTCCCCCAAACTGCCCTCCCTTCTATCAGTCCCACCCTACACCCTTCTCTTCCTGCTTTCCAGTATGATAAGCTAGATCTCTACACTCAGCTGAGTGTGTGTACTATTCTCTCTTTGAGTCAATTCTGACGACGGTAAGGTTCATGTACTCCCCTCCCCACTCCCCCTATTTTTTCCTTCATTGTAAAATTTCTTTCAGGCCTCTTTTATGTCAGATAATTTATCCCATTCTACTTCTCCCTTTCTCCTTCTCCCAGTGCATTCTTCTTTTCATCCCTTAATTTTTTTTAGATAACCATATCATCATATTCAACTCACACCTCTGTCTATGTATATTCCTTCTGTCTATGTATATTCCTTCTAACTATCCAAATAATGAGAACATTTTAGGAATTATAAATATTATTTTCCCATGTAGAAATAGAAACAGTTTAACCTTCTTGAATTCCTTATGATTTCTCTTTCCTGTTTACCTTTATATGCTTCTTTTGCATCTTGTACTTGAAAATCAAATTTTCTTTTCAGCACTGGTCTTTTCATCAAGAATGCTTGAAAGTCCTCTATTTCATGGCATGTCCAGTTTGATGGGTAGGTGACTATTGGTTGTAATCCTAGCTCTTTTGCTCTCTGAAATATCATATACCAAGCCCTCTGATCCTTTAATGTAGAAGTGGCTAAATCTTGTGTTATATTGATGATGTGTTATATATTTGAATTTTTTCTTTTTGGCTGCTTGCAATATTTTCTTCTTGATCTGGGAGGTCTGGAATTTGACTATAATATTCCTGGGAATGTTTATTTTGGTATCTTTTTCAAGAGGTGATTAGTAGGGTCTTCTAATTTCTATTTTACTCTCTGATTCTGGAATATCAGGGAAGTTTTCTTTGACAATTTTTTTGAAAGAGGATATCTAGGCTATTTTTCTGATCACGACTTTCATGTAGTCCAATATTCTTAAATTATCTCTCCTGGATCTATTTTCTGGGCCAGTTGTTTTTCCAATGAGATATTTCACATTTTCTTCTATTTTTTCATCCTTTTGATTTTGTTTGTTTGTTTCTTGATGTCTCATAAAGTCATTAGCTTCCACTTGCCCAATTCTAACTTTTAAGGAATTACTTTTTTCAATGATCTTTTGTACCTCTTTTCCTACTTAGCCAATTCTACTTTTTAAGGAAGTCTTTCCTTTAGTGAATTTTTGTATATCTTTTTCATTTGGTCAATTCTGCTTTTTAAGACATTCTTCTCTTCATTAGATTTTTGTACCTTTTTTATCATTTGGCCTATTCTGTTTTTTAAGTTGTCATTTCCTTCAGTAATTTTTGTGCCTCTTTTACTAAGCTGTTGACTCTTTTTTCGTGATATTCTTGCATATTTTCATTTCTCTTCCCAATTTTTCCTCTACCTCGCTTACTTGATTTTTAAAATCCTTTTTGAGCTCCTCCATGGACTGAGACCAATTCATATTTTTCTTTGAGGCTTTGGGTGCAAGAATTTTGATTTTGTGGTCTTCTTCTGAGTGTCTTGTCACCAAAGTAATTTCTATGGTCATAATTTTTTTCTGTTTTTTGCTCATTTTCCAGTCTATTTCTTGACTTTTAACTCTAAAGTGGGACTCTGTTTCCCAAGTGGAAGGGTTACTGTGGCAAGCTTCAGGTTTTTTGTGTAGCTATTTTCAGAAGTGGTTCTGGTCATATGTAAATTTCTGGCCTTTCCAAGGTGATATGATTTAAGAAGAGGTGTATTTACTAATCTCTTGTATTGTGTACTGGTTTGTGAGTGACCACAAGCACCCTTTCCAACCCTGGAACTGCAACAAGGGTCCCTCCTCCCCTGTGGCCACAAGCTCTGCTACTCTAGTGCACTTCCTAGCATTGGGACTAAGATGCAGGACTATGACATCAAGTATAGGCAACACAACAAAGTCCTGTGCCTGGTGCCAGGAAATGGACCCCTGTAAATCTCCTTCTGACCTATTGTCCAATCCCTTTACCGTCTGTGGGCAGAGAGGTCTGATAACTGTCAGACCATTGATCCAGTGACCCCCAACGTCTGCTCCTAGTTTGCTGGGGCCTGGTC
The DNA here is from genome assembly GCA_028658325.1 of Potorous gilbertii. Lineage (NCBI taxonomy): Eukaryota > Metazoa > Chordata > Mammalia > Diprotodontia > Potoroidae > Potorous > Potorous gilbertii. Next base: position 337,025,184 of record CM053769.1, on the reverse strand, counting down.
TGTGGTGACTCAGTCTGCACTAGATTGTATTCCTCTCTCACTCTGGTGCAACAGACTTGTCCTGCTGACTTTCTAAGTTGTCTTGGGCTAGAATATTGTTTCACTCTGTCTTTCTGTGGGTTCTGTTGTTCTAGATAGTCATTATTTAAAGGTATTTGGAAGGGTTTGAGGGAGAGCTCACAATCCTTGATCCCTTTATATTCTTAAAAATTGAGGACCCTTTGACTCAGCAATATTGCTTCTAGGACTGTATCCCAAAGAAATCATAAAAATGGTAAAGGGCCCCATGTGTACAAAAATATTTATAGCAGCTCTCTTTGTGGTGGTCAAGAACTGGAAATTGAGGGGATACCCATCAATTGGGGAATGGCTGAACAAGTTGTGGTACATGCCTGGAAGGACTTGTATGAAGTGATGCTGAGTAAAAGGAGCAGAAGCAGGAGATCATGGTACACAGTAACAACCACAATGTGCAAGGGGAATTTTCCTGGCAGACTTAGCTCTTCACAGCAATGCAAGGACCTAAAACATTCCCAAAGGACTCTTAAGGCAAAATGCCTTCCACATCCAGAGAAAGAACTATGGAATTGGAACACAGAATGAAGCAGAATTTTTCTCTTGTGTTTTGTTTTGTTTGGGTTTATCTCATTCCTTTTAATTCTTATATACAACATGACTAATATGAAAATGTGATTAATAAGAATGTATGTGTAGAACCCATATAAGATCGTATGTCATCTCTGGGAAGGAGGGAAGAGGAGAAAATCTAAGACTTATGGAAGTGATTGTAGAAAACTAAAAACAAATAAATTAATTTTAAAAAATTATTGAGGACTCCTCCACCAAAGGTCTTTGTTTATTAGGGTTACATCTATTGATATTTACCATACTGGAAATTAAAACTAATACATTTAAAAATATTTATTAATTCATTTTAAATGAATAACCATTACATGTTAATATTCCAATGAATATTAAATTGTTAAAATTAATCAAAGCTAAAATAAGCAAAATTAAAATGTAAAATATTAAATTATTAAAATAACATTTTCATGAAGAAAACTGTTTTCCAAAATAAAAGAAAAATTAGTGAGAAAAGTGTCATTGTTTTTCATATTTTTTGAAAATTGCTTTAATGTTTAATAGAAGACAGCTGGATTCTCATACCCACTTTTTGCATTCAATCTGTTGTGATATGTTGTTTTGATTGAGGTATAAGAAGAAAATCTGACCTCATGCAGATATATTGTTGGAAGAGGGAAAAGTATTTGGATAATCAAATAACATCTTAGTATTATTGTGAGAATAGTTTTGCCCTCATGGTTCCCCTGATATAGTCTCAGGGCTCCCCAGGAGTTCACGGACCATACTTCAAGAAGTGCCGCTGAAGAGGATGGTGAATAGTCAGGAGGATTGCTGTTTAAATCTCAGTTCTGATATTTACTAGCTGTGTGACTCTGAGGAAGTCCCTTCACCACTCTGAGATTTAGTTTCCTTATCTATAAAATGGGAAATATAATACTTGTACAGCAGAACTCACAGGATCATAGATCTAGAAATGAAAGGGACCTCAGAAGTCATCTGGCTCACCCCTACTTCATTTTACATGTGAGAAAACTGAGACTCAAAGAGGTTATATATTTTTCCCAAGGTTACCCAACTAATAAGGAGCAGAGCCTGGTACTGTTGCGAGAAAACACCACAGGGTAACCTTAAAACGCTATAGAAATAGGAGCTGTCATTATTGCCCTTGGAGTCAGTCCAAGCTAGCTGCTCTTGTAAATCCCCCACTTTACTTTAGGGAACAGAGTCCCCAGATCCTTTCCTTGTTTTTCCTTGCCTCTACCTTCTCAAAGAGAGGGACGAAGGTATAAATGGACCCCTGATAGTTTACATCTCAGAGAGTCTTTCAGATTGGCAGCCTCCCTATTAAGCATCTGCATGCCGCAGGAAGGGGGTCATCTAGGGTCATTTCTTGACACCCAGGCTCAGGATCGCAAATGCTGCAGCTGCTTAGACTGATTCAAAGCAGGGCCTCTTTCTGCCTCCCTCCTTTGGGATCTCAGCCAGCAAGCTGTCAGTTGAGAGTAGGGAGTGGTCTATTCACTGCCTTTAGCCTCCTTTTCTCTGAGATTACCTTTCAGGGCCTCTCTACCTGCTCTCAAGTTTAAATCCCTGCAGCTGGTGAATAATGCTGTTTGGTGCCTGAGTGGAGAAGCTTCATTTGTGAAAACTCCCAACTTTTTCAAGTTCCCCCAGTGTCTCTGATGATAAAACAAAGACTGTTAGAGCTAGATGTAGAATGTCAGAGCTAAAGGGATCCTAGAAAATTGAATACTGGATGCTGGAATTAGAAGGGACTTTAGAACATAGAATGTCAGTGCTGGGAGGAATCTTGGGACATCTAATGTCAGACTATAGAACTAAGAATTATACATATGGGTTTTAAGGTTTACAAATTATTTTACATATATTATCTCATTTTACTTCTGTATTATGGAATGAGCATAAACTAAGCCAGGATTCCTGGGTTCAAATATTCTGATGGTTCCTCATTACTTTTGTCATGTTGGACAACTCACTTAATGTTCCCAGCCCCAAATTTTTTCATCTGTAAAATTAAGGAGTTGGATTAGATGGTCCCTTTCAGTCCTAAATCTATGATCATCATAGTTCCTTGTGAGGCAGGTGGTATAAATATTATTAATTCATTTTACAGATGCAGAATCTTCAACTGAGAATGGTAAAGTGATTTCCTTGAATCATGCAGCTAGTGAGTAGCAGGAGAGTCAGAATCTAAAAATAGATCTTACTCTAGATTCAGTCTTTTCCCCACTGACTCATCCATCCAGTCCCAAACCCTCATGCTGGGATATTGAGCCCCAGCAAGGTGGTATATACTCAAGGTTACACAGGTAGTTATTAACTTTTCCCACTATACTGCTACAGCTGATTGGAACTTCAATCTGTCAGGTCTTCCAAATCAATTTAAATCATTTCAGCAAGTTTTGAGTATCTAACATCTGCAAAGGGCTAGGCACTGGGGATATAAGAACAAAAATAAAATCTTTACCCTTAAGGACTGGGGAGACTTTTAGCTTTATGTGGAGTGCCCTATCCCTTCGTTATCAGGATCCATACCCACTACCTGTCATTGTTCAGTCATATCTGACTCCAACTCTTCATGATCCCCTAAATCATACTGTCCATGGGGTTTTCTTGGCAAGATACTGGAGTAGTTTGCCATTTTCTTCTCCAGTAGATTAAGGCAAACAGAGGTTAAGTGACCTGCCCAGGATCACATAGCTAGTAAATGTCTGAATTTGAACTCATGTTTCCCTGACACCAGGCCCAGTGCTATATCCACTGAGCCATCTAGCTCCCTCCTACCCATTCTACCTTAGAGAGCTTCCTAATTAGCATACCCTTATCATCAACCAATAGTTGCCTTAATGGTGATGATTTGGTCTCAGGTTCTGGCCAAGCCTGACTCCCTGACTAAGGGTTGGGCAAAGAGGAGATCCCTCAGATCTCATTTTACTCCCTAAGTAAGTATTCCTGTATGCCCAAATCCCTGACAACAGTCTCTACCAGTTAACAGCTAGCTCTAGGCACCTGGTGGCATTCCTTCCCTTGCCTGGACTGTTTCTGGTCACGAGTAAGGGATAAAGCTGCTTGCTTTTCCCACTTCCTGCCTCCAGCTTCCCTCACCTGACTACTTCTCAATCATCTCAAGGGATTTCCCCTGCCTTAGTCACCCTCTAGCAATCCTTAAACAAAAATCTTGGCCAAAGGATCATTAACCAATAACTGTATCTACTTCTTTTTCCCACTGGAGAGTTTCTTCCATGGCTTGCACTTTGGGGACAGACAAGGCCCAGCTGGCCATGCCCCTTTCCCACTAGCTGTGCTTCTGTCTCTCCAGACTTTACCACTAGACCACTCTTTTCTTCCTTGTCTCTCCTTCCCCACCCACCCCACAACTACCAGTTTTTCAGTTCTTCTCATATCTTGTCTTTACCCAATTGCCTCCACATTCCCAGGCTACATTGTCTAGTACATAGTAAACACATAATAAATGCCCAGTCCCTACCCATTTGCCAAGACTCTTCTTAGACTACGTAGAAAGCAAGAACTGAGAGTATGAACCCTAGTCCAGAGGGGTGGGACCTCCTATTTGCCTAATCAATAACAAGACTAGAACTAAAGACTTTGCCCTGAACCTTGTACTGTTGACTTTCCTCCTGGAATGACCTCATAAATAGGAGGCAATAGATACCAGACAAAGAGTATCCTGTTGATAGGTTAAATAAAACCAACTTTTCCTTCTTGGTGACTTTCAAAATCATTAAACATGTTAATGGAAAGAAGGCAAATTTCATCATTTGTACCCCATCTGGAATTTAGGACTCGTATAGTTTATAGGCCTGGATCGTACGTTGGTTTAGAGTTGAAGGGGGGGTGGATGGAGGGGAAGGAGGGAGGAAATCAGCATTTACATAGCAATTCCTGTGCGCTAACTGCTCTAAAACTGTTACCTCGTTTGAGCCTCATGACAGCCCTGGGGGTACGTACTACTATATCACCATTTTAAATTGAGGAAAGGGAGGCAAGCAGAGGTTGTGACTTGCCCAGGGTCATACACCTAGTAGGCCAGATTTGAACTCAAGTCTTCTGACTGCAGGTCCAGTGCTCAATCCATTGCCCCCACTCAGCCACCAACATTAGAGATTATTTAGACAAGCCTCTACATTTTACAGGTGACACAATGGAGGCCCAAAGAGGAAAAGTGACCAGTTCAATGTCGGAGAAAGGATTTAAATCCAGGTCCTCTAACACCAATCCTTAACTTTCTATAGGATAAAAATAAAATGTGTGAATGATATGGATCAGCTTTAGGAAGCTTTGAAGGACAGTTTTCTGAGAATGCATTTAGTTCCAAATAGAGAAAAGATTATTCTGCTACCATTTGTCCTGGTCAGATTACATCTGGAGTAGTGGGTTCATGTGAATACTGTATTTTTGGAAGAACACTGACAAACTAGAGAAAAATTCAGAGGCGGATGACAAGGGTTAGGGACAGAGGCCTAGAGGAGTTAGTTAAAGGAACTGGAAACATTTAGCTGGAAGAAAGCTCTCATGGCTACCAGAAGGTGACTATAGCTGAAACCTCTGGCATGATGAATAGTCGTTGTCTTGGTAAGAGCTCTTACAGATTTTATAGTCAGTGCTCTTCTGATTCTATTATATGAGTCCTCAAAATTGTTCATTTTTGTAATATTGATGTCAGTACAAATGTTCTTCTGGTTCTGCTCACTTTACTCTGCATCACTTCGTATAAGTCTTTCTCTGCCTTTTTAAAAATATATATATAATTTATTTTCAGTTCTTAACATTGACTTCCACAAGAATTTGAATTAAAAATTTTCTCCCCATCTCTCCACGCCCCCATTCCAGGACAGCATGCCTTCCATCCACCTCTTTCTCCAGTCTGTCTTCCCTTCTATTATCCAACCCTCTTCCATGCCCCTTCCCCTCTATTTTCCTAAAGGGCAAAATAGATTTCTATACTCCATTGCCTGTATAGCTTAATTTCCAGTTGTATGCTAAAACATTTTTAACATTCATTTAACATTCATTCTTAAAGCTTTGAGTGTCATATTCTCTCCCTCCCTCCCTCCCTCCCACCATCATTGAGAAAACAAGCAATTCAATATAGGTCATACATGTGTAACAATGCAAAACACTTCCACAATAGTTAGGTTGTAAAAGACTAACCACATTTCCCTCTGTCCTATCCTGCTCTGCATTTATTCCATTCTCTCCTTTGACCTGTCCTCCCACAATAGTGATTGCTTCTGATTATCTCTTTCCCCAATTTGCTGTCCCTTCTATTATCTTCCCTCTCCTATCCCCTTCCCCCTTGCCTTCCTGCAGGATAAAATAGATTTTCATATCTAATTGAGTGTGTTATTCCCTCTTTAAGCCAAATCCCATGAGAGTAAGGTTCAATTATTTCCTTTCATCTCCCCACTCTTCCCCTCCATTTTCAAAGCTCTTTCTTCCCTCTTTTATGTGGGATTATTCCCAACATTCTACCTCTCCCTTTCTCTTGCTCCTAGTACATTCCATTCAACAGTAAATTTTATTTTTCTTAGGTATTCTCCCTTCACATTCAATTTACTCTGTGCCCTCTGTCTGTGTATATCTATATATACATATACATACATACATACATACATATATTTTTACATACATACATATACCTGTGTATATATAAATACCTACACATATATAATATACACATACATACATACATACATACCCATACACAGCTACATATATATATATTCCTTCTAACTACCCTAATACAGAAAAAGGTCTCATGAGCTACAAATAAACATATTTCCATGTAGGAATGTAAACAGTTCAACTTTAATGAGCTCCTTAAGACTTCTCTTTCTTGTTTACCTTTTCATGTTTCTCTTGATTCTTATATTTGAAAGTCAAATTTTCTGTTCAGCTCAGGTATTTTCAACAAGAATGCACATAAGTCCTCTATTTCATGAAAATTCTATTTTTTCCCCTGAAGTATTATACTTAGTTTTGCTGGGTAGGTGATTCTTGGTTTTAATCCTATCTCTTTTGACCTCTGGAATATCATATTCCAAACCTTTCAATCCCTCAGTGTAGAAGCTGCTAAATCCTGTGTTATCCTGATTATATTTCCTCCATACTTGAATTGTTTCTTTCTGGCTGCTTGTAATATTTTCTCCTTGACTTGGGAACTTTGGAATTTGGCTACAATATTTCTAGGAGTTTTCCTTTTGGGATCTCTTTCAGGAGGTGATTGGTGAATTCTTTCAATTTCTGTTTCACCCTCTGGTTCTAGAATGTCAGGGCAGTTTTCCTTGATAATTTCTTGAAAGATTATGTCTAGGCTGTTCTTTTGATCATGGTTTTCAGGTAGATCAATCTGGATCTATTTTCCATGTCAGTTGTTTTTCCAATGAGATATTTCACATTGTCTTCTATTTTTTCATTCTTTTGGTTTTTGTTTTGTAATTTCTTGGTTTCTTATAAAGTTATTACCTTCCATCTGCTCCATTTCTAATTTTGAAAGAACTATTTTCTTCAGTGAACTTTGGAACCTCCTTTTCCATTTGGCTAATTCTGTTTTTTTAAAACACTCTTCTCTTCATTGGCTTTTTGGGTGTCTTTTGCCAATTGAGTTAATCTATTTTTCAAGGTGCTATTTTTTTCAGCATTTTTGGGGTCTCCTTTAGCAAACTGTTGAATCACTTTTCATGATTTTCTTGCATGACTCTCATTTCTCTTCCCAATTTTTCCTCTACCTCTCTTACTTGATTTTCAAAATCCTTTTTGAGCTCTTCCATGGCCTGAGACTATTGCATATTTTTTTGGAGGTTTTGGATGTAGAAGAGTTGACTTTGATGTCTTCTTCTGATGGTATGCTTTGTTCTTCCTCATTTAAAAGGAGAGAAGAAAATACCTGTTCACCAAGAAAGTGACCTTCTATGGTCTTATTTTTTTCCCCATTTTTGGGCATTTCCCCAGTCATTTACTTGACTTTTGAGTCCTTTGTCAAGTGGAGGGCTCAGTTCCTCCAAGGTGACACAATCAAGGAAGAGGAGTTTCCTCTTCTCCTGGCCTGTGCTCTGGTCTATGAGCAACCACTAGTACTCCTTTCGGTCCAGCATCTGTGCATAGGATTCCCTCTCCAGAGCCTCCATCAGCAACACCATACCAGTGCTCTTCCTCACTCCAGGAACACCACTCAGAAATGAGACCCAGACCAGCTGTTCAATTCCCCCAGGGTCTTTGGGCCAAGGGCTCCAAAAGTGGATACTGCTACCACAGTGGCTGCCACTGCCCTGGGGCCAGGACTGGGGCCCAGTGACCAGAAGTCACTCCCCTCTCACCCAGGTGAAAGAGCTTTCTTACTGACTTTTGAAGTGTCTTTGACCTTTGTGGGGTTAAAAATCTGGAAACCACAGTTGCTACCTGTGATTCCACACAATGAAGCCTGTTCCAGTCCTGTCCATGCCATGGCTGCAGCCAAGGCTGCACTGTGCTCTGCTCTGAGCCCTGTGTGATAGACTTTTTCTGTCTGCTTTCCAGGATGTCTTGGCCTGGAAATCTCCTTCACTCTGTTGTTTTGTGGCTTCTGCTGCTCTAGAATTTGTTCAGTCATTTTTTACAGATATTTTATGAGCAATGGGGGTAGAGCTAGAGCAGGTCCATCCTTCTACTCAACCATCTTGGCTCCACCCCTGCTTTCTCTGCCTTTTCAAAATAATCTATTGCCTCATTCCCTGCAATACAATTCATATACCACATTATTCAGCCATTTCTCAATTGTTGGACATCCTCTTTATTTCTGGGTATGTTTGTTTTTGATGGGTATTTTTTTTTGGCCATTACAAAAAAACCCCCACTATCATCAGTGTTTCTGTACATAAAAGACCTCTTCCTTTTTCATTGACCTCTTTCAGGTATAGACCTAGCAGTGGCATAGCTGGTCAAAAGGCCTTCATTGTTCAGCAACTTTTTGTGTGTCATTCCAAGTTGTTTTCCCAAATATTTATACCCATTTCCAACAAAGCATCAATGTGCCTCTTTTCCCATAGTCCTTCCAACATTTATCATTTTTCTTTTTTGTTGTTGTGGTTTTTTTTGACTCTCTGAGGGATATGAGGCAGAATCTCAGGATTGTTTTGATTTGCAACAATATTATTAATAAATTTATATTTTCTAAGATTTGCCCATGGTTACACAGTCATTTTGTTCCAGAAGGACTTGAATCCAAGTCTTCTTGACTCCAAGGCAAGTTCTCTATTTACTGGACCATATTACCTCTCATTGTATATAGGAATAGAAACTGGACCTGTGATTTCATTGTTATCAGAGCTCCTGGATAAGGAAATTCTCTCTTTATATGCATATTATCACCTCTTTGAAACTTAGAGACTTAGATAGTTGCCTAGAGCAACTTGGCCAGGATCACACAGCAATAAGTCAGAGGTAGTACTATTAATTCTGGGATTTCTGGTTTCAAAACTGATTCTTAGAGCAGCTAGGCGGCACAATGGATAGAGCACTAGCCCTGAAGTCAGGAGGACCTAAATTCAAATCTGGATTCAGATGCTTACTAGCTGTGCGATACTGGGCAACTCACTTCACCCTTTTTTCCTCAACACCCTTCCTCACTCCCTCCCCCTGAAAAAGCCTGGCTCTTTATCTACTAGATCATACTGCCTCTCCTCCTTGTATATAAACCCTAGGAAATGCATTTTTCTCACCTGGACATTGTAGAGACAAGGGAGAGATAGGAAAGAGAGAAGTAAATACTAATGTTGGAGTATGTTAAGATGATAGTAGGAGATAGGCAATTCAGATACAGGTGTGCTACACTGATGAATCCAAGGGACCTGGAAACTTCTAAAAGCCTTGGAGCTTCTAATTGAAGTTCAGAGATGAAGTCAATTTACTGAGGAGTTTGAAAGTATATGTGGAAAGCTCTGGATTTGGAGTCAGAGGATCTGGGTTCAAGTCCTCACACCACTAATTACTGTCTGTGTAACCTCGGACAAATCAGTCTCTCTGGGCTTCAGTTTTATGATCCTGCAAAATGAATGAGTCTGAGAAGGTGAGGTCTGAGATTCTTCCATGCTCCAAATCCTTTGAGTTACTGCAGAGCCAGACTTCCTTCCACTATACCAGGGGTGAGGAACCTGCAGCCTTGAGGCCACATGTGGTCCTCTAGGTCCTCTAGTGTGACCCTTTAACTCCAAACCTCACAGAACAAATCCCCTTGCCACATGTGACCTCCAAGGCTGGAGGTTCCTCATCCCTGCCCTATACCATCCTGCCTCCTGTCCCACTTCTATCTTAGCACTGGGTGATGGGTAAGAGCTGAACTTCGACCCAGAACACTTGTAGTTAAATTCTACCTCTTACATTTCGGTGTGACCACATAAATGTCACTTAAATTCTTAGAGACTTGGTTTCCTCATTTATAAAATGGTAATCATAGTTCTTGAGCTCCTTCCCTCACAGAATTGAGAGGGTGGGGCTTTGGAAACCTTAGTTACTATCGAAACTTTATTAACTTATGTCATGATATTATACAAGCTACTTTCCCAGTTTCCTCACTTGTAAAATGAAAGGATGACCTCCAAGTTGGATAGAAGTTCTAGGATGCTGCATCAGTTTCCTAAATGCCTACAGCCCCAGGGATGGGATGGGTTCTAAAGACACCTTGCCAAGGACTCCCAAATAGATTTCCTAATTTGAAAGCTTCAACTCTAGCCAAAGCAGCTCTGCATCAACTTGTTTTCAGAGAAGTATTTTCATTGGCTACTAACTAGGCAAAAAAATCACCAGGTGGAAAAATGAATACACCCCTGTTGTTACTGATTATGCAATTGGAGAACTGTCACAGCCCATTGCTTGCTCCCTGGTTTCTTAAGAGAATTAGAAGTGGGTGGCAGTGTCTGTAAAATGTTGTCTTGTCTGGCCTTCCTCAGCAACCTGAAACTCATGTACACACCCTTTGTCCAGGGCTTAATTTGCTGAGCTTTGTTTATGAAAACAGAAGATTCTCTGGGGTTCTAAGGCTCCTTAGACCCTTAGTAACTAGGCTACACTAAAGAAGATAGAAAAGCATCGGACCAGCTTGCTGATCACAAAATCACAACGTTGGAAGGGACCTAAGATGTCCTCTAGTCCAAAAGCCATCTAGAATAAGAATCCTCTCCCCAATATCTCTGACCAACAGTCACCTAGCCTCTTGTAGTAAATGCGAAGTTTCCTAGTTCAGAAAGTATCTGCTCCATTGTTGGACAGCTCTAATTATTAGGAAATTCTCCTTAATATTAAACCAAAATCTTCATCCCTGTATATTTTCCATTGTTCTTTTTATCACGCCATGCTGTTTTCTTCTTTCTGTGCTGATATTATGCTCCTGATGTCAAGCTTTCTGTGAACAGAACTGTTATTCTCTCTATTATCCTGTTTGGAAAACTCAGAATTATCTCCATTTATCCTCTATCCTCATTACTTTCACATCAGTAACTAAGTGCCATTCATGCTACCATAGCCACATCTCAGACAAGTGCCCCTCTTCAATATTCCCACTGCAACTGCCCTGATTCAGGGCCTCATCAGCTCTCCAATCAACTAATACAATAGCTTCCTAACCAGTCTTTTCAAAGCTAGATGGTGTGGTGGATAGAGTGCCAAGCCTGGAGTTAGGAACATCCACCTTCTTGAATTGAGATCTGTCCTCAGATACTTAACCTTCTTTGCCTCAGTTTCCTCATCTATAAAGTGAGCTGGAGAAGGAAATGGCAAACCATTCTGATATCTTTGCCAAGGAAACCTCAAATGGGGTCACAAAAATGTCAGAAAAATTGCTGCACAACAACACAAAAAGGCACCAATAATTTTAATGATTGTGCCAGAGTTGGGGGTTGGGGTAGGGTATGACTACAAAGGTGAAAGATAGGAAAAGAGATGATCTAAAAGTCGTGCTGACATCTGCAAATACTGAAAGAGCTATTGGAAGGTCTTTAGTGAGAACTGAAATAGAAACAGGGGCCACTAAATCCGTATAAATACTTGCCTGTAATAAGTATCACTAGAGAGCATATTGATTTAGAAAACCACATAGTAACATTATCTATGTTTTATTGTATAGTTATTTATTTTGTTAAATATTTTCTAATTACATTATAATCCTTGGGTACAACTTGTGGGCTATGAGTTGGATACCTCTGCTCTGCCTCAGGCAGGTACATGGTGAAGTATTTATGAAAGGACATGGAAAAGAATGGCACAGGGACATATAGTCCTTCAGAGACCCTGAAAATTCGTCCAGGTTCAGCTTGGGAGGCCTGATACTTGATAGCTAAAGCAGGGTCCTCATTCTCATATTCATTGGCTTATGCCCTTACCCCAGTCACTTCAGGGAAAATTCTATTTTTTGTGTCTTGTCTAAGGGTTCTCCCCAGAAGACACAGGGGGTGTCTATTGAAGAGGAGGTCCACCCTGATGAAATCATGGTCTGTGAAAATATTGGGGATCTCAGGGTGGCATTGCTTCAGCCCCCTATTTCTTCCTCATGGGCCAAGCTACTCCTTCCAAAACTCTCTCTTCCCAAATTCCACCAGGTGGCAGCAGAGGCCGTAGCTGGGATTGATAGGATCACAGATTGGGATAAAAGAGGACCACAGAAGTGATGGAGTCCAAATCTCGTCTTCGCCCAAGCGGACAAACTGAGGCCCAGGATAGTAAATGACTTGTAAAAGAAGAAAGAGGTAGCAAGTAGCAGAGCCAAGACCAGGACAAGCAGCCAGCCTCAGGAGAGACATTAATTATGTGAACTGTTTCCATATTCAGCAATAAATATTTTTTAAGTGGCTACTACGTGCAAAAGCATTTGTTAAATGTACAAATTGAAAAAAGAAACAGGATACAGTCTTTGCCTCTTATTAACGAGACAATGTGATGGGGGGCAAACAGCTGTGGTACAGGGCTAGGCTGGCAGTCTGTGCCCACTGGACCTTTACCTCACACGAGGTTAGCCACGTTCACCTTAGGGAGCCTGATCTCTTGATGGTGACACGCGGGCCCTGTTCTCACCTTTATTGGCTCCAGCCCCCGCCCCAACTACTGCAGGGACAATTCTATCTTTTGGCTCTTGTCTACGGGTTCTCCCCATCAAAGGCGGGGAGCGACAGGTGTGGAACAGGTTGTTTCATTCCCACAGAGAAAGGAAATGCCAAGCAATGACGAATCATGGAATGGTTAGAACAGAACCCAGTAACTTATCACTGCTATAACGTTTTACTCTCTGAGACATTTGCAAACAATTTCTTTGCAAAGGCTAATTATCCATTGGTATTTTTAACTCTGTTGCTACCCAGTCTGATCAACACCAGGTGGGCTCTTCCTTCCCAGTGGTTTTTTTGTCTACAAGCTAGTCTTTCTCTTTAGTCTGCCAGCTTCTGTGCCATTGCTGCAACAACTGTACTGGTGCCTGGGAAGATGCCAGCTGCCTTTTCGAGAGCTCTCAGGGTCTGTAACAAAGAAAAGAAGATACAAACTTGAGGTAGTCCCTCCCAGGCATAGGCTGCCTAGGACGCTGTGAGCTCATGGCTCGTGACTGGGCCGACAATTCCACAAACAGGTATTTATTTAGCACCAATTATGTGTCGAGCACTGAGCTAAATTCCAGACATACTAAAAACAGGAAGGAAAAATTCTTGCTTTCAAGAAGTTCACAGTCTAATAGAGAAGATAATTTGCAAACAGTTATGCACAATAAGATACATATGTGTGAAGGCATTTAGATTTTAGGAATGACAGGGCAACTAGGTGACACGGTGATTACAGCACTGATCCTGGAGCCAGGAGGGCCTGAATTCAAACCCAGCCTTAGATACTTACTAGCTACGTGACCCTGGGCAAGTCACATAACCCCAATTGCCCTAAAAGGGATGGGGGGATGAGAAAGACTTCTTACAGAAAGTGAGACTTCAGTTGAAACTGGAAGGAAACCAAGAAAGACAGAAGATGAAGAGGGGAAATTTTCTAGGCATGGGGGAAGTCAATTAAAAGGTACAGATTGAGGAGATGGAGAGTCATGTGGGAGGAAGCCGGCGTCACCGAATCTTATAATATGTAAGGAGACTGGAACAGTAGGAAGGGGTCAGATTACAAAAGACTTTAAAATCCTAATAGGAATTTCATAGTTGATTAACAAGGAGCCAATGAAGTTTATAGAATGGGGTGGAATAGGAGGGGTGATAGAATCTGACCTGTACTTTGTGCTGAGTGGAAAACAGACTGGAGTGGGGAAGAGTTGCTCAAAGCAGAGAAACCTACCAGAAGGTATCCCCATAGTTCAGATTCGAGACGACAAGGGCCTGCACCAGGTTGCTGGCAGGATCAGTGGAGAGAAAGGAGCATATGTGAGAGATATTAGGAAAAGAAAATCAACACAACTTGGCAATAGATTGAATAAAGGAATGGGTAAAAGAAATTGAGGGGTTGTGTACAACACCTGGGTTGTGAGCCTGAGTGACTGGGAGTCAAAGGGAAATTAGGAAATAGGAAGGATTTCGGGAGAAAGATCATTAGTTCAGTTCTGAAAATACACCCCATCTTCCACATCTGATGTTCCAAACAGCTCAGGGAGTCATCCTTGCACTTCAAAATCAGCAGGAAAGGGAGCCCTGCAGAGCAGAGACCACCTTTATAGTATATGCATCGTCTCAGCTCAGCAGCCTAAAGTTAAAAGAGTATTCATCATCATGTAATACATAGGAACTCCTGAGCCATAATGACTAGCAGGAAGAGTTAGGAGTACACCTGCTTATGCTCTGAAGTCTATGCGGTGGGGTGGGTGGTGCAAGAGTTGACCAGGGTAGGAGACAACCTTCCACCAGGAAGCAGAGCCATCAAAAGCTTTCATATGCTTTCCTAGAATGCCAAGGGAGTATGCTTTAAGGGGACACTACACAAATAGCTATGATACATATTAGAATGTGCTAAGTGTCTAAGTTAGACAGAAAGACTAGAAGCAGTTGAGGAAGGAATGATGTGCTGTATCTGGGGGCAGGTTGTGGATCAGGGAAGGCTTGAGGGAAGAGGAGGCATTTGAACAAAGTCTTTGAAAATTCAATGAACAGATCACAGAAACCTCACTGATTACCTAGTCCAATCCCATGAAATTTTTACAATGAAGAGACTGGGACCCAAAGAGGTTAAATGATTTGTCAAAGGCCACACAGGTAGGAAATGATGAAAGTCAGGAGATCAGAATGGATCAGAGGTCTTATGAGTTCAGGTTTCTTGAGGTAGTCTGTTTCAGACAAGAATTTTGTCCTACTGTGAAAATTCCTAAGATATTGCGATGAGTTTTGGAACACTGGAGAAAAAGGCAGAGTGACCTGGAGAAACTAGGGACAGTTCAATCTGGTTGTCACCCAGAGCACATCTAGGAAAGAAATGTGAAATATGACTGGAAAAATAGATGAGAGCCAAAGCATGGATGTGCAGTGAAGGAGTTTGTGGTTTATTTCATAGGCAGCAGGGAGTCATTGTAAATTTCTTAGCTGGGGAGAAATATGACCAGGCCTGGGCATTGGGAAGATTACTTGGTCAGTGATGTAAAGAATGGATTTGAGAGGAGAGACAGGCTAACATTACATTTGAATATCAAAGCTCTTAAGAAGAAAAGAAAGACAGATTGTCCCTCATTAACAGAAAACCTAATAGAAGAAAATTCATATTTCTTACAGAGGGGATTTCTCAAGTTAGAAAATAATTCTTTTTCTCTTTAGGAGGCCTGCATCACCCTGGGTTCCTTTAATAATCACTAACCCTTATTTAGCCCTTTGCTTTTGAAGGGCAGAGGAAGTACTATTATCCTCATTTAACAAACAGGTAAACTGAGGTCAGTGAAATAAAGTGTTTTGTTGAAGGTATATACTTAATGAAGTAGGAGAATAGGTGTAATACTCAAGCCTCTTCACTGCAGGCCTAGCATTTTCTACACACATACACATACACACACGCACACACACACACACACACACACATATACACACACACACATCCTCCAAATTGATGATGACCTTAGTCTCTGGAAATCACATAGGCCTTCATTTTGTACCCCTGTGGTGCTCTTGTGTATTATTGTATAATATAATTATAACTACATTACTGTATAACTGCATGAGCCTATGTTCATGTTTTATCTCCTTATCAGACTATAAGCTCCATGGAGGCAGCTGTGGCCTCATGGAATGAAATATGGTCTTCGGCAGCAGGAAACTTGACTCTGAATCCTGATTCAGGTCACTTCCCAGTCAGGTGTCCTTAAAAAGTCACTTTACCAATTTTTGCCTCAGTTCCTTGGTCTGAGGAAAGGGAATAATATCTGCATTGTTTATCTTTCAGGGTTGTAATAAGAACTACATGAAGTAAAGCAGCT
>CM053769.1:336956604-337008660 GCA_028658325.1 Potorous gilbertii | reverse complement strand
GGCCTCATGGAATGAAATATGGTCTTCGGCAGCAGGAAACTTGACTCTGAATCCTGATTCAGGTCACTTCCCAGTCAGGTGTCCTTAAAAAGTCACTTTACCAATTTTTGCCTCAGTTCCTTGGTCTGAGGAAAGGGAATAATATCTGCATTGTTTATCTTTCAGGGTTGTAATAAGAACTACATGAAGTAAAGCAGCTGTCATGATGGAAGTCTAGAATTCCTCTCTTCTAATTAATGGGAAAAGAGTGAGTTTAAAGTCAAATGATATACTTTTCTCTAGTAAAAAGTGACAGTTGTATTTTTTTAATTATATGTATAATAAAGTATATGTATATATATTGAGACCTCTAGTCTTCTCAAGTGAGGGATGATCCCACGAAGTTCTGAGGTTTCACCCTGGCTACTTGGAGGCATACATGTGCTCAGTGTTCCATTCAGTACCAATGGAGTGCTGGTAAATGTTTAACAAATGACTCTCAGAAAAATACAAGTCACAATTTTAAGTTTAATTTGCATTAATAATATTTTCTCTAACACAAAACAATAAATCATGCGTTAATTTGTGGCATTTTCTGATTTCTACATGTGACTACCCACACTGAATTTTTTTTTATTTTTTGGCAAGACAATCAGGGTGAAATGACTTGCCCAGGGTCTGTAAGACTGTCAAGTGGATTTGAAATCAGTCCTCCTGACTCCAGGGCTGGTGTTCTATCTACTATACCACCTAGCTACTCCCCCTGACAATTTAACAACTGGCTCTTGGGAATGAGCTGACTCTATCCCTTCAACCTGTGCTGGGTTGAAGAGGAAGGAGAAAGGATTGGGGATGAGACAATGTGGTTCTCTTTACTCCCATTAAAAATATGTTATTAGAAGCTTAACAATAAATATCAACACAAACAACAATAATTGCTAGGTAATTTTTAAAAATTCAAATCCACTATTTTTAATGTATAAAAAATTAACACATTTGCAGTTCATGTCCCCATCAGGATTACCTGTTTATTTTTTCTCATTCATTTTCCTCAAGTGACAATAATTTGAACTCCATTCTTCTGAGTCTGCCTTTTAAAAATTTATTTTTCACGATTTCATAAAGATGTTTCTAGATTTCATTGTATTCTTCATAATATAAAATTCTATTGCATTAATGACGTGCAATTTGAGAAATCATTCTCTTATCATTGGATGCCAACTGTTGCATCTATACCATGACTACATTCATTTTTCCTAAAACAGGAAGTAGGACATTAATTATTTTAGAAAGAAAGAAAGAAAAAGAAAAGAAAGATGAGTTTTCAACAAGATTTTTAAAAATTTAAATGGACTCTGAATTTGTGGACTCTCAATTAGTCCAGGTGGGAAGGAATGAAGGTCTTTAACAGAATAGTCACTGTTTGAGCATGTCAGTGACAATGGATTCTATTTATCCAGCCCTAATCTCTCTACTGACCGTTAGTTTTGCTTCTCCAACTGCATTTCAGGCATCTTGACCTGGATGTCCTATAGATATCTTAAATCTAACATATCCAGAACTGAATTCATTATCTTTCTCACCAAATCCTCCCCACTTTCAAATTTCCCCATTATTGCCAAGGGTGCCACCATTCTCCACGTCCCCTAGGTTTGCTACCTAAGTGTCATGCTTAACTTCTCACTCCCTCATCCCTTATATCCAATCTGTTGCCAAAGCCCATGGGTTTTACCTTTGTAACTTCTCTTGTGTATGTCCCCTTCTCTTCTCTAATACTACCATTACCCAATACTCATTCTCATCCCCTCATGCCTAGAATATTGCAATAGGTTGTTGGGCGGTTTGCCTGCCACATGTCTCCCCACTCTAGTCTATCCTTTACTCAGCCACCAAAGTGGTTTTCTTAAAATGCAGTTTCAACCATGTCACCACACCTCCCTATTCAATGAGCTCCAGTGGCTCCCCTATCATCTCCAGAATCAAATATAAAGTCCTGTTTAGCATTCAAAGACCTTTATAACACCTCCAATCTCATCAGTCTTCTTTCAATTTATGTCCCCCAAGGTACTCTTCAATTCAGTGCCACTGGTCTTTTTACTGTTGCTTGAATATGGGTCTCCATCTCCAAACTCCAGGCATTTTCACTGGCTCTTCCTCATGCGTGGAATACTCTCCACCCTTATCTTCATTTCCTGGCTTTCTTGGCTTCCTTCAAGTCCCAGCTAGAATCCCATCTTCTACTGGAAGTCTTTACTTAGCCCTCTTAATTCTAGTGCCTTCCCTCTATTTTAAATAGCAGGCTGGAGCCCCTGGAGCTATGATCATGTGTGGGAGTTGGCCCCATTATGTTTCTTGATCTCTGAGACTCTTAAATCTAAAGAATTCCCATGAGTGAGATTGTTCTGCTTCTGGTTTGATCTGATTTCTTACCTTGTTCCTAGCTAAAAACTCGATTTTCTCTTGTGTATTCTTTGGTATATTCCACACTAGGATTCTGATTTCTGTTGGCTATTTTGTTTACATGTTAGTCAGTAAACACTTATTAAGCAACTGCCATGTACCAGACACTGAACTAACTGCTGGGGATAGAAAAAAAGGTAAAAGACAGTCCCCGCTCTCAAGAGGCTCAGTCTAATGGGAGAGACAACATGCAAGCAACTATACACAAACAAATTAAATACAAAATAAATTGGAAAAAATCAACAGAGGGAAGACACTAGCATTAATGGGGATTGGAAAATACTTTCTATAAAAGATAGAATTTTAGCTGGAACTTGAAGGAAGTCAAGAGGGAGAGATCAGAAGGATGAGTATTCCAGGCAGTAAAGCCAGTGAAAATGCCCAAAGTCAGGAGATCTATAGGTTTTATTCACTATTCACCATTTATGATGGTCACTTAAATGGGTATATGCACTGACTAGAAGTTGAGATTCCCTTCCACTTAAGAGTAATTTTTTCTTTTGAATCCCTAGAAATATCACTAGCACTATTTTATGGATGGTAGACAGATAAAAAACTACAATATACCTCTAGAGTTTGGGAAAGCCTGGACCTCCCCCTTATGCTGCTGGTGGTATAGGCACAGCTCTTCTTCAACTCTGACAACTGGTTCAAACCTCAGATCATATCTATCCATGCCACCCACAAACTATACCTACATATTTGTTCAGTCATTTTACCTGAGTCTGACTCTTCATGATCTCACTTGGGGTTTTCTTGGCAAAGATACTGGAATGATTTGCCATTTACTATTCTAGCTCATTTTACAGATGAGGAAACTGAGACAAACAGCATTAATTGACTGACTTGCCTTGGTCCACACAGCTACTAAGTGTCTAAGGCTGAGTTGGAATAGAGGTATTCCTGACTCTAGGCACTCTATCCACTGTACCACCTGACTATCTGTCTGTGTATTTAGAAAAATCCATATGATATTATGATATTACACTAGATTTTGCAAAATCTTCCTATAATTCAGATTTTTGTAGGTACCCTTCTCTAGCTCTCTTTCAAAAAAGATCCCACCAATCTAACCTTCACTTGTTAAAGTGAAACTCGATGGTAGAGCCAAGATGGTGGAGTAGAAGGACAGACCTGTAGAAGCTCTCGCCTCACAGCCTATAAAATACCTATAAAATGACTCTAAACAAATTCTAGAGCAGTAGAAGTCACAAAATGACAGAGTGAAAGAGATTTCCAGCCCAACAGCCTGGAAGGCCAACAGGAAAAGTCTAGCTCACCAGACTCGGAGAAGAGCGCAGCCTAGCCTTGGCCATACTGCACAGCATGGACAGGACCAGGACAGGCTTCAGGCTGGGGACCCAGGTAGCAGCTGCAGTTCCCAGATCTTTCACCCCACAAATGCCAAAGACAGCTTCAAAGGTCAGTGAGAAAATTCTTCTACCTAGGTGAGAAGTGAGCAGGATCCACTCTAGCCCTAGCCCCAGGCAGCAACAGCAGCAGTGTCCATTTTTGGAGCGATGGCCTAAAGACCCTGGGGGAATTGAGTGGCTAATTTGCATCTCAGTCTTGAGTGTAGGTCCTGGGGTGAGGAGGAGTGCTGGCTGGCATGGTGGAGCTGGTGGAGGCTCAGGAGAGGGAATTCTACCCACAGATCCTGGGCAGAAAAGCTTGTGCTTGATCCCAGATCACAGTGCAGACCAAGAAAGGAGTAAGAGAGAAGTAAACTCCTCTCCCTTGATTGTACTACCTTAGAGGAACTGAGAACTTACAGATATATCCTCCTCTTGACAAAGAACTCAAAAGTCAAGTAATTGACTTGGAAAATGCCCCCAAAAAGGGAAAAAATAAGACTATAGAAGGTTACTTTCTTGGTGAACAGGTATTTTCTTCCATCCTTTCAGTGAGGAAGAACAAAGTATACCATCAGAGGAAGACATCAAAGTCAAGGCTTCTGCATCCAAAACCTCCAAAATAAATATGCAATGATCTCAGGCCATGGAAGAACTCAAAAAGGATTTTTAAAATCAAGTAAGAGAGGTGGAGAAAAAATTGGGAAAAGAAATGAGAGTGATGCAAAAAAACCATGAAAAGCAAGTCAACAGCTTGCTAAAGAAGACTCCAAAAAAAAATGCTGAAGAAAATAACAGCTTTAAAAATAGACTAACTCAAATGGCAAAAGATGTCCATAAAGTCAATGAGGAAAAGAATGCTTTACAAAGCAGAATTAGCCAAATGGAAAAGGAGGTTCCAAAAGCTCACTGAATAAAATAGTTCTTTAAAAATTAGAATGGAGCAGAAGGAAGCTAATGACTTTATGAGAAACCAAGAAATTATAAAGCAAAACCAAAAGAAGGAAAAAAATAGAAGATTGTGAAATGTCTCATTGGAAAAACAACTGACCTGGAAAATAGATCCAGGAGAAACAATTTAAAAATTATGGGACTGCTTAAAAGTTATAATCAAAAAAAGAGCCTAGATGTCATCTTTCATGAAATTATCAAGAAAAACTGCCCTGATATTCTAGAACCAGAGGGTAAAATAAATATTGAAAGAATTCACCAACTACCTCCTGAAAGAGATCCCAAAAGAAAAACTCCTAGGAATATTGTAGCCAAATTCGAGAGTTTCCAGATCAAGGAGAATATATTGCAAGCAGCCAGAAAGAAACAATTCGAGTATTGTGGAAATACAATCAGGATAACACAAGATCTAGCATCTTCTATGTTAAGGGATCAAAGAGTTTGGAATATGATATTCCAGAAGTCAAAGGAACTGGGATTAAAACCAAGAATTACCTACTCAGCAAAACTGCATATAATACTTCAGGGAAAAAAACTGTCATTCAATGAAACAGAGGACTTTCAAGCATTCTTGATGAAAAGACAAGAGCCAAATAGAAAATCTGACTTTCAAACACAAGAATCAAGAGAAGTATGAAAAGGTAAACAGGAAAGAGAAATCATAAGGGATTTACTAAAGTTGAACTGTTTGTATTCCTACATGGAAAGATAATATTTGTAACTCTTGAAACTTTTCTCAGTATTTGAGTAGTTGGAGGGATTATACACATATATCTAGACAGAGGGCACAGGGTGAGTTGAATAGGAAGGGATGATATCTAAAAAATATAAATATTTAAAATTAAGGGGTGAGAGAGGAATATATTGGGAGGAGAAAGGGAGAAGTGGAATGGGGCACATTATCTCTCATAAAAGAGGCAAGAAAAAGACTTTTCAATGGAGGGGAAAAGCGGGGAGGTGAGAGTGAAAAAGTGAAGCTTACTCTCATTACATTTGGCTTAAGGAGGGAATAATATGCATGCTCAATTTGGTATGAAAACCTATCTTACATTACAGGAAAGTGGGGGAGAAGGGGATAAGTTGGGTGAGGGGGATGATAGAAGGGAGGGCAAATGGGAGGAAGGAGCAATTAGAGTAAACACTTTAGGGAGGGATAAGGTCAAAAAAGAGAATAGAACAAATAGGAGGCAGGATAGGATGGAGGGAAATACAGTCTTTCACAACATGACTATTATGGAAGTCTTTTGCATAACTACACATATATAGTCTATATTGAATTCCTTGCCTTTTCAGTGGGATGGGTGGGGAGGGAGGAAGAGAGAGAAGTTGAAAGTCAAAGTTTTAGGAATGAATGCTGAGAATTGTTTTTGCATGTAACTGGGAAATGAGAAATACAGGTAATGGGGTATAGAAATCTATCTTGCCCTACAAGAAAAGAGAGAAGATGGGGATGAGGGAAGGGAGGGGTGTGATAAAAGGGAGGGCAGATTGGGGCAAGGGGTAATCAGAATGCACAGTGTTTTGGGATAGGGAGAGGGGAGAGATGGGGAGAAAATTTGGAACTCAAAAAAATGTGGAAATAAAGGTTGAAAACTAAAAATGAATAAATTGATTAAAAGAAAAACAAACAAAAAAAATAAAGTGAAACTCAATCCATCCTGGAACTTGGTTCTCCAATTCCTAACTATTAAATTCACCTCGAAATTCCAGATTCAAGATATTGTTTTCAGTCCTGGAGCCCTGAATCTTAGTCCCGGAACAAAGCAGTCGTTTCCTTTTGACCTAAAATGAGGCCTTTATGCAGAGGGTACTGAGAGCAGCTGGGTCCTAGAGAGAACCTTCTTGAAGGGCATTGAGAGAAGCTTGATCCTAGAGAGCCCCTTTCCCCAGAGTTGCCTGGCAACAGCCAGCATTGGATCCAGAGAGAGGCCTGGAGAAGTTATGATATCAGCAATGGAGAGGTGAGGGACATCCAATCTCAGGTGCTTGGGCAGCTAGGTCCCAGAACAGAACAGAGAGGACATTGAACAATTACATTATCAGCAGGGCTTGGCCCAAGGAAGTCAGTGGCTGGAGATGAAGGGGTTGATAGGGGACATAAGAAAGTCAGAGAGATATGAACACAATCAGAGGTTCTTTTCATATGCAGAGACACAGAGCACGGGCAGAAACATAGGACAGTGGCAGGTTTTTGGAGCAGAGGAATAGACACAGAACAGATGCAGATACACAGAAGACAAGTTAAGAGGGGAAGGAGAATATAAGAAGAGATAAAGGAAACAGGTAGAGACATTGGGCATAGGCAAGGACATAGTTCTAATCCTAAACTCCAGGTCAAGGAACCAAACCTATCCTCAGTCCTGGAGCCCAAAACCTCAAATCATTTTCTTTTTAGGATAGTCAGGGACACAAGATACAGGTGGAGACAAAGAATACAAGAACTGATGTGGGATTAAGTGGGAATATGAGTCACAGGTCATAGATTTAGACATGAGTTTTAGGGAGAAAAACAGAATACAGGGAGTGACCTGGGTTGCTACTAGACATGCAATATGTAAAGAAATACAGGAGGAAGGCAGAGATAAGGATTATGGGCCATGAGACTATGGGATCCAAGGCAGAAAGAAGCAGCACCAGCAGACACACAGGGATGCTATATGATACGAGATGAAGAATGGGACACAGGTATAGAGAAAGGATGATGTCAAGGATGTAATAGGTGGGATTTCTGCTTCATATGGATTAAATTAGATTGGATTAGACGATCTTTGCGATCCCTTCCAGTTCTGGGATTCTACAATTCTGTGATTAACTCCTAGAAATGTATTATATGGGGAGTCCTAGGGACAGAAACAACAGGCACATGAGCAACAACAGCAGCCACCTGGGGGTGATCTGGATAACTCTGGCAGATTCCTATCTAGCAAACTTGAAGACTGCTTTTTTTTTTTTTTAATGCAGAGGAGGGTTATAATTTGTTGCTTCCATTAGTGATGACTAGTGATGTAGACAAAGAGCTCAGCTACTCTTGTATTTTCATGTAGTTTCAGGAATATTGTCAGTGGGGAGGAAAGGTATGATAAAGGTGGGAGGGGGAAGAGAGAGGAAGGGAATGGCATCTAAATCAAAGATTCATACCATTCAGCAAAAATATACTTCCATCTATATTTTGTTACCCTCAGGCACCAAATGCAGTGAAATATACCAGTCTTTGAAGGCAAAATGCCAAACATTTATTTTCTACGGACTTTTTTTGTGGTTACAGTTTTCACTTCGATCTTGTGGTTGGTATCACTATATTGGTTGAAGACAATGGAGAATGAATTAAGAAGAATAAAGTTATCTTTGGCTATGTGCAGGGGGCAGATTGCCAGAGGTACAATTACCCCATTAGAAAATACCAAAACTTTTATCATTGCACCTTATTTTGATCGAAGGTTTATAAACCTCACCCGAGTGATCAGCATCGTTCATCACAAAGATGTAAAAGAGCTTTACTGCTGGTTCTGCTGCCAATCTTCCGGAAATATTTCTATTATCAGAGCAGGGATAGATGTTCTCAAGGATAGGTTTGGGTACCCTTATGGTGCTGCTAATCTGCTCTGTGAAGTTCCTCAGAATTGTAATGCCCAGTATATGTCAATTCATTGGGCCAAGCAAGGAAACATCAACCAGATGCCATGGTTTGAAATAAAAAACCGAGAAACTTGGAACCCAACTTCTGAATTCACCGTGTGTATCTCCCCTCTGTTTGGAAATTATAATAATGTTTTACAGTTTATACAAAGCATTGAGATGTATAAAATTCTTGGGGTTCAGACAGTCATGATCTACAAAACCAACTGTAGCCAACTGATGGAAAAAGTCCTGGCATATTACATTGATGAAGGGACAGTACAAACAATTCCCTGGCCTATAACGTCCTACCTCAATGTTTCACCTGCCTCACATTTTTCTAAAGGGAAAGGAGACATTGGTTACCATGGACAGCTGACCGCCCTCAATGACTGCCTCTACCGAAACATGCCAAGGAGTAAGTTTGTGTTGCTAAATGACATTGATGAAATCTTGCTGCCTGTTGGCTTTCCCAACTGGACCACCATGATGAGAACAGTAAAAGCAAGAGGTCAACATAATGGGACCTTCCTGTTTGAAAATTTCATCTTTCCAACTTCCATTTTTGCTTCCAATTCCAAATATAACATTTCATCATGGAGGGTTCACCCCGGAGTGGACATCTTGCTGCATGTGTACAGAGAAGCCTACCAACCTTGGAAGCATAAGCCAAAGAAAATGATGGTCTCTCCCTTCAGTGTTATTCAGATTTCTGTCCACAGGGTACTGAGAAGCTTTGGGCCTCAATTTCATGTTTCCCCAGACATAGCTTTCTTTTACCACTGTAAATATGTTAACCCTAGGGACATTCCTCAAAAACTTCTTGTTAGGGATCACACAATCTGGCATTTTGGTCCATCTTTAGTAAAAAAGGTTAACCAAGTTACACAAAAGTTATTCCCACAGAATGGGATATAGGTATTACCCTTATCATTCCAAGTTAAATGAAGCCCAAGCCTTGGAATCAGGCCTCAGCAAAGACAAAGGAAGTCCTAGCTACTTGAATGACACAATAATAACAAGACAAAGGCAACAGTGAAAGTTACCTGGACTATACTGTCAATTTTTGAGCAACTTCAGAAAAAAAGTGTCCTGAGAAACTCAATGAGGGACAGAAGTTTCTCCTTGGGCTTAGAGTGGCAGTACTGAGAAATAAAGCCTTATCCACATACATTTTGATGGAAGAACTTTCCTAAATTTTCACTAATTGGTAAAAATGTGACCATTGAGGGGAATAAGTCCTGGGAATCAATATTTTCTTTTTCACTTAGTTCTTCTTTCAGTTAAACTGTCTTTATTATAAAAGAGAGGGGGAAGTAGACATGAAAGGAGGAGTTGAGTTATCCAGCTAGCTGGGTCCCCATTTTTTTGGATAGCCAAAAGATGCCCAGTTGATTTGGGTTTTACTGATTCCTTTCCCCTCCCCTCTCCTCTCCTCCCCCACAACCTTAAACCTACTGCACTCTGAAGGTGAGACACCAGCAGGCCCCTGCCTAAGGGCTCCTCTAGACCCTCCTAAGCTTTAGAGTGATTATCAACAGTAACTGTTGCTTTTTCCCTCCCAGCCTGATGTCTTTCTTTTCCTTGGCCTCATTAAAGGAGCCATGCCCTGGCTACTTCTTAAACAAGCCTATTCAATGAATGGGTGTTGTCTCACCCTAAGTGAGTCCCTGCAAAGACCTTGGTCTAAAGGACCTTAGGTCTCCTGTGCATCCTGGGTCATCTCCAGTCATCCTGATGAATATCTGGTCACTGGATTCAGATGGCTCTGGGAGAGAAGTGAGGCTGGTGACCTGCACAGTCCTCCTTCACTCAAAACAAAGTCAAGTGCAAGTCATGTCATCATTTCTCTGATGGCATGGTCTTCTTTGGCAATGAAGGACGAACACAGTTATAAAAGAGAGTTTACAAAGAATCTTTTGAGCCATTGTTTCAAATTTTCTTCTCCACTACTAAACAATTTTAAAGTCTTTCAATTAAACACATATACACATAACTCAATAATTGGGAGTGATTTGAGGTTAGGCTGGATAAACCACGTTAAATAAATGGATTGTTCTTACTTTTAAATATAGGCAGTAGCAGTAAAGGAAAGTAAAGGAAAAATCTTCCTATGACTTTATCAGATTAACACTAATGAAGAGATGAAGGGCTTTTGCTATTAACTCTTAAAACTTTTGAGCAAAGATGTAGTAAGTCCTTAAGCACATTTTCCTAATTGATTAGATATCCACTAGTTGAAATAGGTGAAGGGTATTAAATTGCTAACCAAAATCTTTTCTCCAAATGAATACTTCAAACAGTCCTAATTTTCACAAATTAGAGTGGTGATGATCTGTTTTAGACAAAGATCAATGTGTGTGATTGTAAACAGATTCACCTAATTTAATTTTTCTCCATTTCAAGTTGTATTGAACATTCAAGTATTTTAAAAATATTTAATTATCCCACATAATTAGGAAAGCCCAACAGGCTATACTAAGTGGCCTCTTTGAGTCTAATCTGGCTGCTATAAATGGAGATATTATCAAACTTTAACCAGTAAGTCTGTATAGAGTCCTTCCTACTAATAAATCTTGAAATCAGATCATCTTTTTTGGGGGTATGGAATAGATGACTCCAAATGAAAGAATTGTATTTATTATTCCACTCCAAAATGCTAGCTTAAATGCAGGATGAATTCTTCCTCCCAATTCCCAAGCAATTTCCGTATGTTAGACTAACTGTTCAATCTTGTCACTCTGCTGAGAGCAGGTGAAGACTTGATAAAGGTTCTTTGGCCATGAGTACTGAGCAATATTTTTAAGAGTTTACAGTGCTTTTCAGGTTTCCTTATTGTTTTAAAAATTCTGCTGAGAAAGGGAAATATATAATGCATGGCATTCAATCAAAAAGTCCAGTGGGAGAGGCAGAGTAAGAAGGGATGGTTTCATAGCAGGTTGTAACATGTGTGACAATATGCTTACTGAAGAATACAATTATGACTCAAAGTCCTCATTTAATTTTAAAGTTGTTTGTCAAAATTCCAGCCCCAATAATTAAAGTCAATGAATGAGATTTATGTGTTATTATATGCTAAAGCAAGAATGAACCCCAGAGATGACTGTCACTAAAAATGTCTCCTCCTTTCCCCTTTTGCCCTTTTATTTTAAAATCAGAATCTCCCCCCAACCCACTCTGCAGTCAGAAATTCCACTACTTTTGAAGATTTAAAACCCAGAGAATACACAAATTCCTTGGGCTGGGCTTCTTTTCTAAAAACAATAAAAAGAATATACTTCATCTCATAATGTAAGCCTTTCTACTTCCAAGATGTAGGTGCATTCTGAGAGTTACCTACAAGTCCCTTACTTTTCTGGGGCTACTCAAACCAACAATAATCATCCAATAAGCAGGGACAGAGAAAAATCCCTCAATTTTACAAATCCACCTCCTATATTTTCTAAAGAGAGGGAGAGGGAGAGGGAGAGAGAGAGAGAGAGAGAGAGAGAGAGAGAGAGAGAGAGAGAGAGAGAGAGAGAGCGCTAAGAATTTGGTTACCTCATATAAAAAAGAAAAATAAAATTGAAATTATGATTTCTAGGAAATGAATTTAAATGATACTAGGTAGAGAGCCAGCCTTTGGACTCAAGTTCCATTTCCTGTTTGTCTTTTAACACATCAGTCTTCTAGGCAAATCTCTAAGGATAAAAATTTCAGAGAAAATGCTGACCTGAATTGGTAAAGGGAGTTTCCTCTCTGAGTTCTCTGTACTAGTGAAATCATCGGTCCAATTCATTAACTCCCTTAATTTAAGTGATTGTACATCCTAGTCAATGCTTTTTATCTGAAATGTTCAAAAACCATTGGCACAAGATGATAAACAATGATATAGACCAACCACCAGTGAAATATGAAAGTTGTACAACAAAGCTCTTCAATAGACCAATAGAATTTAAAGGTCTAATAACAGTCTAGGGATAATATTACTCTTATTGCCAGAGCTACAATCTGAAGAATAAATTCCCTTCTGATAGACTGCTGTGGTAATCCCATTTAAAGTAGATCTTTTGAAGATTTCAAGGTGTGAACAGAATGTGAATGGTGGTTAAACTCATTGATTAGCAATCACTAATAAGAAATGTGCAGCTTACCATGTTCCTGCCTTTGCTAGCAGTGGGGATTGACTCCAACTCATGGTTTGATATCTCAGCAGATTGGCTTCAAGGAAAATGACACAGTCATTTTCTTTGCATCTCTTCTCAATGTGAAGCAGATGTAACAATGGAAGAGATGGAGGGTGAGCTAAGCATTATGTCTATTAATGGCTTTCTGGAGTACACACAACCTCTAACAACTGCCCTCTCTATACAAGAACTCCCTGTCAGTTTTTCAGCTAAGAGTTCCATCTCTTTAATTTCAGAGAATTATAGGTGCTAGGGACTGATACAGAATGAGTTGAGCAAAACCAGGAGGACAGTTTATATAAGTGCAACAACTTTGTAAAGAAAAACAATTTTGAAAGACTTAATGAATCATTTCAATAAACAACCATGTCGACAGAAGACTTACAGTAAAGCTTGTTACTTGCCTCCTGACAGAGAGATGATCAACACAAGGTGCAGATATGCATTTTTGGATGTGGTTACTGTGTGGATTCATTTATTCAACTACACTTATTTGTTATAAGAGACTTTCCTCCTCTCTTTCAGTTAATGGAGGGGGGAGGAGTATGGATCAAAGGAGGAGAGAGGTGAGCAATAGCAATGGCAAAATAAAGAGGGCTATTGAAACATTTTTAAAATGCACAGAAGAAAACACAAGGAAGCACAGACAAGCAGGGCAGTTTAGAAAGTAACATGTAGAATATATTACATAGATGTGCATTGTAAAAGCAAACATTAGGAAATGGAGATTTATGATTTCACGAAGAACCTTTTTTGAGTGTGTTCTCTGTGTATCAAAACACTTTTTGTGGTGTTTTAGTTGAAAATTGAAAAGATAGTGTAAAAAGAAAAAGATAGGCAGTAGGAAGTCATGGAAGGTTTTTTATTAGAAGAGACATTTATTAGAAGAGGTATTAGAGGAGACAAGAGGTATATGCAAATGAAAGATTAGTCTGGTAGTGGCAGAAGAAGCAACTTGGAAAGAGGAGAGAGTGAAGGCAGAGACAGACATAAGGAAACTATTGCCACAACCCAGTTGTATTAATGAGGCCCTCTAACATGTTGAGAGAACATGAGACTATAGAGAAAGGTATGGATGGGAATGATAATACAGAAGCTGACTCATAAGGACTTGGGAACAGATTGGATAAGAAGAGTGATGAATAGGGAACAAATAATACTGTGTTCTGAAATGGGTTTTTCTGCTGCTTAATCCTGCCATCAGTAATTCTATGGCTTTAGTGCTAAGGACAATAAAAAGAACTTTTTTTTTTACCTCACTATATTCAAGACAAGAAGAACAAGAAATCCAGGTTGCCTGCTTAGGGTGGATGAGTTGATGAAAATGGACCCAACTCAACAACTTTGCTTTTGTTTTCCCTGCCAAGGAGAATGCTCTTCAGACATTCAGAAAGATAAGAGAATAAAAATTGTTAGCAGGGAATAGAAATCAAAATGAAATAGGGAAAATTAATGTTCTCAATACATTTGAGCCCCTTGATCCAGATGGATTATGTCCTAAATTCCAGAAAGAATTTGTGGATGTGATTGTTGTTTAGTCAGTCATGTCCAACTCTCCATGACCCCATTTAGAGTTTTCTTGGCAGATATTGGAGTAGTTGGCCATTTCCTTCTCCAGCTCACTTTACAGTTGAAGAAACTCTGATAAAAAGGGTTAAATGACTTGCCTGGGGTAACCTAGCTAGTAAGTGTCTGAGGCCAGATTTGAACTCAAGAAGAAGAGTCTTGCTGACTCCAGGTCCAGCACTGTATCTGATGAACCACCTAGGTGACATGATTACTGAGTTTTTTGTTTGTGACATTTGAAAAAGTGTGGGAAATGAAGAGACATGACAGCACCAGAGATACACAAATGTTCCAGTTTTTATAAAGGAGGAAGGGAGGAAGGTAAAGTTGATTCTTTAAACTACAGTTTGGTGAGCTTGATTTCAACTGCTGGCAAAATTCAGTAATGAATTACGGTTTGTAAGCACTTAGGAAAGCTAT
This sequence comes from Potorous gilbertii, assembly GCA_028658325.1. Classification (NCBI taxonomy): domain Eukaryota; kingdom Metazoa; phylum Chordata; class Mammalia; order Diprotodontia; family Potoroidae; genus Potorous; species Potorous gilbertii. The sequence continues at coordinate 336,994,151 of CM053769.1, read as the reverse complement.
CATCATTCACTCACTATAGATTCCTAAAAGACAGGTCATACCAAAATAGCTTCTTTTTCTTTTTCCTTTCTCTTTTGTTTTCTTTTTTCTTTTTTTGACAGAGCTGCCAGATCTGGTAGACCAGAGACCTCACAAGTCTAGATTTCAGAAAGGTTATTTAAAAACATTTCTCATGATTTCCTCTTATGCAGCATAGAGAAGTGTGACCTGGAAGATAGTACAGTTAAGCAGATTCAGATCTAGTTGTATGACTATACCCATATGGCACTGATTAATGAATTCATGTTAACCTGGGAGGGGTAGCAAAGGCTTCTTAGTGGTTGGCTGTGGATTCAGTCTTTGGTCATGCTCTGTTCCATATTTTTGCCAGTGATTTGGATATGTAACAATTAAAATAAGATAAACCGAGGCACAAAAATTCTAAGCACAGTCAATTTATTGGTAAAGTATTGAGCTACCAATATACAGGATCCCAGTTTTCTCAGTAAACTGAGACCCCAAATGAGAAGAACAATTTTCTTTTATAAGGTTTTGGGGAGTATAGAACAGAAAGGGTAGGTGATGTGATGGCATAACTGAGGTCCAGGGAACAATATGACTGGTTACAGATCTGAGGCAATATGATTGGTTGGAAGTTTGGAAATGAGGGCTAGCAATGACCCCCTCCTTTCTTCCTTGTAATTAAGAAATGCTCATTGTTTGAGTCCAACTGTGAGGTTCCTGATAATAACCTTTTGGACAGCAAACCAGATATCCTTGAAGGACAGCTTGGAAGGAGACATTGGCTACCATGGACACCTGATTGCCCTCAATGACTGTATCTATTGCAACATGCATGGAAGCAAATTTGTACCACTGCTTGACATTAATGAGATTGTGCTATCTGTGGATTACTACTGGAAAACAATGGTGGATAAAGTCATGGTGGTCCAACCAGATAGTGGAATTCTTGAATTTGAAAACTGTGAATGTTCCTCAAACATTTCTCATTAGAGATCGCACACTCTGGAATCATGATACTTCATTAATTAGATATTTTAACCTAGTTTTAAGAAAGCTACTAATAAAAGCCATGACAACACCTATATTATATTATGTGGAAAACCTCTCTATTCAGGCTGGTTGGTGAAGATATTTCTTTAAGATTTCTGATTTATTTATTGGATTTATTTATTTATTATTTATTTTTCATGTTTCTTTTTGAGAAAGGGGAACGTATTGTTCACACCACCTGATGGAGAATTCTTATGACAAAGGAAGGACAGGAAAGAGAGCTTCCTAATAGGTTTTCAACACGTTTCAAAATGCCATTAAAAAAAAAAATAAAGACTTGAAGTTCACAGCTAGACTTGAACATTTTTTTATTCTTTATCCAACATCCTCAGAGTTAGTGGTACTGACCCACTTGTGCCAAATGAAGAATGAGTCTTGCATCCAACAAGAATGTGAACCAGTATCAGAACGGGAGGATGCCGGGGAAGGCTGAGGATGGTCTAGTGTTACAGCAAATAACTTACTCATCTGTAAATTGTCCCAAAACTTTTGGTGCAGCTTTAATCTATCAAAACTTAAAACTATATTATATCCTGCATAATATTTGCTTTTTGAGGCATTATTTCATTTAACCACTCCCCAACCCCTGTGAAGTAAATACTGTAGGTAATATCTCCATTTTGCAGATGAGGAAATTGAGGCTGAGAGAAATTTAAGTCAGTAAATGTCTGAGTCAGTTTTTATAACTCCAGATCCAGTCCTTCATTCATTATACCTAGAAATACATTGTCTCCTGTTTGAAAATCTCTCAGATAGAAGGAACCCAGGTATGTATCTCTATTAATGAAAGAAATGTGAGCATAGTTTTTTCTAGGAGACAGAGACCAGGAGATCACATTTTTCATTGATCCAGTCTTTTCCCCAGACACAATGTGCCAAAGTAGGAAGGAGTAAATGGAATTACTGTGATTCAGAAGGTATGGAAATAGACTCACAGAACCTTTGCAGGTGGGGTGAGTAGCAACAACTTCTGTGGATAGTATAAAACGCTCTGCTTAAGTAGACTTAATTCAGTCCTAACTCTGGGAGAAGAGCACTGACTCTGGAGTCATAGGATCCAGGTTCAAATCCTGCCCCAGCTCCCTTACCTGTAAAATGAGTGGATTCAACTCAATGGCTTTTTCAAATATAGAAATGTAGGAATAGTGGTTTCTATCCAGTCCTGGGGGCAGCAAGGTGGTACAGGTCTGCAGTCAGGAAGATTCCTCTTCCTGAATTCAAATCTGGGCAAATCTCTTAACCCTGCTTATCTCAGTTTCCTTATCTGTAAAATGAGATGGAGAAGGAAATGACAAACCACTCCAGCATCTTTGCCAAGAAAATGCCAAATGGGGTCACAAAGAGTCAGACACAACTGGAAAATGACTGAATAACAACAGGTCTAGGATCTTATGATCCTAATTTGAGCTCAGTAAGTTTTCTACCCTCCATAATCTTTAGCATTTCCCAGGAATCAGAGTCATACATATACGTTCTATAACTTGAGGTTCCCTAAGGTCCCACTTCATCCCCTGGCACTCTCTTCACTAAAGGACCTAGGTTAAGAACAGAACTGCCTTCCTCAAACAATTGTGAGGACATTAAACCTGGTCAACAGTCTTTTATCACTGGTCTCCTCCTCATGGAATCACTGCATGGAGGAATGGGACACTAATACCTGGCTCACCATATTACTTCCTCACACATCAGAGCAGATTTCAAAGCACCATTGAGATGGCACCACTAACTCAGCATTTGGCCTATGGTCCAGTACTATTTGAGATAGGCACAATCTTGGGGTAGTTCCTCAAATCATTTCTCTTTGATCCACTGTGCTTCCACCTAGAGTTCCCACTGGGAGCTATCAGAATATAACACATAATTCACATACAAGTGTCCACAAATATGGGGAGAAAGGTCCCACTTCCCATGAAGCATTCAAAATGAATCTTAACAATCAATGAATGTTGAGTATATGATATACTGCATAAAATGCTTTGAATACTATAGCCCCTAAGCTCTTCCTCTCTAAGAAGTTTTACCTTCATCCCAGGGCCCTATTTAGTCCCCCAGACTCATAGTACCACTCTGTGATTGGACTTCCTTTAGAAGAGAAGCTTGAAGTTGTAAGAGAGGTACTCCTCCCCTGCCCTGCCCCCACACACATACAGACTCCAGTCAGTCTCGTTTTTATCTGAAGGTCTCTGAAGAACTTTGGAATTGACTGTGAGACATGGGAGACACTGGCACAGGATTGTCCAATATGGTGTGCCCCTATCAAAGACGGTACTGTGCTCTATAAGCAAAGTAGAACTGAAGTAACTCAAAAGAAATACAAGATGCACAAATTTAGAGGATCCACCCCAAATGTTCACACAGACTATTTGTGCCTGAACCATGGTAGAGCATTCCAAACTCATATTGGTCTGATCAGCCACAGTCAGACACTGTAACTTGAACCTAACATAGTGATGCCATTTTGGTCCTCTTCGAGAACCAGATCTCCAGTCTTATAGAACTACCCTAACGGCCTGGATTCCCCAGAAAGGGAAAGGATATAAAGATGTAAGAAAAGTAGTCACTCTTGTCTTCATTCCCAGAGTAATAGGTAATAGGGGAGGGAAAATTTCAGAGTTTTGCTTCTTTGTATCATGGCTTTAGCAGTCTGGTACTGTCCTGTCCTTAACCAGGAGGTTGGCACTGCCCAGGAACTCTTCATAAGAATGACTTGAGGGCACAGAAGGCATGCTTGTCAAATCTGACAAGTGAAGTTGGACAGCAGAGCCAGAATCCAAAGAGAAAGCAAATCTTACTAGGCTAGGACAATGGGTAGGACTAAAGATGGTAAGATAAGATTAACTAGTAGCAATAATGGCTAACATTTCTGTAGTGTTTACTATATGCCAAGCACTGTGCTAAGTGCTTTATCTCAAATGAGATAATAACCTCATAAGGTTTGGGGTTAACATTCTGGAACAATAATTAATTTACTAAAATGACTAGAACCATAGAATTCCTTCCTTAATCAGTCCCCTCAGGGAATTAAATTCTTCAATCCTTGAATGAAAAATGGAACTCTACCTTTAAGTGTGTTGCTGATGATGATTCCAGGGGGGTAGAGAGGCAGCAGTCTTACCTAGATGGGAGTTAAGTTTGGTTAGCGCCCTCCATCCATTTTAGCCTTTGTTCTTTATCTTTTACATATTTGCCTACAAAGAGGGAAAAGTCCAGAAGGATTTTTAGGCCAGAGAAATTTTTTAAACAGTATTTTCAGTTGAACTAAAAAGAAAGCTCTTTAAATACTTCCATCATCCAGTGAGCATCATTCTTGAAGCCAAAAGACTTGAGTTCCCTCTGACATAGCTGACCCAAGGCATGACGTTTCCTCTCCGTGCTCTGGGCAGCTTCCCCAAAACTATCAATTTCAGAGAAGGGGCACGGCGTGCAATGGTAGAGGGTGCTTCCTCCCCAAGAGCTTTCATTACCAATGAAATCACAGGTCCAGTTTCTTATCCCTGTCCCACAAGTATAATATGAACGAGATTTGATTTAGACAACGCATCCCAAGTTAAAAAAGGGGGAAAGATCTGAGGATTTCACTGTATTAGAAGGGACAGGGAATAAGCATTTATTGAGTACTTACTGAGTGCCAGGCGCATTAAGCACTTTTCAAATGTTACCTCATCTGATCCTCACAACGCTGGGAATTAGTAAGTGCTGTTATTATTTTCATTTTACAGTGGAGGAAACCAAGGCAGACAGGTTAAAGGACTTGCCCAGGGTCATGCTACCAGTGTTCAAAGCTGGATTTAAACTCAAGTCTTTTCTGATTCAAACCCAGCACTCTATCCTCTGCACCACTTTGGTTCACTATGGCTAGCCACATCCAGACAAAGACTTAGTCTGAATGGAGATTGAAACATACGCTTTGCTCTCTCTTTTTTGTTTTGTTTTCTTCTTTCTCATGTTTCATTTCACTGGTTATAATTCTTCTTTACAATAGACTAATGTGAAAATATGTTTAATATGAATGTATATGTAGAGCCTATGTCAGACTACATGCTGCCTTAGAGAGGGGGAAAAAGAGGGATGGGGAGAATATTTAAAACTCAAAAGCTTGCGGAACTGAATGCTGTAAACTAAAAATGAAAGCTCACTATGAATCAATAGTATGACGTGAAAGCCCCTAAAGCTAATTCTATCCTAGATTCCATTGAGAAAGGTTCTCATATACCTTCTTAATATTTTATTGTGATCAAACTCACATCTGAAGGATCAGATCCATTTTCCAGGAGCCCTTTTTCTGTGTAGAAACTATTGAGGGTTAAAAACTGCACCATTCATTCACTAGGGCTCCTCATCACTGCCCCCAAGTAAAAAAACAAAAACAAACAAACACAAAAACCTCTGTGGGTAGGCACTAGAGAGAAAGCTGTCTCAGTAATACTGCTTGGGGGCACCTTTCTCATCACGGCATCTTAATCCTCTCTCCCCTTATACCTACAAATTAAGGCTTATACTAGAAACCCTTGGGCATTAGCACCAGACAAATCACACACAAACTGCCAGGGATACACATCTGATACTTCTTAATCCCTAACAACATACTCACACTGACTCACACCCATTCCCTTGCTATGCCTGCTCTCTCTTTCCAGCTAAGGCAATCACTCCAGCTCTGTACTGACTCTCCAGCTATATTCCAACTTCTGTACAGTGTGTGTAGCATGTGAAGATTTCACACACACACACACACACACACACACACATACACACACACCCATTACTGGCATCAAGAGGTTTCCTGTGGCTCCTTTATAGTTGGGGGAGGGAAGGGGATGGAGAGAGGAGTGAGCAGCCATAGGCAAGCCCTCTTCAGTTTAAGGGCTCAGCTGCTGCCTCTGAGAGTCTAACACTGTACTTGCCCTTGGTTCACCTCTCGGTTTGTCTCCCCTGGGTGAGTCAGGGATGAATGCATCACAGGAAGCCCAGGGGGAGCTGTTAAGACCCTCTCCTGCACACCCACCGCACTCCAGTGACTCCTGCAATGTTCTGGTGTAATTCCCTGGTTTCTATGCATCTTCTTGCTCCATGATTTCCTGTACTGCCAATTTCTCTTCACCAGGTGTTGTGGCTCCTCCCTATACACGTCCTTCTGTAACTGTCCTGCCTCAGCCTGGACCTGCCCCTTCTCCACATTTTGTTGATTATCCTTGAATCTATTGCCTGCTGATTCTCTAAGGTGTGGGGGGTATTGCCAACAAGCAACACAGCCTTTGCCTTAGTAATACCTCAGTCCAGGTCTAAATGATGTCACCTCATGTTCAGAGGTGCAGCCTCCCCCATTAGCTCCCTTGGGGCTGAAAACTTGTTGCACAGCTTCCTCCCACTCTCAGACTTTATATGGGTTTCTCTCCTCCAATGATCCTGGACTCAGGTTACTGTTGTTGCAAAAAGACGCCTTGGTCCCACCTTCACTGGTTCCTATCCATGGTAAAAATATTGCCTGTATTCCAGTTTGGGTGTGTGTGTGTGTGTGTGTGTGTGTGGTGGAGGAGGGGGTTGAGCTGCGTACATTTATATTGTAAATGCCCCAATATTCCACATCAAAAAGAGAAGCCCAGGCCAGAACACAACTTAATTCTGTGGATAAGAGGCCTTGGCTCATCTCCTAATCACCTCCCTCCATGCTATCCCCCATCTAAAGCCTGACCCCCAAAGTATTCAGAATCTAGATGATTTGACTCTATACCAGTGACCTTGGCCGTGCATGTTCTACTGTCCCACCACTAGGGTGCCTTCCTATAGCACATAAATATCAGCCTCATGGTTCTAGATAGGTCACAGATTTAAAGCTGAGAAAGAACCATAGAGTTTATCTAGACCTACTTTTTTTACTTCCTTGAGGTATATGCCAAGTAGTACGATGGTTGGGTCCAAGAGTATGAACAGTGACGTCTCCCAAAATTTCAAATCATTTTACAGTGTGGTTTACAGAGTGGTTAGACCAATTCACAACTTCATCAATAGTGTGTTAATATGCTTGTCTTCCCATAAGCCCTCCAATATTGGCTATATGTGTCTTTTCTTTCCTTTTTTGAAATTTTATGGGTTTGAGTTTTCCAAAACCTTGAAGTTGTTTAAGTGAGTATTTCTCTTGTCAATGATTTAGAGAATTTTTTCAATATAGTTGTTGGTGGTTTGTTATTTTGTTTTGAAAACTTGTATCTATTGACCATTGATCTTCTGGGGAATGATTCTTGTTTTATATATTAATCAATTTTCTGTGTATATTGGATATTAAACTCTTTGTTTTCCCACATTAACAGTTTTTCTCCTTATTCTAGTTATATAGCTTGTATTCATGCAAGACCTTAAAAAATATGTAGATAAAAATAGCTATCTTAGCCTTCTCTATACCTTATTTGGTCAAAAGTACTCCTCTAGCTATAAAGCAATATGTTGCTTTTTATAGTAACAAATAATGGGAAATAAAGTAGAACATCTATTAATTTAGTAATAGCTAACAAAGTGTGGTGCATAAATATAAGGGAATATCACTGTGTCATAAGGAACAATGGATATGGAAAATACAGAGAGGCATGGGAAAACTTATATGAACTGATGCAAAAAGATATAAGCAGAGCCCAGAAAAGCAGTATGCACAATGACTGCAATGAGGAGTGTGCCTTCTTGTATGACATCTGTTGAGACTAACAATTTGTAACATATACCACAATAAAGTTAAAATGGATATATGACCTGAATATTAAACACTAGGGGGAAAAAATAGAGGAGGAGAACCAGAAAAAGAGCCCTTCATGATTATGACTAGGGATAGAGCTCTTAACCAAACTACAGAGCGAAATGATCACAAAAAATAAAATATACGATTTCAATTTAAGACAGTGAAGAGCATTTTCAGTAACAAAATCAATACTTGCTAGTATAAGCACAGAAGGATGTCTATTAACACAAAATCTTTGTATCACATATCTCTAAATGTTTGATAGTTAAGTAATATGAAAAACTAACAAAAATATAATACCTCAAGCCATTCCCTAATGGATACATGGTCAAAAGATATAACAAATAGCTCTCCAAAAAGAGAATTGTAACCTATCAACAATTACGTGAAAGGTTGCTCCAAATTGCTATTAATAAGATAAATGCAAAACAAAGCAATTCCAAAGGTTTGCCTGACACCTAGCAAATTGGAAAGGATGATAGAAAATGGGAATAATCAATGTTAGAAGGACTGAGGAAAGAAAAGCAGTTACACTGATATAGTGTTGCTGCAGCTATAAATTGGTTCAATCATTCTGGAAAGCAATTTGGACTTTCTTTCTAAGAAAGCAACTAAAATATCCCTAAACTTGGATCCAAAGATCTCACTGTAGGCATGTGCTGCAAGGAAATCAGAGATAGAAAGACAGGCCCAATACACTCTGAAATATTTCTTGTAGTATTTATAAATAGTGCCAACTACTGGAGACAGTGAATATCCACCAATTGGGGAATGGTTAAAGTGGTACACTAATGTAATGTAATATTGCTATGTCATGAGAAGCAATGAATGTGGGGAATGCAAAGAGGCATGGGAAGACATCCAAGCCAATGCAAAGGGAAAGAAGTAGGATCAGGAAAAAATACACACAATGTCTACAACAGGAAGGAAGGAAGAAAGAAAAGAAAGAAAGAGAGACAAAGAAAGGGAGACAGAGAGAAAAGGAAAGAGAGACACAGACAGAGATAGAGACAGAGAGACAAAGCAAGGGAGACAGAAAGAGAAAGAAAAAGAAAGGAAGGAAGGAGACAGAGACAAAGAAAGAGACACAGAGAGAAAAACAGATCAAGACATGGAGACAGAGAGAAAAAGGGAAAGAAAGGAAGGAAGGGAGGAAGGAAGGAAGGGAGGAAGGAAGGAAGGAGGGAAGGAAGGAAGAAAATGGAAGGGAGGGAGAAAAAGAAGAGCATGTCAATGAAATATTTTAAAATGCATAGAAGAGAGTAGAAGGAAGTTCAAAAGAGGCAGAACAATATTTTTAGTGCTACATTAAATTGAATAGATACTTTTAAAAAAATTAATAGAATTATGGTTTTCTTATAAGATCTTTCTGGATTTCATAGTTATTTGGAAAGGTTCATGTTTGTTGATTTCATTGTAATACATTTTTTAAAAGAAAAATTATGAAAAAAATAAAAATGGTGATTAGGAGTAGATGATCTCTAAAGTCCCTATCTACTTCCAGTACTAAAATTTTTATTGTATTTTTCCCATGTTGTAGTGAGGGAGATGAGCCAATTTTACAGGTTATTTTGAAGGTCATGGAGGAAAAGGCAGAATTAAGCATATCTGCTTCACAGCTCAGGCTAGAAATAATTCCACTAGATAACAGTCCTCAGTACTTTAGACTGTAATGGTGCACATACTTGGAAGTGGTCTTGCCCTCCTTAAATCTCTCCTATCACTCTAGACCTTTTATTGACCTTTATTACAATCTAATTTTCATTATAGTTATTTGCATGTTCTTTATTTTCTCTATAATATTATAAAATTCTGTAGTTCAAAACCCAGTCTTATTTCATCTTTGTATCCCCAAAACCAGGACAAGTAGTTGGTGCATCAATAAAGTGGCAGGTATGGTATCAGGAAGACTCATCTTCCTCAGTTTAAATTCAGCCTCAGACCCTTACATGCTGTGTGATCTGGGCAAATTACTTAACCCTGTTCGCCTCAGTTTCTTCATCTGTAAAATGATCTAGAGAAGGAAATGGCTAACCACTCCAATATCTTTGCTAGAAAATCCTATATGGGATCACAAAAAGTCAGATGTGACTAAAAAAGAAATTAATCCTCAGAGCAGAGAAGAAAGCCACGTCCTTAATGACTATTTGTTGAATTGAATTTGTTATATACAGAGCCTGCATTCCTAAATATTCTAGCTGAAGTCCTGGAATTATTTTGTTATGGGAGAAGTTTGCCAAGACCTCTGATTTATATCTATTCATGTGAATTTGTTGCGGATCCATAGAAATAATAAATTCCTGATGGTAGAGGCTGTATTTCCACAGGGATATTGAGAGCAAATGTTGTTGTATGTTCTTTATTTCCAAAGAGGACAAATGATATCATGTTATAATTAGTGATGTATTAACTTGCATGTGAATTGGATTTATGTGAGACATAGTTGTGCAACATCATCAACCTCACTCTGTCTTCCAGAGTCATCAAAGTCCAGTGGCAAGACAAAAGTCATGAGGACTGGTGATGGCCTGGGATGCAGGGATGACCTTGGTGTCTTTGATGTCTAACCAAGCTCTACACGCTCCACAAAACCTGGTTCAGCCACCTTCATGGCTACTGGAACAAATTCTTCTCACCCACCCATTCTGCAAGTGGCAAGTCTTCACACGCCTGGGATAGACATCCCCCAAAGTCACCAGTGGAGTTTGAGGCGTGTTGGTTACCCTTAACCTGGTTTAGTCCCCCTGATGAGATGGTTTTACTGGGGTGTGACCACTGGACATGCTGCAGAGCATTGGAGTGTAATGGAAATCCCACTGGATTTAGAGTAGAAGACCTAAATAATAAAGTCCCAGCTTGTCCACGAGTCATGCAATGGCCTTGGACAATATCCTGAACTTCAATGAGCTTCAGTTTTCTCATCTTTTATTGGCATCGATAATACATGCCTCACAGGGAAATGAAGAACTACTTTCAGAGATGTAAAACCCTATAGGAATGGGCCAATATTTTCTCTCTAGGTTATCAAATTTTAAATATTCCACAGAATACTTCAGTGTCTATTTAAGGATTCCAGTCACTCTGTCATATAAAAGGATCTCAGGACCTTGCAGTTTCTTCTGGTCTTAACCTTCTAACATTTTTACCTTTTAGAATTTAAATGGATCATTAAAGGAAAGGGTGTGTGTGTGTGGAAGGACCAGGAGGGGGTGAAGGATTCAATTACAGTTATCTCTTCCACATCTCGGCCTTCTCCATAGCAGTTTTGCTATATTGCAGGTTGGCATAAGAAATTAAATGAGAATTTTTTAGGAATTTTGTGGAAACTACAGATAACACCCAAAGGCCAGCAGACAACATAGAAAAAGTGTAGAAGCTCAGAAATGCATAAAACATATGTATGTGTATACATATATATAGTATTGTATAACATTAATATATTAGCTTTTAATATTTAATAAATTTAATAATTCATTTTAAATAATTATAATAAAATTGTTCTGAATTAATAATTTTGTATTTAATAATAATATTTTTAAAATAATAATTTAATAATTCAGATTTCTTCTCTGGTACAAAGGGAGGACCAAAAAATTTTATGCAGATTTTCCAGATGGCCGGGGCACTGTGCCCCCTACGATAACTGTTCTGCATTAGATCCAGATACTAAATTTGAAGTTTTGTGGTGCTATGAGAAGGGGAAAAAACCTACTATATTTCAGGGTATAAAATTCTAGTTTCCTCTTTATGCTAGATATGTATTAACTTGAGTGAGTTACTTCTCTCTGGGATTCAGTTTTTTCCTCTTGTAAATGAGGGGTTTAGATGAGATGCTTTCTGAGGTCCCTCACAGCTCTAAAACCTGCGATTCTAGAACCAGTCAGGACTGTCCTATTTGTTCACCCTGCCAGTCTTTATTTACACTTATCGACTGCCTAAACACAAATGTTGGGGACTTAAGCCTCGTTTTAAGGATTTGTTTTAGTTGTAAGATTTATATCCTTTTTTTAAAAAGTGCTATGCTTTTTTATGCTTAAAAATAGTTCAGACTGTTTTCTTACCAGATATTTTATTAACTTGTGCTGGTTTTGAATTTCTCCTTTATCACAAGAAAGATGACTCTTGTATTGATCCCTTGTTTAAACTCTGGCAAAGTAAAGTGATAGCCTGAATTCTTTTTAAGGAAAGGAAGACAACAAGCATTTGTTAATGGACTACTGTGTGGCAGGTGCTATGCCAGGGGTGGGGAACCTGTGGCCTCAAGGCCGTATGGCCTTTTGACTGAGTCCAAGTTTTACTGAACAAATTCTTTTATTAAAGGGATTTGTTCTGTACAGCTTGGATTCAGCCAAAGGGACACACTTGAGGACCTAGAGGGCCACATGTGGCCTTGAGGCCCTAGGTTCCCCACCCCTGCTAAGTAAGCTCTTTACAAATATCATCTCATCTGAGTCTCACAACAACTTTGGGAGGTAAGTGCTATTATCACCATTTTACAGTTAAGGAAACTGAAATAACTAGCAGTTAAATGACTTGCCTAGGATCACAAGACTAGTATCTGAGGTCAGATTTTAATTCAGCTCTTCCAGATTCCAGGCTCAGTGCTCTATCCACTGAGCCATCTAGCTTACAATGATAAAGCATTGGATTGGTATCCAAAAAGATGCCAAAATCATACCATAGAACAGCTCCTTTAAAAAAAAAAGAGTAACTTATCTTTTGCTACCTCAGCCGCTTTGAACCTGGCAAACATTGTACTTTGTACAGATTAGAGCCTTGCTCCTGCCCCATAATCAATTATGTAAACAAATTATAAAAGTCCCTAGAGGTTCATCCATCAAGCTTGGGTTATGTCCAGCCACAAAACTGCATAGCTATTGCCAAATGCTTTAATTCAATTCCATCCTTGAAAGCTTGCAGGAATTTCATGGACAGGCAGTGATCCCCATGAATAGATCTTGGATTGAATGCCCTGATCAACAGAGTGGGTATTTTGGACAAAATATTTGGCAGGTAGAATAACAATTTAATAATTAATATTTTATATGATATATAATAATTAATAATAATATAATTAAATATGTTCCTAGATGATCGTGATGTCCCATGAGTATTCATTCAGGAAGCACTCATTTTTTCCTCACCTCCAGCTTGCTTGTCCAATTTTTACCCATTTTTCAAAGTGCAGTTCATACCCTGCCCCTTCCCTGAGTTCTTTTCTGATACAGTAATTAGCCCATGATTACATAGCTGCGTATTCCCTTTCCACTCGTATAGACAAAAACTCATTCCTACCTTCTAATTTTGTGGGATTCTTGTTAATTCTTCAGTCAATCAACAAGCATGTATCAAGTTCTCAGTATGTGCTGGCATTATGCTAAGTCCTTGGGATAGGAAAGGTAAAGCAAATCAATCTTTGCCCTCAAGGAGTTTATATGTCCATATCTTCCTATAATTACTCCATAAGAGATGTACCCAATGAGCTAGGAGCCTTGCTCTAACTAAGTCTATTGATGTTTTGCAGGTGCCATTATGGCACTTAATCTTGTCCTGTGTAACTCTCCCCACCTCCTACACACCCACACACCCTCATTTCCAATAAGCCATCTATGCAAGATAAGCTAATGTGGGAAAGTTCAGGCCAGGAAAAACAGTCAGGTCCTGAGAACATCAGTGACTGGGGTCCTTTAGTAGACAAGAAATGATGCATATTTTATGTTCTTGAGGTACCCTGGGGGATTGTAAAAGTTTGGCAACCAGAGAGCAATGTTATCCTTTGCTTTTGCTTTATGGCCAGACCAACTATTTTTCTGATCCTACATTGCCTGAGTGATATTTTTTATGCTATTTCTTGTATGTAAATGTAACACCTCCTCTGGGGTCACTCTCCCAGCCCACACCTACCCTTGCAGGTCAGGTTCCTGGAGGAGACTACTATGCAGTCTGAGAGTTCTAGGGATAAGCTGGGGTGTGCAGCACTTCAGTTCCTAAGATTCCACTGGAATGCTCCTAACAGTCAGTCAGGGTCCATTAGCATTTAGAAAAGGGACTTAATGAAATGACATAGTAAGGATAATAGTCATGTTTCCCTCCTAATCTGGCAGTGGACTCTCCTACAGTTACATACAACATATGTAGCAAGAGTACTATCTCAACTCCTCCCCACAAGCAAATTTGGCTAACTTTTCCTCAAAAGATGTTGAGACCATCCTCAAGTTTCCATTGACTCAGGGGATTAAAAGCTCAGGCTGTGGTTATCATTTCCTGGTCTTTTGAATACAAAGTAGCCTCAAAGAGCTCCAATAACTCTCCAAGTTGGGTCAGGATTCAGCCAAGGACATTTTGCTCAGAGGAATCAATTAGCAGTCTTATCAATGCCTTTCTTGTTCTTACTATGACCAAGTAAATATTGTTTTATTAGCTGATCTCTAAATGTCTCATTTTGTTAAAATATTGGATCTAAGCTACCACAGGACTGGTTTATATCAGCTAAGTACAGAACAACATCATGGGAAAAGTGGGAAAGTAAAGTACAGTAGTAATGAGGCATGTGTAGAGAACAGATAAGCCAAAATGGTGCCTCCAACTCCTAGCTGTGGAAATCCTTTTCCTTCCTTCCTAGTCCTCATTAAGTTCCAGTAATGTTAATGGGATTTAAGATTCTGCCCATTTAATAGGTCTCACATGGAGCCCATTAAGGGAAGTTTGCTTAGAGGAGGCTTGCTTACTTTGAAGGTTTTCACACCTTTTGGTAATCAGGCACTGAAGCACATGGATTGTGATACCTTCCAGCTCTATATATACTCTGAGGTGAGGTTTTGCTTTGGGGCTCAGTCATTGGAAGAGTGTTCCTGTGATTTGGCCAGATGAGTCTCCAGGTGGACGTTAAGGAGCCCCAGGGCTTTGAAAACCCAAATGTTGGTGTTTCTCTCTCTGATAACTATGTATGTATGTAATGGTCAGACAGTTGGATCTGTTGATCTGTGATGTACGTATGTATTGCTTATGGTCAGACAGAAGCCCTGTCTGTTGGTCTTTATGCTATTTTCTCTGTAATTTCTATTTGTATTTTTTCTGAAGTTTAGGGTACTGATTCTTCCCCTGAACTAAGTGAATGGTATACATACATATATATATACACACATATATATATATACATACATATATATATATACATATATATATATGTATGTATATATATATGTATTTATATATATGTTTAATTAAAGTGATTGCTAACCCTTTAAAAGTTGCTTTCCTTTAGAAAAGATCCCAAGAACCTGTACTAGCAAGTCATGGGTATGCTAGGGTGCTGGCTGTTACAATTCCCTCTTAGGTTTAATTCTGCTGGAGGTACTACTCATCCTAGTTCCCAGGATCAATGCCTTTCCTGAGTGTGTTTCAGGCACCTCTCCAGAAGGGTGACACTCTCTAAAGTCATTACCATCCTTGGGTGTCTGTCTTTCCACACCCATCTCCAACCTGCTTCCTTTGGCATTGGCCACTAAAAGCTCTGGTGACTGCTTCTTTGGTCTGTGGTCGCCAGTGGAACTTCCAATGGGACGGATATTTTGAACTCATAAGGACACGATGTGTACCTACCTACCTTCAAATATTCATTCATCTAAGATCAGGAAAGAGCAAACTTCAGAGACAGAGTTAATCATGTGCTTACAGCCACTATAACTAGGTGAAAGCCAAGGCAAGCACCCTTCCCCCACCTGGCTCTTTAGAACTTAGCTCAAAGTTATCATGCCTCCTCACAACTGCAAAGAAAGGAGAAAATGATGTAGGGCAGGCTGCCCCTTTATGTATCTGCTCAGTACCAGCTCAGCAAATCCTGAGTCATCAGTTCTTCTGGTTCTGTGACCATTTTAGGAGACTTTTCATCATCATATAGTAAAAACTGTTGAGTCATCTACTTTTCTATTGGACCAAAACCAGGGAGGGAGTATCAGCATATGTTTAAAGGACTGACCCACATAGGCCAATCCACCTATGCTATGTCAGTGGATACACTTCAGTTGTTTCACTTCTACCAAACGTCTCTCCATTGCCTTTTGGGTCAACCACAATTTTTATTTTTTTATAAGTAATGATGTTCAGTAAGTCACAACTATATAATACCACTGAGTGAATTTGATTCACTCAGTGAATTGGGGGTTTGTGTCAGGAAAAAACTTACAATCATTGAAAATACTGCACAAAATCATAACTGTAAGGCAGATTCTACTATTCCTCATATTTAATTCTGAAGTCAGCTCATTGTCCATGTATAATATATATCGACAGATTAAATGAATTGCCCCCATCCATCAAATTGCATGCTAGACTGAGAAATTTGAATTCTTTATTTAAGAATTGTTGTGGAGATAAAACAGCCAGGACTTATTAACTGAGTATACATAAGAGAAGAGGAAGATGGAGAAATCAAAAAATAACTCATGGGAGTATTTAACATGGGAGACAGGATAAATGTTGATGTCATTGAAAAGTTGGGGGAGACAATTGAGTAAATCATTCCCATACACACACATTTAAAGTAACTGACAAGAGTATGTATCACAGACTTTTGGAGGAATATTTTATACCAACTGTTTTTACTACACAAACAAGAATATCTAGAGTACCTCCAGTTCCACACAGGACAGTCTTAATAACAATGTCAAATACACTATGCAAATACATTTTTTCTTTATTTATACCTTGCTATATATTGATGATCAGAAGTTTAAAGATACCTTTGCAATTACATCTATCAAAAAATTTTTGAATGATCTTAGAATCAAACAAACTGTCTGGCCCCATCCTGACTTTCCAGACTTTTCACATATTATTCAACTCCATGTACCCTACAATCCCACCACATTTGTGTCCTTCTAAAAACTAATTATTGGTTGACTAACTGATTTCACTGATAATAGTCTGGGCTTGGAAGTTATAGAATTAGAAAAACACCTACAAACTCTGAGGGTTTGCCTTTAGAACACTGAAGGTAGCTGTAGTAGCTAAATTGTGGCATCCAACTTGCCAGTGTAAATGGGGATTGAGAAAGTGATCCCTGGACTGGATGCTACCTCAGAGATAGTGAAGAGGTATGAAAGGTCATCCAGGAACTACAGAAGTCTGAAAGAAAAACAAGTTCAGGAGGAAAACAATATAATTAGTTTGGGATATATAGAGTTTGAGGTTCTAGGTGGTTTATTCAAATAGAAATGTCCTGAAGGCAGTTTAGAAGAGAGGTCAAAAACAAGAGAATTGGATTTTGTAGTTACCTGCATAAAGGTAAGAATTGAGCCTGGGAACCTAATATTTACATCATGTAAATTAGTGGTTTTCATCCACTAAAGTCCTTCCACGATGCCTCATGATACCATGAAAGTGACTAGAAGGCGATGCCAGTGCAGGACAAGCCCTGGCAGTTTTATGAAGCTTACGTATTCAAGTATGGGACTGCCGATGGACAGCAATTCTGTCATCCAAGGACCAGACTAGTTAAACACAGAGAAGACAACAACAGGTTAGTCACAGGATGATGGATTATTGTTATTTTTTGGCCATATGAATTCTTGAAAATCATCTAATAAGGCACAAAACTGTTGTAGTCTCCATGGTTAGTGGTGAAAATATATCCACCAATAAAACTATAGATTGTTAACACAGTGAAATAATGAAGTATTACTTTAGGGCTTTTTTTTAAGGGGGATTTTTCTGTGAAGTTTGGATTCAGTCAAAGGGCCACACTCAAGAACCTTAGAGGGCCACATGTGGCCTTGAGGTTACAGGGTCCCCATCCCTGCTTTAGGCCTGTTGGGTAGGAGGTTGGAGTAGATAACTTCTTAGGCCCCTACCGATTTTGAAATTCTCTAACTCAATGATGAGTCTATAAGACTGGGAAAAAAACTGAATTTGGTAATTAGGTTGCCTGCTGGCCTTGAAAAGAACAGTTTCAGTTGACCGGTAGAGGCAAAAGTCTGATGACAAGAGATTAAGAAGGAAGAGGGTAGTGAGGAAATGAAATTTCAGAATATAGACAGTTTTTTTTTCAAGAAATTTAGCTTTTATAGGGAAGAGAACACTATAACCATATGTGGATCAACTAAACAGGTCTAAAGAGAATACTTTATGATTCAGAAAACAAGAAGATTTTATAGCGAGACTGGAAAAGTCAGTGGCACTGAAGGAAGTGAAGCTACATGATGGAGACTAGAGGACCATAAGAGCCAGGTCTTGGAGGAAGGGGCAGGCAATGGGAGTCAAGGGTTTGAAGGCCGAGGAATTAACTATCACTAGTTGTAGAGCTAGTTCTGCCTTGGGTAAAGTGATGATACCACAAAGTTTTGAGGAATGGAGGAATGGGCTTAAAGAGCCCATAATGGGGAGTCTCAGTCTTCTTCATGAAACAGGAGAATTTAGGCCCTTTTTCTTTTTTTAACTATGGAAAGTCAGGTAGGATTGGGGTGGAGAAATGGAGAAAAGAAATGACTCTTTACTACACTAAAATTACTGAGAAAAGCAATATTGCATCTCAGAAGGATTTTACTAGGCTCAATGGATGTAGATCTGAGTGGCTGAACCACTGCCTTCTGAGATGACTAGGCCAGCACATCGCTTTTCTTTGGGAAAAGCTCATATGTGTATGTTAGAGGGATGGTATTTGTTTTATTTTCATTTTAATCATTTGTACCTGGCATGGTGGATAGAGCACTGGACTTGGAGTCAGGAGACCTGAGTTTGAATCCCACCTCATACACTTACTAGCTTGACAACACAGGTAACCTCTCTTAGCCTCAGTTTCCTACTCTAAAATGGAAATAAAAATAATAGCACCTACTTCACAGGGTTGTTGTGAGAATCAAGTAACAATATATGTGAAACACTGTAAACCTTAAAGTGCTTTATATAGTAAATATTAGCTATCGTTATTATCTGGTCAGTAGAGAGACCACATGACTATTGCATTTCAAGGAAGTTTCTGGAGGATTTGGGAGAAAATTGGTGCCAAATCCAAGCATCCTAAGAGTTTATCAGACATCCATCTTTGTCTTCATTTTTCTCCTCCTCTCAGGCATGGTGTATGTGCAACAAGAGGGGGAGGAGGAAGGGTACCGTCCCAGGAGCCAGAATGACTAAAATGTATTTCCTAAGGATAGTTGTTTGTGTGTGTGTGTGTGCGTGTGTGAGAGACATAGACAGAGAGAGACAAAGACAGACAGAGAGAGAGACAGAGAGAGAAAGTGAGATTTTGTTCTGATCTTATACTTGTCATTCTACTGGTTAAAAACAATCAAGAATACACCAAGAAGAAAAAAAAACAAAACCATAGACATCTGCTGAGGAGAAATGCACAGAGGTGCAATTACTTCACTGAAAAATAGGTTCTTTAATTTGATAAGAGATTCTTGAACATCACCAGCATAATTAGAATTACTTACCATTTACCATTTACCATGAAGATGTAGAAGACTTTTATCTCCATTTTGCTGTAAGCCCTCTGGCAACATTTCCCTAATCAATTCAGGAATAGGTTGTCTTTCAGGTAGCTCTGGATTCTCTTGTGGCACAGCCAATCTGTTTAGGAGTGTAATCTTAAGTATATACCCATTTGTCAGGTCCAGACATCCATCAGATGCTAAGGTTTGTAATCAGAAACCAAGAAAGGCCCCCAGGTCCCTTCAGAAGAACTCACTGTGAATCTTGGCATTGTTTAGAAATTACAACGATTTCTTGCAATTTATTCAAAGCCCTTACATATATGAAACTCTTGATGTTCCAACTGTCATGATCTGCAAAACTAACTATAGTCAATTTTTGGAAAAAGTCCTAGAGTATGACCTTGATGAGGGGAAAATATAAGTAATGTCTTGGTCCGTCACATCCTACATTATCGTGTCTCATTCCTGGCTTTCTTCCAAGGAGGTGGAAGGGATCAGCTGTTATAGACAAGTGAAATCCCTCAGTGATGGCTTCTACCACAACATGCACAGCAGCAAAATTGTCCTACTGATTGATGTTGATAAAATTATGTTGCCTGTGCAGTCCCCCAACAAAAAATCAAGGATGCAGCAAGTGATGACAATTCAACCAGGTTGGGGGATTTTTGCTTCTGAAAGTCTTGACTTTCCAGTTCTTTCTTAGCTTCTTATATAACACTTCATCATGGAAGATAGCTTTTGGAGTCAATATCACACAGCATATTTACAAAAATACCTTTAAACCAGAGATACCCATAAGTAGAAAACTAGTGGTCAATATACTATTTAAATTGCAGTCCTCAGGAGTCATTAAGGTCATTGGGCCTTTGAATTGGTTTTTGTTCACCACAGCCTATATTCGAGTGTTGAAAATGTTCTGGTGAAAGATCATGCCCTCTGAAGTTATGATGTATCTTTAATTATAAGTGTCTATCTAGTCTTCAAAAGCTCTTAAAAAGCCTCATAGGAACACAGTGTTACTCTTTTGATTATTTTCTCACTCAAAGTCAAACTTTATTGATTTTTGCTGCAGTCATGAGAAACACGATCTTAGAGCGAAATGTGTCCTTGGAACGCACACTGACTGGCTTTTCTTTCTTGATTTGTTTCTCATATTGTTGGTCTGTAAAAGTTCTAAAATAAAATTTAAAAGGAGTCTTCATTTATAGCATATGAGGTTTTCTCCTGTTTTTTAAACTAGAAATATTTCACTTAAAAACAAACCACTAAGTCACTGATTAGTTCTAATCGGAGTTTAGGTAAGATGAGCTTTGCTGGAGAAGCAGCTTAGAAAGAGTATTGGACTTGGTGTCCAAAGACCTAAGTTCAAATCCCAGTTCTTGTATTTCTTGCCAGATACTGCAGAAAGAACACAGGAGTTCAAGTAAGGCAGCTTTTGCTCCACCCTGGCTCTGACACTCATTTGCTCTGGGATTCTGACCTTTCTGAGTTTCAGTTTTCTTATCTAAAAAATGGCAGTAGTAATCCCTTAATTCCTCTCCTCAAAGAATTATTGCGGGAAAAGCACTTTAGGATTGTGAGCTAGCCAAAGAAATTGATTTTTTTCTTACTTTCAAATATAGATTATAACATAAAGAGAAAATGTGGCCATGTAAAGACTTTAATGACTACAACAGAGTCTTTTGCAATTAGTTTGTGCAGTGCCCCAAGTCTCATTCTGCATGTTAGCTCCCATTGGGGCTCTCTAGGTTCAAGGCACTGTAAAGGAAGCATGGTCCAAAAGCTATGAGTCACCAGCCTCCACCAATTGATCTAACTTCTGCAGTCAGCCATTTTACATAATAAACACAAAGGAAAGGAATTTGCTGAAATGGTCTGTTTTTATGAACAATAGTAACAAAATATTTCTCCCCATAAGTCAGGTGCTCTCTCCTCAACAAATATACCCAGTATCAGTGAGAAGAGGGGGACCTTATACAGATACACTAGTAAAGAGATGCACACTTAGGGAACACAAGACAAGGCAAGAGACACCTCTGATGCTTCAGGGTGCTAATGCCCTTTCTCCTCCATGTTGTCTTCATACTGCTCTCCCTAGGCCAAGTTCCTCACAGGGCTCCCTGGGCCTGCTCCTCTCCACCGTCAGTGCAGAATCTTGGTGACCCCATTTGGAATTTTCTTTGCAAATACAATAGTCATTTCCCATTTCCTTTTCCAGCTCATTTACAGATAAGGAAACTAAGGCAAACAGGGTTAAATGATTTGCCCAGTGAAGTGGACATTATTCCTCTCTGGGGCCCCTGGGTTGAGAGATATCTGTTAGGTTGCTGGGCAGGGTTGGATAACCTTTCCCAGCAGCAGCATTCTGTTGGGCCTCTGTCAAAACGTTATTCCCTCCTGGGTTGAGAATATCTGTTGAGTTGCTAACAGCCATTTTCTGTTGGGCCCCCTTGCCTAGCAATGTCAGAACTGCTCTGTGAGAAATGTTTGTCGTAGAAACTGCAAGGCTGTACGGAGAAGGGCCAAAATGCTTAAAATGCACACACACACCTTAGCTTCGGGCTATCTCCTCTGGGTTTTTCCATGAGGCAACGGCCAACCTGCCTAATAAAGAAGCTCTCAAATATCCCAATTGACTCTTGCCTGTGAATTTCTCGGTCCGTCCATTTTACCCAGCATGCCACAGCTAGTGAGTATCTGGACCAGATTTGAAGATGAGTTTTCCTGACTCCGGAGCCTGTCCTAGGCAGATGGGAATGTATTATTTCCTATTCTCCTTCTCTACCTTTATACCTTGTGATGAAAACCCAAACAGATAGACAGCTAGGCAGACAGACAAACATAGATATTCTTCCCGTCCCTTTCCTGTGACAGTGAAGTGGTATAATGGAGCACTGGACCTAGATTCAGGAAGATGAGTTATGTAACAGGGGTGTTTGGGTGTTCAGGAAGGGCTGGCACCTCTGGTGTGAGGGTTTGTTGAGCCCTCTCAGGTCTGCTCATCCACTGGATCTAGATTCAGGAAGATGAGTTATGTAACGGGGGTGTTTGGGTGTTCAGGAAGGGCTGGCACCTCTGGTGTGAGGGTTTGTTGAGCCTTCTCAGGTCTGCTCATCCACCTTTGGTGTGCACCTGGCACACAACTCTAACTTCTGGTTCCAGGAAGCTGTAGCATAGGCAGCCCCCACATCCTTGTAAGCAGTATCTGCAAACAGGCTCAAAACCAGGTTATATCACAAATCTGACAGTGAGATAGTGGGGAGTACCCAAGATGAGTGCATGGTAACAATTTGTTCCAATGGCCATCGAGGCTGGTCAGACTTGGAAAATACAAAGGTTATCTACTACATCCGGAGCCTTCGAAGGTTGTCCTAAATTTTGTCTTGCCACTGGACTTTGACTCTGGAAGAGAAAATGAGGCTGATAACTTCATGCATCTCTGTCTCACTTAAGTCCAATTCAAGCACAAGTCAAGGTATCATCCTGTGATGTTATTGGTCCTCTTCAAGAATGAAGGACAAACAACATGTGACCCTGAACAAGTCACTTAATCTGATTCTACCTCAGTTTCCTCATCTGTAAAAAGAGGTTAGCCATGGGTCCTGCCTCCCAGAATTGTTGTGAGACCCAAATGAGATAATATTGGTAAATTGCTTTGCACAGTGGGTGCTTAATAAATTCTGGTCCCTTCCCTTTCCTTCATTTCAAGCCATGTTTAGAAGTTGAATGTTTGAAAAGTGTATTTCTACAGAAATAAAAGAGTTTAACAGTGCTAAGGGATCACTCTTGGTTTAATCCAAGTGTTAGGGAAAGAGCTTACTAAGCTTTAACCAGGTTTTTGCATGAGCAACTATTCAAAAACCATGAAAACAGGTGATGCTTTCTGGCTGGAAAAGCAAAGCAGAAAGTATCTCCAAATGAGAGGATGTCATTTACAATTCTAGCTTGAAAAGAGTGCTCCAAAAAGATTTCTTGGACCGCCCAGTCCCCAAGCCATTTTCCTACTTAGGCTACTTACACTAACTAATCTTGTCACTCTGTCTGGGGCAAAGGAGGGCTTGATGAGGATCTCTTGGCCGAGGGGTTTGAGTGTGATTTCTTCAGTTTCCAGTACTGTTTATATAGCAACTTTTCCTAGTTTCTCTTGCTGAGGAAGGAACATATTGTTCTCAGAACCAGGTAGAAAGTTCCTAGGGGAGAGTGCTCCAGAGCAGACTTTCAACATAGGCAGCAGAATGCTCATTACAATAGAAAATCATGGCTTGAAGCTTTCATTTCATTTTTAAAACTGTCATCCATTCTCCATAACCCCAGAGTCAATCAATGGACCAGCATTAAAGCTAGAGTGATCCCCACTAATAACTGTTTGTTTCCCCCTTTTGCCCATTTATTTCAAATCATGACTTTCCCCCAGTGTCTTGATCTACTAATCTTCAAGATTCTAGGGAATACAATACCCCATAAATTTTTCTAAAACTTTTGAACTACAAGGCTGAGCATTCAGAGTCCTGCAATAGCCCAAGAATATTAATGTGGTCATTGCTGCTGAAATTTAGAAAATAAATTATGTGGCTGCTAGGGCAATTCCATTTGAAACCTTGACTTGTACCTATGGGGTATTATAAAAGTAAGGCCTGAATTCATAGTAGTTCTGTCCCTAGAAAGGCAGATGTGAAATGATTCATGACTATACCCCCAGTTAGAGAGCCAGGGGTGGGGGGAGAGAGAAACTTCCAGTCCAGTTTACCTTTTTCCTTCATGGCTCCCACTGAACCCTCATAATACAAAGGGGCACCCAGTAACATAAGGACCATAAGTATTTATGAGAAGTAATATAAAATTTGGCAAACATATTCTTTAACAAAATAAATTTAAGTAAAGCACAAATGAAAGTTAGGCTGGGGCAGGGCAGGATCCACCAGTCCCTGGAAGCTGACTTGATTCTCTCCATGCTCCTGCTACGGTGGGGAGCACCCACCTTGTAAAACGCACCCCCTTTGCTTGTTCATTTAGATAGAGGCACTCTCTCATGCTCATTCAAAGGAAACAGAAGATGAGGCCTGCCACATACTGGGGACAACTGTTGCTCTTTCCTTCCCTCCTCAAACTGCAGTCCTGTGTGGAAATGGCTGTGCTGCACCCACCTTAGTCTGATCTCCCATTAGTTTTCTCTCTTCTCAACTGGAAATTCCTGGGAGTGGGGGAAAAGTAGCAGAGTTGTGACCAATCGACCCCTTGCTAGAATTCAAGTGACATTTCTGAAGAGGAAAAGAAGGTAAAACCATGAACAATAATTGGTCCGTTATTTAGCACCCCAAAGTATAAGAGCCTGTGATACCATTTTGAATAATATAGCTAGCATAAGTGATTAACTGGAGATGAGAACAGTAGTGCCTGCTATTATGAGAACTAAGCCTCCTTCACACATTGTTCACAGTTTTGTACTTCTCTTAGTATGATTTTTCCTGTTTAGCTGTCTGTCTCTTTATCTTGCTCTCTTCCTCTCTCCTTTTCCTCCCTTTTCATCCTGACCTTCTGTTTCTGTCCCCTAGTTTTTTCTATCACATCTCTTATGTGACTTCTTCCTTTTGTCTTTCTATGATAAAACATTAAAGTCTAGAAGGCCAACGTGAGAAGGAAGTGCATTCCAAGCACAGTCATGAAGACAGGTCACAGAATGCTATGAATGGGACCAGTGGGAAGGTCAATTTGACTGGATCCTAGAGGGCAGAAAAGTGAGTATTACATAAAAAAATTGTAAAAGTAAGTTAGAGACAGGTTTTGAAGATCTTTAAATGACAGAGGACTTTGTATTTTATCTTAGTTGAGTCATCAGCAAGCACTTACTAAATGCCTACTATGTACAAATCACAGTGCCAAGCAATAGGGATACAAAGAAAGGGTCCTCCCCCACCACCGCCAAAAATGATCCTTACTCTCCAAGGGTTCACAGTCAAATGGAGGAGGCAATGTACAAAGAGCTATGTACAAATTATGTACAAAATAAATTGGAGATCATCGTAGAGGGATGATATTCCCCTACAGGGAATCACTGGAGATCATTAAGGAAGGGAGTGACAGTGTCAAAGATTTAGTAAAAATCGCTTTGGCAACTGAATGAATGATGTATAGGTGAAGGAAGAGACCTGAATATGGGAAAGTCTGCAAACCTGAGATACTGGTGCCTAGCACAGTGTTGGCATGTAATTGGTACTTAATTAATGGTGGTCATTGTCATTGATCCTTCATTTCAAAGATGACCAACGATATCATGATGTGACTGGTGATGTCTTGACCTGTTAATGAATTAGATTTAAGTGAGGCAGCATTACTCAAAGAGATATTTAATAAATGCTTTATTTACTGACTCTCACGAAGAGAAGGCGGTACCCTCACTAGAAACAGTAAAGTTTTGAAGAGAGATCATTTGGAGAAAAGCTCACTTTCAGATATATTGCGTTTGAAATGTCTATGAGACCTCCAGTTTGAAGTGCCCAAAAACCAATTAGTCATGTGGGAAAAAAAGCTCAAGAGAGAGCCTGAACCTATGGAGATATGTGAGTCATCTACCTAGAAATGGTAATTAAATCAATAGGGGCTGATGAGGGAACCAAGAATGAAAGAGAAAGAGAAGGATGATCTAGTAAAGAAGATCAAGAGGGTGTAGTCAAATATGTAGAAGGAGAAGGGGGATGGGGTGGGCAGCAGGGAGGGAGGGAAGGAGAGAGCCCTTGTCAGTGTCACAGAAAGGTCAAGAAGAAGAGGAATGAGGGGAAAAAAGTGAAAGATTTGGCAATGAGGTCAGCAGTCACTTTGGAGAAAGTTGTTTCAGTTTAGTGATAAGGTTTTAGAAGCCAGATTGCAAAAGGTTAAGAAATTAATGGAAAAAGAAGTTGAAGCAAAGAATTTAGAAACAGTAGTTTCTAGAAATTCAACTACTGGATAATCAGCAAACACTTATTTAGAGGAGAAAGTGCGGCTGGTGATTTTGCATAGTCCTCCTTCCCTTAAGTCCAATTCCCTTGCAAATCATGGTATCACCTTCCTGACACATTACAATCCTCTTCAAGAAGGAAGAATAGAAATATTTATTAAATGTTTACTATGTACCAGGCCACTGTACTAAGCTTCGGACTATAAAGGCAAAAAAAATTGTACTTGTTCATGAGGAGCGCAGGGAATTATGTGATACACAACCCATGCTGTACACAAAAAAGATAGAGCATATATAGCTATAGGAATGTATCATTATATAAATATACATATGTATATATAAGTATATTCAAACAAGATATATAGACTGAATGACTGAACAAAACAAAATGTCTCCCTCACTAGATTGTAAACTCCTGGAGGGCAGAGACTCTCTTTTGCTCTTTTTATTTTCCTCAGTCTTAGCACAGTGCCTGTGTAATGTCACTGTAAGATTAACTGTGGGTGGAAGGAAGAGTTAAAGGTCTTCCCTGCCCATTAAGAGTCCTCAATACTTTTTGTTAATTTCTATTGAGGCACTGGGTCAGAGGTTCTGAAAAATGTATAACACTCTGAGGTGAGGTTTTAGTTTGGAGCTTATTCATTGGAAGTGTTCATTTGGCAGATGAGACTCTGGGCAGCCATTAAGGAGCCCCATGGCTTTGAAAACGCAGATGTTGGTGCTTCTGTCTCTGGTAACTACGTATGTATGTAATGGTCAGACAGTTGGAAGCCCTGTCTTTTGATCTTTATCTCTCTGCTTCTATTTTCTCTGTTGGTGTATGTAATTAAAGGAGATTGTTGACTCCCCAAAAGTTGTTTCCTTTTAGAAAAACAGATCTAAGAACCTGTATAGCAGGCCCTCCTGCATGTGTCAGGGTGCTTGCTTTTACAGGCTATCACACGTAATAGGTACTTAACCGATTGGTTAAAGAAGGAGAGAAAAGGGGCTGATGTCTAAGTGTTTTGAGACATAGAATGGGATAGAAGATGAAGTTCTGAGAGAATAGCTGCTATTTCCTCAATAAAGTAAGAGGTGAAGTCCTCTACAGAAAATAAGATATAGGAATGGTGTGGTTGACTTGAGGAGAAAAGGTTTTGAACAGCTGCTCTGGTTGGAGTGGAATTAGGGCTTACCCTCTACTTTGATACATCCCAGATGCTAAGAATAGTTTTAACATTTTAAAATAAAATTTTATTGCATTTAAAAACATAAAAATCATTTTTAGCATGCATACCACACAAATGCAAGCAGTGAGTCCAGATTTGGCCCTCAGATCATAGGTTGATGACCCCTGGAATAGACACTCAATTAGCAAGGTGCTATAAAGATTGCCTTGAGAAGTCAGTTTTTAATTGTCGTCATTATATCCATATATATATATATATATATCCATTATATCCATTTTCTTATGCTGCCTCAGACATTTTCAGTGGTGAGAAGAGTAATAAATTCAGTTGGGATCAGGTAACATAAATGTTATTGATCCAGTCAAGGTTTCATGACAATCTCCAGTTCTGTTCAGCAATACATGAGTAGGTGCATAGGGGAGGCTTGATGGTGGGGTAGTAAGGCAAAATTTGGCAAGACTTAGCTGGAACAGGACTTAAGAGCTGAGGGAAGTGTATTGCTATACTGGCTAACTATAGAACAAAGACAGGTATAGAAGCCAAGAAATTAAGGCTACCAACTGTAGTTGGGTTCCACTGGTAGAGGTGGAGAAAGTAACAATAATCAACTTATTTATTCTGAGAATGCAACAACCTACTGAAGCATTTTGTTTGAAAAATTGCAACTACTAAGGTCTTATATTCAAGGGTCCTTGAGATTAAATACGATGTTCTGCCTTATTGATACAGTAAAAGTTTCCTTGAGTTTATTTCCTTAAGATAAACAATTGTTCCAATCCATATCATTATACACGTATTATCCTCAACTAAAAAGATAGATCTTCTAGATTACTGTTAAGAACATAAAAAAGCTACCAGGTCATCTCTATTACTCAGAAATAGCTCAGATTCTCTCTCCTCCTCCCCATCAATTCAGGAGTGGTACAGCTACCTATTATGACCTATGTGACACTAACATCTTATCCTAAGAACAACATGGAGATGTTCGTATTTTTTTTTGACAATGGAAAAGGAGGAAAATAAAGTAAGATCTGGGGTGATGAAAAGAAATGGAGGGATGAGGAGTCACATAAGGACATAGAATAGGTTTAAGGAAAGTAAGTCATAGGGAGAAATGAAATGATAAGGAGTTATGGAGATACAAAGGAATTTTAGAAATCTTATTCATGGAACTTTGTGAGTAATGGCATTGTGAGGCTGAGGTATAGGAGAGAAGTAGGTTATGGAAGTTGAAGAAATTGAAGAATTAAGAGGGTAGATGTTTGAATAGTTGAGTATCAATATGCATGTTGAAATTCTTTAGTTAAGGATTTTTTGCAGGCATTTGCGTTCTTTCTGAAAATCAAGCTTTTCCCTCCCATCCTGCCCTTTCCCAGACACTAAGCCCAGTCTCTAATGTTGTTGTGCAATTGGTTTATTGTTGTTAGCTTTTGTTAACCTTTCAAGAAGAACCAATAACATCGTGGGGCAATGTTGAAATATCCATTGTGACATGCACTTGGTAGCTTTGGGAGTTTGTCTAAGAACCAGCCTCCTCCCCTTGGAGGTATTCTTTCTAGGGAGGCCACCAGTAAAGGAGGAACTAAACCTTTAGTCTCTGGGTTTGAGGAACATGTGTGTAGATGTTAGCTGGGTTTAGAGATTAGTGCTCAAGGCTCAGAATAGGGCTTGGACAATTTTGTTCTCAAAAGAAGAGATTGTACGGGGGACTTCTTTCCACGGTAAATTGATAAACAGGAAATATATGGGATACTGAAGATTTTAAATGAAATTTTATAGTAGGTTCTTTAAAATGCTTCTTAAGTTATATTCTTATATGTATATATATGTATACATATATATGTAAGACTGTTATATTCTTCCTGTTTCCCCAGTATATTTCAGGGGCCTTTGGGAGATGTCTAGATAGCCACAGAAGAGAAACCAGCTACTAATGCTAAAACAGAAGGCTTTTTCATCAGGGATTCATTTCACTCCCACAATTGAGGAGAAGAGGGAGACAAGGGAAGAGAGATCAAATGGTAGACAGTATCACAGTCACCCAGAGGATGCAGTCAGAACTCCAGAAGGGTTCAGGATATACAAGGATCCTGCTTCTTACCACAATGATCTTCAGAAGGTCTGGTAGGAAGAAAGGGAATTAGGATCCCAGAGAGAGGCATCCTCCTTGCCCAGTCGGTAGTGATAATTTCTCCAGGTTTTCCCAGTGCACCCTAGATACTTCAGGGAACCAGCTATTTTACAGGAAAGGGTGGGGCCTCACTTGGAATCTGATTGGTTTCCCACCCCTGATGTCACAGGCAGGAAAATGTCAGTTGGTGATGTTGTAGAGGAAGTATCAGGGAAAGTTCACAGTAAATTTCAAAAGAAAGCAGGTGCCAGGCAGAGGAAAGGGTTGTAGCCTACCTGTAAAACAAAACAAAACAAAACAAAACAAAAACATTGATCTCACTATATTTTCTGTTTCTCTCAGGCACCATATATCTGCAGCTTGAAATGTAGAGACCTTTGACACCAGAATGCCAAATACATATTTTCTAAGGACTTTTTTCATGATAATTTTTGTGGTTGTGATCCTGAACTCATTGTTATTCTACTGGATGAAATCAAAGGAGGACACATCCCAGCATCAAAAACCAGCAGATGTGTGCAGAGGGGAGATTGCTAGAGGTACCATCACCCCATTAGAAAATTCCAAAACTTTTATCATAGCTCCTTATTTTGATAAGAGATACCTGAATCTCACCCGCATCATTGGTATCATTCACCAAGAGGAAGTGAAAGAGCTTTATTGCTGGTTCTGCTGCCAGCCCTTTGGTAACATTTCCATAATCAGAGCAGGGATAGATATTCTTGAAGATAGTTTTGGGTTTCCTTATGGTGCTGTTAATCTGCTCTGCTCTCTGCCTCAGAACTGTAATGCCCAGTATGTGTCAATTCACTGGTCCCCAAATGGTGACATCAACCAGATGCCAAGGTTTACAATCAGAAATCAAGAGGCCCATGTTCCTTCTTCAGACTTCACAGTATGTATCTCCCCCATGTTCGCAAATTACAAAAATGTTTTACAATTCATACAAAGTATGGAGATGTATAAAATTCTTGGGGCTCAGACAGTCATGATCTATAAAACTAACTGCAGTCAGCTTCTAGAAAAAGTCCTGGAATATTATGTTGATGAAGGTACAGCTGAAGTCATCCCTTGGCCCATCACATCTTACCTCATAGCATCTTCTGCCTGGCTCTTTGATATAGCGGGAGGAGACATTGGCTACTATGGACAAGTGACAGCCCTCAATGACTGCATCTATCGCAACATGGACAGAAGTCACTTTGTGGTGCTGAATGACATTGATGAAATTCTGCTTCCCGTTGGTTCCCCTGATTGGAAAACAATGATGAGAAGAATTGATGTAGATCAGGGAAAAGTTGGAGTTTTCATGTTTACGAGCTTTCTTTTCCCTAATACTCTCTATGGATCTCACCTCAAATACAACATTTCATCATGGACAATTATCCCTGGAGTTGATATCCTGAAGCATATTTACAGGGAGACTTACCAACAGAGACATGACAAACCAAAGAAACTGATAGTCAAACCCCAGAGTGTGATTCAAATTTCTGTCCACAGGGTTCCAAGAAGCTTCAATCAGACCCTTCAAGTTAGCCCACAGGTGGGCTTTATATACCACTGCAGATATGCCAGTCCTGAATACATGGCTCAAAAACTTTTCATTAGGGATGACCGAATATGGAATTACGGTGAATCCTTAATTCAAAATGTTAATGTAGTTTTGAAAAAGGTGCTTTCTCCAGATATGGAAAAGACACTGTTTTTTTGATCATTCTGTGAGTCCTACTGCAGTGGACCAATGCTAAAATAAATCCTATTTGCTTAAATCAGTGGTCTTCAAACTTTTTTGACAGTCAGTACACTGCTATTATTAAAAAAACATTGAGTTCACACTTGTAATACATATATATTTATTTATAAGTTATATATGGTTCTACATTTAGTTGCTATGATACTTAGTTTTTATTACTGTCAGAGCTTTTATGAAGGCCTCCAAAAGATCCATAGCTTCAAAGAGAAATGCAACATTACTGTTTTGATACACAGTTTTCAAAACCATCCACCAATGACGCAAGATTTTTGTTGAAATTTAGCTAGTAAAGTTCTGTCTTCTCTGATGTTGATAAGCTACTTTTTGTAAACTGGTCCACAGGTAATGCATTTTTTAAAATTTTTATTTTTTTAAATTCACTTTAAATTTTATTATTTATTTTGAACTTGCCCAACTTGCAATTGCCCAAAGAAAGAATATTTCCATATACATAGCAGAGCACAAAAAGAGGATTGTATATGAAACTGTGAATCTCTATTTCATGCCACTTATCATATATATAATAATAATTTCCACAGATAAATTAGCTTATTTGTGCTTCCTTTTCTTGTTTCAATGATCTTTTTTTCTGTCATCACTGTTTCTAACCACCCAATTCTCTGCAAAAAAGGTTAAAGAAAAAAAATTCTTGTAACAAATAAGCATAATCAAACAAAATAAATCCATATAGTGGCAATGTCCGAAACAAGTCTCTTTCAGAATCTTGAGTCCATCGCCACTCTTTCTCTGCAAAGTACTTCCTCAAAAGACATAGTCATCGCACTGATCAGTGTTCTTAAGTGTTTCCAAATTATTTTTCTTGACAATGTTGTTGTCCCTGTATAAATTGTTCTTTCTGCTTCTGCTCATTTCACTCCGCTTCAGCTCACACTACCCAGGATTCTCTGCAATTGTCTTTCATGATTGTTTATTGCAATAATATTCTCTTGCATTCTCATACCACAATCTGATCAGCCATTCCCAAATCAATGAGCACTGCATTTAGATTTCAGCTCTCTTCTTTCTGCTTCCCCCTTTTAACGTCTCCTTCACGATCACAAAGTTTGTTTAGCTTGGAACTCTTCCTTTTCCTGTGTTAACTTCTCCCTATTTCCCTCTATACTTGTTTGTTTTCTTATTGTTTTCTTATCTGATGCATTTCTCCACCAAACTCCGTGCCTGTGCATGTGTTTAACCTGCCTTTATTCATTTCAGACAACCTTCCTCCCTGTTTCTATACTCCTCCTCTCACACATCATAGTTATGAGAAATAGCAAGTTCCATCACCTTTCTACCGTAGTATATTTAGTCTTTTTACTCTTTTTCTCCTTCTCCTCTTCAAACCCTTTGAATAGTACTACTACACCCCCTGCATCTTCTTTTTTATTTAAGTCCCTAACTTACCTTTGAAGATATTATGATTCTGTAAGGATGCTTTTTTCTCCCTATAACTACAATAATCATACAGCCCCTTCTAATTACTCAAATTAACTTTTCTAGGTTTTTTTTTTTAATGGGAGTGGGCAGAGGGAATGTGACTCTTCTCTTTTGTTTTTCAAATTTCTAACTATTACTCAGTTCTAGTCTTTAAATTAGAAATAAAGGTCCACTTCCTCCTTCTATCCCTCCGCAGGGGTATAGGTTACCTGGAATGAGAAGACCTGAGTTCAAATCCAGCCTCAGACACCTACTACCTGTGTGTTCATGGGAAAGTCACTCAACCTCAGTTTCCTCATCTGTAAAATGGGAATAACAATAGTATCTACCTCCAAGGGTGGTATGGGCATCAAGGTGGCACAGTGAATAGTGTGTGGGTCCCGGAATCAGGAAGACCTGAATTCAAATCCAGCCTCACACACTTGTCAGCTATATGGCCCTGGAAAGTCACTTAACCTTGTTTGCCTCAGTTTCTTTACCTGTAAAATGAACTGAAGAAAGAAATGGCAAACCTCTCTGGTATCTTTGCCAAGAAAACTAATGGGAGCCCACATAAATCACCTGCATTTCTATATATTACTAACAGAGCCCAACAGCAACAAACAGAAAGAGAAATCCCACTGTGAGAGTCTACCTTCCAAAACAAACCCAGGGACTATATGAACACAATTACAAAACATTTTTCGCACAAATAAAATCAAATCTAAATAACTGGAAAAACATCAGTTGCTCATGGGCAGGCGGAGCTAATATAATAAAAATGACAATTCTACCTAAATTAATTTACTTATTCAGTTCCATATCAAACTACCAAAAATTAGTTTATACAGCTAGAAAAAAATATCAAAATTCATCTGGCAGAACAAAAGTTTCATAATATCAAGGGGATTAATGAAAAGAAATGCCAGGGAAGGTGGACCAGCCACACCAGATCTCAAACTGTGTTACAAAGCAGTCATCACAAAACCACTTGGTGCTGACTAAGGAACAGAGGAGTAGACCAGAGGAACAGGGTAAATACACCAGACACATAGTCAATGATTATAGCAGTCTACTTACTGTTTGATAAACTTGAGGACTCCAGCTTCTGGGATAAGAATTCACTGTTTGATAAAAACTGCTGGGAAAACTGCAAAGTAGTGTGGCAGATACTGGACATGGGCCAGTGCCTGACATTGTACACCAGAATAAAGTCCAAATGAGTACATGATCTAGGTATAAAAGCTGATAACTATAAACCAACTAGGGGAGTCAGGAATAGTCTACTTGTCACATTTATGGAAGGAATTTATGACCAAACAAGAGATAGAGAACATTATGAAGTGCAAAATGGATAACTTTGATCACATCAAATTGAAAAGTTTTTGCACAAACCAAGCCAATGCAACCAAGATTAGAAGGGAAGCAAAAAACTAGGAAAGAAATTTTATAATTAGTGTCTGTGATAAGGTCTCATTTCTAAAATATAGACAGAACTGAGTCAAATTTATAAGAATACAAGCCAATGCCCAATTGATAAATGGTCAAAAGATACCATATCAGTAAGCACTCCAACGTACACAGAAGGGCCTTGCTATCACACATTCTTAGATCTGCATTCAAAAAAGGAAAGACAACTTTCAGGGGTTAACAATCACTTTAATCAAACACATGTATCATTCACCTAATTCTGGGGAGTCAGCACGCTGAATTTCAAAGAAAATACAAAGAAATTAAAGATCAACAGACATGGATTCCTCTGCTTGAATTCAACAGACAGTTGGACCCCAGCTATCTAACCATAATTACCAGAGAGCGACACATTCTCAAGGGGTGGGGGAGACTCCTTAGTGGTTTCCCAAAGTCCTATCTGGAACTCAAACCTTATTATAAAAACAAAGCCCCAAAGTAAAACCTCACCCTCAGAGTCTTTATACACTTTTTAGAGCTAGAGGGCATCACATCCCTGTGCCTTATTAACAAAAAACAAAGACTTTCTTACAAGTCTTTCCAGGCTCAACAATAAGTGGGAAAGATCCTCCTCAGTCACATTCAAAAAGGCATATACTTCTTGATTATACTAAAACAAAAACAGCAAAAGATCCTATTTTACTTGCCATTACTGATACAAACAGGCAGTTTTCAGAAGAAGAAATTAATCGTCATAAGAAAAAATGCTCTAAATCACTCTTGATTAGAGATGCAAATCAGAACAACACTAAGATACCACATCACACCTATCAGATTGGCTACCCTGACAAAACAGGAAAATGATAAATGTTGGAGATGCAGGAGAGTTGGAATACTAATTCATTGTTGGTGGAGCTGTGAGCTGATCTAGTCATTCTGGAGAGCAATTTGGAACTATGCCCAAAGGGCTACAAAAATGCGGATATCCCTTGACCCAGCAATATGGCTTCTAGGGCTGTGTCCCAAAAAGATCACAAAAATGGGAAAAGGACCCACATGTACAAAAATATTACTATTAATTTTAAAAATCATTTAGGGAAAGGCCAAATAAGTTATGGTATGAAAATGGATTGTCTAACTTTCTAATACAGATAGTGACAATAAGGGAAACTATTGATTGCTATGTCTTACCAGACAAGGTAATGAATAAAACAGGGTCTTTTACAACTAACTTCTGTAAATTTCTCATCTGTTTAAAAAACTCAGTCACCAATTTGGTCTCTTCCAGCTTTGATTCCTATACCTATGATTCCTACATACTTCATATTCACAACCTAAAAAATACTGGCTGCTTGAAAAGTTTACTCTCCTAAGAAGTTAGACAGTTTCCAGTTGAAACGAATTTACAACTGTTCATTTCTTGAAAAATGATTTTTTTCAAACTAAAACCCTTATCTAGTTTAGTTTCTGTCCTGACTTTCATAACTTCTAGATTAGTAGAATGAGATTTTACCTATATGGTATATGTATATATGTATGTATGTTGTGGTGAATGTACGTGTATGCATGGTGTGATGCATTGAACAGCAGGAAAAACACAAGATCTTGAGCTGGAGACCTTGAACTCAAATTTCCAGCTCATTTAACCTCTATGAACTTGTTTCCACATCTGTAAACTAAGATTGAACTAGATAACTTCTAATGTCTCTTCAAGATTTAAGTCTATGGTCCATGCATGACCTGTTTATTATGCATATTCATACATAATACACATGTACCTTACCTCTCCTATATGTCATATTAACACTTAACATTTAATATTTGCCAAGTATTCAAGTATTCCAAACAAGTGAAAGAGACCATCTATCCTATAAAAAGTTCCCCAGATTTTAACTGGAAGTTCTATAGGAAACATTATTCACAAGCTGTGAAAGCAGACCCCTATATTTTGGTTGATTGGTTGTTGTCCTTCCTCTTCAAAGAGGACCAAAATGACATCACCATGATACAGTGAAATTTCAGTGTGTCTGACTGTGGCTGATCAGACCAATACAAGCTTGGAGTGCTCTATTACAGGTTGGGCACAGATAATCCATGTGAATAGTTGGGGTGGATATCCCAAATTTGCACATCCTGTGTTTACTTTGTGCTGTCTCAATTTTGCTCTGCTCAAAGAGCACAGCATCCTTTCTGATGTGGGCACACCATGCTGAGCACTTCCGTGCTAGTGTCTCCCATATTGCACAGTCAAATCCAAATTCTTGAGAGAGACCTTGAGAGTGTCCTTGTATTGCTTCTTCTGGCCACCATGTGATTGCCTGCTCTGTCTGAGTTCTCCATAAAAGTCTTTTTGGCAAGCACACATTTTGCATTTGAACAGTGTGGTCAGCCCATTGGAGTTGCGCAGTTCAGCTTGAGCAAGGACTTCAGTGTCTGGTACCTTATCCTGCCAGGGGATCCTCAGAATCTTCCTGAGTCAGTTCAAATGGAAGCCATTCATTTTCTTGGCATGGTGCTGGTAGACTGTCCATGTTTCACAGGCATACAACAGTGAGGTCAGCACAACAGCTCTGTAGATCTTCAGTTTGGTAGTCAGTCTAATACCTCTTCTCCCTTCAGAGCCTCATAAACACTGAGCTTGCTCTAGCAACACATGCATCACCCTCATTGTCAATGTGTAGTTTACTCATGAGGCTAAGCAGAAAAGAATGCTCCAGACAAGAAAATGTCTATAATTCAAGAGTTTAAAAGGCTTTTTATCTGTTTTAGACTAAGTGTTTCACCTCATTGCTTTTTGGTGATTTTGCCGTTGTTTTTCAGTTGTGTTCAAATCTTCATGACCGCATTTGGGATTTTCTTGACAGAGATACTGGAACATGGTTTGCCATTTCCTTCTCCTACTCATTTTACATGTAAGGAAACTGAGGCAAATAGGATAAAGTGACTTGTTCAGGATCACACAGCTAATAAGTGACTAGGGTCAGATTTGAACTCAGAAAGATGAGTCTTCTTGACTCCAGGTCCAGCATTCTATCTACTGCACCACCTACTAGCCCATTCTCCAGTGGACAGAGGTTTAATTAGGGCTCTGTGATCTAATGCTTTGAGTATTACTGCTTAATATTTTCAGTGTTGTAGGAAGCACTTTCATTTTTTTAATATATAAATTTATTTATTTAACTTTTTACATTCATTTTCACAAAATTTTGGGTTCCAAATTTTCTCCCCATTTGTCCTCTCCCCCCACCCCAATACACCGAGCATTCTAATTTCCCCTATCACCAATCTACCCTCTCTTCTATCATCCCTCCCTTCCCTTGTCCCCATCTTCTCTTTTGCCCTGTAGAGCCAGATAACTTTCTATTCCTCATTACCTGTATTGCTTATTTCCTAGTAGCAAGAACATTACTCAACAGCTGTTCCTAAAACTTTTGAGTTCCAACTTCTCCCCATCCCTCCCTCCCCACCCATCCCCTTTGGGAAGGCAGGCAATTCAATATAGGCCATATCTGTGTAGTT
>CM053769.1:336703008-336956104 GCA_028658325.1 Potorous gilbertii | reverse complement strand
CTTTTGAGCTCTTCCATGGCCTGAGCCCATTGGATATCTATTTCAGATGTTTGGGATACAGAAGCCTTGACTTCTATGTCTTTCCCTGATGGTAAGCATTGTTCTTCCTCATCAGAAAGGAAGGGAGGAAATATTTGTTCACCAAGAAAACAACCTTCTAGGGTCTTATTTTTTTCCCCTTTTCTGGGCATTTTCCCAGCCAGTTACTTGACTTCTGAGATTCCTTTCCACACCCACCTTGCCTCCAGATCTGCCCAGCTAGTGCTTGGGGTCTGAGATTCAAATGCTGCTCCCCAGCCTCAGGGCTTTCAGGGCTGCTATTCAGTGTGAGATTAAGTTCAGGTGCTCAGGTGGGAGCGGAGTCGCTACCTGGGGCTCAGTTCCCTCAGGGGGTTTATGCAGAGACCTTCAACAATGGATCTGAGCTCCTGCCTGCTTTGGGAGCCCCTGTTCAGCTGCTGCCTCCCCAAGGGGCCTGAGTTATGGAGACACCCGCTCCCCTCTTAGCCAGCCATAAAGACTCTCACTGACCTTTGCATCTGTGGGTGGAGGGACCTCGTGGCCACTGGAAATTCTGCCCCTGAAGCCTGCTCGGATCTGGTCCTCTTGGTCCCACGTGGCCAAGGCAGGGCTGGGCTCTGCTCCAGGTGCAGTGCACGATGGACCTTTGATGTCAGTTTTTCAGGTCTCTCTGGAACAGAAATGTCCTCTACTCCGTTGCTGTGTGGCTTCCACTGCTCCAGAATTTGTTGGGAGTTCTTTACAGGTGTTTTATGGGCTGTGGGTTCGGAGCTAGAATATGTGAATCTTTCTACTCCGCCATCTTGGCTCCAGCACTTTCATTTTTGTTGTTAATCTAAGAAAGGGGAAGGGATAGAACATGCTACTAGACAGAGAATTTCTGTGAGAGAGGCAGGACAGGATCGATGGTTTCATAACAAGTTTTCAACATACATGATGAAATACTACAAAATAAAGTTGTTGGAAAGTCATCATTTAATTTTGGAAGTCATTTGACTTCTCTTATACCCCACTCAATAGAATCTGACAGCCTGTACTAGTGAAAGAATTATCCCCACAGATGACCATCACCACAACGTCTCATCTTCTTTCCTTATGCCTTTTTTTTATTCACAGAACAAAGGAAGTGCAGAGTTGGAAGGGACTCCAGAGGCCAGCTAGTCCAAACAAAACTTTGCCAGATCTCACTTTATTGGTTTAAGAGAATCCATTATCTCTCATGGCAACTCACTCTACTTTGGGATAGCTCTAATTGCTATAAAAACTTTCTTCACATCAAGGTTTAAACATAAGCAACTTCCACCCACAGGTCCTTGATTTGTCCTCTGGAACCAACAGGGAAGGGAATGAGCATTTATTAAGCATTTACTATATGCCGGTTATTTAATTTCATTTGATCCTACAAGGGGGGTGCTCTTATCACCCCCATTTTACAACTGAAGAAACTAAGTCAAACAGAGGCTAAGTGACTTGCCCAGGGTCACTGCTAGGGTCTGTCGTTGAATTCAAACTCAAGTCTTCCTTATTCCAGGCCTGGCACTCTATTACTGTGCCACTGAACTGCCTCAAATCAAGTAAGAAGAATCCTTCTTCCACATTACAGTTCTTTTAATATGGGAAGACAGCTTTAGTGTCTCTAAGTCTTCTTCAGAAAAATCACTGACAGGAACACAGATAGATCTCCAAGTGGAAAGAATCCCAGGAATAATCCAATTTAGCCCCCTGGTTTAATAAAAATAATTGATGAGGCAAGGGGAGGAGGGCTCAAGAGAAAAGAACTTGTCAAATTCATTCTGATAATGGTATAGGCAGGGTTGGAAGTCTTATCTTCTGATTCTAACATCATGACTACTTCTTCCCTGCCATCCCTCACTTCCTTCAACCAGTCCTCACATGGCATGGTCTCCAGTCCTGTTGTCAACCTGGTCTCCCTGCTCTGGTCCAGCTTGTTATACCTGTCCTTCCTCATGTTTAACAAACAGGACTGAATACAATAAACCAGTTAGGTTCTGTCTAGGGTAGAGTTCTCTGGAAGGTCTATCACTATCCCCACTCTAGACATCAGGCCTTTCTTCATACAGTCTAAAATTACATTAGGTTTTGGGTTGTGGTAGGGGGGTGGGGTTGCCACACTGTTGATTCTTATTGATCTTGCAGTTAGGTGGCTCATCTAAGGGCTGAAGTGAATAGATCATTGAATCAGGAAGACCTGGGTTCAGATTTAAACTCAGACACTTTTTTTAGTAAGTCATTTAACCTCTTCCTGCCTCAGTTTCCTTATCTGTGAAATGAGGATGATAATTGCACCTATCTTCTAGAGTTGTGGTGAGACTAAAATGAGATATTTATAAAGTTATCTGTATAATTTAAAGCACTATGTAAGTGCTAGCTAATAATAACCATTCAGAAGTAGTACTGGCCACTAAAACCTTTCAAGACAAATGATTAATTACATAACCATGCCTCCACCACATCTTTTACTTGTGAAGGTGATTTTTTTTTTAAACCCAGGTGTGGGACTTAATCTTATCCTTATTAAATTTCATCTTGGACTTACAGCATTAAGGGCTGGAGAAGAACTCTGAGATCATCTAGCCCAGAGATTCTTAACCTTTTTTTGCCCTAACTCCCCTCTGGAAGTTTTGCTCAAACCTCTAGTTCCCTTCTCTGAATAATGGTTTTAAACACGTAGATTAAAATACATAAGATTACAGAAGAGACTAAGTATATTTAAATGCAATTACAAAAAATATTTTTAAAAACAAGTTATCAGATCCCTGGTTAAGAACCCTAATCTAGTGTAACCCCCTCATTTTACAGCAGAGAAAACAGGCTCAGAGAGGTGCCTAAGGTACATAGGTTTTAAAGTAGCAATGCTA
This sequence comes from Potorous gilbertii, assembly GCA_028658325.1. Classification (NCBI taxonomy): domain Eukaryota; kingdom Metazoa; phylum Chordata; class Mammalia; order Diprotodontia; family Potoroidae; genus Potorous; species Potorous gilbertii. The sequence continues at coordinate 336,953,204 of CM053769.1, read as the reverse complement.
GGATCTGAACCTAGATTGTCTTATTTCCAAATCCACAGTGCAGATCCACCCCATTACCCTACGGTATGTAAAGATCTTGGAATCTCATTCTGGTATCCAATGTGTTAAGTTATACAGGAAGCTTACTTCTTGTCAGGTGAAAATTTAATAAGCATGTTATCCTTGCTTTCTTCAAGTCATTCATGAAGATATTAAACAGGATCAGACCAAGATAGGTCATCCCATTAAACTTCTTCAGATCTTGCTCCATTTAATAATTATTCTTTCAATCTGGTCATCCAACCAGTTCTGAATCAGTCTAATAGTTCTACAAGCTAGCCTAGATTTCCCTAACTTGTTCACAAGGAAAACAGGAGCGATGCTGTCAAAAAGCTAGTAGTTCTACATCTGTAATATATTTTGTAGAGTTACAAGTCTAGTAACTTGTCAGAAAAGGAAATTACCTTAGTCTCACATAACCAATGACTGATGGAGCCATGCTGACAATCAAAGAAAACACTCTAAATTCTTGCACTGTTCTAGAATTCTGCCAGGAATATAACTCAGGTTGATTGGCTAGTTAGAATCTACATTTTTCTCTTTTTTAAGGACCTGGTGTCAAGGAAGATTGAGTTTAAATTTTGCCTCAGACACCTATTAACTGGTTTTTTCATCTGTAAAATGAGGGGGTTGAACTCCATCACCAATAAGGTCCACTCTAGCTCCACATCTATGGTCTTAGAAAATCTCTTTCCCCAGTCCTGCCATGCCTTTGTAGATTCTCCATGATTCTTGAGATCACTGTTCAGTTCAGTAATCATGCCTGCCACTTCTATCAGTGCCTTGGGATGTAGTTCTTCTAGACCTTTGAGACTAGTACTCACCATCAAGAATTCATTTACCTCAGATTTTAATCAGTGGTATGCTAGCAAGTTGGTTCAGCAGATACAGCACTGGGTCTGGGGTCAGGAAGAATTGTGCTTAAATCTAGCCTCAGACACTTAGTAGCTCTGTGACCCTGGGCAATCCCTTATCCCCTATTTGCCTCATCTGTAAATGGGAACAGATTGGAGAAGGAAATGGCATACCACTGGTATCTTTGCCAAGAAAACTCCATGGACAAAAAAATGCAAAGGATCATGCAGAGTTGGACACAACTGAGCAAACACATTTTTAACAACTGGCTCTCCAAAATGTGTACCCACAACACACTTTTATGTTTAATTTGCCTAAGTAACATTTTTTCCATCACTTCCTTAAATCAACAATGAACAAAACAACGAGTCAAGCCCTGATTAGTATCTGTTGGTGTATTACCAGCAAGTAAATGATGACACTGAAAAATTTAACAGTCAGTTCTTGGGAACCTATATAAGCTGCTACAGCCCTGACTCCCATTAATCATTTTAATCTCTCCTTCAGGGTCCAAAGAAAATTCTCCTTCAAATAGGAAAGAGAAGTAAAAAGATAGCAGTGCTCCCTTGTCTCTATAATTCATTGCTATTATCCCTTCCTCCATAACCAGCAACCTTCTCCCTTTTACATAGCTTTTACAAGCCCTTTCTGTTGTTCTTAGCATTCACTACAAGCCTTTGTTCATTCTGTGCTTTAGTGCTGCTCCTGCCCATCTTACCCTTTTGCCGCATTCATCCTCCATTATCTACCCTTGCTTCCATAGTCTTGATATATCTTCTTGAAAAATACACTCACTTACCAAGTCCCTCTAAATTCATATTGGTTGATTCTCTACTGAAGAGAATGGTAGTGGAAGAAGAGGCTAGTAGGAGTTGATACCCAACATAAATAAGTTTGAAGAAAGTAAAGAGAGCACCTAATTGCTGGATAAATCCCTGGATAAATCCCAGTCAACTGGACCAGATGAACTACATCATTGGGTACTGAAAGAACTGGCAGATGGAATTGCTGAGCTGCTGTCAGTGATATCTGAAACCTTGTGGGAAAAGTATGCCAAGACAGGAGAAGGGCAAACACTGTACTGACTTTTCAATCATCATGCATTTATTATCTTTTACAGAAAATCCCAGATACTTTTCATATAACCCTGTCAGAGAAAAAATATTTCCCATTATTTGTTATTATGAGCACTCCTTATTATTTGACTTGGACAGCAAATAGATGATTTACTTGCCAAACTCAAAATGGCTACTAAAGGCAACATTGGGCTAAAATATAAACGCATTTATAAAAATCCTACAAAGAAGGACAATAAATGGTTATAAGCAGAATCGTCTTGTTTTTAGTGAGAAAACATTTATTGAAGCAAACAAAACAGTAATCAAGGAAACCATACACTCTAGTTTATGTGATGGAATACACAAGTTCATGGGCCCTTCAACCCAAGAGAGAAATAAAGTATCAGGTCAACTTCAAAGTTCCTCCAATGGATTAGGAATCAAATTTATATTACATATACATACATACACATATTGTATATGCACATATATAAGGAAACATAGTATATTATACACATGCCAACATACACACATGTATGTGTATGCATATATAAATATACACATATATGCAAACTATACACACACAAGAGGAAGACACACATACTTTGAATAATAATTGAGATCTCCGTCTTCTCCTTTGCCTCAGATGTTTTTCAGCCACTTAAGAGTCATGTCTCCCTACATTTAGGCAGTATCTCAAGACTGTTTTTCAAAGAACCTTTAAATACCATCTGGTGGTAGGATTCCCTTGAAACAAATGGTCAACCGCAAATCCTCTCTCTCTCTCTCCTGAGATGGGAGTTTTAATGTCACTTTTTTATCTACACAAAAATGACATGTAAGTAATCTCAACTGTTTTATTACAAAAGATACCTCATTTCATCATCATGAACAATGTCTCCCCAAGACTCAGTAGATGTTTAATGAGTTCCTGTAGTCCTAGCTATTTCATTCTTTTTTTAAAACTCATTTATTCTGAACTTGTTTCTTCTTAAATTTTGAGTTCCAGATTCTCTCCTCTCCCACCCCTCCCTCACACACTGAGAAGGCAAACAATGATATCAATTATACATGTTACATCATGCATGTCATCAGAAAAAGCAAAAAAACAAAAAACAAACTCCATACTTCAATTTAATCTGAGTTCATCAATTCTCTCTCTGGAGATGGGTAGCATTTTTTCATTATAAATCCTTTGGAACTGTCTTGGATCACTGTAGAGTAGCCAAGTCTTTCACAGTTGATCATCATTATAGCACTGCAGTTACTGTGCAGTGATCTCCTGGTTCTTCTCACTTCATTTTACTTCAGTTCATATATGTCTTGCCATGTTTTTATTTTTTCTGAAACCATTTCCCTTATTTCTTATAGCACAATAGTATCACATATTTATCATAATCATATGCCACAACTTGTTCAGATATTTCCCAATTGATAAGCATCCCCTCTATTTCCAATTGTTTGCCACCACAAAAGAGCTGGTATGTTTTTGTACATACAGCTACTTTTCCTTTGATGTCTTTGGGGTACAGATTCTTTGAGGTGGTTTTATAGCCCCTTGGGGATAGTTTCAAATTTGTTTTCCAGAATGACTGGGCAAATGAGTCATGATGAAAAATGATGGAAAAAACCACCTTCAGAGAAAGAACTGCTAGGCTGAATGTAGACTGGGGCATATTATTTTTCATTTTATTTTTTTTTCATTTATTTTTTCTTTTTTGGTCTGTTTTCTTTCACAATATGACTAATGGAAATGTTTTGCATGATTGTACATGTATAACCTATGTCAAATTGCTTAACATCTCAGGAGGGGAAGGCAGAAGGAGGAAAGGAGGGTGAATTTCGAACTCAAAATTATAAAAAATGTTAAAAATTATTTTTACATGTAATTGGGGAAAAATATTCAGAATGATTAGACATAGCTCCAAATTGTTCTCCAGAATGGTTCACTATGCTATTCCATTATGTACCATTTCCCCACATTCCCTACAGAATTTGTCATTTTTGAGAAATGAGGTAATACTTCAGTTGTTTTATTAACCAATAGTGATTTAGGACAATTTTTCTTGTGACTATAAATAGCTTTCATTTCTTCTTCTGAAAACTGCCTGCTCATATCCTTTGACCATTTATCAATTAGGGAATAGCTTCTATTTTACAAATTTGATTCAGTTCCCTATATATTTGAGTAATGAGGCCTTTATCAGAGAAACTTTTAATACATTTTTTTATATTACTTCACTGTCTATGGCACCATTTAGCAAAATATAATCTCCGATTATCCCATTTTTTATTTTTGCTTTTGCTTGAGATCATAATTGCTACCCCTGCCTTTCTGACTTCAGCTAAAGCATAATAGTTTCTGCTCTAGCCCTTTATTTTTAACTCTGCGTGTCTTTGTGTTTCAAGTTTGTCTTTTGTACACAACAGATTGTTGGATTCTGGGTTGTTTTTATTCTTTATTTTGGACACATTATAAGCTTAAATATTCAAACTTAAATACAAATTAAGAAAAGGAAAAAAACATATAATGTGCACAGCAGAACATAAGAGGATTCAAAATATATAGCAATGTTCCCATTTCAAGAAAGCCTATTTAATTAATACTATGTGCTGTGTTGAAAACTGTCCATCTTTCCTTTGCTTCCTTGTAAGTTTTCTTTTATTCTATGCTGTGCACTTTGTTCTTTTCTCCCTCTTCAACCCACAAGGTTATGACTAAGTGTGGACATATATAGACATGTACATTCTCTGACAAATCCTACTTCTGATCTTTGTTTTTATGTATCTCTTACTTCGTATCCATAGGTGACCATTTGACATTACTCTTTGGGGTAGAAGAGAGTTTCTTTGCTTCAGTATCCTCCTCTGAAGATGATCCTTGATCTTCTCTATTTCCATAATAACTCTCTGTGGTTGGATTCTTTCTCCTTTGCCTGAGCATTTTTTTTTTAATTCACCTCTAGTCCTGGGGTATGGAGGATGGTTTCTATGGCCTCAGATCCTCCTTCAGTTTTCCCCTCTGGCCTGGAACTGAAACCAAGGCCTCCAGCCTCCTGTAAGTGCTCACAGCCAGCAGCATCCCTGCCCCACTGCTTCTGCACTTACCAGGTGTGTACTGGTTTTCTCTTACCCCAGGCCAAGTCTCAGCAACACAGCGGGGTCTCACATTTCTTATCAGGAGAGAGTCCCTTGGTTTTTCCCAGCTCAGATGCCCAACAGCCCTCCTGGGGTTAAAAGTTCCTGTGACTGGGACAGAAGCAACCTCCCAATTCAGCTAACCACAGTGCTTCCCACTTGTTTAAGTGGACCTAGCCTGAAAATGTTTACTCTTCACAGGGGCTAAAAGTAGTCCTGGGACTTTTCTTCAGATCTTCTCTATTACCCCAGGAGGGTCCCTATTCTGTTCTGACTCAGTTTTACACTCTATGTTCACCCTGAGGTGTCATCTCTTTTGTGGGGGGAAAACCTTTGAGAGCTTGGAATTTTCTGACCTATTCCATCTTCCCAGAATCTTCTCCAGATTCTGGTTTTTAATCCATTCTGCTATCCATTTCTTATTTTATGGATTAGCTCATCTTGTTTCCATTCACAGCTATGATGACTGTGTATTTCCCCTGATCCTATTTTATTATTTATCCTTTTTATACTGTTCCTCCTCAAAAGGGTTTTGCTTCCAACCACTGTCTTCCTTAATCTACCCTTCCTTTTATCATGCCTTCCTCACCCTGCCATATCTCTTACCCATTCCCTTCCTGTTGCCTAATGGGTAAGATAGATTTGTGAGAAAATTTTCTCCATTCTACCCACTCCCTTCCCCTTTCCCTGAGGGTATCCTTTTTCCTCACCCCTATTTTTTGGGGGGTGAGGAACCCAACCTAATTGACTCCCACCCACACCCTCAGTCTATGTAGACTCCTTCCAACTGCCCTAATGATGCTAAATTGTTTAGCCGTTAAATGTATCATCTTCCCATGCAGGTATTATTGAGTGCCTTAAGATTACTCTTTCATGTTTAACTTTTTATACTTCTGTTGATTCTTGTATTTGAAAGTCAAATTTTCTATTTAGCTCTGGTCTTTTCATCAGAAATGCTTGCAAGTTCTCTATTTCATTAAATACCTATTTTTTTCTCTTGAAGGATGATTCTTGGTTGTAATTCCAGGTCCTTTTGCCTTATTGAACATCATATTCCAAGTCCTTTGCTCTTTTAATACGGAAGCTACTAAATCTTATGTGATACTGACTGTGGCTCCATGATATTTGAATTGTTTGTTCCTGGTTGCTTGCAATATTTTCTTTTTGACTCAAAGCACTAAAATGTGCTTTAAAAATTCCTGGGTGTTTTCATTTTGGGATCTCTTTTAGGAGGTGATCAGTGGATTCTTTACATTTCTCTCCTACACTTTGGATCAAAGATATTAGGGCAATTTTCCTTCATAATTTCTTGAAATATTTCTAGGCAATTTTTTTTATCATGGCTTTCAAAAGTAATCCAATAACTCTTAAATTATCTGCACAATCTATTCTCTAGGTCAGTTTTTTTTCAAATGAGTTCACATTTTCTTCTATTTTTTCATTCTTTTGACTTTATTATTTCTTGAAGCCTCATGGAGTCATTAACTTTCACTTGCCAAATTCTGATTTTTAAAGAATTTTCTTCACTGAGATTTTGTACCTCCTTTTTCTTAAAAAACAATTCTATTTTTTAAGAAGTTCTTTCCTTTAGTGGATTTTTGTTCCTCTTTTACCGTTTGGACTATTCTGTTTTTTAAGGTGTTATTTTCTTCAATTTTTTTGTGTGCCTCTTTAATCAAACTGCTAATTCACTTTTCATAATTTTCTTGCACCACTCTCATTTCTTTTCCCAACTTTTTCTCTGCTACTCTTATTTCTGTCTTTAACTCTTCCAGGAATTCTTGCTGGCCTTGGTCCAATTAGCCTTCTCTTTGAGGTTTTGCTTATAGCTGTTTTCACATTTTTGTCTTCATCTAAATTTACGTCTTGGTCTTCCCTGCCAATGTAGTAGCTTTTTATGATCATGTTCTTTTTTTGCAGTTTGCTCATTTTCACAGCCTACTTCTTCACTTTAAACTTTGTTAAAATTGAGTTCTGCTCACCTGGAGGTGGGGAGGTACTATGCCAAACTTCAGGCTTTTTTATTCCGCTATTGTCAGAAGGAGTTCTAGGGGTTTATTGAAGTTTTTGATGCTTCCAAGGTGGTATGATCCAGGGGGAAGTGTAGTCACTGCTCTCCTAGTCTCTAATCAAGAAGGGCCCCTGCTCTCCTGCAGGCATAAACAGTAGAGTTTCTCCTGGCCCTGGAACTGTGACATGGGTCCCTGCTCCCTCATGACTGACCTCCAAGCACTTTTCTCCATCCTGAAATAGGGCCACAAAAGGGTCCCCCTAATCTATTTCAGAATGTTGTCTGACCCATTTATCATCTCTAGGCTGAGAAATCCTGAAGTTGCTGCTGTCTCAGTCATCTCTGAGGTCTACTACGAGTGCCCATGCTCCTGCCACACTCCAGGCCTTCTCCTACTGTGTTATAGACCTCTCCTGCCTGTAAAAATGTCTCTCACTTGTTGGCTCTGCAGCCCAAAAATTTGATTTCAGGCACTATTTTAAAATTGTGTGGTGAGCAATGTTGGGAGAATTCACCTGGGTCCTGCCTGTACTCTGCTATCTTGATTTCTGTACTTATTTTCAAAAGAGAGAATAGTGCCTGTAAACTATAGGCCATTGGCCTTGTTTTTGGCATTAGTTATCCCTTTCACATAGCAGGTGTTAGAGCAACAGTGCCCCTCATAATCTGGAAAATTCATGTAAAACTGCTTGGTGCTCCCTTCATACCAGAGAAGTCTAATTTTTTTTTTTCTTTTATGAGGGTAAAGTATTTGATTACAGCTCTGTGTCATCTCCTGGCCTTCACTTGGTATCTGCAGCTTCCCCAAAAATTTCCATTTAATTTCTTATGCTGACTCACAATATATCAAAACCATGACAGGGAAGGTTGCAACGTGGAAGGCCTAACTGTATTTGTTTTCCTTAGGCCTCAGGGACTGATCAAGATGCATAGCACTAATAGCACTGACCTCCCAGGGCTACTGTGTGGAGCAAATGAGATAATATTTGTAAAGTGCTTAGCACAGTGCCTGACACACAGTAGGCATCCTATAAACATTTATCTATTATTATAGCTATTGTAAAGAAGAGAGAGTAGCTCTATAGATTTGATGAATAAGTGATTGCCACTGGGACTGCTGGCATTAGCTTAATCTGTTAGCTAGGGTTGGGGGTCATGGTAGCTGTCTTCAACTGTTTGAAGAGCAGGCACATTGAAAAGGGCCATCACAAAAGGGTAGAATCAAGAACAATGGATGGAAGCTGCAGAGGTGAGTTTAGAAAAATCATCTTATACTAGTTATCCAAAAGAGGCACAGGATAACTTGAAATGAAATGAGTTTCCCCTCCTTCTTAGTTGTCAAGCAGAAGTTTAAAGTGGGGATTCCTTGAAGTGGGAGATGGCTGCTGAAGTCCCTTTCAACTCTTAGATTTTCTAATTATATTTATCTCTTTAAGAGAGTTTCCATTTATTTTCTCATCACCAATGCTTTTATCTTCAGAATTTCATTCTTGAGAACTGCTCACCCTTGTTAAGTGAACTTTCCCTGTAGAATCTGAGTCCACAGGATCCTATCTAAATTGTTTCTGAACCCTTCAAAACTGGCTCTCCCCTCAAGAGGGTGAAGAAGAGAGCTTGTGGTCAGTCATAAGGGAGCAGGGGCCCTGGTCAGAGTTCCAAACATCAGACTAAACCTAATTTTCCTCTCTTTGATAACGAAGTATAAGATGGCGTGGCTGTTCAGCAGTTTCTCTCTATTCATCAGAGTTAGATCCAAAATAGCAGTTCCCCAAATCTCTTCTTCCATCTTCGGAAGGGTGAAATGATTTTTAAGGCAAGCAAAATTGCTGTATGCCACATCTGTTCACCTTATTGGAGACTCAGCCACAGAGGACTGCTGAGCAAGGTTTAATTTATAGCATTCGTCAAACATCGTCTCTTTAAAGAACACTAGCTTGCTAAACCACTTTTGACTGGCAATTAAGTCAATTTATTATTGGCTCTTCTCCTGAAAAGATGCCAGATAAATGAAGTCCCCTATCACTACTGTGGAAGCACATTAAAAACCTCTTCTTCAGTAAAACTGAAAACATTAATATATTTCTCTGGTCTAAAAAGAAAAATGTATTTTTAGGGTTCCCATGAGGGCCTTTCTTAGGGAAATAGATTAAGGGTAGCAACCAAAATCGAGAAGGAAGAAAACTTGTCTGGTTAAGAACATGGTTTTCCCTACTACCTGAAGTTACTGGGCTACTGATTCATTCATTTTAAATCCTCTAAAGTAATTGAATGACTCTCCAATGAGAAAGAATTAATATACTGATTACAGGAGTTTACTGTTTATTCCAGGAGTCCCACTGATTTTTTGAGGGTAGTGATACAAGAAGGAAAAAATGGCAATTTTGTTATTCTACTATTCTGGGATGTTAACCCCAAACTTCAACATATTATTACTTTTTTTTTCTTGTTCAATATTCCTGCAAATATTGCCTCAAAATAACTTTAGATAGTAGAGATGTAGCAGAGAGCACGGGGAAATATACCAGTTTCGACATCCCTCCCACTAAGATAAAAATGTCTTGGACATAGATTAATGTTAAATAAAATTATTTCTGGCACACTTGTGTCTAGAGTACATATTAGTATTTTTTTCTTCAACACTACTACATAATGCTTTCAAATCCATCTCTTAAATTCGTTGTCTATTTCCTCCTTCAGTCTAGGTACTCAGTAATAGCTAAAACAAGTTTATTTCTTCTTAAAATGGTTTTCATCCAAAAGTCCTCCATGACCATGATCTCCATCACCTTCACTCCTCAGTTCTTTTCTAACCATTATAACCTACATTGACTACACTCTCCTTCATTACTTATCTTGACCTCTTGGTAAACCAATTCAGTTCTACCCTATCCTTTACTCTCCAGTCCTTTGACCCCTTCCATTGCTGACCTTGCTTTGCCAAATCTCAACCCTAGACTATTCATACCATCTGCCTCCTTCACTCCTACTGATGTGTTGCTGGAGGGAGATGGAAGAAGTAATGACGTTTGATTGGATGCACTACACATTTATGTTATCTAATTTCAACTTGGCCTCCACTGCAGCAAGGTAATCATTCTCCATTGCAGCTATTCCGAACTTTCTCATCTCTTCTCAAGCCTCCCACAGTACCCTCTCCCCCTTCAGAAGTCTTCCACCTCTCACTTCACTGAAAAAACTGAAGTCATTCTCCAAGACCTCTCACTTCATCTCATATCACTCAGATATTTGCACCTACTATCTCCTTCCTTCTGTCTTGAAGAAAATGTCCCTGCCAATCCCAGTTCCTCAACATGTACCATTTATCACATCTCCTTCCATCTTTTCTAGCAGACTGTCTTCACTAGCATCGCTTTTCCCTCTTTCCATCTCCTTCTAACTAGCACTTTCCTAGGTGCCTACAAACAAGTTCATGCCCCTCACATCCTTAAAAAAAGCAAAACTCATTTGTTCTTACCATCTCCTAGCTATCATTTCCTATATCTTCATAACTTAACTCCTTAAGAAAATCATTTACACTAGATACCTCTAAGTCTTCTTTTCTTCTCTTAACCCTCTGCAGGATAACTTTTGACTTCACCAATCAAATGCTCTCCCCAATTACTTTTGATCTCTCAACTGCAAAGACTAATGGCTTCTCAATCTTCACACTTCCTGACTTCTTTATAGCATGTGATGCAGTTAGTCATGCTCCTTCCCTTTCCTGGACATTCTCTTCTCTCTTCAGTCTTTATGACATGGTTGGTTCTCTAACTGCTCCTTCTCAGTCTCCTTTGCTGGATCGTTCTCTAGGTCATGTCCATTACAATGGATGGGCCCAACAGGTTTATCTCTGTTGGTTTTGCTGCTGGGCCCTCTGCTAAAACTTCTTTACTCAGTTTTTTCTTGATGAGATGGTTGATCTCTTTTACAGCACAACTGTTTATGTTTCACAATCTACTTAGCCCAAAAGGGAGAGAACCAGATGCCAAGGTTTAAATTTGAAATGGAGGAATCCAGCAAGGCATTAGAACTGGGTTCAAACTCCAGTTCTGCTTGGGCAAATCCATTCATACCCCTCAGCTTCATTTTCTGATCTGAAATGACTGGGTGGACTAAATTTCTGAGGTCCCTTCCAACTCTAGATTTCTGATCTTATGATCTTTCTAATGAATTCACAATGTGGAAATTGTAATTATGTTTCATAATTCAAACAAAACATAGTTATATAAAATGTGGGGTTCAGGCAGTCCTGACCTTGAATCCGTAGACAACCTTTAGAAAAACATCCTGGGGTCTGACATCGACAATGGGACAGCCCTTTTCAATGCTTCTGCTTCTCAGCATTTCTTTTCAGAAGAAACCTTGGCAACCATGGACAAGTGACAACTTTCAATGACTTGAATGTATATATTTTCCACAATATTGTATATGACTTAATGCTGCTAATTTGAGATCAATGAAATTCTGTTCACCAATTCTTAGACAGGAAAGATAGAAAAAAAATTCAAGTAGAAGAAGGTACTATAATTCTAATCTCAGTTCATAAGGTACTGATGGTTTGGATCACAGTGTGTTTGTACTCACTACAAATATGTCAGCCTTAGGCCTATTCTTCCTTTTTGAGAAATTTTATATGGGGTAACAGAATCTCAGATCACTGTGAGGTCCTGGTTTAAAGTGTTAGTCCAGTTTTAAAAAGCCTATTCTTTCTGGACAAAGAGTGTTTCTCTTTTGATTATTTTCTGATTCCAACTCACAGAGCTTAGGCCTTTGTAAGAACCCGAGTTAAGTACATCATTCAAATGACCAGTTCAATACCATGCTGATGTGAGCTACTGGAACAACTAACGAAGCAGGGAATTTCAGGAAATAATGTTCAATTGTTAACATCTTCATAAGGATACCTTCCTTGTGCTTAGAATTAGAGTTCTTCGGGATGCAATCTTGTTACCTGGAAGTAACAATAGCTACCATTTATGTATCATTTTAAAATGTGCAAAATGCTGTACATGTTATATCCCATTTAAACCTCACAATAAACCTATGAGGTATGTATTTATCCCCTTTTAAAAGTGAGGAAACTTTGCCGTGACTTCCTCACTCCAAAAAAAATAATGAGGAAACTGAGGCTCAGGGAGGTTAAGTGACTTGCCCAGGGTCATGTGACTAGTAAGCATCTAAGACAGGATTCAAACTCAGGTCTTCTTGACTCCATTAGTTAAAAATGACCTTCAGAAGGAATGCTGCTTTAAAACACACATTTACTTTGCTTCATTTTTGGATTTGTTCTTCCTTCTGTTTGTAAATATTGTTAAAGTTTCAAAAAAAATTTTTGATACATGATTTTCCAATGTTCTTTTAGTTACTTTAAAATAAATCAGAATGATTTCATTAAAAAATAAATTCACTCATATGGAGTAATGTGGAGTAAAGCTGCTAAAGAAATGGATTTCTCCATCTTTTAAATACAAAAAATAACACTAAGTGAACATGTTACTATCCAAAGGTATCCAAAGGGAGTTACCATAACTAAATTTTACAGAGAATAAAGATCTATTGTAATTACTTTATGAAATAAGAATTTGGAAACCATACGATTCCAAGAACTCGAAAATAGCTTATTCTTCTAAATATGGGAGGTATTTTCCTTGGAAATGAGTCTAAACCATTAATCCATTTTAACACTCCAGCAGTTTCTTTCCTCAATTATTGAGGTCTCCATTAAAGGTTTTTTCCCCTTAAGACAATATTGCTTAATTGGCTGCATGAAAAAAAATGTTATTAAACAACACTTCATAGGATCAGTGCCTTCAAAGAAAAAAAAAAACAGCTATTGGGTCAAAGCCACAATGCAGAGCTTAAAATGAAAGCAATTCTTCCCTGCCTGTCATCAGAATCTCTCTTCAACTCAGTAGAATTTCTTTTGTCCTTGAATCCTTCTAGATTGGAGACTCACTCATCTGTCTTGACTTCTTTTCAACCTGACAGAAATCTCACCTCTTGTCGAGGTTGGGGACAGGCTGGGATGAGAGGGAAGGAACACAATCACTGTCATCCGGCAAACTCCTTGTCCCCTATTGCTGTTGCTTGATTAATTCCTGGGATTGATTTCTGATCTTCTGGACTCACTACTGTCACTGCAAAGACTGGATAGCCGTACCCTGAGGACAGGTAGGAAAGGCAGCCAACTTGCAGAGCAATGTTACAATGGGGTTTCATGAGGCTTAAATTGGGTTTATATTATGTGATGTGTTAACAATATTATTTTAAAATTACTTGGGGAACCATTACCCAGGATTTACACAGACTTATCAGCCACCTTGCATTTCAAGCCACAGAAGCATTTCAAAACCAGAAAAGTACTGAATCACTTGTGTGACCTGGGGCAAGTCACAATCTCTCCAGAGACTCAATTTCCTTATATGTAAAATAAAGACATTGATCTAGATTGCCAGAAGTCCCTTCCAACTCAAGATCTATGATCTTATGAATTATAAACTCAAAAGGAATAAATTACCCCTTCATTTTAAGTGACCAGCCTGTACCTAATCTCTATTAAAGGAAACAGTTATTAAACTTGAACCAATAGCTCTGTTTGAAAAGCTAATTGTGAACCAAGAAAGAGTTCATTTTCTTGTGCATAGGACTGAATCCAGAAAAGATGACTTTAAACAGAGGAATGTGCTTACAGTTTTAGACAAAAATGTGAGGTCAGATACATGGCTGTTCAAATCCCCAGGCACCAACGTATTTTCATACCTGTATTTAGCTAACTGTTCAATCTAGCTGCTCTGGGCAGGAAGAAGAGGACCTGGTTGGGGTTCCTTGGTCAAATGTATCATCTGGTCTGCATTTTTTCTTTCATAGCCCTCCTTTTCCTTGTCTCTCCTGTCAAAGGGAAGTAGCCTGAACTGCTCACAGCACTACAGCTGTGGAAAGTTCCTATGGGAAAGGCAGGATAGAAGAGATATCTTTCCGACAAATTTCCAATATGACAAATCACTTCCTACAAATCATTACGATGTGAAACCTTCAGATTCTTTTGCAGTTGAGAGGAGACTATCCCCTTACTCACCACCATAATTAACGAAATGGGGGAAACTGCAGTTCCTAGTCACAAAATGAAATAAGAATTGAAAAATGTGTTTTCAAAGAAAGTTGTAGGGTTCAGAAAACAGCTCTCATATGGGTTAGCTTTGCTTAGGATCAGTTCTAGTCCCAGGCTAGTTTATGAGTCAAACTAAGATTTCAAACCAAGGCCAAATTGTTCCTTTTCCAGTATGTCTGATTCATACATGGACACACTGGAAGAAATGTTTTATCCAACTTTATTACTTACAAGTTACCTAAGTCCTTTAAGGGCAGGCCTGACCAAGCAACTCTCATCAATAAACATGGCTGTTATCTCTGACATAAAATACAACCATGATACGCTGGTAGGAAAAGCCCAGAATGTATCGTCCCATGTGAGAGCTTCTATATCCCCTTCTCTACACTCCCACTGTCACCACTCCAAGTGAGGCCCTCTATTACCTCTTATCTGGACAATTAGAACAGGGTCTTGATCAGATAGTCTCCCAGGCTCTGCACTGCAGTCAGAGTGACCCTAAAGCACAGCTCTGTTTATTTCCTTATATACTTTTTTTTTTTTAACACTTTAGCCGTTATCCATTGTCTACCCAATTAAGTTCAATCTCTATAACTTGACATTAAAGATAGTACACCATTTGACTTCAAATTATCTTCTCAAATATGTCTCACTCTACTGTCTTTCAAGTGCCTTATATTCCACTCAAACAGATCTATTTACCATTCAATCATATGACATTTGTAAATATCTGTAATAAATAATATTTGTAAATATAATCAAATAAAAAATTTGTAAAATGCTTAGCACAGTGCCTGGCACGCAGGAGGTATTTAATAAGTGTATTCCCTTCCTGACACCCCCATTTACTAAATACACTTTGCCCCCCTATCCCCCACAGCCAAGTCCCCACCAGTTCAAATCCTACCCATCATTAAGACTTGGATCAAACATTATCCCTCATCCTGTGAGCTGTCCTTGATCCCCGCCCCAGTCAAAACCTGACTTCCTGTGAACTCTTACAGACATGTTTCATGTTTCTCATGCACATTTCATATTCTAATTTCATACATATTAGCCCTCCTACTAGAATGAAGATGTTTGAGGGCAGTTTATAGTTTCCCAACTGTAAAACAGATATACTTTCTCACATGGTCATTAGGAAGGAAAAGTTAGAGCTAAAATTATGATTAGCTCAAAACCAAGGATATTACTTAGATCCCAACACTGTTTTCTTTCCCATTCTAAATTAACCTTAAGTCATGTTTTACTAGTTTAAATACTACCCACACAATGAAGTTCTATTCTGATCACTTAGCTGGAAGCAATCTCTCCTTCATATGATTTCACAATATTTTGTGCTCTTTTTTATGTACTTATCACATTCTAAATTATCTTTATCTGAGTACGTTTCTTATTTCCCACTTCTAGATCTTAGGTTTTATGATGGTAAGAACTGTGTCTTACATGTCTTTCTATCCTTCCCAGCCCTTAGCATAATGTAGTGCACATAGTGGGCTATGTTTATTAAAGTAATAGAATGAGTGAGGGGTCAGATATAAAAACTGGCATGAACCAAAAATGATGGTCATTTTGTCTGTCTTCTCTTTTCTCCCAACGTTTCCTAAATGCTTCTTATATATGTTAAAACATCTCTATGGCTGATTCACCTCTCATGAATTAATTTTAATACAAGATGACAAATTATCATAGGAACTGGTAACATCTGAAAACTTCACAGAAATTACAGGAATCGGTGGTCTTTGTAACTATGGCTCCTATAAAATGAAATTTCTATGTGGGAGAACAGCATGGAACACATCCTTTCCCCTCTCTGAGTCTATACTAGATTATCAGGAAGGTTCCTTTCAGCTTTAGTAGTTTGTTAAGTTCTAAAACACCTCTGCTTCCACCTCAAATCACAAAAAAAAAAAAAAAAAAACCAGGGCAAAATACCTTTAATCACTCACTGGGATTTCATATTCAATTATTAGCAGATCTGTAAACCATTTAACTTGCTTTACTTTAAACCAATACTCCAGTCAAGAAAGATAGGCCCAAAATTTGTTCTTTTATATTGACAAGCATAACTAAGTACAAATGAGTTTCAATGGTGTAGACTGTTAGCATGCTGCGTTGCATTATGTCAATAAAATAATCCCTTTCCCCCCACTTTTCTCCCCACCCCCCATCACTTCCCACCCAGGAAAATAAATGATTGTGCACTGCATGACGATACCATTAGGTGTGAACTTTGGTTCATGCAAAATCAGCTCCCACAGAGGCTGTATCAGAACTAGCAGCCTCAGCACCCAAAGTCATTTTTTCAGCTGTTGTCCGTATTTTCAACCATGTTCCTTCCATAACACCAAGTGAATACTGTGGTCGGGCATACTTGTGGCAAAAACCAAACCCATATCATTCTGCCCATCTAGTCCATTCAGCCATGACATTTCACCTGCCAAGAAACTTGAGCCCCTCTTTGACTTCCTGTACTCAGGCAGAGGCCAGCGACTGATCAGGTTCTCTGTCCTTAAGTCCATGATGTAGAGATAGCGGTTGTCAAATAACAGGGCAAAGATGTCTCCAAAGCCAAGTAATGCCAAATTTGCTAACTCTGGAGTCTTGATAACCCTGCAAGTAGGACAGTTAAGACCAATAAACAAGAGCATAATTTTGTTTGGTTACTCTCATCACAGAATGTCACAACTAAAGGGATCCCTTGAGATCATCTAGTCTGCTTCTCTTACTTTATGGATCATACGTAGCTTTAGAGCCAAAAGGAATCTTAGAAGTCATTTAGTCCAACTTGTTCATTTTAGAGATGAGGAGCCTGGTGCACAGAGAAGAGACCAGCTAGTTAATTAACTAGAATTCTAGACCACTCACAGTTCAGGGTTCTTTTCAGTACAATGTAGAAAAAGTTTCTTAGTGAATTCATAAAAAGCATATTAATAAACAGCACATATAGGGGTAGCCAGGTGGTGCAGTTAATAGAGCACTGGCCCTGGAGTCAGGAGGACCTGAGTTCCAATCCAGCCTCAGACACTTGACACTTACTAGCTATGTGACCCTGGGCAAGTCATTTAACCCCAAACGGCCCACAAAATAAATAAATAAATCGACAGGCAGCATAGAGAAGAATTTATGCCCTTTTTTTCAACTTTTTACCTATAACAGACTTACAATGATTTACATTAACTTGATTCAAACAGGAAAACATTACCTGAGAATATCATAGCTGGCAAAGTCCCACTGATAAAGTCCTAGGGCTGAACTACATACGATGTATTTGCCATCAAAATGGAGTCTGGGCTGCAAACAGATACTTCGATCCTCAGATACAGACAATGTTTTCAAGCATTTGCAGTTGATTTCTCTTCCAATTGGCCAAATCTACAAATTGGAGAGGAGGAGGAGGAAACAACAATCAGAAGAATGCTATCTGACAACTTGACAGAGAGTACGGGGGGGAGGGGGTTTAAAAACAAGCTTGTTTCAAAGCAAGTTACTGTTAGACCGTGTTTACTACTTTCAGGTTAGTTTAGCCCACTTAGATGAGGAAGATGGATGCTGAAAGGAAGCAGAAATAAATTGGGGAAGGAAAAATTCAGTGCAATTTGTCAAAGTGCCAAGTCCAAATTGAAGCAAGAAAAGCATGCTCAAGAATCTTTTTTTTTCCTCTAACAACAACAGCCTTTACTGAAGTATCTTCACCTACAATTTATTTTCAATTTAGAAAAAGAATATTGTAAACTTCCCTCTCAGTCCAAGAGGTCACTAAGTTCTATCGCCACTCATTGTTTATTAGAGAAACTCCTGCATATTAGAGTCATCCTTTGCCTTAACTGCCACTAATACTTAATTGCCACTGTCAAGTTCCTGAATTTCCTGACCCCTACTCCACTGCTATGTAGGTGATGTCTGGAGGAGAAAGCTATAAAAAAGCATCAGACTCCCATGAGATGAGGGAGTACAGAGCTGCACTTCATTAAGAGCTTTATAATAATGTCCACAAGAGATGGTTTAAGGTCCCTGTCCCTTTCCAATCATTAAGAATAAGAGAATTCTTGAAGCTGGTGAGGCATTTTAATAAAAGAAAAGTCGACTGGAGATGGTAATGGAGTGGATGCAAGGAAATATAACTAACTGCATTACATTTGCATAAGGTAGATGTACTTGGATCTGGGAACCTGGGAGCTAAAGCTGGCTTTCTAACCACCCAGAAATAGATGAGTGATCACTCCTATAGTAGGCACCTCATACTGAAGCAGTCAGTTGTGTTTCAGATGGTAGCTCCACAGTTTTGTTAAATTTACTCATTTTCATCTAACAGAGAAAACTGAAAAGCAGAAGACAAAAGTCACACTCACCTTGATTTCATACTTGTCGGCACTGAGAAGAATGTGATCTCCAGGGCTGTGCAACAGAGACTTGACCTTGCATTTCTGTAAAACCACCTGAAAATATGAAAAGTTTTCTTTACAGAAGGCTAAGGTCTGAAGTACGTGACAAATGACATCAAAATGATGTAGCCTAAACCTTGTGTCATATGCAAACTGATTACATATTTTCACTTACAACTAGATCATCTTAGGTGTTCACAGGATGATGACACTTCTAGTACTGGTCTCTTCTTTTAATGCCTTCAGTCAATATCATAAAACCAAAGATCTAGAGCAGGAAGGGGACCTTAGAGAATACCTGGTGCAAATTTCCCTCATTTACTGATGAGAAAACAAAAGCTAGCTCAAACAATATAGATCCTGCACTTTGGAACTTAACATGAGTCTTAAAGATGCTCTGGTACTTTACAAGTATACTTGAGGTATACAGTCTACTTTAACAACTAAGGAAACTGTTATCATGGGACAAGTCCCACCATAAGCATCTAAGTTATTGGTAATCTGGTAGCCAGAGAAGGGATGTGATGTTACTAAATACCAGTAATTTTTCAAAGCACCTGCTGCTGTGCCTCCAGACGCAAGGTTATATATGGAGCTGTTAAATCCTGACATCTCTGCCAAGCCACCCAAAAATTAAGACCAGAAGTTGTGATTATTTAACTATTCTATGAAAATCTGTTAACATGAAGGCAAAAACAGAAACAGTCACTGACCACCACTGACCACTGATCGCTTCAAGGAAACAGGAAAACAAAGGAGGATGTAAAGGATTCCCCTCTGGGAATCTACCCAAATGCCTGGGTGGATATTGCCAACTTACAAGCCATGATATAGATTTTTGTTTCTGGCTTCAAGGATCTTTAAAAGTATCTAATCCAACCTTGGCAATTTTGCAGATGAGGAAACTAAGAACCCAGAAATGAGAAAATATGTTTAGTCACACAGCATACTCAAACCCAGAGTCCAAAAGTTCTTGTTTAGATGCCCTGTCCCACACCATCTCTCACAAGTCTTAAAACCTACAAAAGACAAGGATAAAATGCCACAATGTTTGAACAGACAACTAGTAACTTGAGATTCAGCTCAGCAGCTCTCCTACCTTGGTTACCCACTCAGTATGTCCTGTGAGTGTGTTCAGGCACGTCCCCGTTGATAAGGCCCATACTTTCACAGTGAAGTCTGCGGAACCACTCACCAAGAGATCAAGCTCATCATTGTAGTCTACGCTGAACACTAAAAGTAAAAACAAAACAAAACAAATAAAAAAAAAACAAACCACATACAAAGATAAAGCACCTTCCATTGTCATATCTGTATCCCTTTTTCTTGCTAAAAAAAGGGGACCTCATGACTCATAAGATTAAGTGTATTGTCCCAAAACTACATGACTATGAAAATTTCCAAAAGCCATTCATAGTTTATTCTTATATAGTGCTGCCCACTGTTGTACTATAAATGCTCCACTCAAGTAGAAATTATGAAGAAAATCCAGCCATTGCAAACCTCTTTTAGCTTTGAGGTTTGTTAACAATAGGACCAGGTGACCAATTCTCTTTTTAGTCATTCATGCCTGAAAGTGTCATGAGAATCCAAATCACAGAAATGCCAGTAGTCTCTCCTCAGCACTACCTGCCAGCAGAAAAAAGGCCACTGCACAAGCACTGGATTATTGGTTATATGCAGAGAAAACTGTATTTAGTCATACAGAGGATGGCTTCTTATAAATTTTTTTCACTTGTGACCCCTTCAGCACTTTCTTAAACTGTGGGTTTAAGGCCCCATATGGAGTCACAACCCACAGTTTAAGAAGCACTGATTATAGAGGAGGGTATTGTCATTTGGATAAAAACTGAAAAAAACATCAATTTTAACTGTATATGGTTGTGAGAAAAATGAATAGGGGACAATGGATTACAAGGAGGGTACAATTAGTGCAAATAATGAATCTTCTGAAATGGTCACATTATTCAAATTCACACTACATTTTTCCATTGGGCTGAAATCAATTACCTTATTTATACAGCTATAACTTTGAATTGTGAGAATTTGAATATATGTAACAATTTCAGAGGGACTCATTATTTGTACTAATCAGGACCAAGCTGTACCTCGAAAACCAGACAAGTCTATTAATTCATTCAACAAGTTTTTATTAACAGCCTATTAAATATAGGCCATGTGAGCGTCACTAAGAGAGACACAAAGATAAATAAGACACTGTCCCTGTTTTCTTGAATTTTTATTAACAGTCTAGAAAGAAAGGTAAGGTGTATCCATAAATAGCCATAATTAGGTCAATGTGTCAGACTAGAAAGAGTAATGGTCCTGAACTCAGAACATATGGATGAAAATTCAGATTCTGACATTATCTTTGTGACTAAGTAAATTACTTCCTTCCCCTGAGCCTATATGTACAAGAGGAGAGTAACATTTGCTGCTTTATAGAGTTGTGAGGAAAAATACTTTGTATACTCCAAAAGTCTATAAAACTTACTGCTGCGATTATTAGAATATAATAAAAGAAATATAAAGTGTGATGAAATCAGATAAGGAAAAATCAGTACCGGCTGGAGATATAAAGAAAACATTCCTGGAAAAGATGAGATTTGAATTTCATCTTGAGGATGACGTATGATTTAATAGATAAAGATCATATGGAGAGAGAAGTAAATTACCAGATCAACTCTAGTCTTTGTCTAAACTAAATCCCAAAGACACCAAGAAACAGAGGCTTGAATCTCAAGTTACAAATGATGGTTCTTCAAGACAATACAGGGAACAGACTAAGTCTAATTCTTAATTCCCATCTCTAGAATATTATTTAAAATGCTTCATAAGAGAGTTTCAAAGGCCATGAGCTGCATAGAACCATTTAGAAAACATTTGTCAAATTGCTAAACACGAAACAACCCATGAAGAAATATCCACCAAAAAGGTGATACATTTCAAAAGACCTAGATTCCTCTAACTTGGAGAGAAAGCTTTGGATGAGGGAAAATTTATGGCAGGTATAATGGACTAGGAAGAGCTGGCCTTTAACTCTGGTCTCTGCTACTTATACAGCTCATGACATAAAATCATCTCTCTGAGCCTTAACCTCCTCAGTCATGAAATGGAAATAATATCTAATCTGCCAACTGCACAGTGTAGTGGTGAGGATCAACTGATCCACCTTTTATATTTTTTGCCAGAATGCTATTGCTTATGCATAATTCTGGGTATTGTCCCATTTCTGCTCAAGTATCTTCAAATTTCTTTGGTTAATATTCCAATCTGGCACAATCTTTCCAGTTTTATCTCCTATTATTCCTCCCTCAATGTACTCTATAGTCTAATCTAGCCAAACATTTGATATCCTGAACATTCCCTACCCTCTCCTCTCAGTGCTTTTGTCCATAATCTTCTCTGGAATTCCTTTCCACCCTCTATCTTTTGAATTTCTACTTTTCCATTTCCTAGCTCAAGTTGAATGCACCTTCCTCCAGGAAGTCTAGACCAGTAATGATGACATTCTCAAAGAGACATCACATCGTACTTTGTCCCGCACTTCTTGATGCACTTGTATTGTGTATTTTATATTTCTATGCCTTATTCCCCTCTAAGCTCCATTAAGGAAGAGCCAAGGTCTTATCTAAATTTGAAAACTCCTCTAGTGACTGACATAGTCCTCAGCACTCAGTAGATACTTAATTAATCTTTGTTGAATAAAATGAGATAATTCATGAGACTATTCTTTGTAAATTGTAGAGTGCTACATAAATGTAAAGGATTTTTAATTATTATTTGAGAATCCATGAAAAGAGGTTCTATGAAATAGATTTCCACTAAGATTTTTAAGCAATGAGTAAAATGGTCTGCAGATGAACCACAGCAAAATACATACCCAATATGTACAAGTAGCAAAAGAAAAGTTACAAGGCAGTATAGGGCACTGCAAAAGGAAAGAAACCAAGAGTTTGAAGTATGACTTAACAGAAATGGGTGAAATAACTGAACTGGTGATGTTGGACAAGTTACTTAACCTCCCTTGATGTTAGTTTGCTCATTTGTAAAATGACAGGGGTTGAATGGCCCCTGAGGCTCCTTCTGTCTTGAATTCTATGCAGTCCACCAGAGAAGTTTAATCTCACATTTTAAAACCTCATTTCCCAAAGTTTAAAGAAAATCAACCTATATTAACTTAGCTCAGCCCCCTCCTTTTCTCTCCATTCCATACTATGGGCAAGCAAAAAACTAAGAGCACAAAAAAAAGGAAATGTCCTATAATAACCATGGAAGACAAATGGCACAGATAAAGAAAATTATTTTTCTTGGAACCCAGACTAAGACATGGAATCAAAAAAATCCTACCTGCACCTGTGTGTCCTCGGAAGTGCTGTGTTCGGGCTCCTGAACTCCATTCCCAACAGGCTACTGTGTTATCAAAGGATCCTGTTACAAGTTTCTGTTCATCAAACTTCACAGCAGCACAAGTGTGGGTCTGGATGCCATATATGCACTGTCCTGTGCTCACATCCCAGAGTTTTGCAGACAAGTCATCTGACCCTTCAAAAGAAAGCAAACAAAGTTAAAGGAATGTCAGGAATAGTCAGAGCATATACACGCAAAAGTATACCTAGAGGTATGAAATAATAATAGGAATAACTATTCATATTTACATAGTGCTTGGAATTAATAGGTTCATAGGATTCAGAGCAGTAAGGAACCTCAGATGTTATATAGTCCAACCCCTCATTTTAGAGATGAAGAAACAGGCCAGGGGAATTTAACTGACTTGCCCCTGGTCATACATGTAGTGTCAAAGGCAGCATTTAAACCCAAGTCCTTCAGAGACCCCGTTCTTTCCACTGTACCACAGTGATTCCTACAAATTTTTAACGAAGCAGTTCACTCACAACCACCCCACAAGTAAGGTATGACAGATATCATGGCACAATGCCACAGTAGATATGGAGTCAGAAGGCTTGGGTTCAATGCTGCTTCTGCTACTATTACCTCTTTGACTTTGGCCAAGTCACTTAACTTTTCTGGGTCTAAGTAGTCTCATTTTAAATGAGGCAGCTAAGTTAGATGAGCCATGATGCCTCTTTGAGTACCGAAGTTATTATAATCCTACGAACATTACCTCCTTTTTACAGGTAAGGAAGCTGAGGTCCCCAGAGGTAAAGTAAATGACTTGCCCCTAATCACAAAGCCAGTAAATGTGAAGTCTGAGTTTGAAACCAAGTTTTTTGTTTTTTTCAATCATGTAAAATGTTATATAGAAAATGTTGTGAAAGAAGAAACAGACTTAGAAAAAAATGAAAAAAAATATTGAAAAAAATAACATGCTTTGATCTGCACTCAGACTCTTATCAATTCTTTCTCCAGCTGTGGATAGAATTTTTCACCATGAGTCCATAGACTTAACCTGATCACTGCAGTGCTGAGAACTGCTAAGTCAGTCATACTGATTATCTTACAATACTGCTGTTACCGTGCACAATGTTCTCATGGTTCTACTCACTTCACTCGGCCTTCAGTTCATGTAAGTCTTTCCAGGTTTTTTTGAAATCAACCTGTCTGTAATTTCTTATAGTTAAAAAGTATTCCTTTACCACTATATACCACAACTTGTTTAGCCATTCCCCAATTGATAGACATACCTTCAGTTTCCAAGCATTTGCCACCACAAAAAGGGCTGCTACAAATACTTTTGTATAAATAGGTTCATTGCCCCCTTAAAAAAAAAAATCTCTTTGGAACGCAGAGTAGTGGTATTGCTAGATCAAAGAGCATGCAGTTTGATTACCCTTTGGGAATTACTCCAAATTGCTCTCCAGAATGCTTGGACTAATTCACAACTCAACCAACAGTGCATTAGTGTGTCAATTGGTGTCCTCCAACATGTCCTTTTCCTTTTATATTAGCCGATATAATAGGTGTGAGGTGGGAACTAGATTGTTTTAATTTGCTTTTGTCTAATCAATAGTGATCTAGAGCATTTTTTCATAACTATGTGATATTTTTTGATACAACAAAGAATTCTTCTGAAACCACTTATTTATATCCTTCGACCATTTATCAATTGGAGAATGACTTATACTATTATAAATTTGACTCAGTCCTCTATATTGATGAAATGAGGCTTTTATCAGAGAAAATTGCTGCAAAATCTTCTGCCTTGACCCTTTTACCCCATTTTTTGCCTTTCTTCTTATCTTGGTCACCCTTTTCAATTTGATGTAATCAAAATTATCCATTTTATGTCTCATAATGCTATTTTTTTATTTGGTCATAAATTCTTCCCTTTTCCATAGATCTGAAGGCAAACTATTTTTTGCTCTCCCAATCTGCTTATGTCATCACCCTTTATGTCTAAATCACGTATCCATTTTGACTTTACCTTTCTATATGGTGTAAGATGTTGGTCTACACCTCGTTTCTGCTATACTGTTTTCCAGTTTTCCTAGAAGTTATCAAATAGAGATTTCTTGTCCCAAAATCTGGGGTCTTTGGGTTTATCAAACATTAGATCACTGTGGTCATTTACGTACTATTTGTGCCCAACTTGTGGTAGAGCATTCTGAGCTTGTGTTAGACAGTTGGACACACCGAAACTTGACTCTAGCATAGTGATGTCATTCTGGTCCTCTTCGAGAATGAAGGACAACAACCAACTATATATTGTGTACCTAATCTATTCCACTCATCCACCACTAGATTTCTTAGTCAGTACCAGATAGTTTTGATGATTACCACTCTACAAACAGTCTGAGCTATGGTATGGCTAGGCCACCTTCCTTCACACCTTTTTTCATTAACTCCCTTGATATTTTTTTTTAAATATGTAATTTATTTTTCAGTTTTCAACATTTGCTTCCATAAAAATTTGAATTCCAAATTTTCTCCCCATCTCTCCCAACCCTCCACCCCAGGACCATGTGCACCCTATCCAACGTTCCCCAGTCTGTACTCCCCCCTTGATATTCACAACATTTTGTTCTTCCAGATGAATTTTGTGATTTTTTTCTAACTCTATAAAATAATATTTTGGTAGTCTGGCACTGAAAAAAGTTAGGTAGAACTGTCATCTTTATTATATTGGTTCAGCTTACCCATGAACAACAGATATTTTTTCCAATTGTTTAGACCTGACTTTATTTGTGTAACAAGTGTTTTGTAATTGTACTCATATAATTCATGGATTTGTCTTGGCAGGTGGACTCCCAAGTATTTTATACTGTCTAAAGTTATTTTAAATAGAATTTCTCTTTCTGCCTCTTTCTACTAGGCTCTGTTGGTAATATACAGAAAATGCTGCTGATTTATGTGGACTTATTTTATATTCTAAAACTGCTACAATTGTTAACTATTTCAACTAGTTTTTTAGATAATTCTCTAAGTATACCATCATATTATTTGCACAGTGAAATTTTTATTTCCTCATTGCCTATTCTGATTCCTTCAATTTCTTTTTCTTCTCTTACTGCTATAGCTAACATTTCTGATACAATACTGAATAACTGTAGTGAAAATGGGCATCTTTGCTTTTACCCTGATCTTAACAGGAAGGCTTCTAGCTTTCTCCTTTAAAGATAATGCTTCCTGATTGTGAAATCAAAATTCAAGCCCCATTTCAGACCCTTACTGGCTGTATAGCCATGAGCAAATCACTTCAATTCTCAGGAAAAAAAACCCCATGCTAGATCTCAAAGTTACTGTGAGTCAGTGCTATATAAATGAATGGCTAGCATAATAAGAACAGGAAGCAATGCAGCGTGGATAGAGAAGCAGTCTCAGACTGAGAAATACCTGGACTGAATCTTGCTTTCATACATACTGAGCACTCACCACCTCAAAACACCAGACAATCCTCTCTTCATTGAAAATCAGGGTCCAATCAGGCTCCCTCCCAGAGAGTTCCCTATACCAATAAAATCACAGGTCCAGCCCCCACATACCCTTCAAATCATCATTATAATTGTTAGTAAAATAAACCTTCTGGGACTCAATTTTGTTATTTTATAGAGCTCTGGACCAAGTGATCGTAAGATCCATTCTAACTCTGATATTCTATAATTCTGTTGTAGAGAATTTTGAGGTGTCTGAAAGAGCCCCTTATCAAGGGTTCCCCTCCTCCAAGGGAGAGCAGACTTGAGAAATTAAGTGATATATAATTCTCAGGTGCACGTCCTTGAATTAGGGTGCTGAATTTCCAGGAAACAAGTCCCCTGCTATACAGGAAAACATTCCAATAAAGAGGCCTTGAGGTCTCCCTTTCTACTTATCACGATCTGTTCTGTTTCATGCTTCAATCGCTACCCTTATGGTTTTTACTATTTAAGCACCCCAATCCCCTGATTTACTGGCTCATTATGTCTAGAATAAACTCAGCTTGTTCAGACTGTTGAGTCCCGCCTGTCTTTTCATCCCCACTCTGTGAGCCCTGTAACTACCCCGGACCTGCCTGACTGCGCTGGCCGCAGCATTCTGTGATTTGCCCATAACTGAAATCCATGTTTCCTTAATATGTAATTTTAAATAGTTTTGTAAGACAGTGACTATCTGTACATCTCAGGTTACTAGTCTATAATCCAAAATCTAGAACAGTAATTTAACATCTGTGTGGAGGTTAATCACCAACAGTTGCACAATCTTTTCCTCATATGATCTCATAATACTTTACACTCCTCAAATACAGTTACTGGTTTCCAATGTATATATGTAACTGTCATCATGCATGTTGGGACATGCCCTTCTTTGGAGATGGGGATCAGGTCTCAACTATCTCTCTCTATCTCCTGATGCACCTCAAACATCCCCAGAATTTGAGAGATGCTTAATAAATCTAAGCTGAGCGGACAATGTCACCAGAAAAGCTTCAAATTCCAAGATGACTTCAGTAGAGTTGCCCTTGCAACTTCATGAACTCATCCTGAAATGAGTAACAGCATCCCAAATGGAAATGAGGCAGATTCCCCAGAGACAGTACAGTAGAGAGAGTCCTAGAGGCAGTCAGAGAAACTGGAATGTAAATTCTGATTGTGCTTTTTTACTACTTGAGAAAAAGTCTCAGTTTCTTTCTTCATTTATAAAGAGGGAAAAAGAATAAGCATTTACATAGCACTTGCTATGTGCCAGGTACTACACTAATCACCTTATAAATATTATCTCACTTAAGCCACACAACAACCCTGGGAAGTAGGTGCTTTTATTGTCCCCATTTTACAGATGAGGAAACTGAGGCAAACAGGTTAACTGATTTGCCCAGGGTAACATAGCTAGTAAGTGTCTGAGGTCACATTTGATGTCAAGGTCCTCCTGATTCCAAATCCAGTACTTTATCCACAGCACCATCTAGTTATGTCATTTATAAAATGGAGATTCATTTTTCTGGACTAAAGGAACTCTAAGATGCCTATCAACTCTAAACCCCAAGAAATGGCAAAAACAGAATTGCTAATTTGACTTAAGTTCTTTGGAAATACAGGATCTTATCTCTTATATCTTAATGAGAACTCTATAATAATTAGGACTTAAAAGAACACTGGATTTGGAGTGGGACAATCTGGGCTGAAATCTAGGTTTGACCATTTACTGTGTGACCTTGGAAAAGACTCTAATGTATTTATTCAGTTTCCTTCTCTGTAAAATCAGAAGGCTGGACATAAACTCTTTGGTCTCTTTTTGTTTTAATTGTATTATTTTATGATTCAAATAACTTTAAAATGTTTTTATTAACCTATTCACTCAATCTGCCCCACCTCAGCGTCATAACTTATTCATAAAATATTTATAGTCTAGAAGGCACCATCTCCACAGCAACCTTGCTTGTTCAAGAGCTACACAGATAATAAGTAGCAGAATGAGTACTCAAATTGATATATTTCAGGGGAAAGAAAACTTACTAGGTAAACTTAAGCACACAGTACCCCGCAAAGCACAACTACTTAGATGACAGTAATGGAAGTTTGATACAATGTTTACAAATCAATAGATTAGGATTACCTATTTAAAGAATTAACCAAGTTCTTTAGTTGCACATAATGGAAAGTTTAGTATTATTTGTAACGAAGAATAATATATAGTGGCAAAAATTATTTTTCACTTAAAAATACAGTCCCTTATCATACAGAACATAAGTTCAAAGTACGCAGCTTTCCTTGCAGAGTCAAACCTGAGAGGCAACATAATAAAGTAAAAAATTATCAATTTGAGAGCAAGGACATTTCGGTTTGATGCCCAACTCTACCAATGAACCAGCTGTGTGACTGTGGACAAGTTACTTCTCTAGTCTATGCCTCCCATGTACTCCTAATTACTCCTTTTACTGTCCTCTCTGCCCTATACTCAATCTTAAATCTCTCTTCATCTACTATCCCATTCATTACTGCCTTCTTAATTCAATAAATATTTATAAAGTGTCTACTATTTGTCAGGCACTGAGCTAAGGGTGAAGGTTACAAAAAGAGGCAAAAGACAGTACTTCCCTCAAAGAGCTTACACTCTACTGGGGAGACAGCATGCAAATACATACACAAACCAAATTATACGTAGGATGAATAGGAAATAATTAAGAAGGAAAGCACTGAAATTAAGAGAGTTTAGGGAGGGCTTCCTGTAGAAGGTGGGATTTTGGTTGGGACTTAAAGGAAGACAGGGTGTTCAATAGAGCAGAGAAAGGAAAGCATTCTAGGCATGGGGTACAGCCACAGGAAATGCCCAAGGACAAGAGATGGAGTGTCTAGTTTACAGAACAGGCAGAAGGCCAGTGTCACTGGATCGAAGAGTACATGCTGGGGAGGAACGTATAAGAAAACTGGAAAAATAGGAGAGACTGGGTTATGCAGGGCTCTGAATGTCAAAGCATTTTGTATTTGCTTCTGGAGAAAATAAGTAGCCACTGGCCTTTTTTGGGAGGAAGGGGGGAATGTGTCATCAGTCATGCCCTTCAGAGACAGACTTTAACAAGAGCTAGACCTTAAAGAGGAAACAGAAAAGGAGAAAAACCAATTTAAGAATTGGTTATTAATATATATATATAGTATAATATATATTATATAATTATATATATATATATAATATATATATATATATAGTATAATAGTAACTGCTCTCATTCTCTCCCCCTTTGATTCACTTGAGAGATGCAGTCTTCTTAATAAATCACTAACTGATTTGACAAATACTTCATCAAGGGTCTTTAACTATGGGGCTTATGATGGCAAACAATGTGAGGGGAACAACATGATTAAGACTGACTGGCGCATTGACAGGAGTCATTGGGGGCAATCCCTTTGGGCAAGCAGGCCTTATGAGGATAATGGTGAAATCTTTCTCAGTAACCCATTCCCATTGTACATTTCATTACTGCATTATGTGTTAGGGCTCAGACATTTCATGTCATACAGCTGTCTGGTTTCTGAAACATCTGTAGTCCTCTGGAGATCTTTCCTCCAAGGCATTTTGGAATGGGAAGGGTTTCAGAGCAACTTCTAGTGATTTGCTTCTCCTGTTCAGGTCACTTGTAGAGATCCTCTTTTCTATTAAAATCTCTTACAAAACAGATCTTAACATAATTCAAGTTTACTTTGCTAATAACCAGGTCAAATAGTGAGTTAGCTCAAACCTTACAGCTCTTAAGAAAAACATCAAATAAGAATCCAGAGAACTTATATTTTTCCATACTTCTTACTGCTCCTATCCTTATCTAAATCAGGTATTTGGACACTACCAACATCAGGTTGAAGGGGGAATCTAAAAGAATCTATGAGCATCTGACTTGTAGAATGAGCTGTTTGGGTTATGAATTTGATATTTGCCAATGTTATGTAAGCTAAAAGGTACCTTTTAAATTGACAATGATTCCACCACCATTTGACTTATGGTGTTCATCTATTTCATTCTTCACCTTAGATTCAAATACCAGAAAGGGAAGGAACTTCAGTTCATTGATTATAAATGTTTTGTGATATAGGTTAGCAAATTATGTTGATCTATTTAAGAAATTCAAATAACTGAAAAATCAGAAAATTCTGAACCCAATTTTTAACTTGGAACATATAGTTATCTAATCTTTTTATTATTTTTTAATAATAAAATTGTCACCAACACCAAAATTTTCACTCTAGCTATTAATTTCATTATTTACTCTATTTACTTTTAGTTGCTCATTCTCCCCCTATCCCCATCCCCATCCCCACCTTAAGAGGATGAAATTCTACTAAGGAAGTAATGACAGAAGATGGCCTCTAATAAAAGGTTCTGGGATGGAAACGTTGAGTAATCAGTTACAAAACTGTGCATATCAGATAAGTTGTTTACAATAAAAACTAACCAAGTTCAAATGAATAACCCTGAGTAAAAGTGAATATTTCTTTAAGATAACACAAGATAGACCACAAGCCACTCTTCTTAAGATAATTAATTGTACTGAAATTCTTTTAACACATCTGTGAAATTAACCTCACTAAATAACAGAATTATATCCTGGTTTCACAAATACATATCCCTGCCTAATTATTTCCATACCACTGTTAGAAATTAAAGGACCTTATCTTATATAAGAAGATATAACCAGTAATAGATGATGACAAGGCCAAATCCATTTACCTGACTGTTCAGAATACAGAAAGGACTAAAATTCTAATGTCTGCAACTTCTTATATAGTAGCTCAAAAGAACTCTAGTCTTAGCTATGGGATAAAGATTAATGCTGTGTTCATACTGATCACTTGCCATTATTATAGAAATGTGCCATGAAAAGAAAATAGGGACATAGATATAGTAAGGGAAAAATGCTTCCCTAATTTCATGTTAATTCCAGGTAAGAGTCATATATAGATAGTCAACTGCATTGAGAAAATATCATAGCTAGGCTTAAAGTCAGCCAGGTGGAAAACTTTCCATTCAAGAGGAAATATCATACTGGCAAAATCGAGTCAGGAGAATCCTACCTCAGCCCATGCCAAGAGTTGTTCTCCCAGCCTTTCCCAGGAGAACTCCACCTGAAGTTCATAGATGTCACCCCCATAGGGTTACTGGCACCATGGATCATTGGCTCAATAGCATTTCTTGATGATCATATCTGGAATCAGACTCAGAATAATATCAATTATAGTCCCATAAGGTGTTAAACAGCAAACTCCAACAATCACAGCTCAGGGTGGATTCACTTATTAAGGATCACGTATCATTGGGAACAAGCACTGACTAGAGTTTCAAATTGAACAAAGTAAGAGATCCATCATAAAAATCACAACTTCTCTTGCCCTAGAGAGATTTGCAATGAGAAGAAAAATCAGGGATATATAAACATAACACAGCTAGGCTCGGATTTAATTAACCAAGTCAGAAGAATTCTTGTATGGGAGTCCAACCTTAGCCTTCCTGAGGTCACCCTCCCAACTTTATTACCAGGAACAGATATCCCAATGGTCTCAGATCTCAAATGTCACTCCCACTGAACTGCAGGCAATTTTTTGTGAAGCAGTGGAACACTGGAACAAACCTAAAAACAAAGCTCAAAAAGAACATTCAGGGTCCCAAAAGGCTTCACCTCAAAAAGCAAAGTCTCACTAATCACAGTAAGGCTGGACACAACTGTTGCCAATCTTCAAATTGTTGGAATAAACTGGATAACAAATAAAACTTTTCAGGCCTTTTAAAAATCACACAAAAGATTTTTACTTAACAATCCTTTCTACTAATTATTTCTCTTTCTCAAAAACAGCTTAAAATTTATCCTGATGTAAAAAAGATAATCATTACACTTTCATGAAGTAAATAACTACAAACCTAAACTGAGATATTTACCTCTTATTCAATCCTTAAAATGAAAATAAATCTTTGTAACTGGGAGTTAAAGACTAAGTTGGTTAAAATTTAACTTCAGTACAGATCATTCCAGATGGCCTAATCATAATAATCCTTAATAACTTAACCAATAATCTTACAATTTTCATAAATGATAGCCAAATAATTTTAGATGAAACTTCCTCTTTACTACTGGTAAATACTTCAGAATATTAACAGTTTGCAAACTTTTTATATCCCTTTAATTGTTCAATTCATAATGTGGTAGCTAGGTGGTACAGTAGATAAGAGTACCAGTGCAAGGGTCAGGAGGACCTGAGTTCAAATCTCACCTCAGACACTTGACACTCACTAGCTGTGTGACCTTGCAAGTCATTTAACCCCAACTGCCTCATCCTGAGTCATCTCCAGTCATCCTGATGAATATCAGGTCATTGGATTCAGATGACCCTGGAGGAGAAGTGAGGCTGGCGACCTGCACAGCTCTCCCTCACTCAAAACAAAATCAAGTGCAAGTCATGTCATTATTTCCCTGATGGCAGTCTTCTTCGGCAATGAAGGATGAACACACACGTATCAATTCATAAGGTAACAATATCCATATTAGAAAAGGAGAAGCTAAGTTCCTAATAGTATATCTACACCATTCATAAAAATATTATAGATTTGAAACATGAAACAAAACTCATTTCTAGTTGTTATCTCAATTCAGTCAAACACACCTCTAAATTACTTTATACAGAAAATCACACTAAATTTAAATGGAATTTACATAAAACTAATCTATGAACTTTCTCATTTCAATTAGGGGTGGTATTACACCCCTGTAGCTCTCAGGTTTAAGCATTATAGAATTTACAATACATCACAAGCAGAGTTGAAACAAACTTATAACCATGTCAAAATATCAGATAAAACAATGAAGAGATTTTTTAAAATCACTGCAATCTGAAGAAAATACTTTTAACACTGACTTTACAACTGAGAGTAGTGTCCAAATTACAACCTATTTTCCTAACTACGTTGATGTTACCAAAAGTTTCACAACATAGACATATATTTAATTTTACATTAATAATACTAAAAAATACATATAAAGCTTTCCTGGTTTTAATTCCCACTTGTCATCATCAGGTTAGTTTAAAATGTGCTTAGTTAAATATTATGTTTCTAGTTGAAAGACTGGTTTTCAGCCCAGGGAAAAAGTTTAAGGAGTTTGATTGTGATTCTGGCAAGCTGTGGTTCATTTTCCCTAGGCAGAAACCCCTGAGTTTCACAGAAGTAGTTAAGGTACTATATCATAATCATAGACCACAGTAACCAATATTTTCACTTATGCATAACCAACATTTATAGTGTTAGATGTTTAATATGGGCTTCCTACAAACTATCCTGAAAGGTAAGTGGACAAAACTACCAGAAACTTACCTAACCTTATTTGTAGGCGACTAAAACCAAAGTTGCAGAAATTCTTAGGACAGTGTGGTACAACAGGTAGACTAAATCTTTTCCTTTTGCAATTTTTAAGTTTTCAACTAAAATCAAATCACTGTACTATAATTTATACCTGAGCATGAAGTTAGGTTTTGAAGTCTTAAAAATATTAATTCCCTTGCTGTTACCAATTTGAACATAACTGCCTCAGTCTTTTAACAATTAAATTTATAACCCAAAGGAATCAAAGACTTCACTTTTCTAATAATATTTCTAATACAGTAAATTAGCAGATTTATGTTAGGTATTATCTTTATACATATTACAAATCAAATAACTGAGGTAACTTGGCTTGAAACCACACAGCTAACAAGTTTCTGATCCATATATTTTCCCAATCTGTCTTAATGCCAAACAGTTTAATAAAATTTAGGAGGTGCACATTTCACTTAAAAATGAGACCAGAATAAATTCAATTACCTGGATCTATTTTCCAAATGGTATCATACAAAAATTTCAATTTATAACTTCAATTATTTAGCATTATGTTGTACACAAGGGATATTTATTCCAAGCATTTTAGATTGTAGGATTCACTATTTCCAGTTAATCCAATGCCAAAATTTTTAAAGTAACAGTAATCTAACCCAATTATCACATTTAGGAATACCTTTATTAAATTTCTTCTAACCCTCTATAACCTTCTGTATTGGCTTTCAAATAAAGCTGTAAATTTTTCATTACTACCATAGCTTTCAATCTTTCCACTCAAACAAAGTCAAATTTCCTCAAACCCTCCCATCATACTTAAACCTTTTGCTCATTTTTATATACTCTCTTATGGTTAGAAAACCCAAACCTTCTTTTACCTTTCATATTTTTCCCTTAAGCCTTTATTATTTCTCTTTCCAAATCTCCCAAACCCATTACTCAGACTGCACAACTTTTCTTCAGTTGTTTAACCATATCCCAGATTGCATTCATTCTACTGAACAGTTCCTTATAACTTAAGCACATATTATTAGATGATCTTTTGCTAGATCATCCATCTGCACTCCCACTGTTAATGGCTGCATCCTGACTCCTCACTTTCTCCCTTCCTTTTTTCTCCTCCTCTTCCGTCTTGATTTCTTGAGTTTCCACGTTTAATCATCATTTCTCTGTAGATGACTCTTAAATCTAAACAGTAGAGTTCTAATCTCTCTCCTGAATCCAAGTCCCAGAGCACCAACTTACCTGCTAGACACTTAGACCGACAGTCCCACTGGTACCTAAACTCACTATGTCCAAAAGAAAACCATTATCTTCCCTCCCCAATCTACTCCACTACCTTCCCTATTTCTGTTAAGAGTGCCAGTCGCTAAGGTTCTACAACGTATCACCTATTATTTTTCCTTCTCTCATATCCAATCAGCTGATAAGTTTTATTAATTCTGCCTCTCTATCTTCCAAATTTATCTCACACTATTTTCCTCTGCATGTTTTACCTTCAGGGAAACTAGTCTACTTACTGTTCTTCAAACTTGGCATTCAGGGCCTTTGCCCCCATTCCCACAGTACGTCCCCCTGTCATTTTTACCTTTTACAAGTCCTATCTCTCTTCAAGATTCAGCTCAGTTACCACCTTCTATGAGAAAACTTTTCTTAGTCCTCTTTTCAGGGGCTCTTGATCTCTTTTTTTTTCATTATGGACCATTTTTGCAATCTGGTGAAGTCTATGGAGCCCGTTCTCAGAATGTTGTTTATAAATGCATAAAAATAACAGCTAAAATTCATGCAGTGCTTTAAAGTTTGTAAAGCACTCTACAAATATTTTATCAAATCAACAACCCTGGAAGGTAGGTGTTATGATCTCCATTTTCCAGATGAAGAAACTGAAACAGACAAAAAGGATCACACAACTAGCAAGGGTCTGAGGCTGGATTTGAACTTAGGTTGGCCTCACTCCAGGTTTATGCCAAAGAAACCAATTATGTTGAAATATAGTTACCAAAGTATTTTTTTAAAACTAGTCTGCACACTTCAGGTTAAGAATAGCTGCTCAAGAACCAGGAAAATACAATAACAGCAACACTTTGTGATGATCAACTATGACCAACTTAGCTTTTCTCAGCAATACAACAATCCAAGATAATTCCAGTAAGACTTATGATGGAAAATGATATCCACATCCCAAGAAAGAACTGATGGAGTCTGAATAGAGATAGAAGCATACTATTTTCACTTTATTTTTTCATGGATTTTTCTTTTTGCAAAATGTAACTTTTTTTTTGAAAACGGTTTCTTTTTTCTCAACCTAACTGATATGGAAATAGGTTTTACATGATTGCATACATATATATACCTTACATTAAATTGCTTACTGTGTAAGGGAGGGGGAAGAAAAGGGTTGGAGGGAAAAAACTGGAACTCAAAATTTTATAAAACAATGAAGAGTAAAAATTATCCGTACATGTAATTGGAAAAATAAAATACTATCAATTAGTGGAGGGAAACTACAATTAAAAATAGAAAGAATGTTCTAGTTATTAGTTTTCTTTTCTTCCTTAAATTATGTTCTGTTTACTTCTCTGTGTATATGATGTATCTCACCTGCAAAATTTAAGTTCCTTAAGGGTAGGGATTATTTTTCATTTTTTTTATCTCCAGGTTCTTGTAAAAGACAAACAGCTTTGTAAACTGTAAAATACTCTGGAGGGAGGAGGTGTCTATGTGAATGAGCAAGAATAATTTGCTTCTAGTGTAGGCTCAATTCTAGCTTAAGCTGTTCCAATTTAATTCATATTTAACCTAGTTCACAGAGAAAGAAGTTAGGTCAGCTTTTCAACCTGAGGACGTAAAGCTATAGAAAATGAGTCAGAGTTCAGGAAAAGTTGTGTTCTGCAGCAGCAAAATCTGTATATAACTACTAATTTGGCTAGATATCCTTTTCCAGTCTCATTCCCATCTGAACAAAAAGAAACACTGAGTACTGGACTTAAAAGAGTCCAGATGAACGGGATACAAGTCAACCTCAACTCCTAACAACAGTGTAACTTCAAGTAGATCACAACCTCCTATAAAGCATCGTTCCCTCATCTATAAAATGACATTGACCTATAACCTACAGTGTAGGGCTGTTGTAGAGAAATCTTTTCCTAAACCTTAAAGTGCTAGATAAATGTACATTAATAAATTTTAGAACACCAGAACTGTAAGGGACCTGTTGTTGGACGGTTATTACATTTAGATTTTTTGATCACCTGAAACAGGCATATTATTACTCAACTTGAACTCTAAGAGATCAACTTATGTGATAGATAAGGAAAATTGGGATCAAGAAAGGATGAAGTAATTAGCCCAAAATCATGGAATACATGGTAGTGGGAGTACCAATAATGGAAACCAGAATAACTGATTCTTAGTGCAGTGGTTCTTTCTATTGTTTCATGCAGTTACATAAAGCAAAGGTGATTCTTCATCGGCAGAAATAACCCTACAAATCAATCATTTTAAATATTCTGGACACAATAAATATGAGTTGACTGGTTTTACACAAGTCAAAAATAAAATTAAATATCTTATAAATATCATTCTATTCTGAATTTGAAGGCACAATGCAAATAATACTTCCATACTAATAAAAATAATAAAAAAGAAAAAATGCTGTAACATAATAAAAAAAACAAAACAAAACATAAATGAAGTAAAGCAATATAGCAGACCTAACCTATAATACTTCCAAGATTCACTTAACTAACAGATGAAGATGTGGACCTGGGTCTCAAAATACCTAGGATTCCACTATTAATTAAAAAATTATGAGGCAGAGGAAGTCTATTTTCTTTTGCTCTGTATATCTTCCAATTAGCACTAGATTGTTAACTAGTCCTTTATGGAAGTGTCCACAATACTGTTACAGTAAAAACTCCTCAGCTGTCACTGAATGACAAGATAAAATGCATACAAGTGTTATTCTAAAACACACAATTGGCCCCAAACAACTGTTGAATACTTATCACATTCAGATTTTTCTTCATTTGAAACACTCGGACATGTTACTCAATGTGCACAGTTGTAACTACAGGGATAAATCTCCAGCTCTTACCAACCCTTATGCCAAGAACAGAAAAAGAACAGATTTAAACCTTGAAACTTAAAGCTAGGAGAGACATTAGAGATCTTCTGATCCAACTCTTCATTTGACGGGTGACACAAGGGAGGTTTAAAGAGAAGTTACCCAAGTTTATGCAGCCCCTAAGTGACATAATCATCAAGCTTTTGATGGAAAATCTAGCACTAGTTTCTACTCCACCACACTAGTATGTTCTAGCAGCACAGAAATCAAACTAGTAGTTCAAAAACAATGGGGCAACTGGAAGTACATGTTAGCTCAGTTGATTAGACAGGGATTATTAACCGTGAGTCATGACTCCATATACGGTCTCAAAAAATCTGGCAATACTAAAAGGTCTCTGAACACACAACAACCAAAAATTAATTAAAAATCAAACATATAACGAATCCGAGGTGTTTCTGGCAGCCCTTGCCAGTGTTACATTGTCCAACTTCACCAAAGTTGTGGTTCTGAACACCAAGCATGCATATATTGGACAACACATGCCCTCAGGTCATGCAACACCAACAAACACTGCAGAAACTCAAAAAGGGGTCAGAGTGGGAAAGAAGTTCAGGATTAGAATATAATGCTAGTAAATAGAACACATTTCTGTGGCACTTAAAGTTTTATAAAGCATATTGTTCACAACGGTCTGCTGAGGAAGTCAGGAAACTAAATCAGAAACATTAAGTATAGTCATAATGGCATTTATATACAGCACTTTAATTCTGCATACCTAACTTTATTTACTCGGCACAACAATTCTGAATGGTAAGTACGATGAGTGTAATCACCCTCATTTTACCTAAGAAAACCGAGGTTTTGAGAAGTTAAAACAATATGGTCAAATCTGCCCGAAACAGGATTTGAATCTAGTTAT
Source organism: Potorous gilbertii (assembly GCA_028658325.1). Lineage (NCBI taxonomy): Eukaryota > Metazoa > Chordata > Mammalia > Diprotodontia > Potoroidae > Potorous > Potorous gilbertii. Next base: position 336,914,400 of record CM053769.1, on the reverse strand, counting down.
TCCTGACTCAATGCAGCTTTTTATCCACTTTATCACACCGCTTGTCTTAATGAATCACTAATATTAAATACTAAGTGACTTACACAGAGACAGAGCTAGGAAGTGGAAGAGCTTGGACTCAAACCCAGGTCTTCTGACCTTTTCCACCACAATATGCTGTCTCAATGACAGCAAAGTTTCACACAGCTCCGTCCCACCATCAAACTGAATCCCTCCTCTTCAAAAACTGCCTGCCATGGGTCATAAGAATGTGGACAGATCTGTCCACATCCATCAACACTAGAAAAGAAAAATCATTTGGAATATATGTTCCCCTGACGGTGAGTCTATGTCATGATTTTACATTACAAAAGGCAACATTATTATGTTTGAGAAATCAAGCTTTAGATATTAAGACACAAAATCAGCATGTCCCTTTAGATCAAGGGACCCATTTCTATAAAATGGTTTAAAAGTTCTCCCATTTGGTACCTTAACCTTCTCTCATTCAATCATTTTACCAATATATGTGTGTGTGTGTATGTATAAAACATGTACAATTCAGAGAACTGGGTTAGGAACAGAGAGGCAAAATGTACATAAAACATGGAGTTTGTGATCTAGAAGAGCTAGGTAGGAGCACTGGGCCTGGAATCAGGAAGACCTGAGTTCAAATGCAGCCTCGGATACTTACTACCTTTGTAACTGTGGGCAAGTCACTTAACTATGATTGCCTCAGTTCCTCATCTGTAAAATACGCTAGAGAAGGAAATGGCAACCTAGCATCGTTGCCAAGAAAACCCCAAAAAGAGTCACAAAAAATCAGACATGACTGGAAAAAAAAAACTAATGGAGAGGAGGAAGGAAGAGGGAGGGAGAGAAAGAGGGAATGAGAAACAGAGGATTTTCTGGTTTCATTTTTAGGATCAGAAGGACTAGGAAGCCTCTCCAGGTTAATCTTTTGTGCCATGGATCCCTTTGGCAGTCTAGTAAAAACTATGGACCCCTCTGCACACACATGCCTCCCATCGCCCACCCCAGCCCCAAATAATGTTTTTAAGTGCATGAAATACGTAGGATTACAAAGGAAACCAGTTATACTAAAAGTATGGGTATAGCGTGTCTGTGTGTGTGTTTTAAAGTTCACAAACCCAAGGTTATGAATCTCTGCTCTATGGCTTGAATAAAGAGAAAAGTATGGGGAAAGGTCAAACATTCTTCTTGGATTAACAGAAAAGTTTGGGGAAAGGTCAAATATTCTTTATCATTTATTACTGCAGTATCCTCACAGAACCACGAAAAAGCACAGTTATATCATATAAAGTGATGCTAGTGCTAGTTGTACCCAAGATACTTTTTGGTAATGAATGCATGCTACATTAAGGAATACTCCCAGTACACTTTTTAAATTTCAGTACTCAGCCAGCTTTTTAAAATGTTTTATGTCAGTGTCTTCTGTGACTTATAAAAGTGTATGATGTATGAAAAAATGCTCTAATATCACTACTGATTAGAGAAATGCAAATCAAAGCAACAAGGTTCCATGAGATACCTATCATATTGGCTCAGAAAAGGAAAATGACAAATGTTGAAGATGATGTGGGATAACTGGGACAGTAATGCACACTCGGTGGAACTGTGAACTAACCCAACCATTCTGGGACAGTATTTTGGAACTATCCCCAAAGGGCAATCAAACTGTGCATACCCTTTGATCTAGCCAAAGAGATCATAAAAAAGTAAAAAAGACGAACATACACAAAAATATTTATAGCAGCCCTTTTTGTGGTCACAAAGAGTTGGAAATTGAGGGCATGCCCATTGGGGGAATGGCTGAACAAGCTGTGGTATATGAATATAATGGAATACTATTGTGCTATAAGAAATGATGAGCAGGCAGATTTCAGAAAAACCTGGAAAGATTTACATGAACTAACTGATGCTCAGTGAAGTAAGCAGAAGAGAACATTGTGTACATAGTAACAGCAACACTATATGATGATAAACAATAATAGACTAAGCTCTTCCCAGCAATACAACAATCCAAGACAATTCTAAAAGACTAAAATTCTAAAATGACAGAAAATGCAATTCACATCCAGAGAAAAAACTATGGAACCTGAATGCAGATTGAAACATACTATTTTCATTTTTTTGGGGGGGGGGGGAGTTCACGGTTTTTCCCTTTGGTTCTGTTTCTTCTTTCACCATGTGACTAATGTGGAAATATGCTTAACATGACTGCACACATATAACCTACATCAGATTGCTTGCTATCTTGGGGAGGGAGGAGGGAGAAAAATTTGGAACTCAAAATCTTATACAAAAAGTCAATGTTGAAAACTATTTTTATATGTAATTGGAAAAAATAAAAACTTATTTATGAAAGAAATAAAAGTGTATGATAAACTGGTTCACTGAAACAAATGGAAGCTTAATAATAAGAATTTTAATTTTTTAAAAATTCCACACTATTTCTTTTTCCTCTCCATCATCACTGTTAACTTCATATACACCCTGCCCAGGTTTTTTATTAATACTGTTAGTCCCCTGTCATGTCTTGCTCTCTACATATCAGCCCTTTAGCAATAACTGCTCAAAAGCATATAAAGTTTAACAATATTTGATGCTGTACCACAGATATAACTCATGTAGACCTTCAATTCTTTCTTTTCTGTCCATAAAGAAAGGAGTGTTACAGTGGAAAGAGCAACTTTGGAAATAGAGGGTCTGGGTTTAAAACCTGGCTTGGCTTCTTAATAGTCACATTAGGCCTCAGTTTCCTCATTTGTAAAATGAGGAGGTTGAACTTGATGAAATTCAAGGGCCTTTCCAGGTTTAAGTATGGCAATAAGAATTTAAAAATCTACACAAATAGTCATAATACATAAAAACACATTGAAGTACAATAGAGGGATACAAAAAAAATGTTAAAAGAGCTACTTTATATGAAGAATACTGTTGCTGAAAGTAGGATCAGGGAAGGTTTCTTGGCAAATGAGGCAGGCTAAAATATGGGAAGGGATTCAACAGGCAAAGAAAGAAAGAGAAGCTATTGCAGGCAAAGCAAAGGTAAAGCAAGGCACAGAGGGGGAAAATACAGGCAGCGCACATTCTCTAGTCAAAGAGCAGTCCAGTTTGACTCCACAGAGACTGCTCCAAGGGAAGTAACAGGATATGCAATAGTGCGTCACAATGAAGAGGCCTTTGAATGCCACGCAAAAATACAGATTAAACACAGGGCATCAAGACTTTTTTTAAGCACACGAGAATGACATGACCAAACAGGAAAAGAGACCATTATATGAGAGATATCAAAGATGTGCTGGAGGAGAGAGTGGAAGTGGAAAAATCCTACTTTATATCTTCTATCCCTCTTCCTAGCAGAGACAGGAGAAAGCTGCTAGCCCTGATAAAAAGAGTGTTAGAAACAACGGAGCCCCATTTTTCTCAAAATCTAATGGGGAGAGTACAGGACCAGGCCTTGGGAGAGAGGAACTTGCTAGCTAAGTCACAAGGAGGTTAAATTAGTGGTTCAAAATTAAGGAATCACAGAACTTCAGATTTGAAAGGGACCTCAGCAGCCATCTTAGTCCAACCCATACATACCCTAAAAGAATACCTATCCTCTACAACATCCAAGTCTTCTCTTGAAGACCTAAGGTTGAGGGAACCCATTACCTCCCAAAGCAGCTCATAATGTTTTTTGATATCTCTATATTACATGAAAGTTATTATTTGCATCAAGCCTGAATTTGCCTCTTTGCAACTTTCCATTCATTGCTTCTACTTTTGCTTTCTGATGCCAAGAAGAACAAATAAGTCATCATGGTCCAATGCAAACAGGAATGGTTCAGTCAGAAGACCTGGGTTCAAATCTCACTTCTGCCACTTAATCTTGGTGTGGCCTTCCACAAGTTACTTCATCTCTCTGGGACTCAGTTTTCTCATCTATAAAGTGAGATTAGACTATATCAAAGTTCTTGGTCTTTTGTGTCACGGATGCCTTTGGTCATGTAGCAAGCATATAGATCTTTCTCAGAGTATTTTTAAATGCATAAAATAAAGTACATGGTATTAGAAAGGAAACCAATTAGAAAGGAAATACAATTATCAAAATCTTAAGAAACAATTTCACGGAACCCAGAGCTCAGAACAGACCCAAGTTAATAACTCTTGGACAAGAGGACCTCTCTTCCAGTTCTACATCTCTAACTTCTAATCCTAAAATCTAATCTCTGTTCTACAAAACAAGTACCTAACGGATTCTCCAGGTTAAATATTCCCAGTTCTTTCAACTAATCTTCCAATATCACAGATTCAAATTCCACCGTCTTGGTTACCTCCTCTGGATCCTCTTCACTTTATTTAAGCCCTTCCTAAAATATGTTGTCCACATCTAAAAACAATACTCCACACGTGGTTTGCCAAATGCAGAATACAGTGGGACAAATGACATCCTTATTCCTTCAAGATACACCTTAATGAAGCTCAAGATCAGATATGTTTTTTTTTCAGCTTCCAACTCCCAGGCTGACTCATATTGAGCTTGTGCTTCATTTAAACTTTCAGATTTAAAAAAATTGATATCTAACCATGTCTCTCCCATACTGCATTTATCAAGTCAATTTCATGAACCCATGTGTCACAAGGCTATTCAAATGAAGTCCTGTACTATTTCCACTAACCAGCACAGGGAGAGTTGGGTAGTAACTTGGCTTCCATTTCATTTACTGTAAGATCTCAATAATTTCTAAAGATTTCTACTCATCAGAATGGGGGGTAGAGGAGAAAAAGTAGATATTTTTCTTTTTTCCTCTAGCTGGAGGTCATAGTAGTAAAAGGAAAAGACAGGGTAAAATTTCTACGACAGGGTAAAATTTCTACATCTGTAAACCACAATTTTGAGGAAGATTATTTAAAAAGCTACACCATAACAGAGCAAAGGAAAATAGAATTGCATTCATACTCATCGAAATGCTGCATTTCCTACCTGTACAGAGAAGTCCATCCTTGTAGTAAAGTGCATATACTCTGGCACTGTGTCCAATTAATGATGAGGTCTCAAAGGCTTCATGGTCCTTCAATTGCTTCATTCTCAAAATTGCCTTCAAATAAACTTTCTTCCAATGCAAAGCGTCCTGAACGGAATCATCTATCTGCCAGCCCAAGTTTCTACAGGCGGTCTGCCATACCTCTGTACAGGCACTTATAACCTTATTCCACTGCTTAGAGACGAGGCAACATGTGAGTAAGGTCTGAGGATCGAGCCATTTTAACAAATAAAAACTGAGTTCCAGAGGAAGAAGTTTGAGGAAGTCTCGCTTGAGCAGAGTTTCTAGGTTATTGGAGAGATGCCTGAGCTGGATTGCTCCACTCAGACTAATCAGGTGATCCAGACTTTCATTTTTCTGCAAGTCCGTCAGAGAAAGAAATGTAACAGAAATGTTATCAAGCCATGTCTCAAAGTCCTTTCTCTCCATAAGGTTATGGAAAAATTTACCTGTGGCACATCAAAATATCGTATTAGTTCTGCTCAAAAAGACAGTACAAGTATGAATGCTAAAAAAAAATATAGGTTAGTATCAACTTTGGCATTATTTTATCATGCTAAACAGTTAATGTTACACTTTTATAGTTAATGCACCATAAATATCTTACAGTTATCTGCATGCATAGAAAACACATTTCTTTATAAACATTTTAACAAAATATAACTTTTGCAATAGCAGTCACTATAACTTACTCTACCATTATGAGACTAACACATGCCACATGCATCTTCAATGTAAAAAAATTCATAGCGTATTCCATTATTACCAAACAGTTCTAGCCTGAAACATAATATCTAAATAAAATAACACTTGGAAAACCTGTTTCAAAATTTAATGTACTTAATGGCATGTCACAACAATCATAAATGTTTTAAATCTCTTCACACTAGATGTGTATGTTAAAATCTCAAAAGGTGACAGATCTAATGACCACCAAGAACATTATTACTAACATCTTCAGAAAGAGTGTAGTTAAAGCAACAAGAACCAGACCCACAACCATACTAGTACAAATACCCTGAGCCAACTCAATGCAACTAAACAATTATTTGAAAAAGGAAATATGTACTCAACTAAGTCAAGGCAGGAAAATATATACAATATGACCCTAGATATTCCAAACCTCAGGGTCCCAGTCTGTTAAGGGCATTACTATCTGTTTCTATAGTGTGGTGTCTACTCATGGTCTCCAGTGAATGATAATCCACTCAGCCAAAGTTCAGTACTCTTAGTGGAACTATAGATAAGTAGGACATATTCTGCAATAAGTTATAGTGTAAAAGAATACTAAGCTTGGAGTTGCCTATGAGTTGATGTAAGGAAATGATGACTTTCCTCTCTCTGGGAAAGAAAAGCTGCTCAAAGGATAGCTAGACAGGCAAAGAAAGTAGTGCAAAATTAAATATGAAAGTACCCTCTAAAAATCAGTAAACAAATATGCCAAAAAATAAATAAAGTGAGGAAAGTAGAATATACTTTGCCTAAATCTGACCAATGAGTTAACCTAACTTTAGTCCTATTATTTATGAAAATATGAAATCTCTTATGTCCAAGTGAAGATTTCACTGAATACCACAGTTCTTCTATGGGGAAAAAAAAAGGATTGAACACAGCCCTTAGCTCTATTAAACAATACTAATCATGTTCATTAGGATTATTTTCCTAGCACAGTAGGAAGAGTAGCAGACAAAAAGAAGTCTGATTAATTGGCAGGAGCAACCAAACAGTTTCAAGTCACTGTATCTATCAGAAAGCCTGAGAGTCTAGGATACATAAAAGGTCTCAGATACATGTTCATAATATCAAGAAGATATCTCTGTCACTTTCTAGGAGTATAACTCTAAGTAAGTCATTTGTCTCTTTAATACCAATTTCTCATCTATAAAATTAGAAAATTAAATTAGATAATGTCTAAGACTCCTAGTTCTACCACTGTGATACTCACCAGCCCACCATAGGTTTTACTAGCTTGCTCATACTTAGTTATCACTTGTGCGGGCTTCCTAATCCCTTTCTGACTCTTAACCTGTCTTGGCTCAAAAATCTCCAGTTGTTACATTTTTAACCCTTAAAGTCAGAAAGAAAAACAAATTTCTATTTAATGCTAAAACAGTCAACTCAATGGGGGAAAAAAATCTGTCTAATGTTTGGCACAATGTAAACAAAAGCTGACAGAACACTCTCCTCTACTTTGTCTTCTCATTACACTCATTTTTTCCCCCAGCTATTTAGGTATTCTACAGATTTGGCCTCTTTTTTATTCCCACTTAAACTATCAGGGGGTAGTAAAGACACAACAGTACAAAAATATCAAGAGTTCTAAAACCTGAAGTAATTGCAGGCAATACTGGTCACACTAAATACTGCATTTGTTTCTGTGGTAGTACTAGTTATCTTGTCATTTTATTTTGAAACAATAATCAGGTTTACTTTTTCAAAAGCCACTGACATATGCTATACTGTATGAAGCAATGTGATATGGCAGATAGTACTAGACTCAGAATCAGGAAATTTGGTTTCTAGAACTATGCCACCAGTGAGTTAGGCAACCTTGAGTAAGTCAGTTCCCCATCATGAGTCTTATTCTACTAACCAATAAAATAGAGAAAATGTCCATACTACCTACCTGGCTATAAGAATCAAATAAGATAATGTACGTAGAGTGCTTTGAAAACCTAACACATCATATAAAGGTGAACTATTATTACATTATAAAAGCCTTGATTTATAATGGCTGGATACTTGTTTTAATTCTTGTTAAATACATTTTCTCAATGCCCTAGTGAAGAACTCCCAGGACTACATCATTTAAAATCATAAATCAGTGTTTCCTACTTAAAGCTAAATTAATTTGATCATGATCTCACTGAAGAGTACTAGGAGACACTAAACAAGGAATAATTAAAATAGAGAATCACAAACTCATCCTGACGTTGACAACAACTAAAAAATCTTGAGTAACTTCCTACCGTCTGGCCAAAGAAGTTTAAACTCTTCTGCTTGACATTTAAGCACCTTGCCATCTTTATCAGTTTACCTTCCTTTATGCACTCCAAGTTCCAACCAAAGTGACCCCTGAATAAGACTTGTGTTTCCCTTTCTTGTGCCTCTGCTCATGCTGTTCACTATGACTCCCTAGCCCACTTCTCCTGTTGTGATCCTAACTCATACTAAAAGTCCAATTCAAATGCCACTCTTCCATGACTTGACCCCCATGTTGTTAACAATCTTCTCAAATGTAACATTTTTTGCAACTTTCTAATGCATTTTTTCTGGACCTATGATTTCATTTGTATAGGGAACTTCCAAAGAAGAAATTCCTCAACAAATGCAGAATGGCATTTATTCTGCAATTTGTAATCTTAGAGAGAAGCCTGGGGCACTGAGAAAGTGGCTTGCCTAGGACCACAGCCAGTATGTATCACAGGCAGGATCTGAACCCTGGGCTTCTTGATTTAAAAGATAGCTCTCTAGCCACTACACCAAGCTGCCTCTCACTGAAAGTATTACCAATTCCCTCTGAAACTTCTGCTGTATATTTACAGATATCTATATTAGTACCCACTAAAATATAAACACCACAAGGGTAGAGACAAGTTCTTACCTAAACTTTGTATCTTTCCAAACACCTAACATAATGCTCTCTTGACCTACCTGAAGCTCAGGCTGTCAGGAAAGTTTTTTGCAAACCTTAAGGTATTATTTATATAAATGGGAGATATCATTATCACATCTTCTACTATAAATGCCACCTTCTACATGGTATCTTCCCTGTTTTCCCCAACTGCTAGGGCCTCTTCTCTACTCCACCTCTTAAAGATTTTACATATACTTCAATTTCATTTCTCCTGACAAGTACACAAGGGGAGGGACTGTTATCATTTCTTTCTTTGTATCTTTCCCTAGCACAGTGTCTGGTATAATAAGTGAATAAATGCTAGTTAAATGACTCAATGTTTTAAAGTAACCTCATTTCAAAATCATTAAGATAGTTGACTAAACATGTGGATTAGGCTCACATCAATAGAAGTAAAACTTCCTAAGAATTAGGTCAAAAGGAATTAGTTAAAAAATAGTGCCACTGACTTAGGAGAAAATAAATTAACTCTTGGAGTTAATTGGTGGAAGTTGTTAAACATAGGCAGCATGGTATAGTGCACCCAATTTGAGTCTGGATTCAAATAATCACACTGCCAGTTAACACTTGAATGACCTCCAATATATCACAATTATGTTCCTTCACATATAATATGGAAATAATACTACTCATACTAGTTCACTAATAAGATTATGAAGGAAGCGCTTTGTATATCTCAGGGATAAAGGTTTGCTATAACTGCCACGGACATGGGTGGAACTGAAACAGACAGGTGTCCCCTTTCTACTCCAAGGATCTATGCATGTGATGGTCAAAGATACACTTTAGAAATAACCACACACATGTGTAAAACCTCATGACGATATGGTGTAGTCGGGGAGCTGCACTTAGGTTCAAATCCCACTACTGACAACTGCTAACCACATAAACACAGACAAGTTATTTAATTGGCGCCCAGGTTTCCTCACCTAACAGGAGGGGGATGCCGTGAGGCTCAAATATAAATAGACACATGTGTACAATCACTGCCGAACTTCCAAGAGCGATGCAAACGTCGATTACCGGTAGCGTTGCGCTCCCGTACCTGCGCTCGCTAGCTGCATGGTCTCGGGCAAGCCTGGCTTTGGTCTCCTAACTAGGTTTGTGCACCTGGGCAAGTCAATCTTAAATCACTTCACTTCTCTGAATTTCTACTCCCTCACTGCAGGATGGGTTAGAACCGGTCCTGCCTACATCACAAGATTAGAGTAAGCCCCGAGGGCCTTCGAACGCGTGATAAATAGGGGCTCCAATTGCTACCGCGAAGAAGCTTTTCGAGGAAGGCTCCTCTGCGGGGCGGATGCGGTGGTCGGGGCTCAGAGGCTGGACCGGCTGAAACAGCAGGACGGGAGGAAAAGGCGGGGCAGCAGGGAAGGAGAGGCGGCCTCCCTCGGACACCGCCCCCCCGTCACGTACACTCCCTTCCCCCCCGGACCCCACGCGCGCCGCTTCCTGCCCCGGGCACTGACCTGAGGGCGCGCTCCGGGACCCGGGGCGTCGGGACGGACACACGCCGCCTGGGCGCCCGCGGGCCGGCGGAGCCTCGCAGCGGCCGGGCACCTTCGGCAGCCATGGCGCCTGGACAGGGAGACACAAAGACACACACAGCGGGTCAGACGGGCGCGAGTTCTCCTCTTCTCCCCCTCCTCGGGCTGCTCCCGCCGTCCCCAGCCCCCGCAGCCCCCGCCCCACACACCGACTCGCGGCCGCCGCTCGGGTTCCGGAGGCTCGGAGGGGAGCGGCTTCCGGCGCCACCGTACGTCATCTCCGCGCGCCCAGCCCGTCCCCCCGGGAACTGACGAGTTAAGTAGGGGAGGAAAAACACTAACCGGAAGTACCTTCGAGAGCATTTCCGACCTCCGCTTCTAGAGGAGTATGAAGGAAGCATGCGTAGTAGTCCCCAAAATGGAGGCGCCGGCCAACCTGCACGAGAGTCCGGGCCGGAGTAGGTACAAAGTACGTGTAAAAGCCGAAGGAAATACGAACAAGAAACGTAGTCAAATCCCTGTGGACAGAAAGATGTCAGGATGGGCCTTTAAGAGGGCTTTTCCTCTCTCCCTGCCGCAGTGCCCGCCGACCTGGGAATTGGGTGTTCCTATGCCTTCTCCAAGTACTTGAGTCACTCCTTATTTAATGTCGTTCTCAATTCTTATTCTTTACCTTGCTTATATCACCCACTCTGAGCATCCCCTTTACTGGCTTCCCAACCCTGTGAAAACTGAAGCAGCTACACTCCTGTGCCTTAAGCCCAGTGCCTTGAACGCAGGTCACAACTTTCGCAACGTTCCCAGTTCACTTTATTGAACTCACTTTGGAGATGAGGCCGTGAGGTGACTCACTCAAGGTCACATATTTAGCAGCCTCTGAACTCCAGGTCTCTTCTTGACTCTATTTCACTATACGTGGCTTCCACAAACAGTGTTTGGATGGCTCTAAAAAATACAAAAGAATCACCTTCTTTTCTTCCCTTTTCTTATGCTACCTCCACCATCTAATTAGGAGAATCAAAGAGTTATAGTCAGGGGTAGTCAACCTCCAGATACAGGTGTGCTATGAACTTTTTAAAAACCGGTAATTTAGCCAATCCCAATGGTCATCCCTGCCGTTTACAGACGAGGAAACTGAGGTCCAGGAGGTTAAGGGAGAGCCCAAGGTCACACTGGTTAGAGGCAGAATTTGAAACCAGGTCCTCTGACTCTAGAGCCAATAGTTGTCTATAACAGACTTGTATGAATCCTTTAAATTCACACATTCCAGTCCTATGTCGTCCAAAGCCCTTAATTTTTGTCACATAATGACTTTATAAGATCATCTAATCAAACCATACTTTATAGACGAAAAAATTGCTAAATATTAGAAAAACTATTGTTCAACTAAACAAATTATTGCTTACAAGGAAAAACATAACCCCAGGGATCATGTCCAACACTTTATTAACTATTTCTGAACATCAAGAAACATTTCTTTTTCAATGATTCCCTACAGTCGAATTAGGCAGACTGTTCTAATACTTCGGGTTTTCTCCAACTGCAATATGATCAGGGTATTTGTGTGTGTGTGTGAGCATGAGCATTTCTGCGCATCCATCAAGTACGCTGGAACAAAGGATCAAGCTGATTAGAGAGAAACCTTATCCTAAAAGTTCCAGACAAAGTGCTTCCACTTCAGTTGCAAATGGACTCATCTTTATATCTGAACCCAAATCCATATTTGGACTAAAGTGCTTTGAGAATTCCAAATTCAATCACGGATAAAATGCAGGTAAAACTTTTTTTTTTTAAGTTTAGATATTTGTTACCTTTCTTGTGAGAGACAGATTCAGAATTCCATGTAACCTAGCTTCTTCCTCTAGTACCCTAGGCTAAATAGTTTTAAAGAATGTCTGCATTTTCATTTGCTGAAGACAGACTAGGAAAATGAGAAATTCAGATCATAATGATGGATGAGAGGACCCCAGAGGATCATAGATCTGGAGGCTGAATCTTAGAGTCTATATAGAGTTCAACTCCCTCATTTTACAAACGAATCGGATATTTTCTCTATCCAATTATATGAAAAGGAAGGTGGATGGAAAGCCCTATTATATATGATACTGCCAGTGAAAATGGGTTGTTTCCCTTCTCCAACTCCAACCTATTTCATCAGAGCTCCACTGATGCCATACTATAGAGCAAGCAGGATATCGCAGTCTCTTGTATGTTGTATTTTTGTGTGTATTTCTCAGCTAAAAACTACTACACATTCCTCTTTGGACAAGAAACCATCTAATTTGGTTCCAAAGAGCACTTGAGTAGTTTCATAAATGTAATATATATTGGAATATTTCAAAGTTACATATATATATCATTTACATATGAATATTAATAAAACTTCAGAAACCAGGTTCAAAACTACATAAGCATTTCAGATTATGCCCCAACTGACAAAAAACTGCTTGGCAACTGGAAAAATGGGAGAAACAAATTTCATATAAATGGTAATATCAAAGGCTAATAACTCAAATGAGACATAGCAAATTAGTTGGTTTCTACTCCAAATATATTTCCACTAATTTCAGGTGAGGGCAGACAACTACCTCTATGTTCTCTTCTTATTTAGGTGACATTCTGTAGCCTTCGGACTCACCAATGGTGCTTCATTTTATTTAATGTCATCTTGTTTCATGCTCTGCTTTTTGGAGCTGACTTTGTAGAAGAATACTTTCTACAATCATTACCATATGTAGATGTCAGAGTTCTTGAGATTAAGGACAAAGCCAGAAAATTAAACATGGAGCCTTTAAGACATAACCTCTCAAAATTTTATATCTTGAGCCAGGAGGAGGCATGCAAGGGAGAAGATATCTTTTTACTCTCTCTTATCTTCAGCAGTCCAGGAAATGGGTCAAGGAGGGATTTGATAAGGAAAACCTGGGCTAATGTGACTACTATTCGCGGACATCCTATCCTCACATTATTTGCCTTAGGAATGCCAGATCTGGGAACCTCTCAGCAAGACATCAACATGGAGTCTAATAAACACAGAGATATTATTGAAGGATTGTTCCTGGACGGTTCTGGGAACCAAACATTAAAGACCATCATGATGATGCAGTGGGCTGTAACTTTCTGCCCAAATGCCATGTTCATCCTCAAGGTCAATGAAGAGATGTTTGTCAATCTCCCTAGCCTGGTAGACTATCTTCTCAACTTAAAAAACCACCTTGAAGAGATCTATGTGGGAAGAGTCATCCATCAGGATATGCCCAACAGAGATCCTCGAAGCCAGAAGTTTGTTCCCATTAGTGAGTATCCGGAAAAGTACTACCCTGATTACTGCAGTGGAGAGGCCTTTATTGTGTCTCAGGATGTGGCCCGTATGATGTATGTGGTTTTCAAAGAAGCACCTTTGGCAATACCTGCTGATGTTTTTATAGGAATCTGCGCCAAGTATGCTGGCCTCATACCCATCCACAGTTCACGGTTTTCTGGAGAGAAGCACATCAGGTACAATCGATGCTGCTATAAGTTCATCTTCACATCCTCAGAAATGACAGGTGAAGAAATGCCACTTGAGTGGAAGGAAGTTAACGATGGGAAAGCATGCACCTTGCTTGAAACCTATTATGGGTTGGTCTCCTGCAAACTTCTAACTTATCTTGATAGCTTTAAACACTTTAATATAGCACCCATAAAAAATGATGCAATGTATTTTGCTGATTAAGATTTCGTTTTCCTACAGAAAATATGTTTTACAATTCCCTTTCTCCTATCATAGTAAACGTTCCTCCTGTTGTATTTTCCCCAAATGGCTTAGCTATAAAAGCTTTTGCAATTATATATTTAAGCAAGAGAAAGAAATTTCTTAACCCTTTTATTCATGTTTCATATACCAATGATGTAACAGTTCCTAAAGAATTTAATGTAGCATAGAATCCTTTCTTCAATCAATTTGTCTTTTTCAAAGGGGAATGCATTAAATTTATTTCTGTGAAGAACTGCCTCTTCTCATTCTTTATAATTGTAAAGCTTCTCAATAATGTTGAAAGAAAGTCATACAGCTGTTAATGGAACTAGCTCTGTATTTTTATATCTTTGACTTGAATTACAAAAAAAAATTAAATAGAATTATTGTAAAATACTCAATGCTGTGTGCATGCAGCAAATGGGTCTATAAGCTAAAAAAAAAATCATGGATCCATCATCAGTCTCAAAGAATTATATGTAACTACTACACAGAAATCTTAAATTTATTCTTATAGGTGTACAAGTTCCTCGAGTTAGCACATTTACCTCCTATGCTGATAACTTTCAGCAGAAATTTTTCAACTAAGTCCAAACAGGCCATACAATACAAACAGGAAGTAATTCATTCATTTGGTGTTGGCATACTGTATTTCTCTTACAAGATAGACAAGAATGAACTAGGATTAAAGTACCAGAAAGATATATAAAGAGCTGTAAGAGACCTTAGAGGTTGGTTATCCAATCTAAATTTGTCTGCTTTATGAACTGCCTCAAAAATATCCTAGAGTTATTAAGCCTCTTCTTTGCTGGAACCGAAAAGGACCTTAGAGCTCACTGCCATCTAGTTAACTCTAATTTTACAGTGAGGAAACTGAAGTATAGAGAGGTATAGTGACTTGCCTAAGTCAAATTACTAGCAAATGGTAGTCTATACTCAAACCTAATTCTTTTTTATTCCAAATCCAGTATCCTTTCTATTACAACCACAAACTAGAATTCTCTTAAAATGGAATTTTAATGTGGGAGATAAAAAGGAAAAACTGGATTTTGTATATGTTGCTAATTCATCCATTTCAAATTACCCTTTTAGGATTTGAATGTCTTAATTCAGCCGACTTTTCTCTCAAGTTCCTGAAACTACATCATACTCTTCTTCTCTATGCAACCGTTTTCCAAATTAACACTACCACTTTACCAAAGGTGGTACAGTGGATGAATCTAGAGACAAGAAGACCTGGATTTAAGTCTGGCCTCAAACATTTACTAGATGTGTGACCACAAGCTGGTCATTTAACTTCTCCCTCAGCTTCTTCATCTGTAAAATGGGGATGGTAACAATAGCGCCTATCTCTCAGGATTGTTGTAGGTATCAAATGTAGTCACGTTATTGATTCAGAAAGATGTTTCTTTTCTGGTAACAATACTAGCTAACATCTACATGCAGCTCTAAGGTTTGCAAAGCACTTCACAAATACGGCATTTGATCATTATCTCTGCCTCGTAGAATTTCTAGCTCCCTTCAGAGCACAGCTTTTCAAATGGTCCTTCCCTATGAGGCCTTTCCTGAACCTTCCAAATACTGTAACTTCCAAATACCAAAGCCTCTCCTTAAGAAATTACATTGCATTTATTTATTATAGTCTTATGTGAATACATACTGTTTCCTGCAAGAGAAAGTAGGCTTTTGAAGGCAGGAACTATCTCATTTTTTCTCTGTATGCTCCAATGCCTAGCACAGTGCTTGAACTTACCATTAATAAATGCTGATTGACTGCTTACTTTTATATAGTCTTCTTTGATGGATCAGTCACCAAATTCATTTGGAAAAACTCAATTTGTTTCAACACACTAACATAGGAAAAATCAAGTCATTAAGTTTACTGATGTTACAGAGGTGTGTGTGTTCATCCTTTGTTGCCGAAGAAGACTATGTCATCAGAGAAATAATAACATGACTTGCACTTGACTTTGTTTTAAGTGAGGGAGGGGTGTGCAGGTCACCAGCTTCACTTCTCCTCCAGAGCCATCTGAATCCAGTGACCCGATATTCATCAGGATGACTGGAGATGACCCAGGATGAGGCAATTGGGGTTAAGTGACTTGCCCAAGGTCACACATCTAGTGAGTGTCAAATGTCTGAGGTAAGATTTGAACTCAGATCCTCCTGACTCCTGTACTGGTGCTCTATCCACTGCACCACTTAGCTGTCCCAATGCTACAGAGATAATGGGGAGTGGAAGGAGTGCTGGCTGGGAATTCAGGAGATCTGAGTTCTAATTCCAGCGTTGCTACCAATTCACTGTATGACCTTGGGCAAGTTACTTCCCCTTTCTTGGCCTCAATTTCCTCATCTATAAAATTGTAAGATCACAAAGGTCCCTTCCAGCTCAAAAGTTCTACAATTTTAAAACCATCTTTAACAAACTGATATTTACTAAGCACTTAGATTTAGGACACTGTGCAAGATACTAAATAGGTGAATGGTTAATAGGGGAAAAATTAGTAGTTACTAGCTACAGGTTCCTTATAAGTGTAACATCCTATTTCTAGCAACTCAAGTTTAGTACCTGTGAGAGAAATACTGAGTACCAAGTCACTTCCAACTTTAACATTCAATGAATTCAAGTATTTTATAAGGAATAGAAGCTGCAGAATAAGATTGCATCTTCAGCAGATGTTGCAGGGAGAGTTTTTTAATCAAATGCAATGTGAAAAAAGTGGGAAGAGTCAGATATAAAAACAGAACAGATGCATTCAGTAGTTACAGCAAAGAGTTATCAAAGCAAGATTTCAAATTGGAAGGTTTTTTTTTACCCCCTGGATTTTCCTTTCAATACAGAATATCTCACTTTCTTACAAAGAACAATTAGAAAAACTCATCTCAAAAGGTCACCAAAGAGCAAGGTTTACTTGCATTATGAAGATGAGAAAACATAATTTTAGGGGTCCACACTGCTTTATAATCTAAAGAGTATACTTATCAGTAGTGAGGAGAGAGTGAGATAAAGAACAAAAAAGGATTGCCAGGAGTAGAAAAGAATCCCTAATTTGTTTCTCCTTTGAATAAAGCAGGATTCTTTGTGGGAGGAAGTACTTCCTATTTAGGCACCTCTAGGGCAAAGAGTTTCCTAGCATTTGTGACTATATATTTTTTAATTATATGCAGTTTTGGCAAGATAATGTGTATTTAGGGAAGCAGAAAAATACTTAGTTCAAATAATGACCAAGTCCCCTGCAATATGGAATATTTTCTTCAAAGAGCTCCAAACCCGTTTCACAATGTATTTAAAATACAGCAACAACAAATGCAGAGTTGTCAGTCTACCTTAAACACACCATGATAATTTTTTTTAAAAGTGCAATTATAGCTAGAAGTATTTTCTGTCTGTTATGTTAAATACAAACAAACAAACAAAAAAACTCAAAGGTCTTTGAAAGATATCTTGGTCATGAAGATTGGTCCCCTAAACTGAATTTTCTGGACCTCACTCTGCTCCTTCCACAGCTGTAGTTGAAACAGACTTCACAAAGTATGGGCCTTCACTCAGGTAAGCTCTTAGTCTTAAATAATACTGGTTTCCAAAGATTTCTGCAATTGTTTTCGAATTTGCAAGAGCTTTCACTAGTTCATATTTGGCATCTTTTGAAGCTTTGTCATGTTCCACGGACCGATCCACAATGTATTCCACAAACCCAGGGCTGTTAAACATAAGTTTCTGAGCCCAAGGTTGGTTTGCAATAGCCTAAAGAGCAACAAAGGAAGAGAACAATTCCTTTTTAATCTTGAAAAAAATGCAAGTTATAAAGACAGCTAAGGATGGAAACTCTCTGAAGATAGGGTCTATATCTTATTAGCAAAATTGATATAAAGCTCCCATTTACAGCTTACCAAGTATTCTTCTCATAAAGCCCGACAGAATAAATATTATCCCTACTTTACAGATGAGACCACAGCTTAAAGAAGTTAAATGATTTGCCATAGTTACATATTAAGTGACAGAGCTAAGACTGAAACTCAAGTTTTCTGCTTCCAGATCAAAATGCTTCTTCCACTACATCATGGCACCTTATCCAACACAGGGCTCTAAAGCCTTACACACAGTTAGGCACTTAAATGACTAGTGTACAAATCTTGAAATTAAAGAAGGATTTAAATACAATTCTATTAGATCAAACAGGAACTCAAAAGACTTTGTGCATGCCTTGATTAAAATGTGGTAGACTAATTTCTGCACAGGGCAGAAAAAAAAAACTCATAAAATTCCACAGCATGCTACTACTGTTTAGATATTTAGGTCCCATGAAATCGAAAATTCCAACCTCTATTACACTTAATAAAATTATCATCTAATCAAGAGTTTGTAGCAATTATATTTGACACTGCTGACTTTGGGAAGGAATACCTACTGTGAACACTTTTAATGCAGCACAGTGCAGCTCAGGGAAAGGTTGCGTGCTGATTCCCCTAAAATGTTCCAGTGGTTCCCGAGTTAAAGACGAGAACCAGAATTCTGTCATTCTTAGGAGATCATCAGTCTGTTGATCATGCTGTAGGACAGAGATGGGAAAATTACTCATTGTTTTCAATATGATGATAAGTGCACAGATTCTTGGAATTCACAGCTAGAGCCTTAGAGATCCCTTGGTTCAAATCCCTCATTTTACTCTGAGCTCTAAGAAGCCACTTGCCCAAGATCAAACAACCTGCAGGTAGCAGAGACAGGATACATAAATCTAGGTCCTGTGATTCCAATACCTTCACAAACACGTAGCTTAGAAGAACACAGGATTAGTAACCAGAGCCCTGGATTCTAATTACATCTCTACCAGTATCTATATGATCATGATCAAGTCATTTTACTTCATTGTATCCCAGTTCCCACATCTGTAAAACGAAAAGACTGGACTAGATGACCTCTAAGATCACTCCCAACTCTTAACATTCTATGGCAACTCTTACATTAACACTAACCACTTAGGGGATATTGCCCAGTAAGAGTAAGGATAACACCTGATATGTCTTTATTTAAATTTTGAAATGTCAAATCATGTACTTAGTCTACCAAACATAACCTACTACTCTCTATCATTTACTTACTGGTAAATGAAGAAGAGATGAAATTGAATCCAAACACCTAATTTTTAGTTCCGTTGAAGCATTCTTTGCTTGGTGTCCTATTCTCTTTAGCAGGTGTTCAAACCGACTTCCTTTGGGAAATGGAAACTCAGACTGTATTAAACAAATTATACTTTGTGTTTATACACAAAGACATTCCCTAACTCCACACTACAAATAAATGTACTTTAGAGACCCATCAACAATCATGAACCATATGCCTAAATATATATACATAAAAAATAACACTGATTTTCAAACTCTGTCCAGAAGTACCCTTGAGGTAGTCTATAGTTCTTGTCTCTTTGGTTGGGAACCTTATGGTTGCCAATCAATCAGTATTTCTAGGATAGATGGTATTGTAACACAGATGATAGCTGCTTCATACCATGTCTTGCATTGTAGCCAGAGTTCTGTTTGTGATCATAACTTATACCATTTATAATTACAGTATTCTCAATACTATTTTGTCATGAAAGATACTTATTTACAATATACCTATAGGTAGAACATCAAAAGCACTGTTATCATTGTACTTCTCTGTTTTATGCAGTGGTAAACTAGATTAGAGAAGGAGTCATCTATACACCATAAAGTCTTCATGGTCTAAATTAAAGGAATACTAGATTAGGTGTCTAATGACTTGGGTTCTGGTCCCAGCTTTCTCCTAATATTCCATATGACTTTGGACAAATCACTTCAACATATTGAGTCCACATCTCTATCTGTAAAATGAAGTTGGAAGACTAACATTACCAATAATGTCCCTTTCAGAACTAACATTAAATGATTCTTTAAGTGATTAGTGGACCAAGACAATTTTGAATCATGCAAAAGAGAGTTATTAGTGAGTTTGAAAAAGGGACTTTTTAAGAATAAGTCCAAATTCATTAAGATTGTAAAAAAAAAAAAAAAAACCCAGCAATTTTCTGCAATATATTAAATCTACAGCAATCAACTTAATGATAAACAACTGAATTTCATTATATAATGAAATAATAATCAAATAATAAAATCAAATCAAATAATAAAACTTTCCTTTAGAAATCCAAGACAAATTGCACCAACCTGTTTTTTGTAAAACCTGTTTTCCTTCCACATTTGAGCCCAGGATCCCTAGCGTGTCCACTGCTACTCCTATCATGGTGGGGTCCTGACCTTCTGCCATTTCAAAGACTTTTTCTACAAAGACTGGGTATCTTTCACAGATCTGTTGAGGGCTATCCACTATTGCCAGGTTGCCAAAAAATTTGACAAATCCTAAAGAAAGTAACAAACAAGCAATTTGAATCAAGTAGCAAAAATAGCACACAATGGACTGCAGCTAGCTCTACCTTGTGTTTTCACATAACTGAGCTTTAGGAGAAAAATGACTAAATGTTCTGAGCATTAGGAGATATTTCAGAGACAGTGCCAATAGCAATTCCCTAAACAGGGAACTAGAACAGATAGAACAGGCTTCAGTAGATCTTCCTTCAAGATAAAATGACTCAGGCCTCAGGAGTCAGTTCTAAGACCCTTTTTCAAAGACAACAAATCTTGGCCCCCTTTCTACACAAGATGATTCAAAGGAAAAATAATGTCTATTACCTGGCAAATAGAAACTGGAGAAAGGATCTGAATCTGCTCCAACGATGATATTAGATATTTGATCAATTATTCCTTCTTGGGAAAGGTACTGTCGTCCATGGTGAGTGTATGCCAGTGATGTCACCATTTCTATACAGGTGGCTCTGTAATATATAAAATGAACAAAAGGATTTTAGTTAGCTAACATCACAGTACTTTTAATGAACAAGAATTTGTACAGTTTCTCAATTTGAGATAATCAAATGCTGCTCCTTCCAGCTCTAACATTCTATGGTTCTGTGACTTGGTTTATGAATATTACTAAGATCACATTTATAAAACACAGGATAAGGTATGTCTTGATTTTTTTATTTTTCCTGTAGTTACTTAACTTTACATTGACTCCTTTCAATTAAAAAATACCATGAAATAACATGGGATCCTAAGCTATAGAGTAGAAAGAACCCTTAGAGATCATCTAGTCCACCCCCATTCTTCTATGGATGACAAAATAAAGTTCAGAAAGACTGACTCTGCCAAATTCACGTAAGTATGTAGTAGAGCCATGATTCTAACCCAGGACGGACCTCTAACTCAAAATTCAGTGCTCTTTTCACTATGCCAGATGCTTCTAACAAAGGCTCTGACAATCATTTCTAAGGGTCATTTCTTCTAAGGGCCTATTAGGGAGCCAATTCAGCTGAACTCTAGATAGAGGTCTGCTTTCCAAAATCACCTTGTTCAACCCACCTGACGAGCACATCATCACCAGTCAGCTCCTTAATGAGCTGGGTTACTAATCCGCTGTTGGTACAGTATTTTAAGGATTCTGGTGACACAGAGGCAATCTCCACAATCAGCTAGAGTAAAACAAAAACAAAAGCAGAGCTGTAAAATGAGCCATACTGGTTCTCAATTTAGCCTAAAATAAAAACTGAGGGAACTTAAAATAGCATTTTTAGTTCTAAAGAAAACGAGCACATGCCCCTGAGCTTAAAACTTCAAATAATACACTATCAACACAGAAAAAAAACTACGTTTTTAAAATCTGCCCTATATCTTAAGAGAATGATATAAGATGTTTTAGATTAAGGTAAGAACAGAATAGCAACAAAAACTTTTAGTCTTTGTTTTAAATCTCTAGCTTGCATACAGTCAACAATTGAGGATTCAGGTTCTATCTATTCATAGGCTCACAGGATTCAGAGTTGGGAGGGATAGAAATTTCATCCCTAATTGTACAGGTCACAAAACCAAGAAAGATACAGTGACTTGCTAAAATCAGATAAATAGAAACTATATTACATTGCCTCAATTAGGTCCTTAATAAGTGTGTGTGCACGTGCGTGTCTGTGTGTCCTTCCTCCTCAAATAGATTCTATGGACAGGGCCCCTCAATCCTGTTAAATTTCTGTATTCCATATTAGGTAGCAATCTGTGACATACACAGTAAGCAAATACTTATTTTCTCATTGTTGTTTATATGAGAGCATATGCTATAATTTGTAATATACGGCCAATATTAAAGTTTAGCACGGTTTTCCTAGATCATCCCACAACAAGCTCTTGGCACATTTTGTACAGACAGTATAAAGTATAGCTTTCATCTTACCTCATAAACCCTGTACCGTACAATGTCACTTGTTTTCATCACATTTTTTAAATCATCTAGCAGGCTGCTTTCAAATAAAGACTCCAATCCAGTCTGAGTTAAGGATATTCTTGACAGTGACTTGATGGCCTTGAAAAAGGAAGTAATTTTCTTAATCATGTAAACACAGGAAAATAACAGTAATACAAAAGTACTTTATGAAATGTTTCACATACATTATTTCATTACACAATAACCCAATTGGAAAGAACAGTTATAAATTTCTCCATTTTATATCTTAGGAAATTGATGATCAGAGACATTAAGCAACTTGCTCAAAATCACACAGCCAGGAAGTGGCAATGCCAGGTTTTGGGCTTCTTTTCACTATACCATGCTACTTCCCAGTAATTGAAAATAGCAAACTAAAAAAAAAAAAAATCATAGCTCATAACTAAGGACTTTTTAAAAGGTTTCTTCTGACAACAATTGAGTAAATGAGAACCTTACGTATACTACATATTCCCAAGGAAAGGGACAAACACTTAATAATTAGCATTCATTTAGCAACACATCAATGAGATACCCCAAATGAGGCTTCAAACTCAATTCCTAATAACTATCCACACAAATCCTTCACCATTCACTTCCTATTGTTTTTTAGTAAGAAATCAGATTCTCTGCTTATTTACTATGTCTAGGAGTGTCTAAAGGAGATTCTTATTCAGGTATAGGTTACTCTTGGTTACCTCTGAAATACATTCCAAAGCTGAAATCCTGTGATTTGAGAATGTGTTTCACACATCCAGAATACTCACCGTTTTAGCTACAGACAATTTTTCTGCACCAATGCAATAAATTATTTCCTTCAGTAATTCAGGATTATTGAGAATCTCAGTAACAGCCTCTGAATTTTCTACAATTCTTCCAACCTGAAAAATTACAAGATATTAATCAGTACCAGACTCCCACTGTAGGATGACAGTACAATAGTCAAATATTTGCTTCTGCTAAGACACATTATCATTCAACGCCTTACCAAAATTCCTTTTATTAAGGATTATTACCACAGCAGTATGACTCAGTGTAAATTCTGGTACAGACCCACTCATCGTCACAACTGGATTATAACTGTCGTTATACACCCACACCTCCAAAGAAAAAGAAAAATCTTGTGCAGGGCAGCATGTGTACTACTAAAATTCCATACCTGGGACAGAGTGAGGATGACCACAGCATCATCAGAGTGAGATAGTCCCCTGTGCAGTTCATCCCTAAGGTTTCGAGCCATGTAGACTGGTTCCATAGCTTGGAGAAATCTCTCCAGAATGGACACACACAAGGTAGTCTGCTCCCTGAAAACCAAGACCCATTATTTATCAAGATGAGCAGAGAGGAAGTCACATAGGGGATGAGTAGTAAGGTGGTTTAGCAGTTTGTTATTTTCACTGACTTAACCAAAATTGATCTATGACTAGTACCCAATCTATAGCTTTGCATGTCTGTACAAATAAAACTGATTAAATTCAAGGAAGGGGAGAATTGTTTTTGTTTTAATGGGGGCAAAAAACCCTATATCTGAATACAAACCACTGTTTGTGAATATTAATGCACCTTTCACACATGTGACTTTCTGGTCATTTGGTCCACTATTAGGAAAACCTAGGAACCAACTTTTGGTCAAGAGTTTTTTATTTCAAGAATTTAAGCTGCCACTATGTACCCTGCTATGTGCTCAACACAATGAGAAAATGGAAAAGTAAAAAGATAAAATCATAGCCCTACGTAGCTTCTTACAAACATGTTTCATATGAAACAAGTTAAGAACAAGACAGGATATAATTAAATGTGATAGTGTAGAATAGCAAAGATAGGCTGTGACAAAGCCATATACATTACATACACATAATCAAACAACAGGTTACCTCTTATTTAACTACTAGTAGCTTTCTTTCTCCACTACCCAAATAATCAGGTTCCTTCTCCAAAGACTGTGTCTTTGGGACTTCAGCCTTCTTAATTTAATTTTCTCCCATCCTAATCCTGAGGAATCTCTACACACAACCCAAGCTCAGTCAGCTGCTTAGGAGAGAAGGAAAGTGTGTGATATGATTCAAAGACTGCAATTAGAAGCAGTAAAACTTGAGTTTTAGTCCTATTTTTGCCACTAAACCTATCATATGGCCTTGGTTATTAGGTTACTTCATTTTGGTAGACCTGCTTTCCCATATGCTAACTGAGGCTGGATGTGATGAATTCTAAAGACTCTTCAAACTGTAACATCTGACTACTCTCAAGTTCAGAGTGAACATTGTATACAAGCAAATAATTTGGAGGCACATATTTCATGCCACTGATTCAGATTAACATAATATTAAAACTTTTATGGTTTCCTTTTTAAATAATTTCTGGTTCTATTTCTCACTTTTGTTTCCAGATCAAAAAATAGTACATTTCCAATTAATTCCAACTGAGCTGTAATACAATATACCTACTATATTGAGTAAGAAGAATATATTACGTAATAAGACTTGGACTTAGAGACTTAAGTCAGCTCTCACAAAGACCATGAAATGGTTTGCTACCAGCTCTAATTCCTATAAAGGGTTTACAAATTAACCTACTTCTCATTACATATTATCCTTTTATCACTAGCTAGTGTTCTTCTAAATTCAAATCAAACCATCTGGCTCTTGACTCTTTTCTTTTACTTTCTTATTCATCTCTTTTATTTTTACATCACGTAGATCCTTCCTTCTCCTGGGGAGTCATCCCTTATGACAAAGGATTTTTTTTTTTAAATAAAAACAAATCCAGGAAAACCAACTGATACATAAATATTATATGCAATGGTTCACATGAATGGACGCGCACCTGTACAGGAAGCTAGCTCTTTTTACTAAAACAATACCATTACCCTTTATATCCTCCCTCTATTCTTACACAAGCCACTTTCTGCCCTAAACATGTGTCCAAAAATGCTCATTCAATAAATATCCACCACTTGACAGTTTAGTGGGATATTACACACATACACACATAAATAATACATCATGTGAAATATGCAATGAGGGAAATGGGAGGTGGGAACAATGTGCTATAGAAATTAAGAAAGGGGATCAAACATCGAGAATCAGAAGCCCTAGAGTTCCTGGCTCTGCCATCATTAGGCAACCATGTGACCATGGGCAAGTCATTTCAGTTCTCTGTTTTTGAAAACAAAAATTATTTGACAGCCAAGGTCCTTTTAGGAAGTAATAAGGCATAGTGAACACAGGATTTGGAGTTAGGAAGCCCTGGGATCAAGTCCTGCCTCTAACACACGCTAGTCCTATTACCATAAGTCACCTCTCAGCGGCCCAGGCACGTCTCTAAGACTATAGTTATATAAGCTGTTGATCTGCAATGGTAAAAGAAGTTTCCACATAGCCCCCCTAAAGAGACGAAATAAGAGGTCCAGAAGCTCTAAAAAAAAATTCCCTTACAACTATAAGATTCTGTGATATTCAGCAGATTCTGATAAGGAAAGTTCCACAGCAAAGTTAGCAGTGAGTAAGAGGAGGGAAGTTAGAAAGAACAGAAGCTAGGTGTCTGATGTGAGTCAACAAATAAAAAATTCAGTCTCTGAATCACGGTGATGATGAGGAATGGACAAGAAGTAACAGATGTCTAAGATACTGCAAAGGCAAAATCTAAAAAACTAACTGTTTTGGGGGCAAAGAAAAGTTAAACATCAAAGTCCAGAAAGCCACATTAATATTTAAGAACTCTCTAGCCTCAGGCAAACTGGGGTATATTGTCAGTAAGTCAATTAGCATTTCTTAAATACTACTATATGTCAGGCACAGTGCTAAGTGCCCAAGATAAAAGGAAAGGCAAAAGATAATCCCTGATCTACAATACTCAAACAATTATGCATAAACAACATCTCTATGGGAAAAATTAGGGGTAGTCTCAGAGGAAAGGCTCTAAAATTAAAGAGGACTAGGAAATTTTCTAGCAAAAGGCATGACCCCAGCTGAGATAAGAACAAAATCAGGGAAGCCATGAGGCAGAAATGTGAAAGAAGAGCATGAGGGGCAATCAATGAAACCCTCAAAGTCAGGAGATGGAGTGTCTCATACAAGGAACAGCAAGAAGATCAGTGTCACTTGACTGTAAAGTAAGGTGTAAGAAGACAACAAAGGTAAGAAAGGGCAAGTTTATGAGCAGTTTTAAAAGTCAAAAAGAGTAAGATTTTATTTTTGATCCTAGAGGTGACAGGGATCCCTTCAAGTTTACTTAATGGGGGGGGGGCAGGATTAGGGAGTGACAGGGTCACATCACTTTAGAAAGTATAACTTGACTGCTGAGTGAAAGACTTAAGACAAGGAGACCAACTGTAGGCAATTGCAGTAATGTAGGAAGTAGGAATAAGGTGATGAGGCTTTCTCTTAGAGGAGAGAAGGGAGCATATACAAGAGATATTACAAAGGTAAAATCAATAAGCCTTGGCAAGATTAGGTAGAGGAAGTGAGAGTAATGAGTCAATAATGACATCCTAACTGCAAGCCTGAGTCAGTGGGGGTTATGGTATTGCCCTCCTCATTAATGGGAAAGAAAAGGGGAGAGGAAGGCTTTCAGAGAAAAATAAGGAGTTTCACTTTGACTACGTAGGGTTTAAGATGTTTCTATGGCAGAGATATCAAACACTGCAAAAACTCCTCCAATCAGTTTAAAAAGTAATTGGGAAATGTTTGACAAAACAAAAATACAATACAGAGATAATATTAATTTATGGTTTTCTAAGTCAATATATAGCTGGTAGGAATCCATCTCTGTTTGAGTTTGACACCACTGATCTAAAGAAAATCCAGCTGGAGGTGACTGAAGATCAGCAGACAGGTTAGGCTTAGTAGATCTGAGAGTCACCCTGTATAGAGAAGATAAGCTATGAGATAATCAAATGAAATAATATAGAGGAAGAAGTGAGCCCAGGAAAGAGCCTTGTTGGAGAACACCAATGATTATTGGGCACAATGTGGAAGCATATCCAGCAAAAAAAAAAAAAACAAAACCAAAACCAGAGAAGTGATGAGACAAATAAAAGGAGAACCAGGAGAAAATGGTGTTATGAAAACTTAAAAAGAGGAGAGGATCAAAGAGAAAAGAGTGATCAACAGTCTAAGAGACTGCAAAGAGGTCAAGAAGAATGAAGATTGAGACAAAGTCATTAGATCTGGCAGTTAAGACATCATTAATGACTTTGGAGAAAGCAGATTCAATTGAATGATAAGAGAATAAGAGGAAAGAAAGTGAAATTACCTAGTACAGATAGCCTTTTCAAAGAGTTTAACCACAAAAAGTGTGAGAGATATAGGATTAAGTGAGTCTTTTTCTAACGAAGGGTAAGAAGACCTGGGCATATTTTGTAAGGCAGTAGGGATACAATCACTAGACAGGGAATGATCAAAAATTAGTAAGACAATGAGGATGATAGAACAATCTATTGGAGAACATGGGATGGAATGGGATCACTTGTACATGCAGAGGTGAAATAGGAATGAAGGAGGGGATAGTGGTAGAAGGCACCTGAGTGATGTGAGATGAGAAACTGGAAAAGAAGCAGCTCTTGGTAAACAGCCTCAACTTTTTAAGTGAAATATGAGGCAAAGTTCTCAGCTGAAAGAGTAATGGGAGGAGAGCTATGGGAGGTCCAAAAAGAGATGAAAAGGTTTAGAAAAGTAGAAGTGGTGAATGGGGTTGTGAATTAATTGGAGAGACATAAAAGGATTGTCTTGCCACAGGTAGGAGACCCAGTTGCGATTACATAACATAAATAGACACAGCACAATTTCCCAAGTTTCTCCAGCTTTGTTTAGCAGTATGTGGGTAACAGAAAAGGCAGCAGATGACAGGAAGTAATCTAAGGCTAGGATTTGGCAGGGCAAGATCTATGATAGGATAAAAGGACAAAGAGACTCAAAAGAAGATGGTGAAGCATTAAAATGGTTCACCAAGGGAACAAGATAGGGAAATGAAGAGTATAGCTAATGAGGACTGAAATGGGGGATGAGATGGATGAAATTCTGAAATCCCCAAAGACCAGAGTACAGGAGCAGGTCATAAGCTGCCTGGAATGAACTGTGGGACTCAAACATTCTTGAGGTCAAGGTAAAGATTTATTACACTTTTCAGCAGTAAAGAGTTCTTCGGAAAACTGCAATCTTAAAGGAGTACAATCAAAATTTATATAGGATAATCTATAGTAAAACATGTGCCAAACAAGCTACCTAGGTGATTCAGGATGGGAATTAGCACTTTTGGTGTCTACTGTGCAGGTATTTTACTCAGAGTTCATCGGGAAAGAGCCCAAGGCAGGCTACATGGAAGTGTGGTTTTAGGTTGAAATGTCACTAAGTCAACTAACAGTCAGGACTGACTAAGTAATACCAGGCTGCTCTCATCAATATCTTGTTAGACAAGATAAATGTAAGAGAGTACACAAATGTCTAAGTCTAAGATACATATGATCGGTCAGTAAGTAGTAAATGTTGTTATGACCCAGTATAATAGTCAATTCAGCCAGTACACAGGATGGTTCAAACTAATAAATTCTATAGGTGCAGCTGACTACTGTATCAAGGAGAGACAAAAGTTTTGCTAGGGCAGACTGTTCTTGGACTAGAGAGAAACTACCTAGGACAGTGTTTCGAGGTTAGGGAGATATGTGATTTTTAGAGAGAAATGTGATTTCATAATTGGGGTCTGAGCACAGGCCCCCAAGCACCCATCACAGCCAATGCAGGGATGATAGCCTGGGCAGAGGGACTGCAGGTTATCATAAGGACAAAAAAATAGAGTTTGAAAGTTGCAAGGCAAAGGGAGAGATGAAATGACCGCAGATTATGATCAGATACAAGAATTTCAGAGCTCACAAACATGTATATAGAATAGTTACGGGTGATGGCAAGATCAAAGAGCTATAACCATCTCTGTGTGTGTCTGTGACAAAGTAGAGTTGTGGGGCATGTGAAATGAATAAACTGAAGAGTTGGGAAGTTGGGGTGTTTGAGGGAGCATCAATATGCAGGCTGAAATACCCTAGTATGAAGACAAGAGGTAGAGAGAAAAGATTGTGGACCAGATAATGAACTCACTGAGGAAAGAAAATGCCCTGGGGAGATAAATATGGACTCAATGAACCTCAAAGGAGGAAAGTGATGGTAGAAAAAATGCCTGGCAAGTGGCCAGTGGGAACAAGAAGTAATCCAATTCCTCCACAATGGTCTGGGAGTCTAGGGAAGGAGGAGGGGCAGGGTGGAACACTGGTATGAGTCAAAGTAAAACCAGTGCTAAAAAAGGGTTGCCAGAAAAGCCATGTCATCAGAAGGGAGCCAAATTTAGTGAGTACAAAAAAATGGATGGAGAAAAGAAAAGGTTTAAGATGAAATCTAGTTTGTTACCTACTGAATAACTATTCCAGTAAGCACTGTGCTTTAGAGCACAGCTGGAGGTTAAAGTAGCTTTAGAGATGGAGGATGGGAGAGAGGGAGATTTAGGTTGAGCAAGATGGGAATAAAAGACTAACCAATGGGGATTAGGCAATGAGGTTTAAATGACTGCAAACAAGTGGTAGGTTAAAAATCACCAGGATAGGGGTGTGTATGACAGTATAGAAATATGTTACTCATTGAGGAACGAGTTCAAATACATACAGGGGCATGTACTAGATGGACACAGGGGCATGGCCTTGGACAGTTGTCCCTGCAAATCATGTAGATATCTGTGGCTGGATGCCTGGAGCTAGAAGGAATGGTACAGGCATTAAATATAAGCCACTTCTGTGTCTTATATTTAGATAAACATATTTAGGGGACAGTGGGTTTTTTTGTTTGTTTAAGGGAAGGTAGGTGGTGTAGTGAATAAAGCCCTGGGCTTGGAATCAGCCCGAGTCATCTTCCTGAGTTCAAATCTGGTTTCTGGCACTTATTAGCTGTGTGACCCTGGGGAACTCACTCAACCATGTTTGGAGAAGAAATGGCAAACCACTCCAATATCTCTGCCAAGAAAACCCCAAATGGGGTCACAAATATACATTATATATATATATATATGGGTCAGGACTTGCAATTCAACAATTTAATAAGTGTTTACTGCATGTAAGACATGTGCTAAGTGCTCTATTATTTTAGGCTAGGTAACTTCATGGAGAAGTCAGAACTTGAGCTGAACTTCTTGAAGCAAAGGGCAATTCAGGATTAAGGGAAGGAATGGTACCATCTCCCTCCTTAGTATTCACTCAGTACTTCATACTTCATTTACTGAACTGGGCCTCAAAGTCATCCATAATCTGGCATCACTTTGCTTTGGAAGCAGCCTTCTTTCACACTACAATTCTAAATATGTAAAGTACAGCCAAGAGCTATCCCTGCCTCCATTACACACATTCTGTATTTTCACAAATGATGGAATGCCACAGTTGGAAGGGGACCACAGAGATCACTTACTCTAATCTTCTGAAGCATAAATCCCTCCTGCTAACCCCCACCTACTGGATTTCTATCCTCTGGTGAAAAAAGTGTTACTGAATTCAACTCAGTTCAATAAACATTTATTAAGCAATTGTGCTGGCCCTGAGAGTACAAAGACAAAAGCAAAACAGTCCCTACTTTCAACGAATGTACAATCTACTGGGAAAATACAGAGAATGCTGAATTTGGAATCAGGGGATGTGAGTTTAATCTAACCACTTCTACTTAATAGCAAGTGGATCCTTGGGCAAATCATGTAAGCCCTCAGGGTCTTGGTTTTCTTGTCTATATAATGAAGAGGCCGGACTACAAGATTTGTAAGGTTTCTTTCAGCTATAAATCCATGATACTACAAATCAATATAAGTTATATATGATACCATAAACCTATATAAGTATATACATGTTAATTTAAGAAAAAACAGAACACTATTTTGAGGCTTCTCTCTGTATTCTTTCATTAGTTAGATGACTTCATCTAACGGTTTAATTATCTTTAAGCAGATAACTCCCTAATCTACACTTCCAGGCCTACTCTGTGGCACATTTCCTATGTGATATTTCAAAATGGGTATCATATACACATTTCAAACTCAACTTGTCCAAAATAAACCTCATCATCTTTCCTCTAAAACCCTTCCTCTTTTCCTGTTTCTATGCAGAGCACTACCATCCTTCCGGTGATCCAGGTATAGAACCTCCTTGTTATGTCAGATTCTTAAACTCTCCCTCATCGCATACAATTAGTTGCAAAATCATCTATATTTCCTCAACATCGTCACATCTGCCTGACAGCCATCATCCTAGTTCATGGGGCAAAGGGAACAAGCATTTATTAAGCCCATATTATGTGCCAGGTCCTGTGCTATGTAAGCACTTTGAAAATATTATCTCACTTGGAATGCTTACAATATAAGAAAACGGCTGACAGGATAAGTGACTTGTCTAGGGTCCCACAGCTACTGCCTGAGACTGAATTTGAATTTAGATCTTCCTTACTCCAGGCCCAGCATTCTATCCACTATAGTACCTGGCTGCCTAGTTCAGGCCCACAACACTTGGATTATTCTAACAGTGAGTCTCTTAACTGATCTTTCTGTTTTAAATCTCTCCCCACTCCAATCTATCCTCACAGAAATGCCAGAGATTTTAAAAGCAGAAAGTGACAGGTGAGTCAGTTACACCTACATTCAATATACTCTCTTATCTTTAAAATCAAATATAAGCTTCTGTTTAGCTTTTAAAGTCCTTCACAACATGGTTCCAACCAACCTTACTCTTCTTCCCACACTTCCCACACTATTAAAGTGACCTTCTTACTCTTCAAACATGGCACTTCATCTCTCTTCTCTCCCCCATGCTTGGAACTCATTCCCACCTCACCTTTACATGTTAGAGAATCACTTGTTACCTTCAAACATCTACTAAAGTGCCACCTAACACAAGTCTTTCCTGCTCCCCCAAAATTTACTTTGTTTTGATTTTGCATATACTTACAAACTGTCTCTTTCAACAGAATGCAAGATCTTGACTTTTATCTCTGTATCCCCAGCATCAAGTACAACACACACTCAAAAATTCCCATTGACTAAAAATCAGGGAACGCTTCCCAAACCGCACCCATAGGGGGTGGCTTGAAGGAGTTGAGGTTTGAAGGAAGCTGCTTTCTAAGAGGTAGAAGTGAAGAAAAGTTGCATTCCAGGTATGAGTGACAGCCCATGCGATGACAAAGAGATAGGAGTTTGGCTACAATGAAGATACATGAAAAGGAACAATATATAGTAAATCTGGAAAAGTATGTTAGTACCATACTGTAGAGGGCTTTAAATGCACTGAAGAGTTTGCATTTTATCCTAGAGAAAAACAAGGAAACATTGAAAACCTTTGGGCAGGTCAGAATTTTGCCTTGGTAAGATTTTTGCAACAGGACAGAGCATGAATTGTAGTTGCAGGTAGTTAGGTAATAAGAGTACATAGAGGAATGAACCTGCCGGCTCTGGCTTCAGACATTTAGTAGCTGTGTGAACCTGGGCAAGTCACTTAACCTGTTTACTTCAGTTTCAACATCTGTAAAAAATGAGGAAAATAAAAACATCTGCCTCCCAGAGTTCTTGTGAGGTCCAAATATGGCAATACACATAAATTGCTTTGCAAAACTTAAAGTAGTATGTAAATGTTACTCATGGTGACCAGAATTAGGGAGATGGTTGGGACAGGACAAAGGGACAGATCGTAGAGATGGAACTTACTCAACAACTGATTGGATACAGAGGGAGAGAAAAGACTTAAGGATCAATCAACAAGTATTTATGAAGTACCTACTTTGTACCATATATTTCGAAAAATGCTGAAGATACCATGACAAAGATGAAGCAATCAACCCAAAAGAGCTTATATTTCATCAAGAGAGACAAAATTTACATTAACAAGTACATTCAAAATAATTTTTTTCAAAGGATGATCCCAAGATTTCAAAACTTAGTAACTAGAAGGTCTATAAGAGAACAGGAAAGTCTGGAGTTCTGACCTGGACATGTTGAGTTTGAAACATTGATGGGACAATCGGAATACAATTAGCAATTTAGATATAAAGTTCAGAATAGGGATGGATATATAGATTTGGGGACTGCTGACACAGTGATGAAACTATGTTGAGTGGATGAGATCGTTAGGGAGCTACAAAAAGATCAAGGGGTGAGATCCAGCAAAGGACTGAGAAATGCTCAAGATAGTTAAGAGGGGACCCCAAGCAAGAGCCCTTTGAATATCAGACGACAGCTACCATGCCACTATATAAGTCTTTGCCTTTTCTTCCAGGGATTTCCTAACTCTGTGCCTTTGTTCATTTTCTGTATCTAGAAATCCCTGCCTTTCTTCCCCCAGAACTCCACCTGCTGATATCTTTCCTGTCCTTTAATGCCATTTTTTCTATGAAGCATTTCTTGATTACTAAAACAGAGATGAGTTCTTTCACTTGCATATGAATAACATACCTTTAATTTTAAAATGCAACTCAAACATTAAGAAAACCATTTATACAACATACTATGCCAGCCCTAGAATAGTACACAGTTTAGATAAGGCATAATCCTTTTAGACTTTATGGTCTGGGAAGGACCTAAGAGAGAAAACTATGACACATATAAAAATTGTAAAATACTCTTACGCAGGGAGGCATAAAGAACAGAAAGCTGGCCTTGGAGCCAAGAACGCTTAAATTCAAGTCTCATGTCTGACATATACTTGCTGTGTAACACTGAGAAAGTCGCTTTAACCTCTCAGTATGCCAGACAACTCAAAACTGCTGTCTTATATTTATTATTTGTCATATTCCTACCCCTCAAACATTTAATCACGTTCTAATTTCGGGTAGTCTTACTCTCCTACAAGACCATGATTACCTTAAGGGTAGATGCTGCCCTTTCCTGTCTCTTAAAAATTTTCTTCTAATCCCTCCTCTTTGTATGAAGGTGAAACTGACTGGTCCTGGAAGGCTGAAAAAGCTTAGGGTACCCAAAAGACATGCCAGTTCCTCCCAACGTTCTTCCATTATCTATCCTTCACTGGCAAGACCTCGTGCAACAATCTGCAATCTACGTCCTCTGTTCCATAGCTTATGTTTTACAGTTCCTTCAGTCTCCAATGTTCTACGACTCCAAGTAACAATGCCTGAACTGGAATAAAGACATACGTTAAAGTCTCCCCCAGAAAAGAGACAAAGACCTAGGCACATTAACACGAGGAAACAAAAACGAGAAGACGTTTCAACCACATACTCTGGAAGCTGGAAACGACTATAGAGAAAAAAGGGAGAAGGCGAGACAGAGGATGCCAGAGGGGGTAGGGAGGACAAGCAGCGTGAGATGCCATTTGCCAAGCCTCGAATTTTACAAATGAGGACGCTAAGGACCAGGTCACACATGCAGCGACAGGGGCATGCTCTGAACCCAAGCCCTGGGCTCCTTCCACCGTATCGCACGTCTTGGCAGTGAGTCTACTATTATCCACCGGTGTACGTGACTCACAGCCCTGCGGGACTGGGGATGTTACCGAGGTTTTCGGTTTATGTTCACGTTCAGGGCACTCGGGCGTGCAAAGCACAGGGCTAGGCAATGAGTCTGGGGAAGGCTTAACGATCGGCTCGGTGCTGGAAGAAACCTTAACCCGCTTCCTCCTGGCCCGGGGCGGGGAGGCCAAGCGCAGGCACGTCTCCACCTCCGCTCTTCGGCCTCCGACAGCCAAGACCAGGCACCGGGCAGGGCCTGGAGCACGGCGATGCCGGGGCGCCCGGGGCCTCTACGAGTCAAGGAGGCTCTCGGGCCCACCCTCCCGCGGGGGCCCGGGGCGTCCCGACAGCGGCCCCACCGCGACCACAGCAGGACGAGGGGAGGGAGGCGCTCCGCGGGGAAGGGTCCCTGCCGTCCCCCCGGGGTCCCCTCACCGGTGATTCCCGTTGAGCAGCGAGAAGAGAGGCCCGAGCCGGAGCTCCGCCGCCTGCTCCCGGAGCGTGCCGAGAGGCACCACCTGCAGGGCAGCCTGGAGGGCCCGCAGTTCCTCCAGCGGCGCCTCCAGCCGCGCCACCTCCCGCAGCAGATCCACCACCTGGGCCGCCATCTCTCCGGAGCGGCGCGAGTCCACGTGCCGCCTCCGGCCCCACGCAACGCGAGACTTGGCGAGCTGGGGTACGGTGGCCGAGAGGGCCGGAGGGGGCGGGGAGACGGCGTTCTCCGAGCCTCCCCGCTCCAGCTAAGCTCCTGATTGGCTCCGCGGGAGGCGGGAGGCGGGAGGCGGGAGGCTTTCCCCATCCCTTTCCTTTCCGGGCCCTGCGCGCTGGCGGATGAATCCAGACGGAAAAGATGGCGATTACTATGAGAGAAGAGCCCTTTGGAGTCTAAACTCATCATTTCATTTGACTTCCGCTGTAGTCGCGTAAGGGGTTAGTATTCCCCACTTTAGAGACGAGGGGGCTGAGGGCCAAAGGCGTCGGCTCGCCCTTCCCCCCAGCCCGTCCCCCTCCGTCCAGCCCGTCCAGCCCGTCCAGCCTACCCCGCTGCCAGCGTGTCCTTCTCATTTTAGAGGTGAGAAGGGAGGCGGCTGGGCCAGTGTTTCTGGACCCTCAGGAGCTTGCCATCTAATGACGCGATGGTCTCCCCTCCCCCCGCCCGGGGATAAAGTATCTTTCTTTTTTGTAAATTTCTTGCGGAGCTACCCTCTGCGCTTCCCAAGCTGTCCTGCTTCTGTCGTGGATCTCCTCTGACATGGACTGAGGAAAAGCCGAGTGTGAATCCTGCTGGCTTTGAGACCGTGAATAAGTTACTTCATTTCTCTCCGTCTAAGTTTCCTTGTCTGTCAAATAGGAATGATAGTAGTACTGCTGATCTCAAAGGACAGAGTGCATGTAAAAATTTCTTTTCAACCCTGGGCACAGTGTAAATGTTAATTTTTATTCCTGCTGTACTTAATTGACATTTCTACTTTCTCCTGCAGCCATAAGGTACTGAAGTGCTATAAAACTATAAATGAGTGTTTCTACTATGGTATCTCATGACAACATTATTTCAGTGCACCTGTGACCATGAGGGTACTGATGGGGAAAGGGCTCTGAACTTGGAGTCAGAAAGACGCTGGAGTGGGGAATCAGTGGATTCCTTCCTGCTCCTCAAGTGCAGCCCCTTGACTGAATCTAGATTTCACAGATTTGTTCTGTAAAACTTGGATTTGGTCAAAAGACTGCATCTCAGGAACTAGAGGGCCACATGTGGCCTTGAGGCCACAGGTTTCCCACTCCTGCTCCAGATAAAATCAATATATGCTTTGTACCATAGAAGGATTTTTTAAAAAAAGTTGGAAATCATGTTTGAGGAGTAAGAAACGAGAAAGATACAAAAACTTATAGACCATTCAGAAACCTGAATACTTTCCATGAAAACAGAGTTAGAAGTCTGGGGATAGCTTGTAACAGACCTTAAAAACTTAAGGATTATAGTCTAACCGACAGTAAACTGCTGAGGATCATTCCCAAATTAATTATACAGTCCACCGTTAACTTGTTAAAAAAGAGATAAGAAGCGTACAGCAGAGAACAAAAGAAAACCTACAAGGAAGCTAAGAAAAGATGGACAGCTTTCAACTTAATGCACCATATTTATTATTATAAGCTTTCTTGAAATAAGTTCTTGCTATATATTTTGAATCCTCTCCTATGTTCTGTGCACATGATGTTTCTTTTCTTATTTTATGATTAAGTTTAATATTTAGGTTTATAATGTTTCTTTTTCTTTTTTATTATGTATTTAAGTTTTAGTATTTGTCTAAAATAAAAAATTTTAAAACATAAGGAAGATAAAAACTAATCCCAAATTAGGAGAAATTATAAAAATAAAAAAATATAGTATGTAATTAAGGGAACTCCAACCTAATCTATTTAAGCAAGCTGGAATTTAGAAATGTAAAGAGCAAACATCAGCAAAGACCATTTCCTAAAGTAAATCAGTCTCCATCACCATCTTCATCATCACTAGCATTTATTCGTTACTTTAAGTTTTACAAAAGAACTAAACTATAAGGTTTAGTGTGCAAACGTTAAGGTTTACCGCTAAAAATTACCTGATTTTGTCTTCATAACAACCCTGGGAAGTAGGTGCAATGATTATCTCCATTTTACAGGTGAGGAAACTGAAATGAGGTGAAGTGATTTGCCTAAGGTCACACAATAAGTATCTGAAGGCATAATTGACCACAGGTTCTCCTGAACCACCATGCCATCTAGATGCTTGTAATGAAGACCAAAAGAGCCTAGAAACACCTTAGCTGGTAAACGGTTTATCTTGAGCATTCAATCCCACAAGCATCAATCAAGCATCTACAATGTGGAAACCACCATGATAGGCTCTGGGGCTGGGCCACAGTGGGGGGTTGTGGTGTGGTGTGTGTGTCTGTGTCTGTGTGTGTGTTCCTTGCCCTCTGTGCTGATAAAAGAAGGAGAGATAGTAAATGAATACAGGGTTTTGAGAAGGCTCTTTATAGGCGGTGGCCAACAAGCTAAGCCTTAGAAGCTGAGAATTCTAAGACAAAAAAGCTGAGGAAGGAGTTCATTCCAGGAATGGAGGACCATTGGTGCAAAGCACTTGAGATAGGAGACAGTGCAAGTTCTAGGAATGATAAGAACACCATTTTGGTTGATAGATAAGTCATGTGAAACTAGCCAGAAAAAGCAAACAAGGAGAGAGATGGCAGCTAAGGGTAACAAAAGTTTAGAATATAAA
This sequence comes from Potorous gilbertii, assembly GCA_028658325.1. Taxonomy (NCBI): domain Eukaryota; kingdom Metazoa; phylum Chordata; class Mammalia; order Diprotodontia; family Potoroidae; genus Potorous; species Potorous gilbertii. The sequence continues at coordinate 336,876,452 of CM053769.1, read as the reverse complement.
CTATTTAAGATCTTAGAGTGGAGCATGGTAGAAGATAAAGCAGTATGGCTTCATGAAACAGAAACAGTAGAGAAAAAAAACAAGTCTACATAATACTTGGCAAAAAGTCTGATTCAGTGAGATCATCCCAACAGCATCTGAGGATAAAACAGGAAAAAAAAACAATCAAAATTTCTATGACTTTTTTCTCCATCAATTTTACTAGAGTCAACATTTGGAATCTGATGTCACAGTTTCTGTTTTGCTGCATGATGAAGAAAATAATGATGGACAGAACACATAGGCCAGGCCAAGTACAGATAGAGGAAGTCTGAGTTGGAGGTAACACAATTTCAAAGGCATTGAAAGATTAAGTCTCAAGAAACCTGAAACAGGATATTAAATGCTTAGAATAAAAAAAATCACAGACCTTACTGAAAGTGATCAAGTAAATAAGAATTTGTCAATTATGACAAAAAAAGGGAAATGACAGATGATGGAGGGGCAACAGGAAAGAAAATACGTTAAATAAATGGGCTGTTGAAGCTATGAATTTAGTGCAGCCATTCTGGAAAGCAATTTGGAACTCTCCCCCAAAGTCAAAATTGTACATAATCTTTTACCCAATAATACTACGGCTAGACCTATACCCTTAAAGAGACCAAAGATTTAAAAAAATATGTAAATCAGCTTTTATGGTTATACCAATAAACTGGAAATGGAGTTTTTGTCAATTAGGCAATGACTGAAAAAAATTATAGTACTGATGGAATGTTGTTACATAGTAAGAAATCACAAAATGGATGCTTTTAGAAAAAATCAGATAAGACTTTTATGAACTGATAAGCATTGAGCAAAACCAAGAGAATATGCATGAATAATATTGAAAAGGCAAACAACTTTGAAGGAATTATAACCAACTACTTTATTATCAACCGTGATTCCAGAAACTTAATGATGAAGCATAATGACTCCCTTCTGATGGAGAGGTGATGAATTTGTGATGCAGAATAAGACATACATTTTGGGAATTTGTTTTGCTTGACTTTGCATTTTACTTTTATTACAAAGAATTCCTTTTTCTTTCTTTTTTCCCCCCTTTTGAAGAGGGAGGGGGAAAGGAGGTAAAGATAGGGAAACTAAACTGGACTAAATTCTATTTCCAAACACATACTGAGATCTCCCAGCTCTGTGCCTGTGCTCAGACCGTTCTCTTTGCCTCTCCATTTTTTACCTGTTGCATTCCTATCCACACTTTAAAGCCTAATTCATATGCCATGTCTTCCAGATATCATTCCTTCTCCCCTGTGTTTTAGGCCATGGCTGACTCGGGTCAGTTTGGTGATACAGGCTTAAGATTAGAACTAAATGAGATACTCATAGACTATCCACTCTGACATTTAAGGAAAAATTTACTTGACAATAGCATAGAAAGATCTTCAGCAAGAATGTAACATTGATTTAGTTGGGTGAAGCTCCCCTACCTCTACATTGGCCATGATGGTGTAACAACTGGTCAGTTGGGTATATAATGGGAAGACAGGCCAATCTGACATAGCCATGAACCTTTGGCACCTTTTGCTTCTTTGCTTCTTTGTATTTACTCTTTCCTGATCTTGATGATGAGACAGACCAGGTTACAACCTTGTGAGCTTTCAAAAGTCAGAAGTGCCACTAGACATTCAGCAACCGACTCAGCATCCAAGCCTGGGGAGAAGCCAGTCCTAAGGCTCAACATATTGAATCCAGTGTGACAGTGAATGATTTGGCTCAACAGCTGAGACATTGGTCCTGCAAGCAAGAGAGCAACTTATCCATTGACTATGACACACCCACAAGTAAACTTGGTGTGTCATATGTTTGATAAGGACTGAGGTGGTAGAAGAGTATTGGTTCCCAATTCCAGAGGTGGTTGTGTTCTGAATCTTATATTCTCAAGAAAAATTCCTTTATAAAAGGTAATGAATGCTCATAGGTTTAATCACATTGAAGAGATATCATCAGGCAATAGGTAATTAAGAGAAGGCAATAGCACTAGAGAACCACATAGCCCCTAGAATCCCAAAGGGGGAAAGTAGTAGCTAAGCTCTGGGTACCTGACTTGCTAGTTCAAGAATGGGTTGGGAGAGTGAGCCCAGAGCCTGTCAACTCCTAGTGCCCTGGGCTTTTCTATTTACTCAATCAAGAAGCTGTGTCAATAATTCAAGCCTTCAGTCTTCTGGACTATCCTAGAGAATGACCTTTTAGGGAAAAATTAACTGAAGTGACAAGAATCTTAGTAGAGGTTGTTAACAATAATAGCAGCATGTATTCAGATTTGCAAAATGTTTTATATGATTATCTCCTTGGAGTATTATAATGTCCTTGGACCTTTGAGGTACTTGCCCAAGGTCACACTGCTATGAAGCATCTGAGGCAGGATTTGAGTTCTTCCTGACTCCAAGTCCACTGCTTTATCTACTGCACCACCTAGCTGCCTCAGTGTCCTGCAGTGCCTCCTCTCAAATCCCCTACTCTGCCAACCAAGAGAAAAGGATGAAGACCAAGGCCCACAGCTCCTGACCTTTCTCTTGAAAGCCAAATTAAGAAAACGAACCTTTACTTAGTGCTTACTGCATGTCAGATATTGTACTACATACAAAGAAAGGCTAAAAATATTCCCTGCTCTGGAGGAATTCAGAATCCAATACAGGAGATAACATGCAAACAATCATGTGTAAACTAGATAGATAAAGTTATATAGAGATAGAGATATGTCATTTTCTGATAAATTGAAACAATACCGTATGGAGAGGGGAATAGGGAGAGCCTCCAGCCCTGAGGCTACATGCGGCCCTCTTGGTTCTCAAGTGCAGCCCTTTGGATCCAAAGAGAGGCCACACTTGAGGATCCACCACACATGGCCTCAAGGTCATAGGTTTCCCCCTCCTGCCCCATGGAAACTAAGCATTTGTGGCTCCCTACTCATTACTCCTTTTGTTAGTCAACTCCTACCACTTGTTACTTTTCCTGTTCCTAGATTACTTAATAACTGACTACTTAGAAATAAACTGTCCTCAACTACCGCCTTGTGTTCTATCATCCCACCCATGACCCAAGATCATGATAACAAGGCAAGGCAAAGGAGCAAGGCAATATGCATCTATTAACTCCTTACTATATGCCAGGCACTGTGCCAAGTACTTGGGAATACAAACTCCAGCAAAAAGAAAGACAATCCTTGCCTTCAAGGAGCTTATGTTCTCACAAAAGAATATAGCACACAAAAGGGAGCTGAAAAGAGAAGGTGGGGGAAAGTATCTCTGAGAGGGAATGGTGACAAAGTCCCAAGAGTCAAAAAGGGAATCAGGAGGGGAACCCTTTCTATTGTGCCCTCTGGAATTCTGGTTCCCTAATAAATAAATAAATAATGTTCTCTTCTTTCTGGAATACTTCCTGTCATGCTTCTTCCATCTACTTGAACTTATTGAGACCTGGTTTCCCGTATATAATAATTGTATCTCTGGCCATCTTCTCCAGAACTGATTGAACCCTTTCTCTCCCATCACTACCCTCCTCAACATACTGATAATAGAGCAGCTGAAATACTCCTTGCTTCCCTCTGACACTTTCAGATTAATTTTGGCACCCTCACTTAGCAACTCTTCCTTATTAGTTCATTAATTTTTCCTACATAGATCATTACCTGTCAGCCCCAAGTCATTGACCCTTCCTTTCTCAGAGTCCAACACCTGGCTCACTGCTTTTTCTCTCCTGCAACTCCAGTTCTCATACCAGGGGATTTCAACATTCATGTTGATGTTTTTTCAAACAACTCAAACTGTGAGTTTCTCAATCTCTACAGATCCCATGACTTATTCCTTTACTCCACTTCTGCCAGACCTAGGGATGTTTACACCCTGGATCTCACCATTATCCACAAGTGTTCCACTTCTGTCATTCTTCTGTGACTATAACATCCTACCACTCCATTTTTCTATATATCTTATATGTCTAAACCAATTTCCCCCCTCATCCTGATTTCTAATACCTTCATTCTTTAATACTTTTCTCAGACCATTACCCCTGCTTTCTCTTCCCTCCTTTCCCAGTCTCAACTTGTAGTTAACCACTTCACAGGATCATAGATTTAGAGGTTGGAGGATATTTTACAGATAAGTAAACTGAGGACAAGAGAAGTTAAGAAACTCGACCAGGATCACACAACTATCAGAGCAAGAATCTGAACCCAGTTCTTCTTAGTTCTAAGTCTAGCACTCTGTTATGTTGACTTTCCATCAATTCTACATTTTCTTCTCTTGACTCCCTTGTCTCCTTTCCCGTTACTGCTCATCCCTAGCAAAACCCTGGATTATTTAAATCTGTCTCCTCTGCACACATAATCCAAGTTCAAGCCTGGGGTATCTGCATAAGTCTCCTCATTGCTGGAGAGAATGATCACTTAATACTGAATGCCTACATGAGGAGTGGGATTAGTACAAGAGCTTTGGAAGACAGTCTCTACTACTGGATGCATCCACACTTCCCACTGACAGTATGTGTACATGACCCAAATTTCTAGGGGGAATATTCTATTGCTTCTTTCCCTACTCTGCTATTTTGTGAAATACCCTACTTTGAAATATTTATATATTCTGTCTAACTAGAAAAGAGGTTAAGAGGTAAATATATTAGCGGAGGCTTCTTAGTTATGCTGCTTTTTTGAGTAGATGTGGACCCATAAGAGTACTTTGAACCTGGCATAGCTTATTTAAAGGAGCCCTAATGTGTGCAGAGGTTCTACTCTTACTTATTATTGAACATTGATAGAGTGCACTAGCTGGGTGTACTACGAATTTGTGTTACCAAACTTTTACCAACCAGGCTTTTACTACCGCATGGCTATTCTTTTATTTTTCTGTGAGATCAGCTCTCTATGATTTTTTGGCAACCTTCCCTCCTCAAGTCTCCTATATCACCCCTTTCTCACCTTAACTACTACTTTATTTAATTATATTCATGAAACCTTTATTAAACTTTTAGTCTTTACCTTAAAGAAATTTACTTCCTTCTGGGAAAGATACAACATGTGCAAAGATAAGTAGGTATAAGATCTATACAAAATCATATCAAGAGGGAAGGAGCACTGACAGCTGGAGAGAGGGACAAGGAGAAAGGATCAGGAAGGCTTTCTATATCATGTGGTGTTTAAACTGGGTTTTGAAGGAACTTCGGAACTATAAAAGCCAGAGGTAGAGGAGGAGTATACTTCATATTGAAGACTCACTTGTGCCACAGCATAAAGGAACAAGATGGAAAGTCCAGTATAGGGAATACCTAGCAAGTTATATTAAACAGAACAAGAAAATGGAGGCCATTCATCATGACAATCCTCTTTCCCCCTATTTTATATCACAAACCTCTTCATATCATCTCCCATTTTTCTCAGATGAGGAAGGGGAGGAGAAAGGGAGTAAGCATTTATATAGAGCTTACTATGTGCCAGTATCAACTGGACCAAACTGGCTTCTAACTTGTGGATGGCCAGAGCTGAACAGAGCAAGCTGGAGACAAAAGTCAGGATTCAAACCGAAATTTAATTTCAAAGTAAGGGAAATGACTTGCAAGCAAGGAGAAAATTAGACACATGTGCCAGCCCACTTGAGGAAACCCACCTCAGGGTGGCCAAACCTTGATTTATACATTTGTGGCCCAACAAAGAGTCAAAAAGCTTAGTATAGCAACAGCGGTGAGGTACAACAGCAACAGTGAAGCAAGGTTGTCTAATGACATAAAGTCTCTTCATAACAGGAACTTATGTCTGGACGTTGTGGTGTTTGCCCAAGCTCAGTGCCAGTATATACATATGTGAAGCTGCACCTTAACTCTAGAAAACAGGGTATCTCCTAATATCTTGACATTTTCTCCTTTTGGCCAAAGGAGGAGGTCTGAAAGAACTACTATCCTTCCGGCCTAAGGAGAAGGAGGGATAAGTCAAGACGCCACAAGAGGCCCTTTGGTCCAAGACAAGATGTTGAGTTGAATAGATCTTGTTTAGTCATTGTTTGCTTGCAAGAAGAAAACAGAAGGGGGTCAAGAATACAAAGGGAGAAAATGCCAACACACACTTGAATCAGGACTGTAGTGGTTGGACACATAACAAAATGGAAGAGGAGGAAAAAAAACAAGGACAATAAACAGCCCTCGTCTGGAATCTTGAAACAGCTGTCTCATCTGGATGTCAGCTGCTTCTGGGTCTATACTAGATGAACCTTGAGGTCCCCAGAGGTTTCTGCCATCCACTCAGGAGCAGGTACTTTCTTCAAATGATCCAGGAGCCCACACCCACATGTTTGGCAGCTGTGGTAGTTGTCAGAAGGATCTGGATATGGGCGCTTAGATTGCTTGAGAGGCACAATTGTGAGACAACTCCTAGCATCAGTCTTTAGATCTGAAATGGTCCAGTTTCCCAGTTATACAGGACTATGTTCAAACAATAAGGTTTTTCATAAATTCATAGTCATAATTACATTAAGTCAGGTCACATTAATGTCACGCTGCAGATCAAACTACTTAACTCACAATGGACTAGTTTTGAGGAGACATTTGAGAAGGGTGACATTTACATGTCACCAAAGTAACCAAGAAAACTTAAACATATCATCAAGTCTCCTTGTAACCTAGTAACCCATTCTCAATGCCCATTTAACCAGCACATTTTGAGTCCCACATATTTCACATAGTTGTATGGTCCCTGGGTATCTTTTCCTGGACAAAAAACTTTATTCTCAGGACAGCTCTAAAAGGGGTTCTGCTTCCCTAGTTCCAAGTCTAGAGGTTCCTAGATAATTCTGCTAGTAACAAGACTTAATACAATTTAATAAATTCGGTTCTCCAATCTTGAAACTTCAGAGAATTTCAGTTTATATATTCCACTTATTGTTTCTATCCCTACCTAAATCCTGTACCTGATATAAGAATCCTTAAAAATTCCCAAGGGTCCAACTGTAAAATTAACTTCTGCTCTTTAATAATATCAGATAGATACCTTAAAAAATGGAAAAATAATTTCACTTTTTTTACCATTATCAATATAATTTATGTGTAAAATCCAATTAATCCTTAATTAATAAATATTTAATCCAATTTTGAGAACATATAACTAAAACATATTCAAAGTCTGAGTTTCCATGACAAATAAATTTGGGAACCAATCATATACATACATACATACATATATATATATATATATATATATATATTGTTCTTAGAGAAAAGTCTATTTTTTATGCTTTCTCAAAATTTACTATTCTATTTACTTAGAAAACTTTTTACATCTTTGTCTCATTACTTTGTCTAATCATTTCCCCCTTAGGAAGACATCACCCCTATATCATAATTTGACCACAAATACGGTTTAAAATTGTAAGATGTTCATACTTGCATTCTATTATAGAGATGTTGCAGTAACAATCTAGTATTTAATAGATTTAGTATTGTGCTTATAAAACTTCTTGACTATAGAAATTTGCTATAAAAGAAAAAAGAGAAACATAGTTATAACAACGTCATATGTTATAACAGGAGGCAAGGAACGCTCAGTGCTCTTTGATTCCAGGCTTGAGTCGTATCTAATGGGCAAAAATGTAGCCACAGGGTGTCAAAAGCAAGGCTCAGGATTAACCAGAAGGGGAAATTTCCTTTTCAGAAAGGAAATAGCACAATGGGGAAATAAAGTCATGAGGGTCCTACCTTAGGCCATCCCAAAGTTGTCCTCAAAACCTTTCCCAGGCATAGACATCCGATTTTAGCAGTTCCCTGACCACAGCACACTTCTTTTCTACTATTGGCTTCGTAACAATTCAGACAACTATCCCTGTAATAAAAGCTCAAAACAATAGTAAATTACAGTCCCACTCCAAGATTACTTTCAAACTGCCTTCCCTCATTGACCTAGAACAATGAGGCTGTTAATCTTGCCATTTACTTTTAACTTTGATGAAATTTAATCCTTATTTTTCCTTAAAACAAATACTACAGAGCAGCACCTCAAAACTTACTAAGATATTTCAGAAGGGAGTGAGTTCCTGGAATTAGCCAAAGTTTCAGGAGTTCTCCTCCTGCTATCTTAAAAATCATAAATCTTCAAACATCCAAAATCTACCAAGATATTTTTAGCAGTTCAACAAACTTTGATTATCTGACTTCATTTCTGTAATTCCAACATAACCAAAGCTGAAATGACAGGGGAAAAAAAAGTATCTTACAGATTTTTTGTTTCTTATCACCTAATCTCTCTCCAAAAGCCTAAACTGGGAGTTAGTACTACTTACTTAATCCTGGGTTCAAATTCTGCCTCTTATTTGTATGATCTTGGGCAAGTCTCTTAAATTACTCAGTTATCCTACCTGTAAAATGAGAGGGTTTTACTAAGTAGCCTTTCAGGGTCTTTTTAACTTTAAATCTATAATATTATACTTCTTGACTTCTCTCTGATTCAAACTAATGCAACAGCTTCCTAACTGGTTCCCTTGCTTCTATTCTCTCCCCATTCAAATAGCTGCCAAAATGGTCTTCCTAGGACACAGGTTTTTTCATACCCTTCCCCTACTCAAATGTCTTCAATAGTTCCCTATTGCTTCTCGAATAAAAGCCAGATCGTTCCATTTGACATTTGTAATTTGACTATGTCCTATAACCTTTAAAATCTTATTTCTAATCATTCACTTTTATGTACTCTGTGCTGATCCTGGAACTCAGTGTTCAATTTCTCATCTCCATCACACCTTTGCATAGGCCATCCCTTGTGCTGGACCATCCTCACCCCACAACTCAACCCCTTTTAGAATCTTCAATTTCCTTTAAGACTCAACTTGGGTGTTACCTCCTACAAGAAGTTTTCATTAATTCCCCTAGTCATTTACCTTTGTCATCTCTTCAAATTAATTTGCCTTTTATGCTTGTTTTTGTCTTTGTGTCCTTAGGCCTAGCACAGAACATTGTACATTGTAGATACTTAATAATAGCTAGCGTTGGTATAGTTTATACTACATGCTAGGCACTGCGCTAAGTACTTTACAAATAATATCTCTGATTCTCACAACAACTCTAGGATGTAGGTACTAGTATTACTCCTATTTTATGGTAAAAGAAACTGAGGCAAACAGAGGTTAAGTGACTTGTCCAAAGTCACACAGCTAAGAAATATGGACCTCTAATGCTTGTTGAATTGAATTGAATTGAACTGAGAGGAGTAGGAACTATGGACTTTAACTCCAGTAGTAGTAGCAGCTAGCATTTATATACCACTTAAGGAAGATTACCCCATCTACCACTTAAGGAAAATTACCCCATCTGATCCTCATAACAGCCCTGTGAGGTGGGTGCACATATGAACCTTGGATGGGGTTTTTTATTTTGAAGTATAGTTAGTTGCAAATGTTATATCTCCGTAATAGACTGTAAATTTTCATGAGTGTAAAGGAGCGTGTATTACACATTATTCTATCTCTCCTTTCCACCATGCTGGTGTCCTTGCACACATTAAGTACTTAATAAATTTTTGTTGAAACTTAAAGACAATATGAACTAGTGGGAAGAAGGAGGTGGGTAGATTAGTTTTCCCTCCTCTTCCCTCATAGCTTCCCTGTCCCTTTTGCCTTTCCTTCCTGCCCTATCTACTCTCTATCTGTCCTATTTTAAATCTTCCCGGCCCCCACATCCATTTCATGGACCCTCCTTAAAGTAGGTAACAAGGAGTCTTTTCTAAGGTCCCTTCCAGTTTTAAACCTATGATGCTGTGATACCTTACCAGCCTCAGCTAAATGCCACATTTGACACACCCTCAGACTTGTCATACTGCTATAAATAAACAGAAATGTTTGTTTCCCGGAACCTCCTGAGGGTTTTCCCTCTGGTGTCAGGGCTGGGACACTCAAATAAGTGAATGTGGATCTTCAGCTGTGGGCATGTGTGCTTATAGTGTACAAGATGGCCTCTAAGGCTCCTTCCAACCCTGTTTCTATCATCCATGGACGTGCCTATGGGTAACTTTGCTCATGGGCAAGTCACTTTACCCTTTAGGTACCTCAGTTTCCTCATCTTATAAAATTCAGGATAGTATTAATAATCCTGTAAAATACAGCATGATAGTAACAATACAAGATTACTGTGAAGACAAAAAATAATGTGCATATAGTGAGGCCATCCCCCTCTCTTCTGTCAGAGATTAGGATCAAAGCTGTCATTTCTGGTTGCAGGCAACCATAGAGTTGAAACTGGGGGAAGGGGGAGGGGGGAGGAAGGGTTGATTCCGGCAATGTATGACTCATTGCCGACAAACTTGCTCTTGAAGATGACTAAGTATGCTTGTTGGCTGTGGACTGGAGAAACTGATGTCTTAGTAGCTGTACTAAAGAGAGTAGCTAGACCCAGGTCTCTCTTTTCCTTTCCAGCTGTATCTGAGAGCTGAGTGACTGGCTCTTTATATGGTTGGCTGCCAGCACATGACTACCTGTCTACTACTAGATAAGCCTCAGCCTGGATTTGAGCTATCTTTCTGGGGCTTACTCTTTCTTGATTTTAGGCATGTGAGTATCTAATCTGAAGTAGTGTTCAGGATTGAACCTGACCTTGTGCCTTTGAGAGGTCAGGAAGTCCTAAATCTCTCCAGGTTGGAGCTTTTGGGGTATGTGTGTGTCCCCAACAATGATTGAAGTGCTCCTGGAAAGGACAGCTGTTGACAAAAAGATAGGTTCCAGTCCGGTCACTTTTTCTGCAGTTGTTTGGACAATACTGGGAATTGTTTGAATAGTGCAAAGCTTTGGCAAAATATAAAATTATAAAATACCTTAATCAGCAGTTCTGCAAACTTTTATTTTTCTATGAGGTTTACTTATCAACCCTAGTACCTACAGTGATTATAAATTAAGCTACTGATTCTTATTTTAAGTTTCTTTTTTGGAATGCTCACATTTGTGAGCATCTAGTCTTTAGCATTCCTTTTGTGTATAAGAATCAATTCCCTTTCCTATACCTGATTCATGCTGTTCATTTGGTACCCTTTTCACTCCCCTTCTTTGGGAGGCCCTAGAAGTGAGTCACCCCTGTTAGGCTCCAAGTAAACTCATCCTTGAGGCTTCCATTTGGGGACTTAATTAACCAAAAAGTATAAGAAAAGTAAGTAACTGCCTTCATTAGAAGCCTAACTCCTCAGGACTGAAGCCTGCCCAGATGGCAGGCCAAGGCACAGAACAGTAAGTGTAATACCCTGAGCTCTTATAGGAACTCAGGAGCAGTTCCTCAAGGTTGAAAATATAAAGTATTTTGTAAATCTTAAAGTACCACATAAATACCAGCTATTATCATTTTTTGTGAGATAAGCAACCTGTGGTGACACAAAGTTAGAGGGCCTGCCTTGGAAACAGGAACACTTGAGTTCAAGACCTGCCTCTGACACATGCTATATGACGTAGGTAAATCCTATATAAATCGCAGGTAAATAATGCTATATGACGTAGGTAAATCACTTTCCAGGGTCTTCTTTTAACCCTGTGAGACTCTAAATTATAAGTGAGTTGATGATGTGATGTACTTGGGTGGAGGGGGTTTCTATACCTGATTTAGGCTGGTCACAGCCTCCCCTCCCCCCTCAAATGCGAATCTATCTTCAGACCTCTGTTTCCTCCGGAGTCTAACATCCTCGGTAAAATTTGAGCATTGCGCTGGACGTGGTCATGAAGGCTCCTTCCAGCCCGAAGTTCTGTGATCCAGCTTGGGTGCGACCGGACCCTGGAGCCCCCGGCTTCGCAGCCCGCGGTGGGACCCTGGTTCTGATTCGAAGACCCCCCGCGGCTGAAGTTCTGCGGGCCAGAAAGGGTCGCTGAGAGAGGAAATCCCCGGCTGGAGGTGGAGGGGAGCTGGCCGGGCACCGGCAGGTGGAGAAGCCTAGACGCGAATCCCAGGACAGCCTTTGGAAGGAGGAGCCAGAGGGGAGGGGAGGGGAGGGGCTGGAGAGCCCTGCAAGTACCCCGGCTCCTCGGCCAAGCCCAGCCTAGCGGGGTCCCAGAGGGCGCCCGGGTGGCAGCCGGGGTCCGCACGCCGCTAGCCCCGAGGGCACCATGGGCTGCCCACCGCTCGCTGCCCAGAGCTGCCTTCGCCCCGGCTGCCTCTACTGGCTCCTGGTGAGTCCCCGGCCCTAGGGAGGGTTCCCCTCGGACTTAGGGACGTTGGGATTCAAAGTCCCACGGAACCACTCATTTCACTGCTAAGGAAATGGAGCCCCGGACAGGACAATAAACCGGCTCAAGGTTACACAGGTGGCATTACGGCACGCTCCGAACCCGGTCTTCTGACTCCGAATGCTGTCTGTTTCTCAAACACCACCTCTGCGGGTGAAAACTGGGAACGGCCGCCAGTGCCCTGGGGCCGTGGGTCCGGAGCGGGCATCCTCTCCTCTGCCCTGGAGGGTCGCCGAGCCCGACCGCCCGCCCCTCCCTCCTGAATCCTTCTCCTTTCTGAGAAAACCCGGCGGAAACTCTGAAAGAGGGAAAACCGTGACAAGGGAGCCCGAACGGGTGGGGGCCAGGGAGATTAAAACTTGACAGATTTTAATATCCAAATTGACTTTGATCCCATTAAAGGGAATTTTAAAAAATGCGAAATGGAGCTTTCGATCCCCTCAAAACTGCCCTCTTTCCTGTTATCTCACGGACCCCCGAGCCAGGGGCTTTCTTGATGGAAATTGTTGTATCTACCCCATGGCCCCAAAGAACTCTGATCCCAGTTTGAACTTTGGCCCCTTGAAGCTCCTCTGACCTCTGAGGGTCCTGAGAAAGCCCGGCATGTGGTCAAATGTCCACTCCTCCGATTCTATCTCTCTGCTATTCTGCTTCAGTTTGTCCTTTTTGTCTCCGTGTCTATCTCTCTGCTCCTTCCTTACCTGGAAGGAGGGTTGGACTGGATGATTTCCAAGATCTCTTCACACAGCGTTATCATTCTATGCTCTAAGATCCTTTTCAGTTCTGATAGTCTATCATGTAGTCATATACAATCTTTTTTTTTTTTGAAAGACCCTATTGGATTTCATGGTTTGGACCCTTTTCTTCAAGAGGTTGTGTCTTATTTTAGAGCAGCTGAATTGCCAAATCAGAGTGGCCGATGAGAGGAAAGATGTGTGGTTATGGCAGAGAAAAAAACCAGCCTACCATTTAGTCAAACTCAGAAAGTAAAGAAATAAAGACGGCAGTCATGCCCTGCCAGAAGACAGGAGCCAGCCAAAGGCAGAGAGACTGGGGAGCAAAAGAGGGAGAACAGAAATGGATTTGAGCAAGGCCAGGGAAAGAGGGTGGAGATCTAGAGGTGCCCAAAATGCGGGAGTCCTTCCAGGGAACTCTAGGGATACATACTGAGAAAATGCAGGGAAGTCTCTCTCCTGAAGATTTTAATATTTGTTTTCAACATGGATATGATACTTAACACTACTTCTTTCTAAAATAATTGTGTCTCTCATTTGTGTAATGGGGAAATAGATATTAAAGGACTTTGAAAAAATTAAGTAAAAGTACTTTACAAAGTCCTTTAACAGTAATTTTCTTATGTTGAGTCTCATTAAAAATCTAATGAGATGAGTAAGGCAGATAGTATTATCTATATTTTACAAAGACAAAGTTGAGATTCAGAATAGCTTGTTTTGAGTCTCATAAAAGCCCTATGAGTTCAACAGGATAGATGGTGTTATCTACACTTTGCAAATGAGGAAAATGAGACTCAGAGAGGTAAGTGATTTGCCCAGGGTTACACACTTAGTATCATAGGATTTAGACTTGGAATAGATCTTAGAGCTTCCCCAATCTCTTGGATTTACTTTCTGAGTTCCAAAGAAGTTAAACTTTCCCAAGTTCATATGTATTGTCCATATTAATAAAACATGGATTTTGAATGCAGGTACCCTGATACAAATTCAGTAGTACTCTGATGAAGAGTCAGCAATAAGAATTCATGGTCACTACTCCATCTGGTGCACTTACTATGTTTCTAGGGAATATGTTTTAGAATTGGGAGTGGAAGGAGTTACATAATCAGACATATTATCAGACAGATTAAAACTGGAGTTTTAAACTCTTGGCTTCAAGAAATGAACTTGACAGTTCCACAGTAGTAGAGATGTGGTTGGATAGGAGTTTGTCTGAAGGGGGTTTTAATGGATAAAACTAATGAGACCGTAGGCTACAACAAGCAAAAAGAGCACGGAACTACAGAAGTGGTATTCCCAGTGTCTTTTGTCCTGGTCAGAGTACATCTGGAATACTGTGCTCATCTGGAAGTGGCACATTTTAGGAAGGATGCTGATCAGCTGCGGAGAGTCTAGAGGAGGGCACGAAGAATACTGAAAGACTTTGAAAGCATGTCACGTGAAGATGAATTGAAGGAACTAGGGGTGATAACTATCTTCAAGTATTTGAAAAGCCTCCATGTGAAAGAAGGATTTGACCTTTTCTGCAGATTTCCATGGGGCAAAATTAAGAGTAGTGGGTGGCTGGAAGTTGCTGAGAGACAGATTTAAGCTTGATGTGAGGAATGACTTCCTAACATTTCAATTATACTTGAATACAATGGGCTGTAGCTGAGAGCAGTGAGTTTCCTATTACTGGAGGTATTTGAATGAAGACTAAATGACCACATTGGGGAAGACATTAGAAAGTGTTTTTGTTCAGGCAGAGTTTGGACTAGACAGCTATTCTCTGAGGTCCTTTCCAACTCTGAGACCAAGTGAGCCTGTAAGACAGACAGCTATGTGATTGTGACTGAAGAAATCAAAAGAATATAAAGGCAAGTACTATAATCTTAAAGTAGGTTAGGGGGTAAAGCAAAAAGCAAAAAAAAAAAAAGAAAGAAAGAAAAAAAGGAGGGGGTTCTAGTTTCCTTTGTGAGTATTGACTTCACATAGTAACTTATTTTGCAACCATTTAGTGCATTTACCCTGTAATACTGTATGTTTGTGTTTTATTCATCTATGAGATTATAAACTCTCTGAAGGCAGGGACCGTATTTTAACCAAACTTTGTAACTCTCTAGTTCCTAGCACAATGCTTTGTACCCTGGAAACATTTAATAAGTGTTTGTCAAATGATCCAAAGAGAAAGCATTTATGTTGTGCTTGCTATGTTCCAGGCACAGTGTTAGGACTTTTTACAAATATTCTCTCATTTGATGCTCACAATAATCCTAGGAGGTAGGTGATGTTATTATCTCTATTTTACAGTTGAGGAAATTGAGGCAGGTAGAAGTTAAGGGACTTGCCTGAGGTCACACAACTAGTAAGTGCCTGAGGCCAGATTTGAATTCTGGTCTTCCTAACCCCAGGCCCAGCCCTCTATCCACTGCACCACCAGCTGCCTCAATGAATGCATGAATGAATGTGATTGCACAGAGGTTTTGTTTCTTTGAAGGATTGAATAGACTTGGGCAGTCTTGACCCATGTCTCCTGGCTTTTCTCTAGGTGGTGATGGCCTTCCTCCTGTCATACCCTATGCTGAAGACCGTTAGCCTCCATCTCCACTCAGCGGTTACTGGCAGCTACCTCTCCGGGACTCACTCAGTTGCCTTTGTCAACTGCCCCAATGAACAGATCGCCAAAGACATAGCAAGGTAAAGTGATGTGTAGGGCTTAGGGGTCCAGTTTGAGGGCTGGAAGATATAAGAGCTGTTCAATTACCTTAAGAGTGGGGCTCTGTTTCTTCCCTCTCTAGGCTAAAACTACTGAGCCCTGTACATTTAGGAGTCAAGGGGCTATGATTTGATGGACCCTTTGGTCTCTGCGAAAAGAAATGGCCTAGAAGATAAAATAATAATAGCTCACATTTATATTATTGGAGAAAGTTTGCAAAGCACTTCATATTTATTATTTCATTTGCCCTATACTGTCAAATCTATTGCCGTTTTTATTTAGGCAATCAGCAATGATCTTTGAAAGCTTCAGGTGAAGAATGTTATTTATAGTCATAATCCCTTGTCTTTGAATACCACTTTATATTTTCTTTTTTGAAAAAGAATTTATTGGTGTCTCTTATTTTTACATAGCCTGAATTTCACCACCCTTCACACTATATCCTTCCTCTCCCCCATCTCAGAGAGTCATTCCTTATAGCAAATAATTTCATTTTATAATTTTCAATTCACTTCCATAATTTTTTCTCACTTTATCCTCAAAGCATCTCTGTGAAGTAAGCAGGGGTGGGGACTATTATTCCCATCTTACAGATAATGAAACTGAAAACTCTTGAACCAAAACCTAGGTTCCCCTACCTGACTCTCTAATCCAATGCTCTTTCTACTAACTACATAAGTACTAATGTTAGAACAGTAATACTGACAATAACTCAATGTATACAGTACTTCAAGACTTTCAACATGAGATGGGGAGAGTACAAGCACCATACTCATTTTATAGAGGGGAAATTGGGTCTCAGAAGAGCGAAGTGACCTGCTTTGGACATGGCTATTAAGTGTCATTGGCAAGAAACAAATTGCCAAAAAGCAAAGGTCATTTGACTGTAATAGCACTGTTCTTTCCACTGGACTGGTATATTAGACCCCCTAATACACACATACACACACACACACACACACCCACACCACACCCCCAAAGTCCATGTTTTGAATTGGCTTTTAAAAATTTTCCAGGTTCAGCCTGAGTTGCTAATTTGTGTAAAATGGAAAGAAGACCTAGAATTACGGTCCATATTCCCTCAAGAGTACTTGAAGTATTTAAGCACTTTTCTACTGTCAGTTTTCCTTTAAGGGGTGTGACAGGTGAAAAAGGAAATGACTGAAGAAACCAAAGCTTCGACTTTCTGAACATAGTGATTTATTAGACAATGCATGACAATTGCCTAACAAATTGGGACCAAGACCTTCCTCAGTTTAGAACTGGGCCTAGAATACAGAGGGAGACACACTTGTTTATACATTAAAAACAATTAAGCAAATAGGACCAATTAATTAAAAGGAAACAATACAACATTATATAATCTGATTTCTAATTGTATGGAAGATCAGGAATTTTCCAAATTGGGAGGGAAAGAGTGAACAGGTAAAAAAAAATGGTATCCCACTCCCCCTAAGTGTAAACAGTAATTGATCAATCAGTATGGGGCCAGTTTTCAGATAAGAAATATGAGTTGCTTGAGATGTACAATTGTGAGAAAACTTGCATCAAACTTTGGATCTGACTGAGTTCCTGGTCAACATAACCTAGGGCCTTTGTTAAGGGTCTTTAAATAGCAGTTAGAGGTGGTCCAGTTTCTCAGGTGGGTTCAAACTATGCAATACAGTTTTCTCCCACTTCCCGTAACTAAATAAAGTTTTCTCACAATACAGAAATTGATCTAGACCCATAACTGAATAGAAACTTAGCTAGCTCCAGAAATGAGCAAGAAGATGGAATCAGTGTGGTTCACTCAATTCCCACAATTAACCCCTTGGTGTCCCAATTTTCTCAATTTTCTCAAGCTTAATTGAACCAAAATGTTAGAGCTGGGAATCACAGCATATTAAAGTGGGAAGTGATCTTTGAGGTCATCCATCCAACCCCAGTCGGAAGCATGAATCCTCTTTACAGAATTGCTATCAAGTGCCCAGCAAGTTTGATGGGGTGACCCCCTAAGTTCTGATATAGGCCATTCCACTGGAGATGGGGCCCATTTCTGGGAAATTATTTCTTATTCCAAACCAAAATCTGCATCCCCATAACTTCATCTTGCTTTGAGTTTTGTCCTCTGGGGCCAAGTAGAACAAGCCTGTTTCCTCTTCTGATAGCCCAAGATAATCTTGCACATACTGAAAGACAGCAATAAAGAAAGCAGCTACAAAGAGAGCTAGAGAATGGCCTGACCAGGCCTTCTTGGGCCCTTTCTTTCCTAATGCACCGTCCAGCTTTTTTTTTTCACATTGCTCAAAAAAAGAAAATAAAAACACACCCAAACCTTCCTAGAGCTAAATGGCCTTTTGTGGAAAATTGATGACAATGGCTGAGATAAGATCAACTCTGGTCTTGGCTTCATTTCTCCTCTACTGAGTCTTTTCCTTTTATTTTCTTCATATTAATATTTAATCTGGAGGGAACATAGGACCAGTAGCACTGTTGGCCCATAGTACACAGGGACACTATTCATGCCCTCCTCTGTGGCAGCACATGAATTATTCAGTGCCCACTTCAACCCAGCCCTGTTATATGTGACTTTCCCACTGTTCCTTCTGGGAGCCTGTATTCTCTAAGCCCAGAAGCATATAGTACAGAAACTAGTCCCATAAACTTTCTGGATACACAGGCTGTTCTAGGAAGCAAGGTTAGGGTAGCCCATATAGTTATTCCTCTGGGGTCACATTGATGTCCTCAGAGCATGAGTGTGTCAATCAGGGGACCTAAGTTCCAGTAACACTTCTGGCATTACCTCATTGTATTACTGTGGGTAAGTCATTTCCTTTCCCTAGACCTTAGCTTCTTCATTTATAAAATGAAAGTGTTTGAACTAGATGACTTTTAGGGTTCATTCCAGCTCTGAACCTTCTTATCCCATGAGGATAGTATCTCAAATTTTTATTGTGTTTTAAGCAGGAACTCTGAAGTGGTAAGTGAAAATTTTATTTCCCCCTTTTTACAGATTAGGAGATAATGAGGGTCATAGAGGTCCTTCTACCTTTCCATAGTTCTGAAGCCACAGCCTTTCAAAGAAAGCATCTGAGCTGCCCAATTGGCGTGCAAGAGAGACCAGTTAGGAGACATTTATAGGATCACAGCTTTGGAGCTACAAAAGACCTTAAAGTCCATTAAGTCTAACCCACTTATTTTACAAGTGGGGAATCTGAAGTCCATAGAGGTAGAGTGACTTGCCCAAGGTCATTCAGGTAATTAATTTTTTCTGGTAATTGAGATAAAACTGGTCATGGCTGGGCACTTGTTCCTCTGATTTCTGGAGTGCCCTTTCTTATGAGGTCAGGCTTTGGGACAGAAGGAAGGGGCTCAGTCCCTTACTATACCTTTCTTCCCTGAGAGAGAGCCAACAGAGCATGCACTTTTTCCCCCATAGACACAAGTCTTGTTTCCTCTGTTGGGGAGGCCCCCCTCCATCTTATCTAGGTTTCTGAGACATTTTTCCTAAACTTCAGTAACTAACTTGTCAGGGCACTGTCCGAGTTTGCATCTATCAAAAGTACTACAAACTTTGTGCCAAGTTATAGCCTTCTGTCTTCTCCCTCTCTGTTCCTTTCTGTTGCCTCAAAGCATTCACTTATCTTCCAAGGCCAGCGGTTTCAGAACAGAAGTTGCCAAAGTTCCTGGGAAAGGGAGCTGATCTCTTCTTCCATAGGGCTACTGACCTATACAGGTTCTAGTTACAGTGTATGGTCAGTAAACCTGCTCACTTGGCTGGAAGAGCTTTTGTTTTGTCCTTGTTTCCTGACTACAGAAGGAGGGCCTGCGTAATTCTTACATGACTTATTGATGTGTGTATGTGTGTTTTGAATTTAAGTACAATAACATTAGATGTTTCCATCAAGGGGCTGGGGGGGAGGGGGTGTTGGGGGATGGGCAGTGGTTGTGAGATCCGACCTGGCAAGAGAGCTGAGTCATTCAATTTTCCCCTGACAGTTACTGAGTTGAGCCCTTTCCCCTTTGGCAGAATCATGAGCTGTTAGAAAAATAGGATTTCAGAGGTGGTGGAGACCTTAGAGATCACACATTGGGTCCAACTCCCTTATTTTACAGATGAGGAAAGTGAGACCCAGGGGGAGTGACTGGCCTGAAGTCACATAGGTAAATAACGAGTGGAGATGAGAATAGGTCAGAGTCTATGAAACCAAATTCAGCATCCTCCTTCCCCCCACTCACAGCCACACACCCACACACACATACTGAGTGATGCTACTTTGGCCTCTTTGCCACATAGTGAGTTACATTTTTTTTTCCCCCTTGCCGTTTAGTCCTGACTCCTGGAATGCCACCCATCTCTAATTAAGCAAATTGAGATTAATCCTGGAACTTGGCCGTCTGGAGTGAGTAAATTGCCTAGCAGTTGCTGTAGAAACAAGGCTGCCCCCTAACCCTCCTTAATACAATTAAAAGGTTTATTTAGACACTGGAATTTTACTATCACCTCGAGGAGTGACAGGAAGTGAGGGTCATTCAGTGGGTAATACGCTAATGGGGAAAGTGAACTGGAATGCTGCTCAGACCAGTATTTGAGGGAGGAGAAAATAGGTCAGTTGTATAGGACAAAGTGACTGGGTGAACGTAACAGAGAAAGTTCGTTCTGTTGGGTGCACATCTTAAGGTTGAGGGAGACCTTGAGCAAAGGCTCCCCAGGCTTTGAAATAGGCCAGCAGTGGAGTATGATGGGAAGAGTGTGGACTTGGAGCTTGTAGGCCTGATGACCTTGGTTAGAGTCCTGGTTCTGTCACCCTCCAGTTGGGGGATCTTGAGTTGATCATCATACCTTTCTGAGTCTCAGTATCCTCCTCTTTAAAATGGGGCTAGTGTCGTTTGTATTTTCTACCCCAAAACAATGTAGAAACACTCTATAAGGCTTGAAGCCTTATCAAATGAGTTATAATTCCTGGGCTATGGGTTTTTCTATCCCAGGACACTCCTTAAAATCATTAACAACCTGTTCTTCCAATAAGCAAACCTTGTCTGAGTGACTTAACCTTTATCACTAGGCAGAGGAAGAGGTTATTTTCCCTAACTGTTTTCCTTAGAGCTAAAAGTATGCTGGGGTCAGTTCCAACCAGGCTGCTGATTGCTAAGTTTTCTTTGGGAGTAATTACCCTTCATAAATTGGCAAATACTATAAATTAAGGCTTGGCTGACTATCTAGATTTAAGAAAGTGATGGAGGAAATTGTAATAATACAGCTTAAATGTAAAAGTATGTCTTGTTTAAAATTGTTTTTTCCTTTAGAGAGTTGATTATTAAACAGCACATGCCTGCCTGCAGCTGACTAAGTCTATCCCCAAGAGGCCAGTTCACAAGTCAAAAATATTGGATTATGGCAAAGAATTATTTCCTGAATCACTCGCTTTCCTCCCTTTCTCTCTCTGCCTCAGGACCATCCTAGATAAGAAGTTGGCTGCCTGTGTGAATATCCTGCCAAGGGCTTCCTCTCTGTGAGTAGGGCCTGCTGTCCCTTCAGGTTTGGTGCTGGGAAAGGGCTATGGGCAGGTCTGAACTGCAGGTTAGCAGTATAGTCTCCTCATTTTTCACCCCAGGATTCCTAAGAGAATCCTGTCTGAGGCCCCAGAGCAACACCAATACTAGGAACTGATTCTTTACAGTATTATTCGTTTGCTCCCTTCCAAAACTCCTTATCACTCACAAGATAAAGACAGGATTGAGAGCCAGAAGGGACCTAGATGAAGAGATCTTTGAGGTCAGAGAGGGGTCTTAACCTTTTGAAATCTCTTTGACAGTCTGGTAAAGCCTATGGACCCCTTTTAATGTATAAAATAATAATGCAGTTTTAAATGCATTAGCTTAGAAAGGAACCAACTATATGGTTATAAAAATTTTTATTTTAAACAAGGTAATGGGCCCAACTTTAAGAACCCCCATTCTCGTCTATTCCCCTCATCTAATCTAAATAAAATCTGAGTTCAAAAGAGATGAAGTCTATAGCTTTAGAGCTCACAGGTAGTAAATTGAGAATTCTGGATTCAGAACCAGATCCTCTGACTCCAGATCCAGTACCTTACACTGTGCCCTAACCAGGTAAGAGATCCCCTGCAGTCTGCACCACAAAATCATTTCTATAACACCACTGGTCTTGAAAATGCTCCATTGCTTGGACTGTGGTAGCCATTTGATGTTTGGTTGGGTATTTGAACCAAGAAACAGAATATATGGAAATTAAAGTCAATATAATCTCTTGGAAAATTTGAGGAATGGATGGCCCATTACCACATAGAGCACTGACCTAGAAGTCTTCACATCTCAGGCCTGCTACTAACTGGTTGTCCCTGGACAAATCACTTAACTTTTGAGCACCCAAAAAAGAGTGTTGAGGGTGGGGAGGGAAGGAAACTTAATACTGTGTAATTCTAACCATCAACAATGTCCTTAAAAAAGAGAGGAGAAAATGAAGCTTTCCTCTTGTTCCTCCCCTTTTTTCTTCTTCTCCTCCTCCCCTTTCTTCATCTCTCTTTTCCTGCTCCTTTTCCTCTTTCCACAGGCAGGACCCTATGGCTTTGGAGAAATGGGTATATAGACTCAGTTAATGTGTTGGCTAGTTTTGCTAAACTTCTTTGCCTTTTTAAAAAAAAAATTGTGACAAAGAGTAGCTCCCTGGGAAGGGGAAAAAGAAGGGATATGTTTAGAAATAAAAATAATGTAAAAATGATAATATAAAAAATCAAAAAAACATTTTTAAAAATATGAGTGTCATACTAGATGATTTCTAAAGTCCCTTCCAGCTTTAAAAATCTGTGAATTACAACATTATGATTCTTGCACGCTACTGGGGAATTGGGTCCCACACACAATGGTCATTTCCTCCCCCCTGGTATTTAAGAACCTCCATAACCTGGCCAAATGTATTTCCTACTAACTTTCTATATGAAACCTCTGATACATCTAAATTGACTTTTCTTCATTATCCTCCCACACATACCACATGGCCAATACTGGAATGCATGCTGTGATACCCTCTTTACTCTCTCTGTATTCTGCAAGGCACAGTTCAGATCCTATTTTTTTTTTTTACATAGCTTTCCCTTTCCACTGCAGTTTTCAGTGTTTTCCTGTGCCTTAGAGCCCATCACTTTTTCTGCCTGAGTCACACATTTCACCATTAATCATAATCAGGCATTTCCTGTGTATCATTGTCCCAACTGACATCATTTCACTGGAAAGTTATTAATATGTTATAACCAAGGGTATACTGGTAAATGTTTAACAACCAGTTCTCCAGAGGGAAAAAAAGGCATTAGGATACACTTTTAAGTTTAATCTGCATTATTAATATTTACTCTGCCATGTTCTTAAATGTAGCTAATCAACCACCACAACAGACTTTTAGCATTTACCAATTTCTGAGGCAGAAATTCTCCCACTGGAAATTTAACAATCTGCTCCTGTGAGGCCAGTTTGAGCTGGCTCCGACACATATTGGGTTATAATTAAGTCTTGCTATTAGGTCATTTGCTCAGGCACACAATGCTAACATTGCTTTTTCCTGTAAGGCTCATATCCTTTTATAACATTTTATCTTTACTCGCTTCTTACTCTACCAATGCCTTACAAAGGGTGCGCCTATATGGCCATTGTGCTGAATGTCTTAAGAAACATATATTACTTGTCATAGGATCTGGCACCAGAAGGGGCTTTAGAGATCACCTAGTCCACTCCTCTCCCTTTCTTTAAGGTAAGGAAATTAAAACCCAGAGAGGTTAGCTGACTTACCTAAGGTCACATTGGTAAGTAGCTGAGCCAGTATCTGAACCCAGGTTTGCTGATTCTCAAAGCAGCTCTTCTCTTTCCACTCTCCACAGGGCCTTTTGTGGTGATCTGCCTTTACCCTATTTCCTATCCAATCTAACCTTGATCCTGATGCTGAACTAATCTTCCCAATTTGCTGCTCTGACCACATACCATTTTTGTCTATTTCTTAGTGGCACACTTTAAGAAGGACACCATGAACTGGAGGGGGGGTGAGCAGTAATATGGAGAGGGAACTAGGAAACTACATTATAGGAGGAGCCACATAGAAAGTAGAATATGTAGCCCAAAGAAGGAGGAAGCAGGGAGAAAAAGGATAGGGTTACTTGCTTTCATATATGTAAAGGTACTGTCCAGTGCATGGAGTAAGCTTCCTTATTTTCTATGGAACTAGGGATAATAGGAGAAAGTCACAGAAAGGCAGATTTTGGTCCTTTAAAGATAGAACTTACTATTAGAGTTGTCCTAAAATATAACAGGAAATATCCAATCAGACTGGATGAGCACTTGTCACAGATTCTATGTAGGAGCTCCCAAATAAAGAATAAAATTGAGACTAGTCTCTTCCCTCCCTTCTGGCCCCAAGAAACTAGAATTTTATGTTCTATCTCTCTATGGTTAGAAATCCTTATTAAAGGGGGTAGGGATGTTTTAAAATTTCCTTCTCATCTTAGTCATTTTAAAAAAGTTTTAAAATTTATTTTAAACTTAAATACAAAATACAAAGAGAAAAAAAAACATAGTTGTGTACACAGCAGAAGAGAAGAGAGGAGTTCAATATAAAGGAATAAATTTCCAGGTCAAGAAAACCATTATAATGAATACTACACATTATTTTCAAAGCTGTTCATTTTTGCTTCCTTGTATGTTCTCTTTTGTCCCCTGCTATGCACTTTTTACTTTATTTTTCCCTCTCCCCCCAAGAAGGCTACCATTAAGCATATATACACACATATACATACACGTACATAGATATCCTATATATATGTATATATACATAAACACTCAAATGCACATACATATAATTGTATTATGTTTATTTCTATTTGTCATCTGTTTCTGTGAAGATGGATAGCCTCTTCCCTCATAAGTCCCAAGTTTTTTCATATTTTTCTAAACCTATCAGCTCATCATTTCCTACACCACAATAATATTCCAACCCAATCACATTCTATCTGGCAGAAAGTCTTCAAGAGTTTTTTTGTAAATCAATTTTCCACGTTCTCTCTATTCTTGGCAATATAGGTTTTATTTATATGGGAAAATTTTAATTTAAAATAATCAAAATTATGCATTTATATTATATTTATATTATATAAATTATATATTATATGTTATATATTATATAATTTATATATAATATATATTACATATATATTATATTTATATTTCAACACTGCCCTTACCTTATGAGATGGTGTAAGGTCTTATACTACTGAATCTAGTTCCTTCACATCTTTTTTCTCCTCATTTCCTTAAAGTTCCTGATCCTCTTCTCTTCCCAATGAACTCTGTTTTTGGTTTTCTGACTCAATAAGATAATTTTTTAGTAATTTAATTGAGATCACATTACATAAATACATTAGGTAAAACTGGGTTAGAAGAATGGCATTTTAGGAAAGCTCTACCTAAACTTAAAGCAGGATAATATATATATGTGTATATATATATATATATATATACATATATATATATACATATATATATGTATATATGTATATATATATATATATACACATATATATATTTATTACATTACCTTTACCTACCCCTTCACAATAAATATTAATTCAATTATTTACATCTAACTTTGTATAAAAGGTGTTTTGTATTTATATTGATATAGTTCCTGTGTCTGTTTTGGCAGGTATGCTCTCATTTTTTATATGTCTAGTTATGTTCTATAGTCTAAAACAATTAATGTGACTGGCACATAGTATAGTGTCCCTATTTTTCTCTTTTGATTAAATCTCATTTTAGTTTTAACTTTGTCTGAGATCATGATTACTGTCCCTGCTTTTTTATGTAATAAATTCTACTACTAGCCTTTATTTTATGTTTGTGTGCAGCTCTTGTTTTTATAGCATTTCCTCAAAGTCACATATTGTTAAATTCCAGTTTTTAATCTGTTGTCAGTTTCCATTTTGTAGGTAAATTCATCCTATTCACATGCTAAACTTTAATTACTTGTTGCATATTTTCCTCCTTCCTATTTTTCTTGCTATCCTTCTCAGCCTATTCCTATCCCTCCTCACTCTTCTACTTTACTCCTACCTACTACTTTGCCCTCCTATTCCTTAACCTACCAGGTGGTTCAAGAATCCCTTATCCTCTCCTTCTACCCTATCCCCTTAGCCTCTTATTTCTTTCTGAATTTGGAAGATTTTATACCCTTCTAAATATATGTTGTTCCCTCTTTATCCCATTTCCATTAATCCACACACCATTCTGTGCCCCTTTATCCTATTTCCTATCCTCCATATTCTCCCTTATCCTCCCTCCCCCCTCCCCAGGTTTCCTTACCCTCTTATTTCTTTCTGTTTTTCAAGGCAGTTGGGGTTAAGTGACTTGTCTAGGGTCACAAAGATCATAAAGGTCAAGTGTCTGAGGTCACATTTGAACTCATGTCCTCCTGACTCCAGGGTTGGTATTCTATCCACTGAACCACCTAGCTGCCCCCATCTTAGTCATTTTTAACTAGCAGGGAATGAGCTAGTGGTATAGGGTTAGAGGAATGGCATTTTAGGAAAGCTCTGCCTAAACTTAAAGCAGGATAATACATATATATATATTATGTATATATATTATATATACATAATATATATATATTTACAATTTTGTTACCTCTTCTAGGTACTTTTGGAAGGGAGAGATTGAAGAAACCACAGAAATCCTTTTGGTAAGTGTGAGTACCAGTCCAGATCTAAAAGGTCTGGGGCAAGGTGGAGTGAGTAATGAAGAGAAACTTACCCTACCCCTTTTTGTTTTTTATCATTTTCAGTTTTTAAAACAAGTCTCATAAAGTTATAAAATGTTAGACCTGAAAGAGACCTTAGAATATAGAAAATATAGAATGTCAGAACTGACATCATGAAATATTCAAGCAGGAAAGGGCCTTAGAAATCACTTAGGGAGACCCCTTTTATTTTATAGATAAGGACGGGGCATAGTTGCATCTCTGCTAAGTTTTGTATAAAGTCGTTGAGTCATTTCCGAGAACCTCAGTGGAAATCTGTCATTTCAGAGTCAGGGGGAAAAGCTTTGGTTTATCAGAGACAAAAGTGATATCACATGACCTAGAAATGAATTTCTGAAATACTGATGTTTTTCTTGAACAGTTAGTAAAAACGAAGACTTCAAAAATACATGAACTTTCTAACTACATCAGGTGAGACTTCTCCCTTTCCATCAGCTTCTCTCTAATCCCTTTCCTTCAGCTGTTTGGTCAAGGAGCTGAATCTGATGAATGTCCCAGATATAGTTGAAGGCAGGATGCTTAACTGAGCCTGTGCATGGTGTCAGATATACCCCTTATGGAGATTCAATAAGGATGGGGAATAGCTGGGTGGGGAGGGGGCTGGCTGGAGAGGAGCTATGGGGTTAAATAATTTTTGGGGAATTCTCCGTGTGGTTATTTATGTACTTATGCAAGTGAGATATCTGAAGCTGTGGTATTCCCCCAAGTAAGCTAACACTAACAACAAACATTCTACTTAGTGGTGTGTGTGTGTGTGTGTGTGTGTGTGTGTGTGTGTGTGTGTGTGTGTGTGTGTGTGTGTGTGTGTATGCTTGCGCACATGTGCGAGAGAGAGAGAGAGAGAGAGAGAGAGAGAGAGAGAGAGAGACACACACACACAGAAGCAGCATGGTAGATTGAGTAGAAAGTTGGACTTGGAGTCAGTAAGACTTCAAACTCTTTCTATGACATTAAGTAACTGTGGGAGTATCACCTTATCCTTCTATGCCCTAGCCACTCTCTGAGACTAATTTATTAAGTCAAAGATGGGCTGTGATCTGCTCTGATACTCCAGTGATGAAGTCAGAGATCCTTTAAATAGTAGAGAGCAAAAGTCTTCCTGACTGTGTGTCAGGACCCTTAATGAGGACAGAGGTCGTTGGTTAAACAAAACAAGACCCATTACTAAACAGCTCTTGGCTAAAGGATATTAGATGAAGTACATACATCTATGAGGATCTCAAGGCTTCTTTCTCAAGAGATATCTCCAACCATACTTACTTAGCTCTTTTTTCTTTCTTTAGCTCAATTCATCCTTTTGAAATTCCTGAGCTCTTCAGTCTACCCATCGACCAAGGAAACCCTCTTTATTTAAAGTGGATTGAGGAAGGGGTGGCTGAGGACTGAACAGTGGCCCACTCTGCTTTTTGGTGTGACAGTTCTCACATTGTTGTCTTTCCCATTGGGGAGAGCTCTGTAGAGAGCATGGCAGGAGGTGGGGAGAGACAATTGCTGTCCCTTGAACTGAAAGACATTTAGAAGATAATTAACTTATGGATCCTGATGTTTTTGTCAGTTTTTTGCCCATTCCAGGTAATGAGCTGAAGAAGTGAAAACATATTGAATGCAAAAGAAGATAGCTATGTACTTCGACCCTTCCTTTCCCCTCATGATGAGAGCTTAATCCTTTTAAGGGGATGGTTGTGAGGGTTCCACCCTGCTTCTCTTGCCTGTCACCACATATACTTCCGGATGTACCACCATCCCTGGAATATTCCCTTTTCACAGTGTGGATCCCTCAGTAAAAATGAGTATGCTTTTCAATTGTCTTTATTGCCTCTGTTAGGAAGAAACCTGATAAACTAACTAATTCACCCTTAGGTTCTAGGAGCTAGATGTGTTTCTCCCTCAAACAGAATTTTTCTTTCCTTTACAATATTTTTTCTTTTTTCCCTTAAAATATATTTTTTCCAATTACATATAAAAACATTTTTAACCTTCATTTTTTCAATTTTGAGTTTTGAATTCTCTCCCTCCCTCTTGTCCCTCCCCCTCATTACGACAAGCATTTTCATATAGTAATATATATGCAGTCATGCAAAATATATTTCCATATTAGTCATATTGTGAAAGAAAACACAGACCAAAAAAAAACTCACAAGAAAAATAAAGTTTAAAAAAAGTATGCTTTGATATGTATTCTGATTCCATCATTTCTTTCTCTGGAGGTAGATAGTATTTTTATCATGAGTCTTTCAGAACTGTCTTCAATAATTGTATTATTGAGAACAGTGGAGTCATTCAGTTGATCATCTTACAATATTGCTGTTACTATGTACAATGTTCTCACTTCACTTAGCATCCATTATAATCATATACCACAACTTGTTCAGCCATTCCCAATCAATGGACAGCCCCACCATCTCCAATTCTTTGCCACCATAAAAACAACTGCTATTAATATTTTTGTCCATATAGGTCCTTTTCCTTTCTTTTTATTTTATTTATTTTTTGATGTCTTTCAAATACAGACCCAGTAGTGGTATTGCTGTATCAAAGGGTATGCACAGTTTGATTGCCCCTTGGGCATAGTTCCCAGTTGCTCTCCAGAATAGTTGGATCAGTTTACAATTCTACCAACAGTGCATTAGTTTCTCAATTTTCTCACATCCCCTCCAACATTTGTCATTTTCCTTTTCTGTCACATTAGCCAATCTGATAGGTATGGGGTAGTACCTTAGAGTTGTTTTAATTTGCATTTCTCTAATCAGTGGTGATTTAGAGCATCTTTTCATATGACTATAGATAGCTTTGATTACTTCATTTGAAAACTGCCTAGTCATATCCTTTGGCCATTTATCAATTGGAGAATAACTTGTATTCCTAGAAATTTGACTCAGTTCTCTGTATTTGAGAAACGAGGCCTTCATATTTATTTCAAGAGAAACTTGCCGTAACCCTCCTCCCCAATTTTCTGCTTTCCTTCTAATCTTGGCTGCATTGATTTTGTTTGTGCAGGATCTTTTTAGTTTAATGTAATTGAAATTATCCATTTTACATCTCATAATGCTCTTTTTCTCATTTGGTCATAAATTCTCCCCTTATCCATAGATCTGACAGGCAAACTATTCTATACTTTCCTAATTTGCTTATGCTATAAACCTTTATGTCTAAATCATGTACCATTTTGACCTTATCTTGATATATAGTGTGAGATGTTGGTCTATACTTAGTTCCTGCCAAACTATTTTCCAGTTTTCCCAGGAATTTATTTCCAATAGTGACATAATAGAGTTCTTGTCCCCAAAGCTTGGATCTTTGGGTTTATCAAAAAATAGGTTACTATGCACATTAGTAAATGGCTATATATTGTGTACCTCATCTATTCCACTGATTCACTACTCTATTTTTTAGCCAGTACCAGATTGTGTTGATGATTACCACTTTGTAATACAGTTTGAGATCTAGTACAGCTAAGTCAAAAGGGAAATTTTAAAAAGAGCTTGAAGAGGGAATGCTTAACCCAAAGTAATACTTTTCAGAAATCCCTGTGGTGGATGGAGGAAGAACTTTCAAATCTCCTCAAAATACCCCTTTTCTTGCTAATCCTGGGAAGTAATGTAGACTCTCCTGGACAGAAACCCACATCCCTAAAAGGAGAAGTTATTGATAGCAATCTAGGAGAAGAGGAAGAGTATCTCTATTAAAGAGAAAAGGGCTGGGGTTTGGCATATGGACTTCTCTTCCTGTGCTGAGGATAAACCAGTTACCTAGTACCTTCAAGGCTAGATCTGACCACTTTCTAACCTCCTATGACTGACTTAAGGGCCATTATGGAAAAGAGAATTCATGTTGGATCGGGAGAACACAAATGGCCCCATCCAGATATGGACAAAATAAACACAAGTAATGTATCCTTAGTAGTACTCACAATACTAACCTTTGGTTAGACATTGCAACGGAGAATTATGGAATTAGAGCATGGCAGAGACTGAAGGCACCTTAGAGGTTAACAAGGCCAACCTTGTCATTTTACAGATAAGAATCCTAAGGTTTAGAAAGATGGGTGACTGACTCAGGATTACTCAGCCAGTAACTGTGGAACTGTTACAAAACCCAGGTCATTGGACTCCCAAGCCTTAAATTTGGGGCCCATGGACACGAGGAGAGGTTTTGGCCATTCTGGCCCTCCTCACTTCCAGGTTTATTATATAGTTCCTTGTACACATGAATAGGCATTCAATTAACAAGTCTCTATGAAGAAACAAGGATTTAGACAGTTGTTTTGTAAAACAAGTAATATAAATTTAAAACAAATATGAAATTTAAATTTGAAACTATTACATGGTTATTATTTAGTCATTTTTTTCAACCCTGTCAGACTCTTCGTGACTTCTTTTGGGGTTTTCTTGGCAAAGGTATTGTAGTGGTTTGCTATTTTCATCTTCCTCATTTTACAGATGAGGAAACTGAGGCAAACAGAGTTAAGTGACTTGCTCAGGTTCACGCAGTTAATAAATGTCTGAGACTGGATTTGGACCAAGAAAGGAATCTTCCTGACTCTGGGGCCGGCATTCTAGTCACTGTGCCATCTAACTGCACCATTATAGACTAGTTGGAGCATTTAACTGTTCACCAAATGATCTGTAGTTCTGATGATAGCAATTGACATTTATGTAGTATCCCTTTAATACATTATTTTACTTGAATCTCAAAGCAACCTTGTGAGGTAGGTACTACAGGTATTAGCTCTGTTTTATAGAGGAGAAAACTGGGTTACAGAGATAAAATGACCTTCCCACGGTCACACAGCTAATTAGGTATGAGGGGTGAGATCTAAAACTAGGTCTTCCTGACTTCCTCTAGATCTTTCCTTACCACACTGTGCTGCCTTATTGTGAATATTGTATCAGGTTTTGGTTTCAAAAGTACACTGATAGTATGGAGCTTTGTCAGCAAAGGGATACCAAGGTAGAGCAAAGGGTTTAAAATCAATCCTATGAGGAATAAACTAGCATATTAGCTTAGTGTTTCCTCTGTGAAGCCTTCCCTGGACTTCCCCGAGATGGTCGTGATCTCTTCCTCTGATCTTACAGTATCTACTGTTTCCATCCATCATTGGCCTCTAATCACACATTGCCTTGAATTGTCGTTTGCCTTTTCATACACTTCGGTCTTGACTCCCTCACTAGACTGTGACCTCCTTGGGGGACGGGAACTTCTTTTTCAAGCTAACTTTTTTTCTCCAATAACAGATAGCACAATTCTCAGCACAAAGAAGGCACTAAATAAATGCTATCATTTAAATTATTTTCACTCCAAAGATAAATGGAGAAGAATGGAAACTGTGAACTGTGGTTTGTTTTGTCAACGTTTATGTCTTGCGTTCTTTTGTCAAGTTGTGATTTCCTAAATCATATTTGCACTGAAGAAGAGAAGGCAAGGAAAAGAACTGAGAAGTAGGAGTGCTTTGTTTTTCTCATTATTCCTTGCAGATCAATTCTCAACTGAAAGACAGGAATTTATGGGGTACAAATTTTCCATCTCTTCATATTCTCTTCCACCTTCTCTGAGCCTCTCTCTTCTGACCAACAATTAGATCTTTTGGAAAAGTAAGCTTCTTGTTTTGTATTCTAACTGATTATGTCCAATGCTGTTTAAATTGTCATGTGCCTGAAAGGGAGGAGCTAATGGGGCCACTCTTCTGTGAGCCCCTGGCTTCAGCATCTACAGCAATAGAATGAGGGTGATCACCCTCTGAGCCAAGGGAAAGGAAGAGCCAAAGGGGAGAGCTGGCCTGGAATATTCACCTGGGAGTGAATGGTGGGTGTCTTGCCTTATGTGTTATTTTTTCAAATTTATTTCTAGCATTTACTTTTAACATGTTTTCATTTCTGAAAATATCTTCCTTTTGCTATCCAGTAAAGGGTTATCCTCGTAACCAAAAAATAAAAGTATATTTTTAATGAAGTCCAAAAGTTTTCAACAAAGCATATTTTAGGCCCGTATGGGCTTCTCAGTGATTTTAATTAAATTTGTCTTTTCTTGCTGTTGGTTTTTTTTTTCAGCCTTACAGTTATAGGGGAAAAAATGCTCATTACAAGATTATATCTTTTGAGTTGGTGTATATTTTACATGCATGCTACATATTCACATACATATATGTGTGTGCATGTATATATGTACATATATGTATATATTTATGCACACATATTTATTGTATATAATATTGATATATCTATATACAATATATAAACTATGTGTGTTATATGTAGTAGATGTGAATCTATATAATCTATATAAACAGACATAGTATTTATATAATGCATGTGTACATGTAATATGGATATATATATGGACAGATACCAGAACTGGACAATAGTCTGAGCCACCTGAGAAAGAATTGAGAAATAGAAGTTTGTATAGTATAGTCTAACAACGCGTGTGTGTGTGTGTGTATATGTGTGTATATATCTATCTATCTATCTATCTCTCTCTATATATATATATACACATACATACATACATATGTGTCAAATGGTGGCCTCTAGTGCAGGATGGGGAGAGAGGAATAGTTGAATAGGTCTTGGGTTCTTTAGAGTGGGGAAGGGTCTCTGAAGATACATAGTTCAACTTTCTCAATTTTAAAAATGAGATAAAAGAGATGGGTCTGAATCACATTTAGGAAAACTGCATGACACTTTTATAATCCCACATTGCACCCTATTACAAAAGTGCATCTTTTTAAAAACAAATATTTACCTAGTAATTCTCCACTGTCTGGAATCAGGTGATCTAAAAGGCAATGTAAAGATTCGTGGTGGGTATAAGAGGGCTGTAATATACCACATCTGATGACATATGTGAGAAGGGGCATAGGAAACATTATTAAGAAGCAACATGGAACATGGAAAGACTTGCATGAAATAAAGAAAAGTGAAATGATCAGAACCAAGAGAACTATATATACATACATATATATATAGTAACATCAATATTGTTCAAAGAATAACTGAACAACCAAGTTATTCTGAGTATTATAAATTCTCAGATCAACTACAAAGGACCTATGAAAGAAGATGCTTTCCACCTCCAGAGAAAGAACTGAGGAATAGAAATTTGTATAGTATAATTTGACACATATACATATGCACATACATATATATGTATGAATATATGTATTTGTATGTGTATATATACTTATATATATATATGTATGTATGTATATATATATTATGTGTGTGTGTGTGTGTGTGTATAAATCTGTGTCAAATGGTGGCCTTCTCCAGTGCAGGGTGCAGAGGGAGGAAGAAAAAATAAAAAGTTTACAGTAGAAAATAAAAGAAAACTTGGAAGGAAGCACAGAAAAACAGAGTAGTCTTGAAAATGATGTATTTATTATATAGGGTTTTTAAAAATAAACTGAAATAGCAATTCATGGTTTCATATTGAATCCTCTTTTTGTGTTGTGTTGTGTACATGGAAATCCTTTATTTTCTTTTTGTACTTAAGTTTAATGTGAATTTTAAAATTTGAAAAAATAAAAGAAGCAACACAAAATAGTGAAATACACACTGAATTTGAAATCAGACAACTTGTGTTTGTAGCTTGCTTTTACAATATTCTTCTTGTCTGACTTTGGTTAAGTCCTGTGACTTCTTTGGGCTTAGTTCCCTCATCTGTAAGAAGAGGGGAGTAGACTATCAGTGTTTCCTAAGTTCTATTTCATCTCCAAATCTCCTCATCTCCAAATCTCCATGATCCTGTGTTTCACTAGAAAAGGTGATCTAGTCAAGTCAAAACAAAGCAATAAAGTCCTCTTCAGTGTGTCCGTCACAACTTAGTACAATAATGAGTGTATTTATTTTTTCTTAGCCTAATGGCACTCTATATGGTGCCATGTGGTCCCCTCCTCTGGTGTTTTATGGAGTTTAAATAAGATGAAAAGTGAGTAGTAGAGTCACAATAGTTCAAAGCCCTCAGGCAAATTCTTTGTTGTTCAGTTGTGCCAGACTCTTAGCGATCCCATATGGGTTGTTCTTGGTAAAGATCCTAGAAGGAATTGCCATTTTCTTCTTCAGGAGATTAAGGCAAACAGGTTAAGTGACTTGCTCAGGGTCACACAGCTAGTAAGTGTCTGAACCTGGATCTGAACTCAGAACTATCCTAACTTCAGGCCCAACGCTCTCTCTATCCTTTGAGCCACCTTCTGCCTCCTAAGCAAAATCCCAATATAAGGTAAAAGAGACAACTTGGCACAGGTGAGGGATTAGGACTTTGAGTCAGGAAGATTTGAGTTCACATCATGTCTCAGATACTTATTAGCTGTGTAACACGAGGCAAGTCATTTAACCTAGCTGTGCCTCATTTTCCTCATTTGTAAAATGAAAGGGATGGACTCAGTGTCCTCTAAGGTATCTTCTAGTTTTAATTCTTTGATCCTATAAACTTTGATATTCCAGGTCCAGATCTATGATCTTAGTTTCTCACCTTTATCAAAGCTTTACAGTTTACCATGCCTATCTGACCCTCAAAACAACTCCATGGAGGATTTAAGACATTTTCATTTTATAGGTGAGGATATTGTACTTAAGAAAGTTGTTATTTTTCCCAAGATTAATTTTGATTTTCAAAACTCAATATTGTCACTGTTAAAAAAATAAACATTTGATATTTTGATATTCAAGAGTTCACTGACTTCACTTACATGGGTATGTCCTCTTCCAGCATAGACTGGAACCCTTTCACACTAGTAGTAGGGAGTCTTCATGAGTCTCTGTGAATAACTTTCTGGTGATGAGCATCTCCTAAGTTAGGCTGGGCTGTAGACAACAGGCCCCAGGTAGGGCCTATCAGATTCATGCTTTCAGGGTTACCCGGACCTCACAATGAGACTTCAAAAGAGACTCTACTTAGACTGCTTTAATAAAAAGCATATTGTTCAGAAAAAGGTAAAGTTTCACTATACCTTGTTCTGGTCAGACCAAATAGGATCAAAGATCTAGGGCTAGAAGGCACCTGAGAAACCATCTAGTCTAATTGCTGTCATTTAATAGACGAGGAAACAGGTTCCAAAAGACTAAGTCACTTGTCTAAGTGTAAGTGATTAAATCAAGATTGAAACTCAGGTCCTGTGATTCCAAATTTCAAGGTTCTTATGTTAGGTTTTGGGTACCATATTTTTTAAAATGTTTAAAAGTTCGATGGAGCTTTTTTGGTTTAAGGTGACTAGGTGGGGAAGGAATCTTAAACCAGTCCTATTTGGGGAATAATGTACGTTTCGCCACTAGAGGAGAAGACTGGGGGAATTAAGTAGCTATCTTCAGATATCTAAAGTGTTACCATGAAGCAAAGGAGGGTAAACATATTCTCTGTTGCTGAAGAAAGAGAATTAAAATCAGCCTTTGAAAGTTAACAGAACAGGGAAATGACTACATAGGGAGAAAAAATAGGGGGGTGATTGGTGGTTTCAGTTCTAGGCAGGAAGCTGGTCTGCAAGTTAGTTCTTTTATAGGAATCTCAGGAAACATTCAGGAAATTGTCCTGGGGTGAACAATAACCAGTAAGAGAGAGAGTAGAGACTGTTGGGAAATAGGAATTGTAGGGAATGAAGCTAGATACAGGAGAGATCAGCAGAAATAAGAAATATTAGCATTGAACTAATTTACAGGAAATTATTTTAACACTACTTTCAGAATTTTATCTTTCCTGTAATTATGTCTATTTTTTAACCTCAGAAGCCACTTTGGTGGTAATTTATTTTTCCATACAGTTTCTTAGTTGAATGGCATTTAGCCAGATAGTTTTATCTGGAGAAACTACATCCCTCATATTTAAGTGGAAAGAATTGTTTAGCAGTTTTGGTAAATGGAAAGCTGTGAGGTATACTACAGTGTCATTGGTGGCAAAAGTATTAAAGACAAAATAAAACTTTAAAAGTTAGATTGCCAAAATTTGCTTGTGATAACATATTGTACTGATTTTAAAAACAGGATTAGGGTTATTAAAAATATCTAAATTGCAATGATCATAGATTTGGAATTAGAAGAGATCTTAGAGCTCATCCAGTACAACTCTCTTATTTTACAGAGGAGGAAACAGAGGCTCAGACAGATTAAATAACTTGCCAAACATCTGACAGGTAGTAAATGGGGAACCTAGAATGTGAATCCTGGTCTGATTTCATATCCAACATATTTTCCACTCTACCACAGAACTGGAGGCAGTTTACACCACCTGATTCCCAGATAATAACCATAAATGTGGAGAGAAGACAGAGTGGGGAGCTCAAGCCTTAAGAATTTAACAAGCTTCACAAAGGAGGGCTATGGTGCTGAGGAGACCAACAACAATAGTTTTTTATTTTTACTACTTTTTACCTCTTAAGAGCACCCTGTTCTCTAAAATTGAATCTTTTTTTTTTTTTTTTGGAGGCAAACAGAAGTTGTCACTTGCCCAGGGGGTCACATAGTCAGTAAATGTCTGAGGTTGAATTTGAACATAGGTCCTCTAGATTCTAGTTATCTACAGTGCCACCTAGCTGTCCACCAGATTGGGTTTTAATGAATTTTGTATTTTTTTGCAAAGCAATGACTGAGGTTCTATCAATATCTATGTTTGCTTCAGGAGTTGCCCTGTGTTGAAAAGCAATCCTTATTAAATGATAACCAATCAATCAATTTACTAAGCAATTATTTTTCCCAGGATTTTTACCTAATTCCTCTGTCAAGCTTTGGGGAAGATACTAGCATCCAGAAGAACTGCCCTATAAAACTTTAGATAAAATGAGTATTAAATTATTTTTTTAAGTCCTATAGTTTCATTGGTTTAAAGAACTCCCAATGAGGAAAGTTTCTCTACCAAAGTAGACTGGCATCTGCTCTACCACTTAAAATCTTAGTTGCCCGGGACACTTAGAGGTTAAGTGACTTCCCCAGAATTACAGAGCTGGTATGTGCCACAAGTAGATTTTGAACTCAGGTCTTCCAAACTCCAAGGCCAGTTCTCTGTCCATTACCATGCACTATCTCTTATTACAAGATAAGCCTAAATGTAACTTGTTCTATTTCTGAAATACTATTACAATTTTAGGGATTTTTGGTGGGGAGGGGGGGTAATCAAGGTTAACTGACTTGCTCAGAGTCACAGAGCTAGTAAGTATCTAAGGTAAAATTTGAACTCAGGTCCTTCTAACTACTGGGCCAATGCACTATCTGCTGTGCCACTGAGCTGTCCCACAATCTTAGCTCATAATAGCTTAAGGGAAATAGTTCACATTACTGCTATGATTTTGACCAAAAAAAAATATGACCTATTATTTCATCCTTGTCAGAGAATGGTTTGGGAAATGCTGGGAAGTGACCCTACCCTGTTTCACCTGGGCACCTTCTGAAATGTTTATGATGTAATTCCTTGGTGTATAGAGCCCTGAAATTGCTCTTACAATATTCATACTAATTTTCTCCTGCCCCCCACACCAAATCATAAAAGAAAACACTTTAAAGTTGTGTTGAATTATGACTTCTCAGCCTCTTTATTAGATCTGATCATCAAAGATACAGTTTGACCTAGGTGCTCTTTACCTTATTTGTGTGTGGTCCTAGGTTCCACATGACTTGGGAACTCTTGGCTACAGCAGATCAAACATGGTTGTCTAGGGCTAATCAACTGCGCATCTCATGGCTCCAGATTTGATCCAGTAAAAGTTTCCATTACCAGACAAGAGACTCAAATTCAATAGCCAAAGGATTTAATTATGAAAGGAAAGAAATATAGATAGCGAGAAAGAAACTAATGAAGAAGATGATGATGATGGCTAGCGTTTATATAGCTCTTTAAGGTTTGCAAAGCTTTACAAATATCTCATTTGATCTTTGCAATGTCTATCTGTGGGGCAGGAGCTGTTATTATCCCCATGTTACAGATGAAAAAATGGAGGTTTAGAGGATTAGGTGTTTTGCCCAGGGCCATACGGGTGGTGCTTGAGGCAAAATCTGAATTCACTCCAACTAGGAGTCCTGACTCCCATGCCACCTAGCTGCCAATATTCCACCACTCTCTGTTCTATACACAAATAATTACCATCTTCTAGCCTGTATGAATGGGTGCTTGGGATAGACACCTCTCAAAGAAAATGGGAAAATGTTCATCTCCACATACTCTCCATGGTCCAGTGGAGACCTGCTAATTATTTGGAGGTAAACTAGAAACTCCTGAAGGCTTTTGTTTTGACTCTGGCATCGGTTCTGGGGTATTTGGGTAGTACTACTTCTCTTGTCCCTCAGGTCTGACAGAAACACTTTTTTCTTATTTCCATCTCAAAGTCTGACTGCCCACACACTTCTCAGGAAGTTTCAGGATTTTCTGGTTACTGAGTCTAATGTCTCCCCATCTTCCTATGTGATACTTTTCTCTGCGCACTTTCCAATCTCTCTTCTCCTTTTTCCCAGTTTGTGCTTCCTGATCCAAGCTTTCCTCTTAGTACAAATCATCTAGTATTCTGTTATCCTGTACTTTCTTAAATGAACTATACCTCCCTGTCTAACAACTGGAGGCCAATAGCAAGGCTCAGCCTCCCTACTGTTGTTATCTCCTCCCAGTCAAGTTCATGCTCTCACTTCACTTCCCAATGCTCCCCACTGTTCAACTCTCCTTTTGCAAATGCTCTTCATCCCCCAGGAAATAGTTCTGGTTCTTGAAAAGGGCAGTCATGGAGAGATTACTTCAGGGAACTTAACAGATAGTGCAACAACTCTTCAGGTATTCCATGGCCAGAATGGCTCTAGTTATATTTACTGCTGTTTTTGTTTTTTACCATGCATCCCCCAAACCTCATGCTACAAACTCTTCAAACACTGTAAGAAACACTTTTCATTTGCTCTGCTTGACAAAGTTTTCCATCTCTAGCTGAGGATAATCTTACCCTCTCTTTCCAGCTCCCAGGCAAGATGTCTCTTGCTGTCTTAGCATTTCCCACTGAGTCTTGGGACTTGATGGGTATCCCTTGCTTGGTCTATCATTATGCTACTCAGATGAGCCAGCAAAATGCTAACCAAAATGCCAATATGACTTTATTTGAGTGGGAATCCTGAGGGGCAACTTTTTGACAACTTCATTGCCTATACCCATTCCTGGATCATAACAAATTACATCTGGAAGAACAAAAGGTAGAAACTATCAAGGGAATCAATAAAAAAAAAATGTCAAGGAAGGCAGCCTAACAGTTCAAGATTTCACAGTATGTCACAAGGCATTAATCATCAAAACAATCTTATACTGGCTAAGAAATAGAGTGATAGATCAATGAAACAGATTAACTCCACAAAACATAGTAGTAAATAACCACAGTAACTTAGAATTTTTAAAATCCAAAGACCCAAGATTTTGGTACAAGAAATTACTATTTGACAAAAAATCACTGAGAAAACTGAAAAGCAGTTTGGCAGAAACTAGGCATAAACCAACATCTTACTCCATATACCAAGATCAAAATAGAAATATCATTTAGATGGAAAGGGTGACTTCATAAATAAATTAGGGGAACGTGAAAAAATGTATCTATCAGATATATGGATAATAGAAGAGTTTGTGTGTGTTTGTCCTTCATTGCTGAAGAAGACCATGCTATCAGAGAAATGATGACATGACTTGCACTTGACTTTTTTTGAGTGAGGGAGGGCTGTTCAGGTCACCAGTCTCACTTCTCCTCCAGAGCCATCTGAATCCAGTGACCAGATATTCATCAGGATGACTAGAGATGACCCAGCATGAGGCAGTTGGGGTTAAATGACTTGCCCAAGGTCACACAGCTAGTGAGAGCCAAGTGTCTGAGGGGAGATTTGAACTCAGGTTCTCTTGACTCCTGCACCTGGTGCTCTATCCACTACACCACCTAGCTGGTTCAATGGAAGAGTTTATGACCAAACAAAAGATAGAGAGGATTACAAGAAGTAAAATAGATAATTTTGATTGTATGAAATTAAAAAAGCTTTTGCACAAACAAAATGCAGTCAAAATTAGAAGGAAAGCAGGAAAATGAGTAAAAAATATTTTTTTTTGAGAAAAGCTCTCATTTCTCAAATATATAGGGAACTAAGCAAATTTATAAAAATAA
Organism: Potorous gilbertii; assembly: GCA_028658325.1. Taxonomy (NCBI): domain Eukaryota; kingdom Metazoa; phylum Chordata; class Mammalia; order Diprotodontia; family Potoroidae; genus Potorous; species Potorous gilbertii. The sequence goes on along the minus strand of CM053769.1, from coordinate 336,835,936 downwards.
GAACCATCCCCCAGTTGATAAGTGGTCAAAGGCTATGAACAGGAAGTTTTCAGAAGAAGAAATCAAAGCTGTCAATAGTAATATAAAAATGATTAGAAAAATTAAAATAATTCTGAGTTACCTCAAATTTATCAGATCGGATAAAAAAAATCAATCTGGGTCCCAGTCCAACCCTCATTTGGTCATTGTTTGGGCTTAGAGTGAGTGTAAATAGTAATTGTTTCTATTTTGGCCAGAAACCCCTCCCAGATCTAATTCCAAGAAGTACCAGAGAGGATGTCCAAGAGTGGGAGTAAACTGAATTGTGAAATAGAGAAAGTCTGTCAAACAGCATATTTTATTGATCATGCCCTCTAGTCAGTTATATCCCTTTTACCCACCTAATCCTTGTCTTTCCCCAGTGGTGTTGATCTATGCCATGCAAATTGGATGAGGCAGACCTTAAGAAAACAAGCATTAGAATGGGTCAAAGGGAAAAGACGAGACAGAGCTGGGTGCTGTTCCAAGTACATACATGGTTGCTTGGGACAGGATGAAGATGATTGGAGGGAACCTTTTGATACAAGTATACTTTTATTTTTTGTCCAGGAAGAGACTATCTAATCATAGTTTCTTTCAAAAATCATATTTTGATGGACTAGTGGTCCCATTAATGAGGGAATCCCTCCTATGGTGCAGATTGCCACCTATTCATGCCTTGTTTTCTTGTGTAACTCTCCTCCATATTCTCCTATAAATTCTACAGAAGGTATCTACTATCCTAGATTGGAGGCCTTCCATGAGGTCTTTTGAGTTGTGGAGATGTCAGTGGAACACACAGGCTATTCATTGGTCATCCATTGCTCTTGGTACTTGATCAGCTCATCTTCTTTTTGTATTATACATCTTTCTGATGTTATCTTTTAACCCACTTCTCTTGTGCAATTCTCCATTCATAATAGGTCCAAACCCTATCATGTGCAATGCACGTTTTTTCATTGCCCTTTGGGTGACTCAATTTTAATCTTTTTGAGACTGTGATAGTCCATGAATCACAATCATACCATAATCTTGGGGTCTGATTTTGGGACTTGAACCCATGAATTTGTTGGTAAAGGGAATACGCACTGAAGAAACTTCTACCAATGCAGGCCAGCACCTGTTCTACAGCATAGTCTTAAAGAGTTGCCAGGATTGGTAAGAAAGTAAATGATTTGCCAGGGTTTATACAGTCAATCTGTGTCAAAGGTAGAGTTTGAATCCAGTTTTTCCTGACTCTGAAGCCAATTCTGTTTGCCATACTGTTTTGTAATGCCACACTACTAAAGTATCTGACTGCCTGATGTTAAAAATATAAGCCTTTATGGCAACAAGTTTGGAACATTAAAAGCACTGTAAATTTTACCAAATGCAATTCAGCCTATACTCCTCCTTCCATTCAATTCTGGGACTAGTTTTTTGTCCAATCACCAGGCTATCTCAATATAGGCTATGGCTTATCCAAATAATAGTCTGGAAAATAGATTTTCTTCATCCACTTGATTTTTCCTATGTGGATTATTGTTAAACTCTATTAGGTGATAATGGAACTCATTCAGGAGGATTTTCAGAATTCTAGGGCTTGATGCAACAAACACTGTCTTTTTTGAACAGAAACATTTGTATTACCTCACATAGAGGAAATTCTTCTTTCATTTGGACTCTGCAAAAAAAAAATATGCAAATATAAGAAGGATCTATGAGTCTTGTATGTAAGGAGGATGGGAATGTCTGGTTTCCAGGTATAATAATTCCCAGAATATCCCCAAGGATTCTAGATAGTAGTTCCTAGAATTGTAATGACAGACAGTCCTACTTAGGTTGTGCCATGAGATAAGGGGTGATATAATGTAATATTTACTATGCTTGCGCAGAATGAAGATATTGCTAAGGTTAACCTGTGAGCTTAATTGTTGGCAAGATGCCTTCTTTGTTTGTTGCCTTATAAAGTAAATAGGCACTGGGCAGTGAGGGGGGAAACCATGGGGAACCCATAGGGAAATTTGTGTGTGCCTCAACTGGCCCCCATTAAGGCTTGAAGGGATTTAGGGAAGTGCACGAGCTGTGTCTGTCTTAAATGACCCCACTGAGACATAGGAGTAGTTGCCTCCCCTTTTTGTCAACCCCTGTGAGAAGGGCTATTAGGGAATGATATAAGAACTACAAACTTTCTGAGAAGACTAGACTAGAAGAAAGCTGATTATTAACCCCTCTGAAGGTGTCTGCCTGTCCAACCAGATCGAGTGAATCTGTTAGAGGTTGGAGTCTGAAACCTCCAGTGTGTCATCTGTAAAACAAGTCTCCTATTGCCTTCTATAAATGATCTTTTTAATGACTAAAGCTGAATCTATCTCTTTCACTGAACATAATTTAGATCAAATGTGTCTAAGGTGGGAAAAGTATCTGACTGCATTTCTTTTTTTCTTTAAATAATTAAATTTTTATAGCATTCTCACTTCCCTTTTCCTATGTAGAGAGTCATCTCTTGTCAGAAAGAATAAAAAAGTTTAACAAAACTCAAGAGCACATTAACTGAGTTTGACAGTATCTACAGTGTGCTAAATCCAATCTCTTCACTTCTGCAAAGAAGGAAGGATGGCACATTTTATTTTCTCTTTTTTAAGGCCAATCTTGATCAAATATACTTGTATACTGTTCAATTTTCTTTTCTTCTTTCTATTTCCATTGCTATATATTGTTTTTCTGGTTCTGCTCACTTCATATTGCATCAGTTCACATGCCTTCTTATGTTTCACTGAATTCTTCATATTCAACATTTCTTGAAATGTGGTATTGACTTTCATTCAGCTAAGAAAGGAAAGAAAGAAAAAGAGCCCGTAATCCATAAGTGGTTTCTGATATAAACTATTCAAATAATAGCTAGCAGGAGACATATGTCTCAAAGACTAAATTAAAATAGTAATTTCTTAATGTGTTATTTTTTCTTTCTACAGGGCCCTTCAATCCCTGAATTCCTCTCTATATGATTCCTTTGGCCTTAATTGGCTACCATGTCTCCTCCACCAAGAATTTCCTTCTTGACCTTCTCTCATTCCCTATCTCAGCAACAGGAAAATGAATGATCATATTTGGTTAAACTAATATATGTGTGTATGCGTATGTATACACACACACACACACACACACACACACACACATAAACACCCACCACCCTCACCCCTCAAGCTAGCATTTGGTCTTGACCACAGTCAACAATTCCAATGGCTTCCTATTGCCTCTGGGATCAAATATAAATTCTCTGTTCAATTTTTGAAGCCCTTCATAACCTAGCCGCTTCCTACCTTTCCAGTCTTTTTACACCTTACTCCTTTCCATGTGCTCTATGATCCAGTAACACTGTTCTCACTATTCCTGGTCCAAAAAGCCTCCATCTGCTGACTTTATGTATTTTTCTCTAACTGTCTCCCCCTATCTGGAAAGCTGTCTCTTCATCTCTGCCTCCTGACTCTTTAAGATCCAGCTAAAATCTCATCTGTAAGAAGTCTTTCTGGGTCCCCCTCAATGCTAGTCCCTTTCCCTTCAAGATTGCCTTCAATTTACCCAGCATATATCTTGTTTGTACATAGTTGTTTTCTTCCCAGTTAGATGGTGAGTTCCTTTCTGGTGGGGAGTGTTTTCACTTTTCTTTGTATCCTCAGTGTTTCCTGTTGCGCAGTAAGCACTAATAGATGTTGACTCTTCTGGATTACAGAAATGGAACAACAGAATAATTTTCTTTTTCTTAGTATATCTGTACATTAGATACATTAAATATTTATATGCAAGTGTATACATATGTATGTGTATGTGTGTGTGTGTGTGTGTGTGTGTGTGTGTGAACATCACATCAAGTAGGCATTGCAGTACAGTGGGAAAAAACGACTCTCCAGAAAGAAGGTAGGAAGCAATTTACTATGTGCATGAGACTATGCTAAGTGCTAGGGAAGCAAATACGAGCACAGAGTCCCTTATATTCTAATGGAGAAAGAGAACACACAAAAGGGAAAGGAGAAAGAGGAGAATGGGGGTGGGGGGAGATGGAGGTACCCGCTATGGGGCCATATTTTTGAATTCTGGAGGGTCTGGAACAGTGCATAGAGAGGAGTTGTGGTTAGAAAAAATAGGCTCAAATATCACTTCTGATAACTTTTTTCCTACATCGTCTTGGGGAAATTACTTAACCTCCTTGGGTCTCAATTTTACCATCTGTTAAATGGCCTCTGAGGTCTCCTTTTGTATCTCAGATCCTATGTTTTTCAATCGAACCAAGCTTGACAATAACTAGTTTATCACTTGGCTTACTTCTAGATTTTAAAAGAAAAATTGACCAAACTCTTGCCACTTTTCATTACGTTGTCTTCTTTACTCCTTTTTGTTTTATGTTTTTTCTTTCTGTAATTTTTTAAGTCTTATTAGAATTTGATGCCTATGAGATTTCAAAGCATTATAGAAGTTTGAGCAATCCCTAAGGTTTGAGGAAATTTCTGTGAGAAAAAAAGAAAACTATTTCCTATATTGATTGCACTGCATCTGCTTAGGTTCCTGTTCATCTGGAACAATGGGAGTCCAAGAGTTCAAACAATTCCTTTTAATAAAAATGTAATCATAAACCTCTGGATAGAAGCAGTTTCCAAGATGGAGTTATAGACAAAAGCAGGTAAAGGTCAGTGTGGAGGGTCCCTGGGGTCTCAGAAGTTCTCTGCCAAAGTCCTAAAAACTACTTCTTGCCCAAAACATCTTCTTGCCCAAAGAACCCATGGCTGGATCCCAGTTTCATCCACTTATGAGGTCAATATTAACCCAAACTACCCAGGCTCTGTACCACAACTACCTTGCCTGTAACAGTCCACACTGGTGCATGAGTGTGAAGGGTTGACACATTCATCCTGTTCCACCTACTGTATCCTGACCCACAAAAGTATCTAAGTAACAGAAAAGATAAGAGAAATAGTACAAAGAAACACAGACTGTCAACTTTTGAAAAGGCCACAGATGTTATTTAATTCAAATCCTGCAAAGGAATTTTTTTTATATCATCCCTGAAGAGTCATCCAACCACAATTTGAAGACCTCCAGTAAAGGGGAACCTATTAGCTTTTTTTTTTCATAAAATTTTGTTTCATTTTCATGAAAGTCTGCCTTCTCTCCCTTCCCACCTTTACCTTCCCAACTGAGAAAGAAAAGCTAAACCTCTCTCTCTCTGCATATGTGTCTATACACACATATACATATATGTATGTGTGTGTATATGTATATATGTGTGTGTGCATGTGTGTGTGTGTAATATATATGCATCTATATGTATATATTTCTCAATTTACACTCTGAGTTCATCACCTCTCAGGAGGTGGGCAGTATGTTTTATAAAGAGTCCTCTGGAATTGTAGTTGATCACTGGGTTGAACAAAGTTCCTAAGTCTATCAAAAGTTGTTTTTCTTTACATTATTGTTGCTGTTGTATAAATTCTTCTCCCAGTTCTGCTTACTTCACCCTGTATCAGTTCACTCTGAATCAGACTAGTCTTTCCAGGTTCTTCTTTCATCATTTCCTAAAGCACCATAGAATTCCTCACATTCACATACCATCCTCCTCAGTCATTCACCAAGTGAGTATTTCATCACTTCAGTTCTTTTCCACCCCAAAAATAGCTACTATAAATTTTTGTACATGTTTGCTTTTCCTCTTTCTTTGATCTATTTGGGGTGATATAGACCTAATACAATCCACTAATTTCTGAGTGAATCTTTTCTACTTTTAGATAGCTCTAAAGATGAGGACATTTTCTTTTACATCCAGATTAAATTCAAAATCTTTCTCTCTACCTTTTACCCATTATTCCTAGATTAGTCATCTGAGGCCAAGAAAAATAAATCAAATCCCTTAAGCACATGATAGTTCTTCAATAACTTGGGGATAGGTGCCATGGTTTCCAAAGTCTTCTCCTGACTTTTAAACATCTCCAGTTAATCTAACTCACCTCATAATTCCCTAGGCTTCCTTTGCCCCATCAGCCATCTCATGTTGGCCATCCCTCCGTCCCTACAGTCACTTCCTCCAGTTAATGAGCTTGTCCTCAACATCTCCATTTGAAGTAGTATCCATGACAGCCATGCTCATTTCTAACCTGGTTTAGTCACTGATTCTCTGCACTATTTTTCTACCTTGTCCCTCGGTAGGAACATTTCACCATCTCTTTTTTTGGTTCCCTTGTATGTGTTGTTTCCCCCCATTAGAATGTAAGCTCTTTAAGGAGAGGACCATCTTTTTGCTTGTACTTATATTCCCATCACTTACCACAGTACCTGGCATATAGCAAATGCTTATAAATTTTATCTATTTATCTAATCCATTCACCATCCAGGTTTTCTAATGTGTTCCCCCTCTCCCTGCCCCCAAACTAAACACAATACTCTGGATGTGACCTGAACAGGAAAGAATGCAGTGAAGCTCTCAACTCCCTCTTTCTGAACACTATGGAGCTGTGCTGGTGACCGACACCTTGGAATTTGGGGTGGTCCATGTCCAGCTCCTTTTTGGGGAGAAGAGATTGCTACAAATGCATGTTTTCTGGGTGGGGGAAAGTTTTTCTTGCTAAGGCTGAGGAGATGCACTTTTCTGCTCCTCTTTTTATTAAAACAGTTGAGGAAAGAAGGTCTCGTTTCATTCCACTCTAAAATATGGAGGTTTGATAAAGATTTCTGCTCAGCATCATGACCACAAAGTGCAAAGTGTGTGAGACAATGCAAGCTGACAATATGAATGAATGGGAGTACTTGTGTGTCAGGGCTAATCTCTGGGGATGCAAATACAAAATATGAGTGAGCTATTTCCCAACTTCAAGCAGCTTGCGGCATAACATGGGAAGACAACAGATAGAGGGGAGTGGTGACTAGGGAAGGATGAAGTCACAGGGATGGTGAGTGGAACCATAGGGTAATTGAATGACGTGGTTTTCCCAGAAGAAACAAAATGATTTGATTACTGTTCCCAGAATAGCAAGTAAGATGGGAGAAGAGGAGGAAAAGGGGAAATATTGAGTAGTAATATGGCAAGAAAATGGCAAATGTGGGTTGCAGGAGCCTTCTAGATGTAGTGATATCTCACTACAAGGGACTCAAAGTGGAAACCAGAGGATATGGCAGGATGATGGTCTGCAAATTGGGTAAATGCATATTTAGAATGGGACAGCTTTTATTTAATTTCACAGAAAAAGGAAAAGATAAAAAGTTGTTATATGAGCCCGAACAGAGATGCAGAAATAAATAGTAGCCCTAAGGTAACACCTTAGGTAAATGAACTTGGGCCTACTTCCATTAGAAAGTGATCTCCTTAAGAGCAGTGATTGTCTCTCTTGTTTTTTGTTGCGTTTTTTTTTTTTAATATCTGCAATGCTTAGCCCACAGTCTGGTATGTAGTAGTCCTTTAATAAATTCTAGTTGACTATGAGAACAATCCCTTGACATTCTGTGAAATCTCTCCCACAATCCCACACAGTCCTTTCAAGATTCATAGTGCTACCTTGCTGTTCAGGCTGCCCCTAGAAGGTAAACATACTTCGGGGGTTATTGAACAAGCAGTTGTCCTCTTGCAGTGAGATTAGCTTTGAGCAGCTTTATTCTTCAATTAGGAAACTATGCAGGAACTACGTGGATGCTGTTTTATTCATTCTCCAAAGAACATGTTACATCAAGAAATCTCTCTCTAAATAACTCAACTGTCAAATTCTTGAGTTCAGGAATTCTAGAAAAAGGGGTCACCCAGCAGGTAATTCTTAGAGCTGGTGCCATTCAGGAAATCTCCACTCCTTGGCTCAAAAGTTGAATTCTGAGATTATATTGCCTAAAGATTTAAATATCCATTCCTGTATTCAGGAACGCAAACATTCCTGTCAGGCCATGTGCAAATATATGCAGTTTACCAAGTGCTTCTGCTGCACCTGGGGAAAAAGGGGAGAGAAAAATCTGCCCCTAATCTCACTCTTGTTACACTCTGGAAGACAGTACAAAGGGGAAAAGGCAAAGAGGAAGTCTGTTTTTTCAAAAGATATAATCATATGCAAAATGCCATCCACATTCAGTGAAAGAACTATGGAGTCAGAGCAGACTGAAGCAGACTACTTTCTCTTTTGTTACATTTACTCATGCTTTCTCTCATTCGTTTTAATTCTTCTGTGCAACATGACTAATGTGAAAATGTGTTTAATAAGAATGTATGTGTAGAGCCCATGTAAGATTACATGCCATCTTGGGGAGGGAGGGGAAGAAAATTTAAAACTTACGGAAGTGATTGTTGAAAATTGAAAACAAATTTATATATATATACATATATATGTATATATGCATATCAAACAGACTGATCTGCTTAAACTACCAAGGGAGGGCTGGCTACTTTACCCCCCTCTAACTTCCCAAGTTCAAATCTAGCCTCAGACACTAGATGTGTGATGCTGGGTAAATCACTTAATAACCCCATTTGTCTCAGTTTCCCCATCTGTAAAATGAACTGGAGAGGAAAATGGCAAAGTACTCCAGCATCTTTGCCAGGAAGATCCCAAACGGGGTCACAGAATCAGACACGACTGAAAAATGACTGAATAACAAGTGAAAACTTCCAAAGACACCAGGAAACCATAAATTAATAATTTGTTTAAAATTAAAAAAAATTTAAAAATCTATCCTTCAACTTTCAGTTGCTAATCAGCCTAGAAGCAGGTCTAGTCACTAGGGAACCCATCAAAGGATTTTTCTATGTCTTCTCAGGAAGACAACACTGATGTGCCTTCCATGAGGATGTGTCCCTCAGATCCCTCATACAAAGGGCCATTTTCTATAATCTCAAGTTGATTAGGGAACTAATTAAGTTGATCATGGATTCTTCTGATCTATCTATGTGTATGTGTCTATGTATGTACACAAATACACATGTGTATTACATACACATATGTATACATTATGTATGCATACCGTTCTGCACATTCTGACAAAGGTTTTCATCCCAGGGGAGTACTATAAATATCCTTGGGGACATGTGCTACTTGACTCCATAGAAACCCCTACTGCTTTCCTCTTAGAGTTTGGGCAAGGGAAAGGGAACTTCAATCTTAAGGCATAAGTTGGAAGGACTAAATGTATCCAAGTGTTGGACTGACTGGCAAAGTTGATAAATATTGTTTCCTTGGTAGGGGGGAAAGGAGCTTAACAACAAGGTAGTAAGTCTTGAAGACTTGAAGATCCTCAGAGAAGCTGGAGACTCGTTGGAGGTCAGAGAGCAATCTTGTCTATTTAACTGGCTTGGATGCAAGTCTTTATACTTTCTGTTAGGCTGGATGAAGCGTATTCCAAATTTGTTGGTTTGTTAACCTGAATGCTTGCATAGGAGCTGAGAGCTTCCCTCCCTCCCTCTTTAATTGTAGAGACCTAGACACAAACCACATTCCTTTTATTAAAAATCCAACATTTTTCTCACTTCTTCTCTAGGGTTAAATTTGGACATTGTAATTACACAATGAAGTTTGCTTTTTTTTACTCTTTCCATTTTTATCATGTGTACTGTCTTTCTGGTTCTACTTACTTTAATCTGAATCAGTTTGTATGGCTTCTCATGATTCTCAGAAGTCTTCAACATCATTTTTGCATTCACTTGATTCAATTTGTTCAGCCATTTCCAAATTAATGAGAATCTACTTTATTCCAATTCTTTGAACAAAAAAAAATGCTACTACAAATATTTTAGTATGCATACCATGGGGTTATATTTTAGTTTAGTTATATTTTAGTCACTTTTTAAAAATATAATTCCAATTATTTTTAAGAATGGGTAGCTCAATTTACAGTTCCACCAGCAAACCTTTAAACCCTCCCATATTGTTTCCATAGCAGTGGGTATATGTTGAAACTCCAGAGTTGCTCTGATTTGCATTTCTCTCACCATTTGCAACTTAAAGCAATATTTCATGATTGTTTATAGTCTGTAGTTCTTATTTTGAGAACTGTGCTATCCTTTGACTATTTATCCACTGGGGAGTAGCAACATGTCACATTTCCAAGGAAATCCTTGGGAGAAGCATGAGCCAAAGAGTGTAATTAGTGAGAAGCATTAAATATCAAATCTGGTCCATATAAACACAGAGCTTCAATACTGGATTACAAAAAAAAATTGATTCTTAATGAATGACTAAACACAAAAAATTGATTGTAAAAAATTAAAAAATAGATCAATAAATTATTTGACAAAATTGGTCAATTAAGTCCAATTCATTTTGTATATAAATATGAATTTTTCACCCCTGTTCTACAAAATCTTTTTTATTTTGGGGTTGTGTTCTAGTGATTACATGGGCAAAATTTTAAAAGATGAATGAGGAAAATAGAAACAAGTTAGAAATGAGACCATTCCAATTACAGAGATTTGTATAGGAGTGAGCCAACAGAAAGATCTGAAGTTTCTAGAGGCTTCTAATAGTTCCATCACCTAGCCTTCAAGAGTATAAGGAGAAAGTCAGCTCCATATGAATTCTTTTGAAGTTCTGGAGCTCTTCAAGAACCCCTCTGGCCTTTAAAAAATGAGATGCCCAAGGAGAAAATGTGAAATTTCAAGAACACAATATTAAGTTTTTAAAAAGATTTTGGCAGCAAAAAGAACACAGAACAGGACCACTTCCCAGGTGATGGATAAGTTACGAGGGATGAGACCTTTGACTAGAACATGATTCTGGATGGGTCTATCTTATTCAAAAGGGGAAAAAATGGTAAATAGCAGGGTGAGGTGGCATTGTTCTTGAAGAAGTTCTCTAACTCTGAAGAAATTCAGGAATCCAAGCACAGAAGTATGATGGAGAACATTTGGGTGAAGACCAATGGACAGCAAAACCATTCCTCTTCTGAATCTATTTCCGCTCAGACCAAATTTTGGCTTGATGTTAGGATAAACTTTCCAACCATAGGAGTGATTCAAAAGTAGAATGGACTGCCTTAGGAGTTCTTCAAGAACAGGACTGGATGACCACTTATTAGGTATATTACAGTAGGCATTCCTTTCATATATGGGCTGGTGTCTAAGTTCCTTCCAACTTCTTTAAAGTGAGGCATGAAATAAAATTATAGATTTTTTTTTTTGGTTAAGAAAAAAGGTAGATAATAGCTTCATGCAAAGATTTCCTCAGTGAGAGATAACCTGAGATTTAAAAAGACTAAAAATATACATTTCTTATTTGTGTTTATGTAAAGACATACAGAGGAATCAGGAACCTCTGGATTTTAAGGCTTGGCTTCTGGAGGAGAAAGTAGCTACATCTTGAGGAATATGAGAGTATTTTCAAAAAAGTAAGTGTTTTCTTGTGAAACTGAGCTCTTTAAGAAATCAACTCCCTAGCAAAGAAATAAAAAACAAAATAGATGCTCATCAGCTGAGGAATGAATAGGCAGGTTGCAGCTCATACATACATGCAATACAAAGTTCTTAGACTATAAAAAATGATAATTCAAAGAAGAATATGAACTAAACAGTAAAATAAGTAGAACCAGGAAAATAATATACGACAACAAAATTGTGACTTAAACTTGTGTAGTTATGATGATCAAGGCTGGCCCTGAACAAGAGATTTTTTAAAAAATGCACTTCCTCTTCCCACTTCCCTTTTTAATGCAGGGATGCATCATGGGTGTGAAATATTGCATATAATTTCAGACTTTATTGATCTGTTGGTTAGTTTAGGCAAACCGCTTTTCTCTCTTCCACCCAATGTTTTTTTTATTCTGATAGCTCATTGTGTGTGTGTGTGTGTGTGTGTGTGTGTGTGTGTGTGTGTGTGTGTGTGAAATATTTAGAAATAAAGGAAATTAAAAAAAGAATCCTTCCCCTTCTTCCCTAAGGTTAGGATGTTAGAAGACAGAGTAGCTCAAAGTTCACAACCAAGGTCAACTTCTGAGAAATCCTGCCCCTGTTCTTTATGGCCCAGAAGACACTGGTTGACAGCAGCTTAATTCGAAATATCAGGAATACAACTTCTGGAGGGGGTAGGTGAAGGGAAATGGGAGGGAAGGAGAGAGAGAGAGAGAGAGAGAGAGGGAGGAGACAGAAGTCAAAGATCTGAAGTCAGGCTTCAATAGGAGACCCTATTGAAAGAATTGGACATTCTTGGGGAAGCCGTTTTTGGTGTAAAGGGTCTAGTTGGACACTGTTATTTGCTACTCCTGGTTGCCTACCCTCCCCTTTTATCTCCTTGCTGCTTTCTATATCCTCTTAAGCTTTGGGTCTACTGTTCAGGGATGCCCTCTTATCTAAAAGTCACCCAGCCTTCAAAGTTCAACTCAAGTGCCACCTCATTCAGGAAACCTTCCTTGATTGTGGTGGCTCACAATACTCATGCCCCTATTGTACCAAGCCAGGACCATATTTTAGCATACACTTGCTATCTAGTTAAATGGTTATTTAGTGCCTACTTTGTGCAATATGTACTGCATTTTAAAAATTATGTTGCATGACTACATATCTCTTTCGCTAGATCAAACCCCTTTATTTACTATTTAATTTTTAACTGTTTAACTAATTTATTTACTATTCTTTATTCTGTGTGTCCAAAGAGCTCAGCTATTTTGCTTCCTGCTCTTGGTGTTTCACTGCCAGATTCACTGCCCTGGGCACAGGGTGCTTAGCAAAGGGAGAGGGTGGTCAGAGGATAGGAGATTATCATTGAGAAATAGAACTACTTCTGGAATTAGAGGATCACTTTATTCCCTGGGCCTGTTTCCTCATCTATAAAATGGGATTAACAATTTATACTACCTATCCCATCGGTCTGTCAGGATAGTGTTCTGTAAACCATAAACAATTAGAAAGTGGGAGGTGTTACTGGGGATGGTGTTGAGAACTTGGGTTACTGCTTCTCAACTTCAGTGGGGCACAACCAAGAAGCCAGTCACTTTGTGGTAGTGTCTCCTTCAGCAAGGGGGATCCCTTGCCTAATAAATGACTGATATGGAAGAAAGCATGTGATTTTACAAGGAAGATTTTAATTGTACATCAAACATTAATTACAACTTTAATATAAAATGTTGGTTATTAAAAGCAGCAACTTGGAACCATAAATCTTTTTTAAAGGTGCACAACAGAGTAATTACAGGACCTATTACAACTAATGTTGAATGCCCTCAGGAGTCCAATGAGGATTCCAAAGTTCAGTCGAGCCCCTACAAAGGGCTGAGGGAAGCTTCAGCGTGTCCAAGAAGACCCAAGAAACTCCCAGGGAGTGGGAAGTGCACTTATCATTTGAGTAGAGTCCCTTAGTGGGGCTCCAAAGTACCCAAGGCATGGGAAGATGTCTACCCTATCTGGGACAGCTATTCAATTTTCTCCCTAGATCACATGGCTTTTGGGATTGCCAGGGAATTGGATTGTGAACAGCTAGGGACTGATGTCCACACTTCCCATGTTTTTAGCTGCTCCTTTGTCCCCCCAACTCAAAGGCATCCATAGCCAGAGTGAGGAGGCAATACCTTTAAAAGGTTACCTGTCCTAAGTCCCAGCTTGCCTAGTGTCCTTAGTGACAGGATGGGCCCCAGACAGTTGTCATTTTTAGAGATCCCAGGACCCAGAGCCCTGAACCAACTCAAGGAGGCCCATTTACCACCATCATCTCCCACCTCAGATCCCCAACACAACTTCCCAAACAGCTCTACTGAACTCCCAGGTTTCTTAAAAGAATTATTAGCTCTAAGGCTGGAACTAGGGTCAACTTGAGTGGGTATTTGCTTTAATCTGTGAATGCTGTTGACGGACACACTGAGTCAAAAATAAAGGCTTCTACTTTAGACACTCTTCCATGGCTAGTTTCTTAGGGCCCAAAAACCACATAGCAGTATCTAGTGTATACCCACCAAGGCCTGAGAGTCACGATTACTAGGGAACACCATTTTTCCGGCTGAATGGAAAAGTCAGTGGAGTGTTGGCACATTTTTGAGGAGTGGGGTGGGATGAGTGGGGTAGGGAATTAAATTTGAAAGGCACTGTCAGTTCTGAGGTTTGTAAGTATTGATTGAAGTCCCTCATTGGGACCAGAGATACTCTTTATAAGGCATTAAGACAGAGGTTAAGGCTTGGAGTCCAGCAAGGTAAAATAACAGAAACATCTTAAGACCTACTCAAACACTTGTTCGACCACTTCTAACTACTATCCTTCATCCCATCCCTGATCTTGAAGAATTCCAGGTCCAGACTCACTGGGAGACCTAAGTCTGCATAAGTGCTTGAGACCCTGCTACCCATCTCCACTCCCACTTTACCCAAACTGAATTTGGTAGAGCTGGTGAAAATTCTATGCTATGAAGTTATGTGCATCAGGTTTCTCTTCTTCTCTGCAGGTTGGTTTTGATTATTCCTAAGAGCAGCAACATTAGAAGTCCCCACTTTCCTCCAACATGGGAGGGATTCCTCTTCTAGGGAGAAGTGTGGGGAAGGGGTCTACAGGAGGCCTCTAGGTTGGTCACAACTTTCCCTTTGTTGTTGCTGTGCTCATCAAGATGAGGAGGCCTACTTATTTCTCACTATCGTTCCCTCTCCCTCATCCCCTCAGCTCTCCTCTTGAGAGGATGGGGACAGTGCTGGCACGGAATGTCCTGGACAAACGATTGTCAGTTTCAGGGCAGGCGGCTCCCTCCCCTGGATGAAGTGTAGCCAGCCCTATCGCCACCATCAGGCTGTTAACTTGGCATCCACTGGCTGATCAGTGGTAGGGTGATATACACACATACCATCAATCCAGAAGGCTGTCGAGGAGCATTCTGCCTTTGAAGTCAGAAGACCTGGGTTCAAATCCCAGCTCTGGTACTTGCTATTTTTGTGACTTTGGGTGAGTCACTTAGCAGAAGATTTAGAAATGGAAGGGAAGACCACTGAGGCCAACCTCTTCCTTTTACGGAGGATAGACAATTAAGGCTCAGAGAGATTTAGTGACTTGCCAAAGGTCACATGGATTGTAAATGCTAGAGATTGAATTCAAACCTGGATCTATCTTATAGGGAAGAGCTGGAAGGGACCGGAGAGGCCATTCAGTCTTATTCTACGATTCAGGAAACTGGTCAAGAAAAATTAGATGACTTATCTAATCAGGCAGGATCTGAATCCAGATCCTCTGACTCCAGTTAATCTTCTTTTAGATCCTTGAATTCCCAGTCTAATGCTCTTCCCCTTATACCACCACTCCATTTCCTTATCTGTAAAAAGTAAAGTTGAACTAATTGCCCTACAACGTTTGCTTGTGACCTAAAGTACCACAATCCTTGATACAGCATCCCTATCTCTATCCTCCATCTCTTAGCCTTCTGCTTCCAGGATACAGGAGTTGTTCCCAGGATAGACTGTGCTACATGAACCCACCTGACTGCCTCCAAGAAAGGGGAAATCTGCTGTGTGCCTAGGACCCCAGGAAGGGAAGAAGCTGGGTTTGGGGCACTGCCTTTGGTCAAATTCTTGTCTTCCCTACTTCCCCTGATCCAGGGCTCCCAACACAGAAAGTCCTTAGTGACCAAGGGATTTCTATCTTAGCTTCACAGCAAAGTTTCAGGAGGGAGGGTTTCGGTTATATTCAGAGGGAAATGGAGAGTCTTCCAAGTTAAATGCCATTCCATTAAAGTAAGAAATAAATACAATGGAAATGACCCTTTCTGTTGTTCATTTTGGATGCCTGTGGTGGGGGTGTAGGCCTCTCATCCAACAGAGGAATTTCTCCATCCCATAAATTGGGCAATATGAGGTTGCACTGATGTCTTTGTCCTACTCATTCTCAATCTCTCCTTTACCCCGCCAAGGAAATCCACATTCATGTTGGAGCAGGGGGCAGAGATAGGAGGTATAGCTGCAGGAGGGAACTAGTGGGAGGGTCTTCTTCAGGCTCCAGAGACAGGAACTCCACCGCACTCCCTTGCAATTCCCTACTATGCTAAAGGCACTCTGATGCCATGAGAACATCTTGCCCAAGGTCAGGTCAGAGAAGGGCACGTAGCAGCTGCCCTCTGCATATATTCAGCTACTAAAAAAACATAGCTGGGGGAAAGGTGGAGGAATGAGGTGGAAAGAAAGAGATAAGGGAAACAGACAAAAAGAAAGACAAAGGTAGACATATCATGGAATAGACAGAAATACCTAGAAAGATAAAACATGTAGGTAAAGAGACAAAGATGCAGAGAGAAATATGGACAGACATCAAGAAAGAGTACAACGAAGGACTAGGGAAGGAGACAAAAACAGCAAGAAAAAGAGAAAAAAATGTTTAAAGACACAAAAGGAGAGAATATGAGAAGAGAGAAGTCAGTCCAAGCTAGGAGCTCAGTCAAACACTGTGGGGGCTTTTGCCCCAGAGCTTTTATCTTAGCCTTTCACAAAGGCACAGAATTCTGGAGCTGAGCATCATTATATTCCCATCTCCCTTGAAACCCCTGGGGATAGAGAGAAGCCCAAGAGCTGAATAGGCCCCTGGAATAGACTTCCCTCTTCTCTCCTTTGGTTACCAAGTCTCTTTAAAGACTGTCTTCAAGCTCCTCCCATCTCCAACACACTGCGTCAATACGGAGTAGTCCCCTCCCATTCCACCAGGTACTGGACCTTCCCTTCTGGGGTCACCCTTCGAGCAAGGACCTGGTATTTTTCACCACATGCCAGCCGCCCAGCTGCACCAAAATAGTTGGTGATGGAGGACTTGAGATGGGAAAGGGAGGAATCGTCCTCACTGATGCTCTCAAAAGTGTGGCTATCAATGCCATCATCAGGTCTCTCAGGGCCCGAGCCCCCTTCGGCACTGCTGTCTGAAGTGCAGCGCCCACCTGGCTCTGTTGCCCGTCGCTTCGCCCCTAGGGATGTGTATGCTTTGGCTGCCAGCTTCCTCTTCCGGCTGCCCACAGTCCGCCTGTCCAGGAGGGGCAGAAGGTGATGATGGGACTTCTAACTGGGGATGGGGAGCTGGGTCAATCAAACTAGGGCGTGGAGGGATTATGAGGGCCACATTATGCATACTTACTCCATACAGACACCAAGTCTGTTTAACCACTGCCCACCCCCAAGACACTTAGCCCCACCCTGGGTATTTAGAGTGTTAGGGATAGATGGGACCTTAAACATAGGATATTAGAACATAGAGAGCACAGACTCATGAAATTGATGCTAGGGTAAAGTCAGGGCTTGGTTGTGTCGGAGTGGCTCCTGCTGCTCACCTGGACTCATAGGACAGGCTAGTAGAGGCTGAGCCAGACGTGCTGGCAGCGTCGGTCGAGTCCACATCCGAGAAAAAGGTTTGGCCTGAGCTGGCACTGAAAGAGAGAAGGGGGAAGAGGTAACGCTGTCCTTCCAAGCTTAAGCTTAGCCAAACCAAGGCTGCTATAGCATGCTAAAATCACAAGCTAGCAAGTCTTCTAATTCCCAAATCTTGTGGGCCTTCTATAACTCCAACTTATTTCCCTCTTCTCTATTAAAATATCTGCTCCTCCTCACCCCTTCACCTCTACTCCTTGTAGAAGCATGATGTAGTGAAAAGAATACCAGATTTGGAAAGAGAGAGACTGTGAGCTCCAACTTTGCCACGTGTTGACTGTGTGACCTTGGGTAAGTCACATCCCTTTTCCATCCTCAGTGTTCCCATCTTTAGAACGAAGACACAGGACTAGATGATCTCTTCAGTTCCTGTCTAGCTCTAAATCCTCTGATGTTTAATTCCTCTTTTTTTTTTTTTTTTTTTGGTGAGGCAATGGGGTTAAGTGACTTGCCCAGGATCACACAGCTACTAAGCGTCAAATGTGTGGGGCTAGATTTTAACTCAGCAAACTCAGTAAACTTTACTCCAGGGTTGGTGCTCTATCCACCTAGCTGCCCCTCCTTGTCTTTTCCAAGGACCCTTCCTCTCTACCTTTTTCAACCCCTTCAAGCCTATGAGATGGAGACTAGCCTCACTTACCTTTTCAAACTCTGAATCTCATCTAGAGTGAAGTCAAATATGCTGGCCAGGTGGTGATTGGTGCTCCAGGCTGAGGCAAAGTTACTCTAAGGGCACAGAAGAAAGATGAAGAAAGTCACTGGTCATCTAGTGGATTGTCTGGACCGTTTCCCCACCCTCTTTTAGAAAGCCTTCCTCTTTCCCGCTCCATACTCCACAAGACCTGTGAGAGCTCTGAACCTCAACAATACACAAACCCTAAGAAGGCATCCCTTGGATGCTCCACAACAGCTTAGGGCTGGAGCTCTGCTCAAGTAACTAACTTCCATGAGTCTGTTACTGCATCTGCAAAATGGGAAGAATATTTCTCCCCACCTCATAGGGTTGTTGCAGACAAAAGCATGTTATAAGTCTTAAAATGCTGGAGAAAGGTGAGTTCTTATTATGGCCAGTACTTAATACTCGATTGGTTCAAGCTCCTGATGCATGATGAAAAGATCAGACTTTGAGTCAAGAAACCTGGGTTCAAATCCTGACTCTGCCATTCAGCAGCTATGTGACCTTGGGCATCACTTGCCTATCAGTTTCCTTATTTGTATGGGGCTACTATACTGGGATATTGGGACAGATCTTTTGTGAAAGTGCTATGTAAACATGGTGCTCTTAGTTGCTCTCTAACAACATTGGTCTGCCCCTTTCCGGATAAGCTCATCGTATTTCCTCCTAGGCTGTAGTACTGTAAGAGCACAGGCCATCTCTTTTTTTACCTTTATCTCTCTGCTGGAACTAGAGACCAGATTTAAAGAACAGGATTCTGCACCTAATAGGCTAAGACTATTTGTTAAATAGATAAGTGGCTCTTAGTGTTCTAATCATCAGGGTAGTGAAGGTAGAGTACCGGCTTCAGAATGGAAGGGACATTAGAAATAATGAAGAAACTGATGCTCAGTTAGATTAAATAATTTGCCTAATGTCACAGGGAGCCCAGACAATAACTGTACACAAGTCCAATGCCCTTTCACTACATACCTGAAAAAGAGGGCCAGGAGCTCATTAGTTGTTGGCAAAACAATCCTCTTGGACTCATAGAGCCCCTCCCAGGATGGGCGAACCTGCTCCTAGCATCACTGCTATCTCCCCCCACCCAACTCAGCTCTCAGTCACTTGGACCTAACGGACCTAGGAATGCCCAGGACCACTAGACCTCCAGCTGCCCTGTCCTCTGAAACTGACAGAGAAAAAGATGTCCTGTTCCTTAAGTCTGGCTCATGGATACCAGGGTTCAGGTAACCTTAGAGGTAACATGTTCTGAAAAGGGTACAGTGAAAAGAGCCCTGGTTTGGGATCTAGGCCAGACTGTCAATGGCCTACCTGGTGACCTTGTACATGTTATCTGTCCTCTTCAGGCTTCCATCTCCTCACCTATACAATATAGATAACAATCCCTGTCGTACTTCTCAGACAAGGCATATAGATTCCAATAGTTAAGAGTTCAAATGGCCCTAAATAGTTGGACGCTCTAGTTAAACTCCCTCATTTTATAGATAAAGAAATCTAAGTCTAGAGAGGGGAGGAGGTTTGCTTGGGTCCATGGAGATAACGAGTGGCAGAGCCAGGATTTGACCTCAGGTTTTCTGACCGCACATTCCTGTCCTTTCCCATCATTATACCACACGTTTTTATGAGGATCTAATGGGGAAGTCAATGTGTAAGTGCTTGGAGATGTATAAAGCACCGTATAAATGGAGGGGGCATTATTTTCACCAAAGTTACTGGAATTTTCTCCCAAATAGGGTGAGTCATGTATGGTCACCCCAAGTAGGGGTGAGAGGAAAAGAAGGCATATTCTTTTTTTTAAATAAAGTTTTGCTGGTTTGTACAGACCCAGGAAAGTAAGAGTGGAAAGTAAGATAGTGAGAAACTAACACTGGGAATAGCATCTTCCAACAAAAATTTTGATCTTTTTCTTCTAACAACTCGCCTTTTCTGCTGTTCATGAGGCACCGAACTGTGGACACAGAAAAGGGAGAAAGAGAGAGAGTGTGTCAGCTTTGGGGAAGAGGAGAAGCTGGATTTCCAAGGGAGGTGAGGCCAGGGCAGAGAGTCAGTGTTTACACTCTTGCAGAGAAGTGAGTGCTGGCCAGAGAAGGGCAGGGACTAGGGACCCAAAGGAGGGCAGGGGCTCGACTCGGCTCACGGGGGTGGGCAGAGGGAAGGGCTACAATCACAAGATTATAGCAGTAAGAAAGGAAGAAAGGATAGGGGCATGGTACCACGGAAGGCTAAGGTTGGAGTCTGGAAAGGTTGTGGTTATAGGGGCAAGAGAAAATAAAGACTGGCATCAGAAGCAGAGGCAGGTGGATGATAGAGACTAACAGGGTTCCTGAGAAGGCTGGGAACATAGTCAGGGTGGAAGGGGCTAAGTAACTCTTAAAATTCCACAACATAACTAGGATGAGAGTGGAGGTCATGGGGCAAAGGGCAGAGGCTGGGATGGAAGGACAGGGGTGGGGTGGGGAGGGGAAGTTCAGTGTCTGCTGTACTTCCCTGTCTTCTCAGTCTGGGATCGGAGGGCAGAAATGCCAAGTCACTGCTGCAGCTCCAGCCCCCTGGGCCTGTGTGGGCAGCCAGCCTAGGGCACTGACCTATGCTTAGTTTGGTACTTGCTCTTCCCTCTCTTCTGTAGGTCAGAGGAAGTGCTGCCATTTTCCTTCAGAGCCACCACCTTATCAGGCAGCAGTTTACCAGGTGGGTTGGGAGGGACTCGGATTCTTAGTCGGAAGATACATTTCTTCTTCTTGATCTCCTTGCCACAGAGAAACCTAAGAAGACACATTCAATATAACCGTAATTTCTTAGGTACCCGCTGTGTGCAAAGAACCGTGTTCTAAGGCAAGTGTGGTGGGGGGAGTGAGGGAGGGAGTAGGCAAAAGGTCTAGGAATGCCTCAGGGCTTATCACAGTCCCTTATAGATGAGGTCAGAGGTTAAGCTCTAAACCAGCCCCAGATACCTTCTCTCCACACTCCCTGGTCCTAGCTTTGAGAACCATAAACTAGCCTCAAGTTCTCCGGTACCTGGGGACCCCACTGCTTTTCACCGTCCTTTCCTCTTTATCCTCTCAATTCAGAATATTACAAAGCATCCACTCTGTATAAAGAACAGGAGTTTTTAACTTGGGGTTCATGAACTTATTTTTTAAAAAATATCTTTTTAACTGTATTTTAAAAGCAAGTTTATGTATTTTATTTTATGCATTTTTAAAACATTATTCTGAGGAGTCTATAGGATTTGTCTAGTCTCTAAAACAGTCCATGACACAAAAAAGGTTAGGAATCTCTGCTTTAGAATATTGTGTTAAAAGACATAAGGTTTATATAACACATGGCCTTTGGCCTCAGGGAGCTTACAGTTAATAGGGTCAGTGACACAAAGTCACATACCATGTATGATAATTTGTATTACAGCTAAGTGTACTAAGAGGGGACAAAAGAAATCCTACAGTTAGGTCTAAGGTGGGAGGATCATTACAGGCCCCGGGAACCATGGAGGGCCTCCTGGAAGAGGGGAGATAGCATTCTGAGATTTGAATATTTCTTCTCATTGCCCTCCTCCCCTGAATCCTATCTCCCAAAACTCTGTCCTTGCTGTCTCACAACTAGAATCACAGATTTAGAAATGGAAGGAAACTTTAGGGTCATTTAGTCTAGGTTAATTTTACAGACAAAACTGTTGCCTTGAGGTCACCAGGGTAGGCAACAGAAGAGTTCTGCACTATGAGTCCAGGCCTCCTGACTCCAGATTCAAGGCTCTTTCCACTGGAGCACATGGCTTCTCCTGAATACTCAGATCTTCTTCCTTCTAACCAGTCCAGTCCTACTCATACTACCTCCACTCAAGTCCCATTTCCTCATTGAAATTCTCCTTGGCCACTCTATCGCACAGAGAAGTCTCCTTCCTCTGGCATTTGGACTGAATCTCACCTTCACCCCGTCACATTCTTTCATTTATTCAACATGGATGAAATGCCTACCAAATGCAGAACATTGGGACGAAGAGCTTAGCTAAGTCTTAGGCCTTCCCTGGTCTCATGGAGCTCACTGTCTTAATACTTTCTTGTCCTTATCTTTACTTCTTTGCGCTTTTGTTATATTTTCCTTATTAGAAAGTAAATTCCTTGAGGGTGGGAATTACAGAATTTCTCATCTCTGCGTCCCCTGCACCTTAGATGTAGAAAGTACTGGACAGCGGTTGAATTTGCTAAAATACCTGCCTCCACAGAACAGAATCTTCCCTGAAGAACTGGAGGCTAAGTAGCATTGTCTTAGGCAGCCACAGAAACAAGTGCTCAAAGAAACTGGGTGTCACTGCCTTCACTATTCTCTGCTCACCTCATGCTCACTTGAATGCATTTATCAAGAATCTGAGTTCCATCCTGGAGAGCAGGCAGATAGGAGAAGATGCTGTGCCCTTCAAGAAGACTAGAACACTCCGAATGGAAGAAGGTGTGCAGGGTTGGGAATGAACATTTATACAACACCTACTGTGTACCAAGCACTGTGGTAAAGTTAAGTGCAAAAACAAAGTCATAGATTTAAGGTTGAAAGGAGCCTTAGGTATCTAGTGTGACCCTGCCATTTCACAGATGAGTTAGCAAAGGCCCAGACAGTTTAAGTGACTTGTCTAATGTCAGGGGGAACAAGGTGCCACGACTAGAATTTTAACCCAGGTTCTCTGACTCCAAACCAAGTGATCTTTCCACTGGACCATGCTGCCTCCCAAAGGCCAAAAAGATGTATGCAGGTCCCAAGGACAATCTATGGTAGTCGTCCTGTGGAAGAGATTTTAGACCTAGTCTGCTTGGTCCCAGGGGCAGAACTAGAACCAATGATAGCTAGTTCCACAGGGGCAGATGTGCATTCAGCATAAGGAAGTAATAGTCACCTATGAAGGCACCTGGCTGCCTCCTGAGGTAGGGACTTCCTCTTCACCTAAAGTGTTTGGTCAGAAGCTGAACGGCTCATCTGAAGTCTTAGACATGTCAGCATCAGACAGGAGACTGGACCAGACAAATGCTAAGATTCCATGAGTCTAAGAACCAACATCTAATTGGGACGAGAGGCAGCATGGTATGATGAAGAGAAAACTATGCTAATAAAATCAGAGAAACTGGGTACTCACTATCTGTCACTAGCTGTGTGACTACACAAGTTGCTTAACCTCCCTAAGCCTCAGTTTGCCAAGATAGAAAACGAGGGCGTTAACTGTACCTGTGATAGCTAACAGACCCAGAGATACTTTGAACATACTTTGTCAACTGGAAAAGTATACTTCATGATTTGGATGGATCTCTGATACCTACTGCACACGGCCCGACACATAGTAGGTGCTTAAGAAATAGTTGATTTCATTAATATGCATACTTCTCTCCAACAATAACAATAACTAACAGTAACTAGCATTTATATAAAACTGCGTTCTGTTTTACAAATATCTTATTTCTCATTATGATCCTGAAAGTTAAGTGCTATTACTAGCCCTAATTTACAGATAAGGAAACTGAGGCAGACAAAAGTTCAGTGACTTGCCCCAGGGTAATACATCTGAGATTGGATTTTGAATTCAGTCTTCCTCAGTCCAGGTATAGCGTTCTATCCACTACACATGGCTGCCAATAGGAATCACAATTCATCTGTTTCCTCTCATCTTGTATAATTCTTATCCATGCTTTTCTTGTAAATATTCCACCAAACTGGACTCGATTGGGGGGGAGGGCAGGGAAGGAAGTGGGGCTTTTAGTTCTCCTAATGTGGTTTTGAGAGAACATATAAGCAGACCACCTGCTAACCCTCACTCTTGCCACACTTTTCCTGATTACATTGTCTTCTAATGGCATCTTATATACTGCATGCCTAACTCCTGGCTGGTGGTAGGTTCAAACTGTTCAGGTTCAACATGTTTGGACGACCCTCAGCTGTTCTCCAGAGCCTGTGACATCCTCGACTTACAGCCCTACAGCATAGTTGGAATGGACCTTGAAAAGCTGACCCTTTATTTCAGGGAAAAGCTCAGGTCACTAAAAGCACTGCTTGATGATTCAGCCTGCTCCCTTTCAGACCTCACTCACCACTGAGGATGTATGAGCTAACAGATGGGCTGTCAGTTCAGAAAATGCTAGGGAAATATAAATTATCATCATTGTCATCTAGAAAATGAATGGCTGGACCCAAGATGATCTCTGAGATCTCTTCCACCTCTAATCTCCCATGTTGTAAGGTCTTTTCTAGTCTCTACGTTCTATTTCCCTGAGATCACTGGGGAAAGTGTGGGAAGATGCTTTGAATTTATATAGGCAGAAAGGAGGGCAGTTTTTTGGTAGGCAGGGAAGGCTTGTAGGTCTGAAAGGCTTGGAGTGGGAGGATGGAAAGACACAGCCTAATCAAAGGTGCTGAGTTAAGAAAGAAGAGCACTGGGGTTGGGGGAAAGAAACATTTGATCTGAACCCAGCCCATCTTTCTGTCTCTCCCAGTATTGTCCCCTGCTCACCTGCTTTTGTAGCTGTTCAGTGCATTAAGGAGATGGGGTCCTCTCTCTGTCACTGGAGTGCTGGTCAGCTGAGGAAGGAATTCAATTAAACATTAAGCACTTACTCTGCACCAGGCATTGCTCTAATTGCTGGGGACACAAAAGCAAAAATAAAGCAGTTCTGGATCTCAAAGAGAAATGTGAGCCTGGGACATCTGCAAAGTCTCAGGTAGGGGTCAAGTTGATTACCCTCTACTGCTTCAAGCTGTCTCCCTAAGAACTATTCCCAATCTCAACTTTTAGGTAAACATGGAGTTTCTTAAACCCCCTAAAGTAGGCGGTGACTTTGTGGACCTAATTTTTCCTTTGTTCTGGGGCTATAGCTGATAATTAGAGCAGTGACTTTTGTCAGAGAGGTGGTATAAAATAAAAAAAAAAGGAGAGAAAGCTTGGATTTCAGGAGACCAGAATTTGAATTGTTGTTCTTGGCCACCAAGAACCACATGACCTTGGATAAGTCACTTTCAACTCTTGGGGCCAGCGTCCTTATCTGTAAAAATGATGGGATAGGAATAAATGATCACAGAAAGATCTTTCCAAATCTAGCTGTCTAGGCTCTAATATCTCAGAACCATGACATTCTCATCTGTAAAATGGGACTAATATTCTTTTCCTCATTTATGGTATACGGCTGCTTGGAGCATCCAATTGGATTACAAAGTACTTTAGAACTGTAAAATGCTAAGAAGATGTAAGATTAGGTAGGCATCTAGCTTTGGACTCCAAGTCAAGAAACCTGGGCTGCAGAACTGGCTTAGCTGTGTGGATCTGGGTAAGTCATTGTACCCCTCTGAGTCTCAGGGACGGTGTGAGGACCACTTCAGAGCTCTCAAATATTTCATGACCCGTATCAAAACTATGAAACAAACAAAACAAGAGATTCAGTCTTTGTTCACTGAAACACGCTATTCAAAGTTTTACCAGCAGGGAGCAGCATCACCTCAGTTTTCCCGTAGAACCCATAGGTCTCTAGTTAAAGAAGCAATCAGTTTCCTGAACTGCTCAAATCCTGCTTGCTTTTCCCTTCCCACTCCCAACTCTCTCCCAGACCACCAAGGCTCTAGCTGGGCAGAAATGGATGAGCAGGCCCATTTTCAGAAAGTGATGCCTCTGGGGCATAAACAGTCTTTTGGACTTTACATCTTTATTTAGTTCAACTCAACAAATATGCAATGAAAGAATCTTGGAGTCCTGGATTTGCCACGAGCTAACTGTGTGACCTTGCAAAAGTCACTTTGCCTTGATGGCCTTTAGTTTCTTTAGATGCTCTTTAAGATCTTCTACCTCTGACATTTTCTCTTCTTGGGTCTTTTCCAGTTTCAGCAGACTGATTCTCAGCAATTTGTTTTATTTCCTCCTCCCATCCCAAGCACTGCTTGCCTTCTCCTGCCCAGTCCCAACCCCTATACCTTGCCAAGCTGAAGAAGATCCCAGTGGTGATTGACAAAGGCTAGGATTTCTTCAAAATCAAAGTATTTCTTTTTGCTCTGTACTCCCAAGTTATAGAGGGCAAGATGAACCACATCCACCCTGGGGATAGAAGGAAAAGGTTTAGAACTGGCTTATCCCAAGTGAGGGACTGGGAGAAGTGTTTCATGCTCTAAACCCAGCTTGGTGATGGCAACATCATAGCTGGAGGAAGGGGGCTTACAGTGGACGAGGGTCAAATCTGGGGATGAGTGGCAAAAAACAAATGCTATCTTTCTTTTTTCTAGGAGGGACAAAGTCAATTTGATCCAGAAAGGGTCTGGGTTTTTTTGCCCCATTTCCTGACCCATAATAAGAATAATAGCTATTATTTATGTAGCACTTTTAAAAGTTTACAAAGTACTTTGGCAAATATTATCTTATTTTATCCTCATAACAACTCTAGGAGGTAGACGCTATTTTTATCCCCATTTTACAAATGAGTAAACTGAGGCAGAGGACAAAAGAGGAGGTCTACCCAACCACACCCTACTCTCACCATCTTAGAGGTAGCCTCTTAATGTACTCTGGGCCCTGGTTACACACTGAGCAGAAGAACACATAGAACCTGCAAGAAAAAGGGAGAGAAGGGGTCAGGGACAGCTGAGAAAGCTCTGGGTGACAGAACTGGGCATCTTAAAAATCTATATGACTAAGTCCTTCTCTCTGACCTGGAATGCTCTCGTGCTTCATCTCTGCTGCCTAGCTTCCTTCAGATCTCAGCTAAAGTCCTACTTCTGCTAAAAGCCTTCCCTAGACCTCCTTAACCTTAGTACCTTTCCTCTGAGATGAGCCACAATTTATCCAGTTTATATTTGTTAGGTACATGTTGTCTTCCACGTCAGACTTGAGCTCCTTGTGGGTAGGGATTGTTTTTTCTTTTCTTTGTATTTCCTGCACTTAGCATGTGCCTGGCGCACAGTAAGCACTTAATAAATGAGTTAAGTGATTGTTCATCAAGATCCTTCAATTTATCCCCTGCTTCATGTTCTTGAAATTCCCTGGATTTCTGAGCATTTGGTAGGCAGCTTCAGGCATGCCTAGAAATCCAGTTAATCCTTGCCCCACATGGACTTTTGAGACCAGGGAGATAGGAGTTAAATTAAATGGGCTTGGTCAGAGATAAGAGATGAGGCAGAATGGCCTTTCTCTGGAAACTTTAGCATGAATATATACTCAAGGAGTCAAGAAATTCTATGCATTAATTTAAGGCCCTCTTCAGAATCCCGCTCGGTCTTTGCTGCTGAAGGCTAACAGAAGTGGCTGCTGAGTCAGGACGCAGTCCGTGCTTTGTGATACAACATACACAAATAATCACACAAATAGATAATCATACACATACATAGAGAATTAGAGATACATATACACAGTATGGCATGGACATACACATATATACACAAAGTACAAACAGAAATAAACACATACTTGTATGAGAAAAGCAGTTACATAGATAGAAGCAACTGCCCAGAGAATGACGTATACATAATCTTATATGAGGATGTATATACCACACACAGCCTCAGTGGGGCAAGCAGAGATCACCTAAGAAAAGCATGTACCTGTCTCCAAACATCATGGGCTCGTTCAAGCACTGGGTACAGGCCTCATGAAACCACTGCCTACACCTGTAACACTGCAGCATTCTTAGGTACCACCTAGGAAGAGAAGACACCCATGTCAACTTTAGCTTCCCACTTTTTCTCTCTAGGATAAGTTGGGATTGGGGAGAGGGAGGGCAGTGGGAAGGAAGGAAAAGCCAGGAAGCAAGGGCAGGGATTACCTTCTTCCCTTCCCTAACCCCAAAGAAAAATCTTTTCTTAATTCCTTCCTTCATGCCAGCCTATAGTGGGAAACTTTGGTAAAGAAAATTCACATCAAAGAATACATTTTCATAGGAGATAACCAAAGCAATTTTCTTAACAGGAT
This sequence comes from Potorous gilbertii, assembly GCA_028658325.1. Taxonomy (NCBI): domain Eukaryota; kingdom Metazoa; phylum Chordata; class Mammalia; order Diprotodontia; family Potoroidae; genus Potorous; species Potorous gilbertii. Next base: position 336,808,024 of record CM053769.1, on the reverse strand, counting down.
AATAAGCAGTAATAATTACTATTACAAGCTAACACCTTGCCTGGCTTTACACTTTTAAAAAGCTTTCCACATCATTTCATCTGATTTTCATAATAACCCTTAGGAGGGTGGTAGGGCAAGTATTGTTAACCCCATTTGATAGATGGCTAAACTGACATTCAGAGAAAGGAAGTGAATTGCCAAGAGTCAGAAAATGAGTGGAAGAGCAAGGACTAAAATCCAGATCTCTTCACCTTTAATCTCTTCCCATTTTTCTTCTATATAGGTCAGAACATGAGGTTGAGGTTTAAAACTGCTATGTCTTGTAGGATAAGTTTTCTACGGATCAAATCTGGGTCTACCATTTATGTTCTGTGCCAGCTCCCCTCTCCTTACCAACGATACAAATTTCAATACAAATTGACCTCATATGTTTTAAGATTAGTAACTCCCCTGATCTATTTTACACCATTTGAGCCTCCCAACAAGACTATGGGGAGGTGCTTCAGGTGTTAAGAATCATTATCCTTGTTTTCTAGATGGCTCAGATGTGACTTGCAATGGGCACACAGTTAGTGTCAGAAGTAGGATCCAGACTCAGTTCTTCCTTATTCTAGATTCCAGTACTGTGTACCCTACACACACTACTTCTTCAGTACACCTGTGGATCATCAATTCATGCTTGTTTGATTCATTTGTGATATTTTCTTCTCCAAAAACTAGTTCTAGTTACCATATTCTTGGAGAAATAAGGTCTATTGAGATAAATCTAGTTCCCATCCCTCTCTAACCATTAGAAGAAACCAATTTGGGAAAAGAGCCAACATGGTCTGGTTGGGAGAGAACAAGGCTTGGAGGTGCCCCTGGTCTTGTTCTCCAAGCACCCAGAACTGGACAGAGTTCCACTGTCATTTCCTCTGGTCACACCCTATTACCTTTCTGTTAGAGATGTTAGCTTTCTAGTGATGGGGTCTTCCTGTTCCTTATTCTACAAAGAAGGTTTGCAGACCTCCTTCTGTCTCTAACCCATTCTAGTAGCTCTTCTGCGGACTGACACGAGCTTACCAGGAATCGAAAGCCAAGGAATGGAACGATGCTGTGGAGGGAGTCTGACCAGGGTAAAGAACTAGGACTAGCCCTTCCCGGGATCTCAACCACCATTTACCCCAAGCCCCTGCTTCTGGGGCCAACGCCTGCATTCCTGATGCTTTATGCCAGGTCATCTCTAAGCCCCATTCCCACCTCCCAATAACCCCAACTATCGCCGGGGAGGGGGGCCAGGCACTTACTCTCCAGGACCTCCGCAGTAGCAGTAACACTGCTGCTGGTTGGTCCGATGTGGGGAGTCCCAGTCTAGCTCTTCAGGTTTGTAAGAGAGTACCATTTTCACTGCTTGCAAGGTCTTGGCTATGGCTCCTTTCTTCAGCGCACCACCTTTCTGGGGAGGAGATGAGGAGAAGGCATACAAGTCATTCCAAGGACCCCAGAGGGTTCCAAGAGAACCCAGAGCCTCCCTAGCAAGTATGTCAACAGCAAATGTGCAGAAGAGTCAGTCAATTGGTCAGTCAGGTAACGAGCATTAGTTAGGCTCTTACTGTGTACCAGATACTAAGTGCTGGGGATACAAAGAAAGGCAAAGACCTGGTCTATGCCCTCAAAAAGCTCATGTTCTAATGGCAGAGAAAACACACAACATCTATGAATGTACTAGAAGGTAATCTCAGAATGAAGGTACTGGCAGTTGGGGAGAGCAGGGGAAAACCTCCTGCAGAAGATGGGACAGTCCAGCCATCTATGGGTACCACATTCATAAGGAACTTAACAATGCTAGGGATCACCTGGATAAATATGAACAGACTGGTACATGGATAAAACAGATGTGGTTCAATGACTGGCAGCTGGAATGAGTGACTCATTCCCTACCCAAAAGAGCTGTCTCTGCTTCCAGGGACAGAGAGTCTGGGGAGGAGGTGATTAGAATCAGACTTGGGGTCTGGGAACTACCAGTGTCATAGATTCATGATGGGGTAGGGGGAGGGGATAGAAGAGAGAGAGATTTGAGAGGCACCACAGATGAGACAGATAGAAATGGAGAGAGACTGTTGAAGAGATTGGGAAATTATAAAATTATAAATTGTCAATTATAAAATGTCAAAGCTAGAGAGGGCTTTAGAACATACAACGTCCCAACTCAAACACAGTTTAGAGATTGAGTTCAACATTTAGTCTCATTTTACAGAAGACATAGGAAAGGACTGATAGAAAGAGACAAACTAGGGCCTGAGGGCTCACCCGTACAGCCAGAGCGAAGATACAGCGTCGGCAGAACCATGGTGTTAGCAGGGGCCCTTCCGTGCTGCTTGCAATGGGGATATGGCATTGCTGATGGTAACCTATGAGGGGACAAAGGCAGAGAGTGTCCCTAGGGAACTAAAATGCAGAGGCTGGGCAGCTCCTCAGAGAAACCACCATTATGGGAAGAGAGGCTCTGGCTACCATGATGAGCTACAGTCCCAATTCTGAGGCTTCTCCTCCAGGTCAAGCCAAAATTATTCATCCCACTTGGCTCACACATCCCCCATTCCTGAGCAGTGGGTAAGCAGTATTCTTCCAAACTGAGGAAAATTAAGTAGATGGTTATCACCTTCTTACCCACACTCTAATTTACTGCTCTCCAACACACACACACATATACAGAGTACAAGCACAGATTCACATACGTTTATATATACAGGCACATGAGCACATACATGCATACACATACTCATATATATACTACATCATATATGCATGCATTACACAAAGAGTCACCAGACTGTGTTCTGGGTTAGTTTTCTCCTCATTCCTCAGACCTCAATGTCCTCTCTAGACCCAGTTGAGAGAAGTCTAGTTCTCAGAAAGCTGCGATTCTGAGGGATCTAGCTAATAGTTAGTGACACCTGCTTACAAGCAGGCAGCCAGTCAGAGAGAATGGCCAGGGAAGAACCAGGCAAGGTTTGCATCTTGATAGTCAAGACCTCAGATCCTAGATGGGCAGATTTCAGTTTTTTCTTCATGAGAACCCAACTGATAATGTCATGAAAGTCCAGGGCTAAGGAAGGAAAGAAGGAAAGGAAGCAGGGCCAAGGCCGGCTAAATAGGGTAAAGTGGGTGAATTTCTTCCCTTTTCCTTCTATCTCCTCCTCATCTAATCCTCCTCATCCCAGGTTGGCCATTATGGAGCCTTTAGGCATGCCTCAAGTTCTGGCCTTTTCCATCACTATCCAAATGTTACATATACAGCACCAGGAGCTTCTCAGCTATCTTCTTTCTCCTACGGTTAACCAGAAACAGGATAGTACAGTAAAAAGATAATTACTTTATATTAGAATCAGAGGACCTGGGTTTCAATTTCAGCATTGCTATATACTACCTATACGACTTTGGACAAGTCATCTGCCCTCTCTTAAGGCCTATTTTCACATCTACAAAAACTGGAAATCTGTCCTATCGTCTATTTTCGTACTACTTGAGAGCAAAGATGGTTTTTATGTTTTAAAATCTTTCAAGCCATACAAAAAGAGCTGGTGGGCCAGATTTGGCCCATGGACCATCACTTGTTGATCCTTGGCCTAAATGACCTCTACTGTCCCTTTCAGCTCTGGAGCCAATGCCCTAGCTCATGTTCTCGTAGCAGTGACCTAGGGCTGAGAGAGCCCCCTTTTTAAAAGTAACATTGGCATACTGGCATTGGCTTTCAATGCCTTCCAAAGGAGGAGAGGACATGGGAGTCCTAAGCATGTTGCCAGGCTGGCAGTGGACCGGTGTCTCAGTACAAGGGTCCTGTTTGGTAAGCTGATTTTACCCCAAAAGGGGAAACGTGTGCAAATGATCAGAGCCAAACATGGCAGCCTCAATCGCATGTGAAGCAATACCAGGTAGTCAAAGAAGCACTGAACTTAGTGTTAGGAAACTTGTCCTAACTCTGTCCTTGACTCTGGCACTTACTTGCTGTGATCTAACCTCTCTGAACTTCATGTTCCTTCTTTGTGCAATGGGAAAGTATTTGCACTACCTAGCGGGCAGGACTATCTGGAGAAAAGTGCTTTGTACATATGAAAACGCTATAGAAATGTGACATCGTTTTGTCAGCTTTTTTTCACTCCTTTTCTCCTTCCTCAGACTTCCCCTTCTACCTTCCCTTTCTAGAGTAGTCATCAATTTTAATGGCTCACATTTATGCAGCAACTTAAGGCCTACAGAGCCCTGTTCTCATAACAGTGTTGTGAGATAGGTAATGCTGATACTATCATACCCATTTTACAAATGAGGAAACTGAGGTTCAAAGAAGTTATTGAACTTGCCCCAAGATCTACATCTACTAAGTGTTCCCATTCCGTCCTAGGCAACCTCCCAGCAAAGGCAAGGTCAAGGGACAAAGTTGGAAAAGAATGGCACAGCCAATGGCACAGTGCTGCTTCTACCCCAAAGGAGGGCCGATTTGACTTCAGACTGATCCCTTGTCAGCTCTGACTCCAGCATGTCACTCACCAAGACCACACTTTCCACAGATGAGAATTTCATTCAGGGGGCCAGATGTTTTTCCTAGGCAGATGTTGCATTTGGGCTCTTCGCCTGGAACACCAGCTACAAGAGAAAAAAACAGGGAAGAGTCAGAAAATGAAGGCCAAAGACTCTCCCATCAATGTTCCAACTGCAAAGGACCTTAGAAGACAAAATGTTAGAGCAAATCCAAAATGATGTCAATGAAAGGGATGATTTGAGACCAAAAATAATGACATAATAATATATAATAATATGATTATTATATGTATATATAACAATATAGTGAAATATAAAAGAGATGATTTAATCCAACTAGCACAGTACAGCAGAAAGAATAGTACATTTAGAGTCAGCCTACCTGAGTTCATATTCCATTTCTACCATTTACTACCTGTGTGAACTTAGGGCAAATCACTTCACCCCTCTGGACCCCAGTTTTCTCCTCTATAAAATGAGGGGAGAGGTTAGACTAGATGGACTCTAAGGTCCTTCCCAACTCTTAAATCTGTTGTCTTGATTCATTTTAAAAAAATTATTCCAAGCTTATATCTCACACAAATGCTGGAATGCGTAAGACAAAAATGAAACATACTAGGACCTCAAAGAGCTGAGTTCTTCACCTACAAAATGAAATGAATGTAAGTGCTAGCAAATGGAAGTGATTGGTTCAAGGTCATATAACTTATAAATAGCAAAGGCACGAAGAGAAACAAGGTCAAATGGCTCCAAGTAATTGTATATCAGGTTAGCTCTCACAGCGAAAGAATGAAACTCATTTGAACTTCTAAGGGTATGCCTAGCCCTGAGACAACAGGAAAGGCCAGAAGATATTGGCTCTCTGCTGGGGAGTCGGAATTTTAGAATGCCCAATGAGCTAATAATCTTCTAGGGAAGATATGACCCAAGACTCCTTCAGGCTCCGAGGGCATTATAGTATGTTTACTGACTTGCTGGTTTCTATAAATGCTAAATCTAAAAGCAACTCAGAAAATGATTTCCTCCTTATGAGGTTGAAGTACTAGATCACCTCTAAGGACTTTACTATTTCTAAATCCTGTAATTCTTTGACAGACTACTTGAGATCTGCCTTCTTGTTTCAGTCCTGCCATTAACTAGCTGGGTAACTCTGGACTTCGGACAAGCTTGGCAGTTTTGTCTTCCTTTTAACCTGTTTCTCTAATGAAAGAATTGGACTAGATTATGTCTGATTCTCTCTAGTTCCAAAAGCTACAACCATACGAAGAAAATAATACTGTTTTGAATTTTTTAAAAAGGCAAAAAACTTTGGTAGGGGGAGGATGACAGATGATGATTTTTTTTGAGTTGAGTAGTATCTGTTTCTTAGGGAAAATAAAAAGACTACGTTCTCATGGGACAGTATGTCTGTTCAGATACTCAACTGCTTACCCAGCATCTCACTGGACCTGTTAAAAACTAGCCTGTGGCTCAGGGTCAGTTTATTTTGGTTTGTTTTGCATTGGCCCTAATTAATAGATCTTATAAATCCAAACAATGCCCAGGGTGATAGTATGGCTAGCTAGGAACACAAAGGGTTATCACAAAGAGATGTGGCTGAGGGATCAGGGCATTTGGGCTGATGATAAAAGCACTGATCCTGGAGTGAGGAAGACTCTTCTTCCTGAGTTCAAATCCAGACGTAGACACTTATAAGCTGTGTGATGCTGGTTTAACCCTGTTTGCCTAACTTTCCCCATCTGTAAAATGAGCTGGAGAAGGAAATGACAAACTACTCCAGTATCATTGCCAAGAAAAACCCAAATGAAATCATGAAGAGTTGGACACAACTGAAAAATAAAAGACTCAACCTCTCTAGAATTAACTTCCTGTGTTTTTGATCAAATTACTCCTCTTCAAGTTTCAATTTCCTCCACTCTAAAATGAAAGGAATTATAGGATCTAGACCTAGAAAGAATCTCAATGAGATTTCATCCAAACTCCTATATTTCAGAAGACAGAATCAAGAGAAAAGTGGCTTGTTTAAGCTCATACACGTAGTAAACTGTAGAACTAAGATTCTAGGTCTTCTGAATTTCCTATCTAGTACTCTACCCACACCACCCCTAAGAGGATTGAAAGAGTTCATCTTTAAGATCCCTTCCTGTCCTAACACTGTCTTCATTGGAACATCATTCCATTCATAACCCACGTTACCTTGGGCAATAGCAGATGGTATCTGAATTAAATTACCTTTGCTACATTCTTCCTTTCCATTTCTACCATCCTAGCTTCCCAATGAGAGACTTAGTCTTCAAGCTGTATGAGGTGGGGCAGATACTCCTCAAGGTAAGTACATGATAAATGAATGAGTAAATGAATGAATGAGTGAATGAGGGATGGCTCTATGTGTCCCAGTGAAGTTGGTCAGTTCTTCTAGCCTAAAATAGGCAAACCCTATGGCTGCTTCCTTTTCAACACTATCGCTCCTGCGAAGCTCCCAGGAATATATACCTATTAAACGAGAAAGTCTCTCGGCCTTAGAATTCCTACGTACGCACTCATCTTTTCTTCTCATCCTTCTAGCTCCAAATTTTTTGAGTCTAATAAAAAGGATTCTCACCCTCATTATCCTTATCCTAGGCCTTAGTTTCCTCATCTGGAAAATGAGAGAGGGGTGGTTGATGAATGAGCCATTTAAGACTTTCTAGCTATACTATTCTATGTTTTATGACTTTAAAACCCCAGGGAGCCCAGGGATTAAACAAGGTATCAAGTTGGGAGGAAAGTAGACAAAAAACATATGGAGGAGGGAATGCAGAAGGAAAATTTTAGTGAAAATCCTGGAGATAATCCATAAAGGAAGTCCAAGGACTGTGACCCAAGTTGTCAGGTTACTCACCATGTTGGATATCCTTCCATAAGACCCAGTACTTGGAATTATCTTCAAAGGTCACGAGGCAGCTTTGCTTGGAACTGCTGACCTATGATTAGAAAGGGGACTACAAGTGAGGGCTTCAATCCCCCAGATTCAGCCCCAAGTACACCCAGGTAGTCTTAGGTCATCTTCTATTTTCACTTTTGGTCTGATGATGATGACGATGATGTCTGCATCTGTGACTTGGTTGGCAGAGGGACCTCGATGTATGAAAACTTCCTCTACTAATACAGATAGACAACTCTTCTTTAATTTATAGTCTTGGAGACTTTTGCCTGGTATACTAAGTGGTTAAATGAGGCCCATGGCTACATAGCAAGTATGAATCTGAGGCAATACTTGAATCATGGCTACATAGCAAGTATGAATCAGAGGCAATACTTGAATTCAGATCTTCCTGATTACAAAGGCAGTTCGCTTTCTACTATGCTCTGAGCCCTCTAATAATAATAACTTACATTTATTTAATTCCTTATGATGGATGATCTCTAAGATCTCCCATTGGCTGGCCCAACATCAGAGAATTAGAAAGCAGCAGAGATTGTTCTGGAGTCCCAGGAGGATTCAAGTCCTCTGCTAGCTCTGGATTCATCCGCGTCTGCCCTCCCTCAGTGATCAGGCCTAGAGTGTCATCTTTTCCATTTTGTTCCTCTCTTTGATCTTATCCAGCCAAGGCCTCATTCTATCCGTCCTATATTCTTAGGACTCAGCAGAGAAACATTAATCCAAAGGGGCAACTAGCTGACAATGATTCAGTATATTACCTACCAGAGAACATTTGTACCTTAGTGGGGATAGTCTTAATAGATTAGATCTGGAAGGGACTTCATAGATAATGTGGGCTACCTCTTTATTTCTTCGATGAAGAAATTGAAGGCAGAGAGGGAAAATATTTGCCAAGAGTATTACAAGGAGTAAGTGGCAGATTTAATTTTGTGCACTTTTCAGTATACTAGGCTGTCTCTGCTACTGATCCTTAGTAAGGCTCAATGTGCAGATTAAACAGATTACCTTAAGAGCCTGGCTGAGAAATAGGACTTACCTGCAGGAGTCAGTGAGATTTAAGTGAGCTCTCAAAAAGTATTCCCCAATAGAGAATTTACTAAATAAGTGCTTGTGGGGAAGAGCCAGTAGGAGTGCCTTGCATGGGAATAGTTACAGACAAAATAGACATCTAGAAATCTGAACTGATTTAGAAGAATGATAGAGATGACCCTGCCAAGTCTATGCTGCTAAACTCACCAAAGTGAGACTCAAAAGATTTCTCAAACTTCAGAGCTGAAACAGATCATATTGCCCAACCCCCTTATTTTATAGACAAAGAAAATAAGGCCGGTAGAGGGGGAGTGGGTTGTCTGAGGGCACACAGCAGGAAAGGCTAGGCATAGAACCAAGATCTCCCACTTTATGCTCTGCATAAATACTGCATTTGCTGGGTAGATTTTGGGATTATTCCAATCTGCGGACCTTCTTCACACTTAGAATGTGTCTTTTCCTTTAGAAAGATGCATCAAGAACCCAAAGCAAACACAAAATACCTCTCAGATACATGACCCTCAGATGATACAACTTCCCTGTTCATCTTTTTCTCACAACCTCACCCTCTGCCGACTCATATTTTTGTCCTTTATTAAAGGAAATAGTTGTCAGAGTAGAATTATTTTCACAATGGTTTTTTGAAGAATAATGGATCTGGAGTCCTCCCCCAGGTATTCAAGCCTTCCTTGATCTTCTCAGGGGCCTTTCCTTTCTCAGCCAAAAAAGTGACTATGCCAGTGAGTTGTAAGGAGATATCCTGCTACAGTATAGAGACTAAAATTTACTTAGACTTAGTTTGGACTCCCAAACTTTACACTTACTTATTACCTGTGTGATCTTGAAAAAGTCACTTCGCTTCCCTGAGCTGCTAAAAAACAAAGCCACTACCACGACCACAACATACACACGCACACAAAAACCTCAGAGAAGTCACTTCACTTCCCTGAGCTGCTAAAAAACAAAGCCACTACCACTACCACTACCACTACATACACACACACACACAAAAACCTCAGAGGGTTAGACTAGATGACTTCTAATATCCCTTCCAGTTCTAAGTCCTATAAAGTTATTAACAGGCTGATTAGGTTTGTTTTACCATGTTCCACTTCCAGCTATGTGGGCCCCTCAAAGATAATAAGCAACTGTCAATAATTTTAATTAATTAATTTCCCAGCAATCCTCTCCCTTTTGTGATTTTGGAGCTCAGAATCTGATGTTGGGGGTCTGGGCCCTTGGTCTGGGGATTTGTAGACCCTATTGTGCCAAGTTTTACCCTTTTAATCTTTCCAAGATAATATAGTCCATCCGTCCATCTGCACAGCACATACTGGCCTTCAGTCAGCTTGACCATCAAGTCTTTGAAGTTGTTCCTGGGCTTTGTGGGAGCACCCACCACCCTGGGTGGCCCACAATCATCTTGGATCTCAGGCTCCAAAGAGAGGTTCTCCATCAGTTTTGACAACCCCTAGGATTAAAAAGACAAAGATACATGTTCATTCTATAATAGTTAACATAAAATTCTTAGTCCTTAGAGAGCCACTTCCTTGGGTAGGCTGGTGGGTTGAACATACACTTATAGCCTTTTCTACGGGGAAAAAAAAGAGTTGGAGAATTTTCCCTCCTTTCACCCTCGGAGCAGAAATTTCGGCCAGAGGCCTTGACTTCCCTCCAAGATTCACCCAAAGAGAAGAAAATTTCTGGTTAACTTATGACCCACCAGGGTCTTGATTAAGTAAGATTTTTATAATGCCCGTTTTTCCTTATTTTAAAGTATTTTATGAAAACCAACTTTGGGATTCTGAAACTCCTCTTAGCGCTATTATCTCGATTTAAATTGGCTATTCATCATAAAGTTACCAAAAGACAAATGAATATTCTGAAGTCTTCGCTAGCCCAGACTCTACCAATACTTCAAAGTTCAGCTCATATCTTATCTCTGCAATGGAACTTTCCCAAAATGTTAGAAGCCAAAGGGACTTGGAGAAAGATCAGAAAGTCACATGGTAGCCTCTAAAGAAAACTGGATTAAAAAGTCAAGAAAACTAGGTTGCAACTTCCACAAAATTTCCATGTGACCTTGAGCCAGTCACCTCTCCACTTTGGGTATGCCTCAGTTTCCCATCTATTAAATATGGAGTTTGGACTAGAGGATCTCAAAGATCTCTTCCAACTTTAAAATTCTCCACCATTTAGAGAAGGCAGGGTGACTTTCCCAAAGTCATAGACTAAATTATCAATAAAGCCCCAGCTAAAATAGAGGTCTGACTTCTAATCCAGTGTTCCAGTCAAGCTAAATCAACAAGCATTTATTAAGTACCTACTACATGCCAGGCACTTTACTAAGCACTCTGGGGTACAAAGAACATGACATACAGGATAAATTGGAAATAATCACAGAGGAAAGGCATTAGTATTGAGGAAGACTGGGAAGTTTTCTTACAGGAGGTGAGATTTTAGTTGGAACTTGAATGAAGCCAGGGAAGCCAAGACAGGGAGAATTCTAGGTCTGGAGAACAGCCAGTAAAAATGTACTGGAATCTAGACATGGAGTGTCTTCTGTGATGACTAGCAAGGAGGCTAGAATGCTGAGATCATATGGTTACATGGAATGAAGTGTAAGAAAATTTGAAAGGCAGAAGGGACAAGGTTATGAAGGGCTTTAAAAGCCAAACAGGATTTTATATTTGATCCTGGAGTTAATAGGAAGCCACTGGAGTTTACTGAATAGGGGGCTAACACAATCAGTTCTGTGCTTTAGGAAGATCACTTTGAAAGCTGACTGGGCCCCAACAGGCTGGAGTGGGGGAGAGACTTGTGTCAGAGAGATCAATGAACAGGCAATTGCAATAATCTAGGTGTGAGATAATGAAGACCTAAACAGTGGTGGTAGTGTCAGGAGAAAAAGGGAACAAAGATGATTCCCCACCCCACCCCACGCTATACTGATCTCGCTCTTCACTGAGGTTTTATAGCATTTCTAGTCCATACCACAGTCAGTCAACTAGCATAAGTGCCCACTATGTGCCAGGAACTATCTATATTTAACTATTTCCTAATACACTAGCCAGCATTTCTTAACATTTTTGTGTCACAGAGTTCTTGACAATCTGATGAAACTTATGGATTGCTTCACAGGATAACATTTTTAAATGAATAAAATAAAATACATTAAGATTACAAAGGAAACCAATTATATTGAAAGTTATTAAAATATTAATTAAAATAGTTCATAGCTTAAGAACCCCTGATGAACTAGACTATAAGCTCCTCAACAGCAGGGACCATGTCATCACCTCTGAATTTCCCACAGTGCCTAGCAACAGCATCTTTTATATTTGTTCGTTAACTTGACTTCCCCTGTCATCAAACACCTTTTTAAAGAACCTCAATAAATATTTGTGAATAGATTGGTTCATTGCCACCAGCAGGGAGATTAGATATGGGTTCCCCATGTCATCAGCAATACTGGGGGAGGGGTTTTATAGTCAACTAAACTGTTCTCAGAGTCAGTACTGAAGAAATGCCTTTAGCAGGAGTTAGAAGTCTTTCAAAAGTCAAAGATGACCATGGTTCATCTGGGATGCTGGGTTAGAGGGAAGGGGAAGAAAATCTTACCTGGACACAACTTATCTTTCTAACCTTATATTATACTACTCCTTGGAATACACCCTACCTCCTAATCAAACAGTACTGTTTATTAGTGGTTCTCTGATCTTAGAAAGGCATTATGACAGAGTACGTATAAAGTTGACCTTAAAACTAGGAAGACCTATGTTTTGGTCCTACCTCTCACACATACTAGCTATGTATCCCTGGGCAAATCACTTTGCCTCTCAGTGGGCAATTCTCTGAGGCTATAAATTGCAGAGAAGGCATCAACCTATATTAAAGGAGAGTTCCCTATACTAATGAATTCATAGGGCCTGTCCCAATCCATGATTTGTCCTGTCCTCACTAAGCTTCAGGCATTTGTGAAGGTTAATTCTCATGCCCAGATTGTACTCCCTCTTTACCGCTGTCTGCTGAAATATTCTACAATTAAGACTTAGTTTAGGAGCTGCCTCTTCCTTCTCAATTGAAAGTAATTTCTTTCTCTTCTTTTTCCTAAAGCACTTAGACCACATGATTTTGAGCATGTCACTTAACCATTCCAAGCCTCACTTTCCTCATCTGTAAAATGGGGATTTTACAACTCACTTCACAGGGTTTCTGTGTTTTCAACTTTAAAGGTTGACATTGTGTCAACGACCTGTAGTTTCACTGGGATAGGAATTCTTCCCAGATTAGAAAGCCTTTGATAGAGACTTCATAGAGGGCTGCCTGAGGCTAAGAAAGGTTATTTGATTAATAGTCATAAGAGGTAGCAAATATGAGAGCAGAATTTGAACTCAGGTCTTTCTGACCACAAGTCTAACACTCCATCCACTATACCACAAGGTTTCCCTAACCACTATACCACAAGGTTTCTCTAAATGTGTATAAGAACATGAGTTACCATTATCTTTTGCCTCTGTCACATGCTACTTCCTCCACACTACCTTTGTATCATGCTAATTGGGGTTTTTGTCATATACTCACTAATGGACTACATCTATCATCATTAGCAAGAATTATGTAATTTGTAATCTTTGTCTGGCTATGCCTAGTGTAACATACAAAATAAATGTTTTATCGAAATGGATTCAATCCTAGGATACTGTCTTCTGTCTCACAGTTCTACTTTCTGCAAACTTTGACTTCGTTAAAAAAAAAGTGTGTGTTTGTGTGTGTATACAGCTAGGTAGTACAGGGGATAAAGTACTGGCCTGGAATAAAGAAGACTTATCATCCTGAATTCAAATCCGACCTCGGTCACTTACTAGGTGTGACCTTGGGCAAATCACCTTTACCTATTTGCCTCTGTTTCCCTGTCTGTAAAATGAGCTGGAGAAGGGCAAACCACTCCAGTATCTTTGCCAAGAAAAGTCCAATACAACACAACAACAACACACATATAAATTTATAGTTGGTTGGTTGTTGTCCTTCATTCTCAAAGAGAACCAAAACAACATCACTTATGTTAGAGTCAAGCTACAATGCATTTGACTGCACAGCTGGTCAAACCAATATGAGTTTAGAATGCTCTAACACAGGTCAGGCACAAATATTCCATATGAACATTTAAGGTTGATTCTCTAAATTTGTGCATCTTGCATTTCTTTTGAGCGATTTCAATTCTGCTTTGCTTAGCACCTTCTCTGATGAGGGCATGTCATATACATATGTATGTATGTGCGTGTATATATATATATATATATATATATATATATATATATATATATATATATACATATGTATAAAATTTATTATATACAGAGCACTGTGCAAAGATACAAGGTTTTAGCTAAGAAAAAGTCCCTTGGGGCAGCTAGATGGCACAGTTGATAGAGTTCAGAACTTGAAGTCAAGAAGACCTCAGGTCAAATCTGCCTATGTGGCCCTGAGCAAATCACTTAACCTCAGTCTAGTTCGGTTTCTTATCTGTAAAATGGGGATAAAAACAGTACCTACCTCACAGGGATATAAATATAAATAAATATCTGTGAAAAGCTGCCTGGCACATAGTAGGAGCTTAACAAATGTGTGTTTCCTTCCCTTTCTCCCTAGTCTCATGATACTTATTTAAATAGTACTTTAATGTTTGCAAGACACATGGTACGTATTATCATATTTGATCCCCACAATAACTCAAGAAGTAAGTACTACATCTATTATTCACATTTTACAGATGAAGAGAAATGACTTGCCCACAATCAAACTGTGTCAGAAAAAAAGATTTGAAACCTGATCACCCCAACTGTAAGTTCAATACTGCATCCATCATGCTAGAAAGACACACATCTACTCACTTACTCAAACATTCACACAGAATTATGATACCCAGAAGTGCTCTGAAAAGTTACAAAATGAGGTACATAAGTAATAACCTACTATGTACCAAGTACTATGCTCATATTATCTCATGTGATCAACAACCTTATGAGGCAGGTGCTTTTACTACCCCCATTTTGCAATTGAGGAAATTGAGGCAAAGAGGTTAAATGAATTATTGAAGTTTACACAGCTTCTAAGTCTACGAGGCTGGATTTGAATTCAGATTTTCTTGACTCTAGGCCCAGTCGTCTATCTATCCACCGAGTCACCTAGCTACTGATAGGGTAATGACTATTATTAATGTAGAGGGGACGAGACTCAGGAACATAAAATAATTTCCATTAAATATGACCCTTTATTTCATTTACCTTCCAAATGGAAGGTATGCATAGAATTATAGAAGCAACCTGGAAATTTAGTTTCCCCTTGTGGGGGAGAGAAGAAGGATTCAGATTAGGGAAGAAGAGGAAGGAGGTATTGTATTCTTCAGGATGGGCAAATAAGTCACTTCATCTCTCTATTTCAAGTTCTTCACATTTAAAAATTATAAATAAAATATTTGTACAGCCTCTCTATCTTGGGGCTATCATGGGGTTAGTACCTTATAATTTGAACAAGTATAGAAACATAATTTTTATTTAAGTTGACTAATCATCCAACCAATTCCCACCCAGCTCCCAGGATGATGGATCAACATTTTTCAACTTTCATGCTTGCCTAAGAACCCCCAAACTTAGTTCAATTCAGCGTTAATTAAGTGCAAGATACAGAGACAATTAAGAACAATTCAGAGGCAAGGGCCTTAGAATTAGGGGGAGCTAGGTTCAAGTGCTATTTCCCCTCACCACCTGGTTGGGACCCTTCAGGCAAATCACTTGACTTTAGTGCCCCTGGAAATTCCCAGACCGTAAATTGCAGAGCAGGTGCAAAGGTGGAGAGTTTTTTCTCCAGCAAGTCCAGATCGACTCTCCTCACCCCCCTACCACTCCAAGCGTAAAAGCTGGTACCATACTAGGTGCTGGGAGGGCAAAGACAGAAAAAAATAGCCCCTGCCCTCAAGGAGGTTACGTTTTAGACGAGGGACACCATAGGCACCCATATATAAAGGAATAACTTCTAGACAGAGAGCAAGCCAATGACTTGGAGTAGGAGTCATGCAAGGTCTCCAAGAGGAGGAAGGAATCCTTTTTCAGTTCTTACTCTCTCCAGTTCACTATTTCTCTGAGTTCACCCAGAAAGGTAGAAAGTGTTCACACCTCACTGAAGAACTCGAAATCCTTTCACCTCCAGGATCAAAAACCAGGTGTCAGGAACAGCTGTCCAACTCCCTCCCTCTCTCCCCTTCCCCTTCCCCCAGTGGGATCCCGAGAATTGCCTTGAAGGGCCGGACCCCCTGTAGAGAGTTCAGGGAATCTCCAGGGGGTGCAATCGGCTGGGTGGGGGTGGCTGGAGTCGGTGTGTCCGACAGAGCACTGGCGCAGATACATACATACAGATTCTATATTCAGCTCCCGCTCCTCCAGTCCCTGGCTCCTAACAGATGATACACGCTTTGCGCGAATATGCATGACTTTTCACCCCAATGTGCAGCGAGCCCTTCACAGACTTGAGTGAGGGAGCCGAGGCTGGGGATGGAGCTCCAGCTGCTGAACCTGACTCTTGGAGGAGGGGATGGAGGCAGAGAAGTCATGCCCCCCACGGAGAGCAGGGGTGAAAGTGTATCTCTGGCTCCCGGCTGCCCAGAACCCGAGGTGGGGATGCGGCTCTTTAGGGTCTGATTTACGTTCCTAACTCTCCACCTTTCGGACCGAGCCGGCCACGGGAGTCCCCCCGGGCCACGCAAAGGGGTGGGGCGCCTCAGGTTCCCGCTCGGTTCCAGCCCGGATCCGGTGCCTCTCACTCGGCCCCGGCTCCCGTGGCAGGTTCACAAACTGACACTTCCTAGCCCAGGATCCCGGCTCCCGGCTCCCGCCTCCCTCCTCCCTCTAGGCGCCGGCAAGTGCAGCAGAGGGAACCCTCCTGGGAGGGGGGAGGGGAGGAGGCTCGGGCCGGACCCCAAGGTCTCCAGCCTCCGAAGGCTGAGGGAGTCCTCCTACTCTGCGCCAACAGGAGCGCTCCCCCTCCCAAGTCACACCCCGGCGTCCCCAGCCCCCAACACCTCCGTCTCCGCAGCCTCCGACTTTTCGGAGCCGGGCCCCCAAGGGCTCTGATTGGCTGATTCAAACACATTCAAAATAAAATGCATTTTTGTGGGTTACACACTGTCCAGTTCAAATCTGAGTCAAACTGGTGTCTGGGGCCCCCGGAGAAGAGGGAGGGAAGGGAAAAGGGGGGAGGGACGGGATGATTCATAAAGAGAGAGGCCCCCAAAGCCCGATGCATTTCATCATTTTTATTTTTATTCATCTTTTACAACAAAAATTATTTCTAAAATCACGTCTCTAGTTCTCCCAGAGGCAACCAGATCGCTGCCCCAAGCACCTCTCTCGGCAACGGCCCCCGCCCCACCCCGCCCGGCGGACTCCCTCCAACTTTCCCCGCACCCCCGAGTCGCTGCCCAAGGGCTGCCAACGTGCTCGAAATAACAATCGCTTTCCCCTCCCCTCCCTCCAATCCCACCCCGGCTCCGCTCGCCCACCCGCGCCCGCTGGTCTTCCGTGAGGCCGTGGAGGGGAGCCGGGACGCGGAGACAGCATCTGACAAGACTCCCCCGTTCCCACCGAGCCCTTTTCCCTCCTGCTTCCCCTTCGCCCCAAGATTCGAATCCTGGCCCCCCACTTTCCTTCGGCCGGACGGCGCTCGGAGATCCGCAAAGCCCTGCGCCCCCCAAAGCCCTTGCCCCCAAAACCCAGCCCACTCCGCAGCTCTGTAGAAACTTGTGAAGATAGAGGCGGGGGTACGGGTCAAGGCCAGAGGTGCCTGGCGGAAAGGAGAAGCCCCCACACCCACCTCCCGGCGGCTGCAGCCCTCCGGGACCCAGGCGGGGCAGGGCCGGGGCGGGGCAGGGCCGGCAGGGCCGGGGCGCGTCCTTACCCCGAGGCTGCGCGTCCCGCCGGCGGTCCCGCTGGCAGTCTGGCCACCAGGCGCATTGGAGAGGAGGGCTGGGGGCTGATGGAGAGAGGCTCCGGCTTGGGAGCGGCCGGGGCGAGGGCGAGGGGGCTGCGGTGGGGCACCTCTAGGGCCGTCCGTCCGTCCGCCCGTCTGCCCCCCGTCCGGCCGTCCGTCCGTCTCCCACGGGGCAGGGAGGCCCGGCCGGGTCCCACTTGAAGAAGCCGGAGCCCGACTCAAGCCGGGGACGGAGGGATGCGGGTCGCCATCTTTTTCGCTTTTTTTTCCCGCGAATTATTTACGTTCTGCTTATGTAATTAACACGGGCATCCTCCGGCTCACCATTGGAGGCGGTCGGCCAGGAAGTGGGGCCGGGGCCCCGGGGCCGTCCAAGCCACGCCGCCTCCCGGCCGCCCACCCGGCGGCGCCCCCACCCCTCAGCCGGCTCCCCGGGCTGCGCTTAAAGGGGCAGCGTCCGTCCCCCGCGCCCGCCCTCCGCCCTCCCCTTACCCTTCCTTCTCCGCAAGCACACACGTGCCCAGGCTGCGCGGAGAAGCGCTCGGGGACTTCCTGAGCCCTCGCCTCCCACGCGTGCCGCCGCCCGCGTGCGGCCTCTCTCGGCAGGGCCATGAGCGTGCGGAGCCCCGGGGGAGCCAGGACCGCTACGCGCCCCGCGGGGTGGCACGGCCCTTCCCGGTCACCTCCCAGATAAGCCTCACTGGAGCCCGGGGATCGGAGCCGGCAGACGGGTCTTATCCGTGTTAAAGAGGAGTCCGAGGCTCCCGGACAGGGCAGGGGGGCTTGTCCAGAGTCACGCGATTGGTCATCGGCGTGAGGCGGGTCTAGGACTCCAGAACTCGGACCTTTGGCTACAAACGGCTGGCCTCGCCCCGTGCCCTGTGCTCCCCTGCCCCTCCCATCCCCACGCCTCGGTGACTGAGTCGCCGACCTCTGGCTAGGAGCTCACCCCGCTCCTCCGAGGACCCAGCGCCCCTCCGCCAGTCCGAGGGCTGCTGAAGGCGTCTTTCCCAAGCAGGGACCCTCCTTACCCCCTCCAGAATCTCTACCCTAGGTCCTGGTCTGCAGCATAAGGCGTGTTGTCCCGTACAGGTGCGGGGGTGAAGTGGGTCAGGGAAAGAGAAGTGTTAATGACTAGAGGAACTGTGGGAGAGGGAGAGTTGGAGGAATAGGATACTAGAATTTAAAAGGATTTAGGGGGTAAGGCATTTAGCCTAACACTCATTTTATAAATGGAAACTGAGGCCCGGATAAGGGAAACGACTTGCATAAAAGATACCTTGAGTGGGAAAAGGACTGAAGTAGGCGTGGGAGACAGGTTCTATACTCTTGGTTCTGCCACTGAAATTCACCTTGTAAACCTGAACCACTCGCCTTTCAAATGGTTTCTAAGGTACTTTCTGTATCTAATGACTTCTAATACACTAAGTAGAGGAGCTACGACTAGAACCCAGGTGGTCCAGTCCCAAGTCTGGTGCTCTTTCTAATATGACATGCACGCCCACAATATTTGGGTATTAAGGGGATTAAGGGAACAGGGAGAGAAGGCATAAAAGGGTATGAGAAGATTCTGTACATAAATGGGGATCAAATGTTTATTGAACAAATCAATGAACCAAAGGGTAAGACGTAGAAAACCAAGGGGTTCAGGGGATTGCATCCCTATCCCAGGATACGACTTTGGTGGAAGTAAGACTACTCTAGTTTATTTTTCCCTTCTTTTCTACCACCTGACATGACTCACAAAGCACATCCAACCTAAGGTAGCAAGTTGAGGATTTTGGAATAGTGATGAAGAGTGCTCGACCTACAGATGGGAGACTAGATCTAAATCATAGCTCTGGCACTTCTAGCCAGGTGAGTGTGGCCAAATGACTCCTCTTTGTTTTAATTTCCCCATTTGTAAAATGAGGAAGTTGCATTCTTACTTCATCTCTAATATTCTAAAGTAATTTACATTTCCATAACACTTTAAAGTTTGCAAATTTCATTCCCACAACCGTCCTCTCCAGGAGGTAATACAAGTATTATGTCCATTTGGCAGATGGAAAAAACTGAGTCTCAGAAGAATGGAAATAAGTGACTTGCCCATAATCACACAACTAAAAGTATAAGCATCATGGTATGAACTCAAGTTTTCTGATGCCAAATCTGGCACTATTTCTACTACATCATCCTGCCTCTATGTTCCAAGGTCCCTTACACCTCTAGCACTATTGTGTGTTCCCAACATCTAATGTTTCATTTTTTTTTTGTGGATCCATTTTGTTTCGATGCAAAAGATACTTACCAACAAATGCCCAAACCACCTCTCCCATACACAAAATGAATTCCCCATTATATTTTTTTATTTAATTTAATTTTATTATAATTTTTTAATGTTCTACAATCATTACCATAAAATTAAGATTTTATCCCCCCTACACCTAACCCCTCCCTCCCCATGACAGCATACAATTCTGTATAGGTTCTACATATACTTTCCTATTGAGTACGTTTTCACTACAGTCATGCTATGTAGTTGAACTAAAATAAATGGAAGAAATCATATAACAAATCAAAACATAATATACTAAAACACACACATACACAAACATGATCTGCTACATTCTGTGAATGACTACCATATTTCTTTCTCTGAGTGTGGAAAGCATTTTGCCTTAGAAAACCACCATTGGGATTTTTTTTTAAAATAAGTTCTTGCGTTATTACGAAGTTCCAAGTCTACCGGAAAAAACTCTTGTACACTGTGGTCTTTGCTGTGCGCAAAGTTCTCCTGGTTCTGCTCCTTTTGTGCAGCATCAGATCATATAAGTCCTTCCAGGCCTCCCTGAAGTCTTCTTGTTCATCATTTCTTATGGCGCAATAGTACTCCATTACATTCATATACCATAATTGATTCAGCCATTCCCCAATTGATGGGCATCTCCTTGACTTCCAGTTTTTGGCAACTACAAAGAGTGCTACCCCATTATATTTTAACATTAAGGGTTTAATTCAAAAGATGTTTATTAAGCACTTACTACATATGTGAGGTTATACTGCATGATGTGAAAAAATTTTTTGCATAAAGGCAAAAAGAAATTGCCCTTTTCTTCACAGAATTTGTCTTCTCCAGGTCCTGGGTTCTAAGATCCCCAGTCAGCTTTTCCACACTGTCTACCGATTCTCTAACCCATCTTCATCTTGTTCAGGAATACATCCACATCAAACAACACATCATTGTCAGTAACACAAAAATAACACTGTTACAACTGGTTCCCAAAGGAGTAATAATATTTTGCTACTTACAGCGGTGTTGCCAAAATAACATGTGTCCTTAGACCTAGGAAAGCTGACGATGTGAGAATGTTACTGGCCAACATTTGCTTCTTGTTACTGGCCTGAAGTTTACATTGCTAAGCCTACCATTGTGGGCTGCATGTGGTGCATGAAGTGCCCTACCTTGATAGCATTGTTTTTCCTTTTAACTTTTCACATAAAGAGCTATACATTTAAAGGATGGCAGAGGAAATTGGGTGGCCAAGACACCAAGAAGTCAATTGCTGCATAAAACAATTCTCTTTCCTCTTTATACAGTCTGTTACACAGAATATTATTTTGCTTAGAGAATACCTGTTAAGTTGTCAAGGAGGAAAATATGAAACACAAAGTGATTTACAAAGGCATCACAAATGCAAAATGAAATAGTATAATTGAAGTATTTCATGTTCTCCTGCAAGCAAGTGACCACTAAATTGGCTCAGATTTCATAAGTCTAAATTTATGGATCACTTTATTATCCTTGTCACCACTGAGGTGTTGATAGGTTTAAAAGTCCTACCACAAAGTCTGGTTGTTAACACCATTTAAAAAATTCTTGGTTGCAAGGGCCAGACATTGCCTCGTTAAAGAGCATATGGCCTTCCTCAGCACAACTAGGATATAAACACCTTTACCTGTGGCTTCTGTGGGAAAGTATGGAAAGTAAGTCCTTCAACCGATGTGGTGTATGAATCTATGAGTTGGCCTCTTACCAGTCTGAAGCTGTATTCCGAACAAAAGCTTCCTATGACCTTGGGCAAACCACATCCCTTCCATGACCTTCAGTATCCTCATCTATAAGTATAAAAGGGTTGGACTAAATATTCTATGAGGGCCCTCCCAATTCAATGAAATTCAATAAATATTTATTTAGTACTTACCCCTTGTAAGATCCTGTGCTATGTGCTGTGGACCAGGATAGGACACTGGCCCTGGTCTTAAGGAGCTTATGCTCTAAGAGGGAGGAAGAGCCAGTTCAATATGTAGTATGTGAAAGTAAGATCAAAGCAAAGGAGAAACACTGGAGACTTCATAGAGGAGGGGGGCTTGTGAGTTTGAATTTGAAGGATAAGACAACCTACATCAGGGGTGGTGAATCTGTGCCCTTGAGGTCACATGTGGCCTTCCAAGTCCTCAGGTGGGGTTTTTTGACTGAGTCCAAGTTTTATGATCCTCTTTTATTAAGAGGATTTGTTCTGTAAAGTTTGGATTCAGTCAGAGGGCCATACTTGAGGACCTAGAAGGCCACATGTGCCCTTGAGACTATAGGCTCTGCCCCTCTACCTTTATCCTTCCAGTTCTACCATCCTGTGTTCTATTCCTAACATCCTAGGTTCTAAAGTCTTTTCCAGCTCTAACATTCTATTGTAACCTGCATCTATCCAGCAATCTTCATGATATAACATTCTGAGATTTTAGATACGTTTTGTGGTTTGTGAGGGGCCCTGCAAGGAGCTCCCTCCAATAATATCTTCTTGATCACTTCTTTCATATGCCTGAAATTCCCACCATTCATTTCTATAATTTAAGGCATAGAAGGCCCCTTGTTAAAATACAGACATGTTAAGAGACAGCCTAGTGTGGTGGAAAGGACATTGGACTAAGAATTCTGGCTGGGCTCTTGCTCTGACTAGAGGACTTCCTGCCATGAAACCAGTGCAGACTTACTTCCTCAAGAAGTCAGTTTACCTTTCAGGGCCCCAGCTGCCTTATCTGCCAATTAAGAATCATAGTCCTCCCCTCGGCCTATCTTGTAGTAAGAATGAAATGGTATTGTGTATGAAAGCTCTCTGAAAAGTAGGAAAGGATGTTTATTATTATTTATTTAAAAAAAAGTCTCTTTGAAGCTAATTATCAAATGTGGAGGCACAAATAGGCAGTCTTTCTTGCCTTTCTGGTTATTGAATTTTTATTCTCTCTTAACATAAGCATTCATTGAAAAAAAGCTCTGTAAAAATATTAACTTGAATTTGTATAGCTATTATTGCATAATAATAGCTTACATTTATATGATGCTTTCAGATTTACAACATATTTCATATGCATTATCTTAGCTTTGTATAAAGGAGGAGAAATGGTCTTAGAACCAAGATATGTCTAAATCGGAGGCTGGAATCAGACACTATCTAATTAGATTGCTGTGGGGAAGTCAAATAACTGTCTGGGCCTCAGTTTTCTTACTTGGAAAATATGAATAATATGTGCAGTACTTGCTTAAAGGGGAAATTGTAAGGACCAAATGGAATCAAGGGCTTTGTCAACTTTAAAGCACTATATAAATATAAGTTATTATCTTACAGCAATCCTGTTAGACAGTAAAGTGTTATTTCATAGGTGAGAAATCTGACATTTAATTGTTTATTGGGAGGCAACGTGGGTTAAGCGACATGCCGAGGGTCATATAGCTACTAAGCATTCGAGATCAAGGTTTGAACTCAGGTCCTCCTGACTCCAGGGCAGATGCTCTATCCACTACGCCACCTTGCTTTCCCCAAAACTGAGATTTAGAGAAAGTGTCCTAACAGTAGCTAGTAAGCAGGATCACAGACAGGTTCCAGGGTTGGAAGGGACCCTAGATATGTCCAGATCAGGGGTGGGGAACCTGAGTCCTCGAGGCCACATGTGCTCTTCTAGACTTTGGTTGCAGTCATTTGACTAAGTTCAAGTTTTATAGAACAATTCCTTTTATTAATGTGATGTATGGATTCAGTCAAAGAGTTGCACTTGAGGACCTAGAGGGCCACATGTGGTCTTGAGGTTGCAGGTTTCCCACCCCTTGTCTAGTTCAACCCCTTTATTTTAGAGCCCTGGTAATGGGGAATGGGGCTAGCGAGGGAGAAGGGGAAGGCAGAAAAATAAGGAGTAAAGGTTCCTCCCTAATACTTGAATGGGAATCATTCAGATTTAGCCCTTTGTACAGATCCCTGAACTGTCCAGAGAACTCTATCACTTTAGCTTTCCAGTTTCCTTATTTGTAAAATGAAGTTGTTGGACTATGATCTTAGAGGTCTTTTCCACCTCTAATTCTAGACAGTCATCCAGAGTTTATTAAGTATCTACTATCTGCTAAGCACTGTAGAAGGCCCAGGGTATACAAAGACAAAATGGAACGGTGTCTGCTACTAGGGCACCAAAGACCTTACATTTTATTGAATGAGGAAACTGATACCCAGAGAATTCATGGGATTTGCCAAAACTTACAAAGATGGAGTTAATGATGGAGTCTAAATTTGAACTCAGGTCTACTGACCTTTTCATCTCTGCATAGCTTGGCCTTGTGGTCATTATGGGGTTTTGTTTTAGTTTCTTGGGAAATTTTAAAAGGCAAACAGTGGACCACAAACAGGTGCTCCAACCAAATAGGACCATGAAATAATGAGGCTTCCTAAAACCACAGACATCATGCCTCTGAGTTTTTTCTGTTCCCAGAAAGATCCTTGAAAAATTTCTCTAACCAAATTTTGAGTGACTCATGATTTTATCATGAACTGAAGGAAATTCCTTCATTGGTAGGAGTTTGGACTAGGTAATATTTAAGGTCCTTTCCAGCTCTGAGAGTCAATGATTTGTGAGTCACAGCTATACAAAGACAATTTGTATTCCACATTTCTTCACCCAGATAAAACCAAGGCAGTGTGCTATGGTTTTTGTTATTGCTGCTTCAGTTGTATCTGACTCTTCATAACCCCATTTGGGGTTTTATTGGCAGAGACACTGGAGGGGTTTGCCATTTCCTTCTCCAGCTCATTTTACAGATGAGGAAACTGAGGCAAACAGGGTGAACACAGCTTGCCCAGGGTCACATAGCTAGAAAATATTTGAGGCTGAATTTGAACTCAGGTCTTCCTGACCCCAGGCCTGGTGCTCTATCCAATGTGCTACCTGGCTGTTGGTGGTATGGTAGAAAGAACATTAAATTGGGAGGTAGAGAACCTAGGTTTCTCTGAGACATAATAATGGTGAATATTTATATAGAGCTTACTATGTGCCAGGTGTTATGCTAAACACTTTGCAATTGTTATCTCATTTGATCTTACAACAACCCAGAGACAGAGTTGCTGCAATTATCTCCATTTTACAGATGAGGAAACTGAGGCAAACAGGTGTTAAGTGACTTGTCCAAGGGCACATAGATAGTAGGTGTGGGAGATCAGTTTTGTACTAAGGTCTGCCTGACAACAAGCCTGCTGTCTACTACACTACCTAGCTGTCCTCACTTCCTACTCTGGCTTTGGGCAAGGCATTTAACCTCAGTTTCCTCTTCTGTAAAATGAAGGTTTTGGACTACATGACCTCAGAGGTTCCTTTCAGTTCTAAATCTATGACCAAAACCTTTTCTTTCACAGTTCATATTCTCAGATCTTTGGCAGGATTTGGGAAGTTGTTATCTATGAATTTAGTCAGAACCATTCACATCTGGGCATAGGGCCACTTTTGCCCAGTAATGTGCTGGCCAAGCTCTCTTTTTTGCTTCCCCTGGTTCTGTTCTCACAGAAATAAGGGTGTTTTCTACCTCCTGCCATGGATAGTTCAAAGAGATGAGAAGAGGGACTGAACCTGTCATTAGGAGATATTAAAGATGGACCTTCACCTCTTCTTTCTCTGTTCTCTGCTCCCTCCCCGGCTCTATCCAGGGCTCCCCTCAAGGCACTGAGTCAATACATAAAATGGAAGGGGCCTTAGAACAGAGGATGTTTGGCAAACCAATGAACTTTTCTGAATCTGTTCATTCATCTGTAAAATAGGGATAATGATGTCTGGAGAACCTACCTTTGCAGGTTGTTGTGCAGTTCACATGAGATGATATATGTAAAGCATTTTGTAAATTGTTATTCTCCTTTTATTCATCTGGGTGACAGATAATAGAAGCAGTAGTATATCTGAATATCATTCTGAGTTACTGACAGGCTCAGAGATTAAGGGCTGAAAGAGAATTTAGAGGCAATTTGGTCTAAACTCCTTATTTCTTACAGATAAGGAAAATGAGATTTCAAGAGCTGAAATGATTTGCACAAGGTCACATAAATAAATAATTAACAGGCAGATTTTGAACACAGGTCTTTGGTCTCCAAAGTCAGTGAGTTTTCTTTTCCTTTCTTCTCTTCTGCCTCTCTGATTACTTCTGCTGTTTCTCTCACCTTTCCATATTTTTTCCTCTCTAGAATGTGTGTGTTCGTCCTTTGTTGCCAAAGAAGACCATGCCATCAGAGAAATTGACTTGCTCTTGACTTTGTTTTGAGCGAGGGAGGGCTGTGCAGGTCACCAGCCTCACTTCTCCTCCAGAGGCATCTGAATCCAGTGACCAGATATTTATCAGGATGATTGGAGATGACCCAGGATGAGGCAATTGGGGTTAAGTGACTTGCCCAAGGTCACACAGCCAGTGGGTATCAAGTGTCTGAGGTGAGATTTGAACTCAGGTCCTCCTGACTTCTGCACTGGTGCCCCTATACTGGGGCATATTATTAAACAACAAGTAGAAATCTATTCATTTTTAGAAAAAAGATTTATTGAGAAAGTATGGCAAGGGCAATAGTTTCAAAAACAGCCTCTCCCATCTGCTTCCTACTCCCCATACTGAGTTGCTTGCTTTCTTTGCACGTGCAACAGCTCTGAGCATAAATTTAAAGTATAATGGTAGCTATTGCTTAGACCAGAGGTGTCAAACACACAGGAGCCTACAATAGTACTGCCCAGATCAGATTAAAATGTAATTGGGACATATTTAACAAAATAAATAAAAATACAATAAAACATAGACAATATTATGTGTTCAAATTAAGTCAATATGTGACCCACAAGATTCCTTATGTATGGCTAGAGGCCTCTATTTCTATTTGAGTTTGACACCACTGGCATAGAGTGAGTCAGGTCCCAGTATTTACTGTTGAGCCAGAACTAAGTGTGCATGCAAAAAGGCAAGTTAAATCTAACCCTCTTTCCTGGCAGTGATTAAGGCAAGGCCTGCTGTGAGGTTCCAGGTGGGGAGAGAGGCAGCTACAGTAGCTTGTTTTCCTCATGCCTACCTATACCACAAAGTAAGTGGATAGAAAACAGTCAGACATATATTCTGAGGTGGAGGGCAGGGCTCTCCAGGATACATGCTTGGAAGCAGGATCCCCAAGTATCTATGTGTACAGAACAGATAATGCATATTTGAAGACAGAATCTTCATTGGCCAGTCCCTACATTACATATATAAATATATAGATGAGAGGCCATGTGAGGCATAATGGATAGAGGACCAACCTTGGAGTCAGGTAAAGCCAGGTTCAAATTGTAGGCCTGACATACACTACCTGTATGGCTGGGGTAAATCACTTGATGTTTCACTGCTGCATACAATTCGCTATTCCCTTTACCCCTTATAAAGATGGACAGTGGAGGCATCTTGAACTCCTTGGGGATAACTTCCTCTTGCCATATAACCTGGAAAATTTCAGTCAGCTTTTGTATGAGCAATGGTCCCCCTACCTTGTAAATCTCAGCTAGAATAGAATCAGCACCAGGTGCTTTGCCACATGAAAGAAGCTTAATGGTCCTCAAAACCTCTTCTTCAGTTGGAAATTCAGTTAAGGAGGAACTGACTTCAACTTGAGGCAAATGGTCAATGGCCTCAGCATTGATTGATGATGGTCTGTTGAGAAAACTATGGAAGTGTTCAGTCCATCTCTCTAGGATCATGTTCTTATCACTAATCAATGTGGCTCCATCAGCACTGAGTAGTTGTGATGCACCATAAGGTTTTGGTCCATAAATAACTTTCAGGGAATCATAAAAGAGCTTTGGATTGTTACTATCAGCATAAAACTGAATTTTATCTGCCTTCTTACTGAGTCAGGAATCCTGCGTCTCTCTAAGCTTTGCTTGTACTTTGCTTTTGATGGAATTAAATGCTACCTTCTTGGCAATGTTATATGGTTGTGAAACATGCACAGTCTGCCAGCACCATGCCAGGAAACTGAATTGCTTCCATTTGAACTGTCTTAGGAAGATTCTGAGGATCACCTGGCATGATAATGTACCAGATACTGAAGTCCTTGCTTGAGCTGAACTGCCAAGTATTCAAACTATGCTTCAAAGAGCTCAGCTCTGATGGGCTGGACATGTTGTTTGAATGCAAAATGTACACTTGCCAAAAAGACTATTTTATGGAGAACTTGCATGGGGCAGGCGATCACTTGGTGGCCAGAGAAACGATACAAGGACACTCTCAAGGTCTCTGTCAAGAATTTTGGATTTGACTGTGCAACATGGGAGACATTGGCACAGGACATGGTGTGCCCACATAAGAAAAGGTGCTGTGCTGTTTGAGCAAAGGAGAATCGAGACAGCGCAAAATAAACGCAGGATGCACAAATTTGGGATAGCCACCCCAAATATTCAAACTGTGTCCAGCCTGTGGTAGAGCATACTGAGCTTGTATTGGTCTGATCAGCCACAGTTGGACATACTGAAATTTCACTTTACAATGGTGATGTCATTTTGGTCCTCTTCGAAGACGGACAACAACCAACCAACCAACCAACGAACAATTCACTAGGATTAGAAATTATAGATGAATTGCCAGTCTACACCAATGGAAGGAGTTTCTGGAAGTTTGTTATGCCAGTGAAATCATAGGCCTAGGTTTAAAACAAAACGGATGTGTGTGTGTGTGTGTGCATGTGTGTATGGATTGACTCAGTGGCTGTCTAGTAATAGTGGTGAAGATGATGATGATGATTTTGATGACAACAATTCCCTATTGATGGCCGCCTACAGTGAAATTAACCCTGTCTTTGCCCTGAAGGAATTTATAGTCTAGTTGAAGAGATAAGATACACACATACAAACTTAAATAGCCATATAAGAGATTTCAAAAATCAGTAAATGAATGGTATGTGTTATAAAATGGCATATGTTTTAAAACTTCAGAGACCGGAGAGATTTATTGTGCACAACCAGTGGGAAGACTTCCTGGAGGAGACTGGAAAAATTCCATCTAGTCTTTGAAAGATGGATAGAATGTGGAGAGATGGAAAAGCATGAAAAGTGAATGCTATGAGCAAAGTTGTAGTAGCATGAATTTGCATGTTTGAAGGGTAGACAGTAGACTATTGCTAGAGAAGAGCAGTGGGAAAAAGGTCGAAGAAATATTGTGGGGCAACTTTGTAGAGAGGGCCTTGAATGCCAAGGTAATGAGCTTATGCTTCATCTGGTTGGCAATGGGAACTCATTGGTGGTTTGATATGCAACTTTTTATCCAGCAAATTAGCAAACCACTGTGATTTTGGTCATCTTGTCTGCCCACTTGGGTATTAGGGTAACAGAAATGTGAATAAATAAAGCCCCCTTCCTCCACTGTGACTTCTTTTCCAGCTTTTCTGATCTTTGGTCTATGTTGATGTGACATGGTTAAATCCAGTTTCTTCACCTTTTCAGTGTTAAGTACTTTCTTTCTTGGCATAACCCTGGCCTTGTTTGTATTGGCTCTTTTCTTCTGTAACAGAAGCAGCTCTCTTATCAAACCCAACACAGTGGGGTCCGCCGATTGAAGACTTATGGTTGCACATCACCCACTCCTTCCAGGAACCCCAGCCCAGGAAACATCTTTATGTTTGGAATGCAACCACTACTCACTCAATGCATTCCATATGAGCACCAGCATGCTATGCAATGTTCCCTATACTCTGGAGCCAGGCTGGGGGAAGCTGTGTTTGTCCCAAGTGTCTCATGGTCTGTGTGTTCTACTCTCTAAATTCCTTCCAACTCTAATAGTCTGTGTTCTGTATATTAACATGGTATGCCCTAAGGTTTCTTCTTGCTTTCATATTCTAGTTTCTCAGATTCTAAGAATTGTATGCTATTAGATTCCTTTTAGTTTCAATAATCCATTTTTAAACAATTATATACTTAATACCTATTCTAGCTCTTAAATTCTATGTTCTAAGGTACTTTTCAGCTCTAATATTCTATTAATCTATGAAGCCATGACCTGTGCAGTGCCTTTACTGATTAACTGGGAATTGGGACTTGTGCTCAATCTTGAAGAATGGGCAGGAGAGAATTTGGGTGAGTAAAGGTGGGGAATTGAAGACAGTCTAGAGAAGGGGAGCATGCCCAGCCCCCATTCTGATCAGGAAGGCAAAATCCTCCTGTCCTAAAGGGGAGGCAAGAACATAGTATTTGACTGAGACAATATGAGCAGGGAATCTCCCTTTACACTACATTTCTACCTTTCCTGCACTAAACAAATGTTTATTCCTGGAATAAGCCATCTATCTTCTGTTATGTCATAAAATAGATCACAGAACTCTTAAGCTAGAAGAGATCTTAGAAATAATTTTATTCTTCTCCATATATATGTATATATATATATATATATATATATATATATATATATATATATATATATATATATATATATATACACATATACAGAGAGAGAGAAAGAAAGAGAGATATTGAGGCCCCAAAGGTAAAAGTGACTTGTTCAAGCTTGAACATCAAGTTAGCAGCAAAAACCTTATTCCTTTTTTCTCTCTAGGCCCTTCTCTAGTCTCTCTTGTCCTGTGTTATTTCAAAACTGGTTTCTATATCTTTATCAACAATTCCTTCCTTCCTCTCCCCTTTCACTCCTCTCCCCAAAAGATAAACCTGCAGAGACTCAGAAGAATGACTTGAAGTAAGAACCCAAAGCTGGGTGAAGGAGTAACTACCAAGGCTTTCCAAGGCTCAGTCACCTGGGAAGGAAAAAAGCCTCTATACATTATTAGAAGAAGACTCTATACCTTGTGTGTCTCCATGCATTGTGTGTGTATACTGTAGAACCATTCAAGGTTCACTGAAAGGTGTAACAACAGAAAACTCCCTGATCATAAACATCAGATAAGGCATAAAATAGGGAAAAGCATGCTGACTAAAGGTGATTGTTAATGTGATGGAGAAGATACAGTGCAGAAATCAAGTTGAAGAGGAAATCTGGTAGATGGTGAGGTCCTCCAGATGTCCCTATTTGCAGATAAGCCCTAGGTGCATAGTGGATGTGAGCAAGCTGCAATACATGACCCATGAGGAACTTCAAAGAAGAACACAAGTGAATTATGTTGTCAGGGAGATGCATGATAGAGAAGATGAACTAGTTACAGTCAAGGGCAGAAGATAATAGGTAGACAGCCTGAGGGTTCCATTGGTGTCCTTGCTATGTCTGGAATATAGAGGAAGGCCTCCAGCACATTGGGTGGCTCATCTGTGATGTATCTCTGGGAGGTATGGTCAGGAGTCTCATGGGAGGGGCAGATAGGTTAGATACAGTGAGCTGTATCACTGGAGGGAATATTCAAATAAATGAAATCACAGATCCTGTGAGAATTTGAGAGCAGCCCCACAGAATATTAAAATATTAGCAATTAAACAGAAACTTAGAATGTAGAATGTTAGTCCTAGAAGCAACCTTAGAATATGGAATGTTAGCTCTAGAAAGGATTTGGGAGATCTTCTAGTACCTTCATCTTACAGATGAGTTGACAGCTTCATAGAGGGGAAATGAATTTATCTAAGGACACAGAGAGAGTTGGTAAGCTGAGAAAAGAAGAAAAAAAGGAAGGGAACAAGTATTTATTAAATCACAAATATTTCACTCATCTTCACAAGAACCCTAGGAGGTAGGTGCTATTATCCTAATTTTACAGATGAAGAAACTGAGGCAGACAGTTAAAATGATTTGCCCAGGGTTACACAGCTAATAAGTGTCTGAGACCAGATTTGAATTCAAATCCTCCAGACTCCAAGGATTAACATTTCATTCAGTGCAGTACTTAGCTGCATATGTGAGATTTCCTGATGCTCAAGTCAGTGCACATCAGAATTAGGATTAATTCCTTCTCAGGGTTACTAGGTGGAGAATCATCTTGAGAAGATAAAATCCTGCTCTCTTCCTCTACATCCCTTTCCCCCCACATCGATACTTTTGACAAACAGGTTTCTAATAGTGAAGTGTGCTGCTTTAAAATATCTTCTTTGTTACTAGAATGATAGTGAGAAAAAAAGTTAAAGGGAAAGGACACTGGTCTGGGAATCAGAAGAGCTGGGTTTAAGTCTTGATTCTGTTACTGCTTATTATTCGTGTGACCTTGAGATAGTCAACTCATCTCTTTTACCTTCAGTTTCCTTATCTGTAAAATGGAGACAACTATATACTTAGTGGCTTCTGTAGGGAAGGTGTTTTGTGAACTACGGGGCTCTAAAATAATTTCAAGTTGTTATTTTTAATATTATTAATAGAAACATGGCCTTGTATTCCTGGTTCCAATTCTCCCTCACCCTTTACCCCCTTGACCATCTCCCTTTATTTTACTTTTTTTCGTTTAAATTTCTTTTCTTGGTCAGATTTGTGTGGGAGACTAAGTGCTCTTCCAGCTGTGTGGAGATGACATAAATTGCAGCATGTGACCATGACATAATCGCCATATTGATCAGTTACAACAGCCACTCACAGCTCCAGCACCGGACACACTTAGAGTTTTGGCAGACAGAGAAGCCAGGGGCCCCGAGGGCACAGCCCAAGCCTGGGGAGTCCCTGAGCCAGTTATTGGGAAGCAGTCAGGAGAGCTGCTAAAAATAAACACCACGTCTCACAGAGGCATGTCTTGGCCCAACCGGGGGGGTCCAGGCAGATGTGCTGCGCACCGAAGCCACCCCCACTCTCTGTGTTCCCAGATGTACACAGGACTAGGGTTTAGGCTGCCTGTCCCTTTTGCTGCACCCCACCTGAAGCTCAGAGGGCTGGGAGACAAGCAAGGAGGGCAAGGCTCTGTGGGCAGGGTCACAGACATGAATAGCAGGCTAGGAGTTGAGTTAGTGGAGAATTTCTGTTTGGGGGCAAAAACTCTTCAGAATGAAATTCTTTCTATTTTGTAGTATGATATGGTGGTAAGAGCACCAAACAGGGTGTTGGAAGAAATGACATTGGCTTTTGATCCTGCTGCTCACAGAGCTTCGATTTCCTCATCTCTAAAATAGGGCTAATAACATGAACAACACTAATTTATATTTATATATATTCATATACATATATGAATAAATAAATATATAATATTAACTTAGGTGAACATTTAATAGAAATATATATGAATTAGCATTGCTGATACTATTAGCTCCATTTTACTATTGGATACTATTAGTCTATACATACATATATTATATATGGACATAGATATGTAGGGATAGATACACAGATAGAAAGATATATAGCATATATATATGTTTACCTTTCCTTCCAACTATGTGAACTAAGGAGCACAAGTTTTATTACCCTTGCATTCATATAGTACCACAAGATTTATAAGTAATCTTCTCACCACAACCCTGTGAAGGGAGTAGGATTATTTCCCTCCTATTTTGTTTAGAGAAGGAAACTGAGACTCAGAAAAGAGGGTCCTAAAGCCAGTAAGTGTTGGAGAAGGATCTCAAAATGAGGTCTTTGGATTTTATATCCTGGGCCTTTTAGCTTGCTCCACATCTGCCTCAGCAGCAAATGAGATAGGGAAAGACTTTGACAATTGGAAAGCCCCAGAAGATGTGCCACTGAGGCAGCAATTCTGCTGCTGGTTAGACTTAAGTAACTCAGGCTCTCTGTGTTCCTGCTGAGATGGGACAGATGACACAGCGCAGTCCTTCCACTTTGCTTCTCAAGCCTTGGCCCAAGGCCCCACTCTGGATCCTGACCAGGAGCTGGGGCCCGGCAGGCAGATGGTGAATTTCCCAAGAATCTCTGTTCCCGCTTTTTCTCTTTTTTCCTTCCCCCACTCCAGAGTGGAGAAAAGCCTGAAAAGCAGCCAAAGGCAGGTTCTTCTTTTTATAAGTTGGACTTTCAGCAGTTTCCTAGAAACTGGCAGCTAAGCGATTAACCCTTTCTCTGCTCCACCCATCCCCTTCCCCTATGATTTCTACAGGCACTTCTGAAGGCTGTTTCTCAGAGCTCTGCTATAGAGGAAAGAGCATTTTACTGGGCAGAAGAACAACTGGATTCTAGCCCCAACTCTTCCACAAACTCAATTTGAGACCTTGGACAAGTCACTTCCCTCCTTAGGGCTTCAATTTCCTCCTTGGCAAAAATGAGGAGGTTGGATTAGGGGATTTCTAAAAGTCTTTCTAACATTGCCTGTTCTAAAATCTTTTCCAGTTCTAACATCTTATGCTCTGATAGTTCATTTAGGAAGCACCTACTATGTATAAGGCACTGGCATATTTTAGCAAAGATGGAACAGCTCTCCTGACAGTGGGGGAGTAACACATACACAGATTAAGTACAAAATAATTAGAGGTTGGAGAGAGAACTAACATCTGGCAGAAGTGGGGCCAAGGGAAAATCTCAGAGAGTGCTTCATAGAAGTGCTGGCACCTGAGTTGAGAATTAAAGAAAATGAAGATTCTCAGGAGCCAAGAAGAGGAGGGAATGTATTCCAGGCATGGAGAGTACTCGTGCAGATGATGGAGCTGGGGGATGCAATGATCCAGAGTGGCTTTCTTAAGAGAACAGTTCTTAGTTCTGTTTGGCTGGAATGTGGGGGAATAATATACAGTAAGTCTAGAAAGGTAATTTGGAGATATTATAGAAGGTTTTAAGCACCATGTTGAGGAATTTGTCCTAGAGACAATAGAGATCTGCTAAAGGATTTTGAATGGAGGGATGATGTGATCGGGTCTGGGTTTTTAAAAAACGTATTTTCACTGCTGTTTGAGGGATTAGATTGGACAGAGAGAAAGACTGATCTCGGAGGATATTGCGATTCTTTAGGAGAGAGACGATAAAAGCCTGGTGGCTTTGTGAATGTGAATGGTTAAAAGAGGATGAAATCAAGAGATGTGAACTAATTGAGTGGCGGGGGGGAGGGGGTGAGGAAGAACACAGAAGAATATGTTTTCTAAGCTATATACCTGGAGAATGGTGCTATCTTGGTTATAAGAACGGAGGTTTGGGAAAGGGGTTGAGTTTGAGAGAAAGACGATCAATTCCATTTTGAATGTTTAACTTAAGATATATGTAGATATAGATACATAACTTAACATATATATATATATATATATAAATATATAATATATGTTAAGATACATAACTTTGGATGTTTAACTTAAGATACAACTTTAACTTAAGATATCTATGGAACAGTCTAGTTCATCAGGCAGAGCTGGTAATGAGGGACCAGAATTCAGGGAATAAATGAGACCTGGACATTTAGACTTCTAAGTCATCTACGTAGAAATGATTGTACTCATGGCTGCTGATGAGGTCACCAAGAATACAGGAAAGAACAAGTGGCCTCAGATACAGCCTTGGTGGATGCCTACACTTATGGGATGTTAGGGTAGTAGTGGGAGGAATGCATTGAAAAACCAACAGAGATGGCTAAAAAAGAATTATCAGATAGGCAGGAGAACTAGGAGCTTCAGGGAAGCCAAGAGAGGAGGGAAAATTCAGGAAAAGGGTCAGTGTCAAAAAGCTACCAAGATACGGAAGGACCCTTCTTGCTTTAACATTCTTTGTTCTAAAGCCTAACTTGAATCTTCTTGCCACATAAATTCTAATTTCCAGCTGTGATACTCTAGGATTCAAAGCATATAGCCAAAAAAATTCCAAAGGTCTTTGCAAATAGATGTGATTGGTTTATTCTTTCACCTGCCTTCAGCTGAGCCTGGCTGACTGAAGGGGAAAATGGGAGCAGGAAAATTATGGAATTTTCTATGTTGCTATACTATATATACTACTATACTATGTTATATACTCACCTGTCCATCAATATCCTTACCTGACATGAAGTGGGATTCAGACTGGATACAGGACCAAAGGGTTGGCAGAAAGGGATCAGTATATGTTTGGGGAATGAGGGCATTAAGTTTTGGGGAAAAGATAGCTACCCTCCTCCTCATTCTCTAAAATCTTCCCCATTCTTTCCAGAAAAGATTATCTGTTCCAGGAAGAAATGGTTCAACAGGACATTCTATTGAGTCTCCTAAGAGATCTCCGTTTGTATGCATGCAATGTATAACCGTAGAAATGAAGAATGTTAGCACCTATCACCTTAGAACACTGAATGTTTCTTTTCTTTTCTTTTTGAGGCAATCAGGGCTAAGAGACTTGCCCCGGGTAACACAGATACTAAGTGTCTGAGGTCAGATTTGAATTTAGGTCCCCCTGACTCCAAGGCTGGTGCTCTATTCACTGTGCCACCTAGCTAGATGTTAGAGACGTTAGAGCTATAAAGGATTTTCTTAATATACAAAATGTAGGAACAAGAAGGGATTTTAGAATGTAGATTATTAGAACAGAGAACATTGACTGTTACAGCTTAGAATATAGAATGTTAAAACAAATAACACAGAATGGGTCAGACTAAATGACTCCTGCGATCTCCTCCTATCTTAGGATTTTATGAAATGTTAGCTCTGAAAGGGACCTTAAAATATTAAAATATCAGATGTTAGAACACAGAATATAGACAAAGAAGAGTTTTTTCCATTATATTTCTGTTCTCTCAACTATACCTGTTACACCCCTCATTTAGAGCCCAGAGCAAACTCAGTCTCTTAGGGGACCCTCTAAATCGGCTCGTTCATGGTCAGGTCCTCCCTAGCCCCTTCCTTATCTGAGTCATCTTTTGTGCTATAGTTTCTCATGGTAGACCTGCTGCTGATCAGCAAGAAAACTTGGACTTGCGCTGTAGTCTGGTGGTCCCTAGATCTCACAGGTTCACCGTATTAGTGCCAAATAGTATGGACATCTGATTGATTTGATAAATTACTTGCAGCTCAAAACCCCCATACTCAAATGATCCAGTTCTCTCAGCCTCCCTGGTAGCAGTACAGTCGATACAGCACTGAACTTAGAGATAAGAAGACCCAAGTTCAAATCAAACACACATTTGTTAAGTGTCTGATCTTGGGCAAGTCACTTAACCACTCTCAATTTCCTCACCTGTAGAATAGGGGAAATAATAGTACCTACTTCCCAGGGTTGGTCTGAGGGCCAAATGAGAGAATATATGTAAAGTGCTTTGCATAATTTAAAGTGCAATATAAATATTAGTTAGTATAATTGTTATCAGGGACCACAGGTGTGTGCCACCACATTCAGCCCAATTTTTTTTAATTTGTAGGATACCACCATGATGCAAATGATCTTAGCTGAGAAAAGCATTCAAAATAGCATTGCAGGAAGAGGGAACATGGACTTCATTCTGGAGGATTAAGATGTTGTCTCCAAAAGGCCCTTACCAAAATATTCCCTGGGAAGGGTAGGACACTTTCTCTCACCACTAATCTTTCTCCTGATAACCGCTTCAATATTAACAGCTTTCTCCTGGATATCTCCCCCTGGACATCTACAATTCAACACTTCCAAATTGAAATTCATTGTGTTTTCTCCTAAATCAATCTCTTCCAAACATCCTCATTTCTGTTGACGATACCACCACCATCCTTCCACTTATCCAAGTCTATAGCCTTGGAGTCATTCATCCTCCACACTTCCTTCTCTCCAAACCCAAATCCAATCATTTGCTAAATCTTGAGGTTCCTTCTGCCTATCGTATAATTCTAGAGCTAGAAAGACGTCTAGAACATGGATTAGAACCATGGGAGAACTAGAAGAGAACATCAGAGCCGAAAAGGACATTAGAGATCATCTAGGTTGACACCTTCCTTCATTTTACAGAGGAGAAAATTGAGACCTAAAGAGGGAAGGTAACGTGCTTTTGACATACAGTGAGTTAGTAACAAACCTCCTCAGATTCTGAGGATTCAGTGAATTAATGTATGAGAAAGCTACATGTCATCTGTAAAATACTGTACAATGTAAAGTGTTAGTATAATTATTGTCACTATAAATTATACTAATAATCTGGATTCCTAGGAATCCAGAATGTTACTAGCCAGGGTACTGGAGTCCCTCCCCAAAACCTCTCTCATCACCATGAGATCCCCTCCCCCTCATCATCCTCAACATCCCTTCCCTCCTCCCACTATCACCTTTCCCTTTTTCTGGTTCACAGCTGGTCAGTGGGGCTGCAGCTGCCTCTCCATGTAGTACATGTGCACACCCAAATCCGCAGCCACAGCTGAGTGAGTGTTTATTGCAGGATTGCCTTAGACTTGGGAGCCAGTGGCTTGTCTCACAAGTGGATCCTATTAACGCTGTCTGGGGGTAATTTATTGCCAGATGGAGGGAGCTGCCCTCTGTGGGGTAGGAGGGAAAGACAAAACCAGTTGTTTGCAATGGGTCACAGAATTATAGAACCACTGAACATGAGAGGTGGGAGTGACCTTAGGACATAGAATATTAGACCATGGGACATAAAATGTTAGAGTTGGAAGGTTTTTTAGAACACAGAATGTTAGTGCTAGAGTAGACCATAGGACATAGGATGTTCAAGTTGGAAGTGACCTTAAGGTCATCTAGTTCAGTCTATTGTTTTACAAAAACTAAGGCCCAGAGAAGTAAACGAGTTGTGTCAGGTCATAGAGTAGATGTTGAACAGAACATGACTAGCACATAGGCCTCCTAATTCCTAATTAGCACTGTATCATATAAGATTGGGCTCTGCCAGCCTTTTTTAACCCCATAAACACCTCTCTTGGGGGGATTACCTAGTGAATGCTTTGTGGTGTGTGCTAAGAAGGCTTGAGAGGGAATAAGTAGATTGTTATCATTCAGTTCAATAAACTCCTACTTCAGTCCAAATCTGTCTGATCTGTGAAAAGGGCTGAGACTAGAGATGAAAGCTAGGACCCTGTCACTTGGCCTCATTTTGTTCTACTACTAGAACATCAGTCACTTAAATCAAATCATGATCCTGGGTGATCAGAAGGGGGAGAAAGAGCCTACCCTGACTCGGGTCACCACCTCTGTAAGTTCTTGGGGGCAGGGATGGGGGGGAAGAGAAAAGATGCATTTCAGCAGGAGAAAGTTGACCCAACCCAGGACTCAACAAACCCCCTAGAAAGTCAGAGAAATGGCCGTAGAGAAAGAAGAAAACTTCCCAGCTCAGGCGATTGCAACATTCATCCCCCTTCGGAATGTTACGGAAAGCTGACTCCTTGCCACATGAATATAGGCTGAGTTTTGTTGTTTTTTTTTTTTTTAAATCATGCTTCTTGGCAGTTGCTGGTATAACTATGTGTTTATGATGGAATTGGGGGTGGGGCAGGGCTGGGGAGCATCAACTGAAAATCAGGGCCAACTCATGCCAAGAAGCAGCTGCAATTTACTTTGTTCCATATTATGTGGTTCCCCCAAAGGCAGAACTTCCACAAAGTAGGCTCCCCTTCTCTTACTCCCTCCAGAGTCTGTTCATTCAGTTACAGAGGTTGGCAAACTTTCTGAGTGATATGCCACGTCTTTATTTCTCTGACTTTACTATTTCTTGGGCTAGAAATATTACCATCCTACCCCTACCCTCATTGTTGATTAGAACCCTTCATATCAGCCCCAGGGCTATGGGTTCTAAAGAGAAATTATAGTGTCAATATACCCAGATCATCTAGACATAGAAATCCATCCACTTGTAAAATTAGATGGCTTGGCATATATATCCTTAAAGGTTCCACCTAGTTCTAGGGTTTATTGGTATTTGAAACTTCAAAGTTCTAAAGCTCCTTCCAGTTCTATTGAATGGTTCTGAAAAGTCGATCTTTTGAATTACCACTGCTGTTGGTTAAGTTGGCTTACTTGTTTCTTTCTCAGAAAATGGAAACACAGAAAAATTCTGTTTGTGTATCTGACCTCCCTGATTGCGGATGAAGGGGGTAAAAACCGTACCTCTAATGTAAAACAAAAAGCAAAAAGTCAACATAATCTTCTGGAATACAATACAGAATATTGAGAATTGAAGTGATTGCCCTAGACTGTGGGCTTGCTTTCCTTTAATTAGTAGTGACTTGGGTATAATTTAGGCACACACCCAATAACAGGAAGGAAGGTTAGCTGTAGCTGAAAAAAGTTCTGAGCTTCTTATGCAGTCTTTGTGTCTGTCACTGTGTCTCCTCTTCAATCAATAGAGGAGATTGTCTAACATTGCTTCCTGCTTCCATGATGTAAGCAGGAAGGGGGGTGGTGGAGGTGTGTGGGTACTTCCAGCTAAAATCTGATCAGCCTCAAAAAAAATAACCCTTCCAACTTCTGTCTAGAAGCTCTCCTCAGGCTCTGCTCTAGTAACTGTTTCAGGGTTGTCCTAGGGATTTACCATATAACCTGATTCCACTGGGATACACTTGTAAGGAAATGGTGGTGGTATACAAGATATGATTTGGCTTTTAGGGTTATTTTTCCCCAAGTATTTATACACATCATAGTAGAAAGCACCCTGGATGTAGAGACAGAAGACAGGACTGCGTTCAAGTTTTGTCTTGGACGATGACTAGGTGAAAATGACATTGGACATGTCCCTCAGCCTCTCTGAATCTGCCTCCCTTCTATAAGATGAGGATAACCATTTGTCTAGCCTCTCTCAAAGAGGTCTCATGAGAATTCAACAAAATAATAATAAAAAATAGTTTACTTTATATAGTGTTTCAAGGTTTGCAAAGCATTTTATGTGTATTATCACATTATTTTGGAAAACATTGTTATCACAATGGGTTACAATGACCCTATCAAAATGTTTCCTAAGCTTTTCCCAACTGGCAGCTCTCCTTTGGTTAAATGAATTCTGATGGTCTCGGGTGGCATTTTGTTTTTCTCCAAACGGTCCCTCCATTGTTTCCTTACCTTCATGAACAGTTTTGCCTTGTCCTTCTTCATCACCTGTGGGTCTACTCTGTTTCATCCCTTTCAGTCTTCCTTCTCCATATCCTTTCTTCTCCCCTTTCCAATTGCCCTTCATCACAGCCTTCTAGCCAGGGAGATCTTGCAGAACTCCCAGACCTCATGATGTGAGCCACCATCTATATCAATAGATTGTCTGCTCTATGTACAGCTAGGTCCCAATTAGTGTAAACAATGAATTTCATGAATTGGTTGCATATATTCAAATTTCAAAGTTAAAATATGATCATTGATTCCAAACCAATGGAAATATGCAGTGCAAATTCAAATGATAAACCATTTCATGGGATTCATTATTTGTATTAATTGGGACCTTGTAATTAAAACTCACATTTCTCTAACACTTTAGGATTGACAAAGCACTTTTTTTCCCACAATAACTATTATTGGCAAAGTAGATACTAGAAGGCATTGAGAAATGTCATTTCCACTCCCCTATTGTTCCTGGGTCTGTCATTTCAGTAGGATTCATACTTCATCTTATTCTTACCTTAATTCACTCTCTGGTTTTCTTCTCCAGTAAGCACTTAATAAATGCTTACTCTGTCTATATCTATCTGTCTGTCTGTCTATCTAGTCAAGCAGGACACAAGGCAAGGGACAGAGAGTGCCCCAAGCTAGCACAAAGTAATAGCTGATTGCTTAAAAGAGCACACACCAACTATGAATTTGAACAGCACCATGGGGATGAGGGTGGGATGGGGATAATACTTCCATTCTAACAGTCCCATCGTAGTAGCCAATTTACTGCCAACAGTTCTGGTGGTAGTGGTGATGGTGGGGTAGAATTGTGAGATTCCTGAAGTGAGTAAATTGAAGTTCAGAAAGTTCAATCATTTTTTGCCCAGGATTACATAGCTGGTAGATCATGTGACAGGGGATTTGAACCCAGGTTTTTGGACTTTTTAACTTGAACCAAACCTTCTTCCTGTCTAAGATGTAACTTGTTCTGTGTGGCT
This sequence comes from Potorous gilbertii, assembly GCA_028658325.1. Classification (NCBI taxonomy): domain Eukaryota; kingdom Metazoa; phylum Chordata; class Mammalia; order Diprotodontia; family Potoroidae; genus Potorous; species Potorous gilbertii. The sequence goes on along the minus strand of CM053769.1, from coordinate 336,766,524 downwards.
CAAGATAGAACAAAGAGCAGTAATTGGAAGTCACTGATAAGGAGGTATAAGGAAGAATTTCCTAGTAACAGAGCTGTTCAACAATGGAATGGTCTGAGCCATTAGAGGTAGTGAGTTCCCCATCACTGGAAGTGTTCAAGCAGATCCTAGATGACCACTTGTCTGGAATGCTAAAGAAGATATCTATGCAAGTCTAGATGGCCTCTGAGGTTCTTTCCAACAGTAAGAGTGAGTCTTTCCATCAACTTCTTTCTAAGTGTTTTCTTGTTCTGGCATTCCTCTAAGGTCTAGCTGGGCCTCTGTAGCTCAGGTTTATAAGTTAGTTTCTATAATACACTTGAGGAAGACCGTATCATCTTTCACATAGGCATGTTTGGGGCACTGTAGTTGGTTCAGTGGGAAGAACATAGGGCGACCACTAGCTATGTTGCTTTCTCCCTGAGGCCTCTGGAAGGAGCATGAGGTCGGGTCTGGCTGAAAGGAATCGGTAACGTGCTCTCTGTTGTTCTGGTCCAGCAACATGAATGTGACCTAGAGAATGATGGGAGAAAGGCTGTAAGGTGCTGTGTTGGAGTCCTCAGCTCAACGCTCATCACTGTCTAAAAATCAGGCTTGCTACAAGGGGAGTTACTGCTCAGTGGATGGAGACTTAGGGTGAGGTAGGAACAGAGGGACAGTCCTCTGAGACCATGAAGAGTATTTTTTGGGTCAGGTAAGGCTTGACCTAGATGACACCCACATCCCTTCTATCCCTGGGAATCTATGCTCAGTGTTTAAACAGCCTCTGTTCTAAGATGCAGTTCCAGCTTTAACATTCTGTATTCTATATTTTCTATTATATGGTCAGTTCTACCCTGATAGTTGATATTCTAAGGGATTTTTCTAACTTTAGGATTATAAAGACCATTTTCTCAGATTCCCTTAACAGTAAGAACTGTTAAAAAATGGAATAGGCTATCTTAGGAGGTAATGATTGGGTTATCACTGGAGGTCTTCAGACAAACCCTGCAAGATTGTATCAGGGTGTGTGTGTCTATGTGTGTGTGTGTCTGTCTGTGTATGTCCGTGTCTGTGTGTCTGTGTGTTAGCACTACATTACATGGCTGCTATTCTTTTCTACCTTCTTGTACCTTATCCAAATCTTATGCATCCTATATGGAATAGTTTAAATTCCATCTGCTTGGTGAAGTCTGCTCTGACCACTCCAAATCAGAATGATTTTCTCCCTCCTTCCTCTGAAATCCTATGCACCAACTATCTGTGGGGTTCATTGGGCATCTATCCTACATTATTCTCTCTCATTGTCACACTGGTGGAAGACATCTTTTCTTAACCTCTCAACAGCATCAAGCCCAGGTGACTTAGCCACACAAAATAACATCAGATCAAGGCTTGGGGTAAACTGAAGAAACATATAAAATCAGAGAATTTAGACCTGGAAGGAATTTTAACGCAATCTGGTCCAATCTTGCCTACAACCCCCTTTTAACCAGTGAGTCATTTGAGACTCATAAAAGTGATCTGACCAAGCAACCGGCTGGCACAGGAAGTAAGTAACCCAGGTTATCAGGCTCCCAGACCCTCCCACTTCTTACACCACTTGCCTTATTCCGGAAAGGCCACTCCAGGAGAGAGTCATATTCCCCCTTCATGATCACAATAAAGAGTGAAAGGTGTGTCCCCTTTCCTGTCCCATCTCCATTTGGGTAGATTCTAAGGCATAGTTTATAGCCATATCGGGCAGTGTAGAAAGCTGAAATCAAGAAAGGAGTCTGGGGTTAGTTCTGTGGATGCTTAGTTTTCCCATATCCCTTCAAATAATACTCAAATAATCTCCCATAACAAATTAAAAATTAATTTTAATAATAGCTAACATTTATATGGCACTTAAAATTTTTGCAAAGTGCTTTATCTCATTTGATCTCTACAACCCTGGAGAGTAAGTACTATAATTATCCCCATTTTACAGATAAGAAAATTGGAGCAGACAGAACAGACTTGCTCAGATCACCCAAGTAGAAAGTATCTGATGCAGAATTTGCACACATTTCTCCTTGATTCTACGTCCAGAGTTCTGTCCACTGCACCACTAAGCAAATATTTATTAAGGACAAACAATACATATGATGTGCTTGGGAGCAGGGATATAGAAATTAGATCCCGGTTGTGGAGAAGCCTACACTCTAATTAATGGGGGGGAGGGGGAGGAGGGAAGGGCTGCAGTGGTATGGCACATATACAAGGGGAAAAGAAGAGATCCAGACAAATATAAGAGGGCATCTTAAGTTCCAAGGCTTAAGGCCTTAAGTGGAGGGGCCATTAATGGCAAGCTAAAGGATTTCTATGTTACAGACTAATTGGGAACCATTAAAGGTTTTTGAGAAAGGCATTGACATGGCCAGACCTATACATTAGAAAGATTACTTTGGCAGTTATATGAAGAATGGATTGGAAGGAGGCTGTTACACTAGCCTGGGAGAGAGACAGCGTGGGGCCTCTTGGACTTGGGTTAGAGAAACATTCCAACAGATGTCACTGTAAATAGCAGTTTCTAGAGGACTGGGGGCAGAACCTTTGGTGAGTTTGGGGAGGGAGGAGGCGAGGAGGCCAGAGGAGAGACTCAGGCAAAGGTTTGACTCATCTCTCTAGTTTTTGAATAGCAGGAAGCCTGAGGCACAGTTTGTCTTTTCCCTTTTTGGCAAACCTCAACCTAAAAAACTGCATGTGTATGGGGATTAGAGCTGTGTCCTGTCTGAGACTGTACCGTCCCTGCTGCTGGGGCCTCCTACCCCAAGCTTGGAGCTGCCCTCAGCTCTCTTGGCAGGACCACAGACTTGTATACACACATGCTTACAGACTCCTTCATACACATTTCTATACAAAAATACATATATGGGGAATATAGAGCAGCGGCAAGGGTCCTGAATTTAGATTCATGAGACCCAAGAAAGAATCCCTGTTCTGTACAACTATACTTAGATGATCATGGGCAAGTCCCTTACCCTTGTGGGCCTCTATTTCTCCATTTCAAGATGAGGGGGTTGGACTAGATTACATCTAAGGTGACCTCTTTCAGCTCTAGCTCTATGATCACATGACCATATGATTATATATGTATATATACACATACAAACACATGTATTTATGTACACTCATTCATTAGTGCATGTACATAAACGAACAGATTTCTATACATGTGTACATGCATATATAAACATACAAACATACATACATATATATGTATTTGTATGCAACAACAGTAGGGCATATCTAAAGCTAAGGTTTCCTGGATCTTAATATTTTTCCTGGTTTTAGAGAGAAACAGAAAAGCACTCACATTCATTACGTAAACATAATATATATACACTCACACACATATAAACACATATATATGAGTATTCGTATACAAGTACAGAGATATAGACAACAACATTCAGACATTGCAGAGGCATGAGAAACAGGATGGTGTAGTAGGAAGGACAGTATCTAGGAGTCAGAAGACTGGTTCTTTCACTAATTAGATTGTGTAAGTCATGTCCTCCCTATGGATCTCAGTGTCTTTATCTATAAAAGACAAATTGCTTTTCCTCCCAGAAGCCCTGTGAGATGGATAGTGAAAAGTGTTATTATGGCTATTTTACAGATGAGCAGACATTTGTGCAAAGTTATGTAACTTATCTAAGTTATCAAAAATGGAAGAGCTGGATTAAATGATCCTCCAAGTCTTTTCTAGCTCTAAATGCCTATAAGTCAAAGGATTCAATCAGTCACATCGCTTAGGGAATAGACAAAGCAGTGGGGGCAGTATATAACCTGAAATTCTGTAATCCTCAGACTCTTTAAGGTAGCATTATTATTTAACATTTATACTGCAAGGAAATATGACTCGTGCCATCAGAAATTATGAAATAAGCAGAACTAGGAAAACGGTAAACCCAATGATTACAACAATGAAAAAAAAACAAACTAAAAGCATGAAACTGAAATTTTATAATTTTAATGACCAAGAAGCTTGGACCTGGAGAAGACTTTAGAAAATGTATCTCCCTCATTTCCTTCCTGAGGTGGGAAACTATAGGTATGGCATATTGCGTATATTGTCAGACTTGGTTGGTATCTTTGTAGCTTTTCTTGAATTACTTTATCTGTTTCTTTTCCTATCTTTGTTATAAGGGATGGCTCCCTAGATAGGAAAGGGGGATATATATGTATGTATGTATGTATGTATGCATGTATATATAAAAATATAAATATATTTAAGTACATATGTATGTATGTATGTATGTATTTGGGAGAGATGGTGCTGCAAAAACAACAGATCCATAACAATATAATCCAGCTCAGAGGACCCTAAAGGCCAATCTCTGAATTTTATTGACTTTTTTGACCAATGAGGAAGCATTGAGAGCCTTGAACAAGGGAATGAGGTCATCAGAGCCTCAAGTTAGGCAGATTAATCTAGCAGTGGTATATGACATGGATTGGGGGCTAGAAATGTGGAGACCAGTCAGAAAGCTATTGTAATATTCCAGGTGAGAGGTGAAGAGAGTCTGAACTAGGGTGGTGGCTATATGGATAGAGGAAGGGGAAGACAGATCAATAAAACTTGATAAAGGGATGTGGAAATAAAAGGAATAGGCATCAGAAATTACCCTGAAATGTTAATCTTAGCATTACAAAGGGGAGAATGGCATTACAAAGAAAACTAGGGAAATGAAAAGTAAGAATGGGCTTATTTTTTTAGGGGTAGAATACAGGGAAATTATGAAGAAATATGAGTTTGGATTTGGACATATTGAGTTTAAAGTGCTTATGGAAAAGGTAGGTGTAGATGTCCAATTAGGCAGCTAAAAGTTTGCCAGTCCATAAATATTTCACTAACCACATTCCTAATAGGACAAATTTTATTCCTGGGCAAACTTATTAGCTAAAGATGATCTCCTCTTCTTTTCCTTCCCCAAATCCCAAGTATTTTCCCAGTGAAAAGTATCATCATGCTCTTTATTCCATTTGTATGTTCCAATTAATGCCACCATGAACATGTCCAGATATGTTAGAAAAGGATTTCAGAAATACTTGGTTTTTTGGTATGAAGTATGGCGTCTTGGAATCAGAAGACTTAGGCTTGAGTTGTGGTTCCATCCCTTCTGAGTAAATCATTTACTACCTCTGGGTCTCAGTTTTCTCATCTGTATAATGATATTTGTACCATCTATCTCATCAGGTTGTTGTGGGGAAAGCACTTTGTAAACTCTAAAGCACTATGGAAATGTGAGCCCTTATTCTTTTAGGATGTGCTTCATACTAAAAAATAGTGAAGCTGTTACCTGGTGAGAACAGACTGACCGTCCTTCCGCATGCAGACTCATGGCATCTCCTGGTGAAGTTGGTAATCTTCCATAGGTAGACACCATCATAGGAAGCCTCCTCCAGGAGATGAAGGCTGTGCTCCAGTTTGGTCAAGGCAAGGTCTTTCTGGGCCAGGGTCTGTTGCAAATCTATGACCTGGAATATAGGGACCCCATCCCAAATCAGCCTCTGTAACTCTGGAGGCATTCCAATATTATTCATCATCTGGTGAGCCTCATGGCTTCTTGGAAGCATGGTAGACGTTAGCAACATGGTGGTGGAAAAAAATACTGTACTTGGAAGTTAAAGTACCTAGGTTCAAGTCTTGGCTCTTACCAGTCATGTGACCATGGACAAGTTTTAATTAACTTTCTGAGCCCCAGTTGCCTCACGTGAATAACAGGGGAAATAATACCTGTGGGATTGTTATGAAAAAGAGCTTTGTAGTAAATTGTAAAGCACCAAGGAAATGTAAGTGATTAGAAGTGAAATGGAAAAAGTACTGGTTCTGATCTAAGTTCAGTCTTATTTCTACTACTTTCTAGCTGTGTGACCCTGGGCAAATCATTCCCCACTCTGAGACTCTGTGTCCTCATCCACAAAATGGAGGTAATAAAATCTTCACTATACACCTTGAAATAATCCTGTGGGGAAAGTACTCTTTGAGTCTTCGGTCATCGTAGATGCATATGCTGTTGTCATAATTTCTGACACACACAGAGCCTAATTGGTATCATAGTAGGAGCACACATTTCTATAGCACTCCAAAAGTGCTTTCTTCCCAATTACTTCAAGAGTTGTTTCATTCCAGCTGTTAGTTATCACATAACTTCTGGGGATTCTATGCCTTGGATTTCATTAGTGTAGGAAACTCTAAGTAAGGAAATTCACTCTGTCAGTTCAGGAAGGCAGCTCATCTGCAACAAGTTTTAGGGAATTACCTGGGGCATGGAGAAGTGAAGTGACTTACTCGCCTAGGATCACATAGCCAGTATGTGTCAGAGGCTGAACTTAAACCCAGGTCTTCCTGCCTGAGGCTGGCTCTTTATACTTGTGCCTCAGTTATACAAATAACATAACATATATTATGATAACTCGTATTTATGTAGCATTTTCAGATCTACAAACTGCTTTCCTCACAAAAACCCTGTGAAGTAGGTACTGAAAGTATTGTTATGCCCATTTTATATAGATGAGGAAATGGATTTGCCCAAAGTTATATAGCCATGTTTGATTTGAACTCAAGTTTTTCCAGACTCTAAGTCCAGGACTTTTGCCTCTCAGGATGTTTGCTTCTCAGCATTCTAACAATATTGAACAACTATTTTATAAGTACTATATGTGTTCAGAGTGCTGTGCTACGGACAGAGGGAGATACAAAGTTTAGATAAAATATGCTTCTTTCCTCAGGGAACTAATAGTCTAATAGAAGTTAAAGCATACCTATGGTACATGATATTACATGATAAATGCTTTAGAAATGGCCAAAAGAAAGTACTATGTAAAGTCAGGGTTAGGATGAGGGAGGAAAAGGGGTTGCCAACTGAGGGCATAAGAGAAGACATCATATATAATTAAAGTAATATAAATTATTTTATATGAGGATTTTAGTTTTATAACTAGAATGGACCTTGGAGGTCGTTTAGTTCTATCACATCATTTTACAGATGGGGAAACTGTGGTAAAGTCAAGATTTTAACCCAGATCACCTGACTCCCAATCCAGCATTCTTTTCCAATGCTGCACTTAGTAACATGCAAATAACATAATATATAACACACATTGATATGCAGTAGCATGCACTATATAAACGTATGTATGCTTGCATACAGGTGTGTGATTGTGTATACATACATATAGAATTGTTACTTCTTTCCATATCTTATCTCCCCCATGTCTCCCTTATCGCTGTGTCTCCCCCAATGGTTGGCACAAGACACTGATGGCACCTAATAAAGGTTTTTGTGCCTAGAACAAATGAACTTGGCCTGCTCTAGCCTGTCTCTGGCTGGCCCAGACTGCAGGGCTGGATCAGCCGTGACATCTTACCCTCTGCTCTAAGCTCAGGATGAGGTCCTGGGTCAGTCCACTCTGGTGTAAAGAAGCAGTAATGGCCAGGTGGGAGGCCTCCACCTCCTTGTTCAGGACAGTCACAATATTATCAAACACATTCAGCTTCTCCTCCAGCTCTGCAAGCAGCTTCTCTTTCATGAACCTCTGAAGGGCAAGCTCCTCCTCAGAGTCAGAGGAGGCAGCGTGGAAGTAGTCAGCCTCCAAGTCACCATTGACCTCCACAGCTCCCTGGAGTTGTAGGTCAGATAGGTTTCCCTCCAGGGGATTCACACTTGGCTTGATGTGACTGAGGCCTGATTTCCTTTCCCCTCTGTTGGGATGTGACTGGGCCTTCAGTTGGCTCACGAGCTGTAACAGCAGACCTAGGTGGTCCCTCAGTGAGGAAGCCTCATGCTCCTTCACCATTTCCTGGCTACCCTGCTGAGAGAGGGGAGGGAGGTGGTCAAGGTGAGAGGGTAGAGAAGACTAAGGGACAACTCACATCTGGGGAGATCCCCAGAGAAACAGCTTGCTGCTTTATCCCTAAGGGCAGAGCTAGCTCAGGAACTGGGCTATACTCCCACAGGTACAAAGGGAAGGGCCTGTAATTGAAATGGAGTGGGGGTATCAGGCATTCAGAAGAATGTCTGAATGAAGGAGTGAGATACTCCTTCATGTTATATTTTAGGAATGTTAAATACAGAGCATCCCATCAGAAATGAATAGACCAAAGGTTTTCAATATTTAAAAGATCGTTAAAAGACTACCGAAAATAAGAGAATTAGAACAAAGCAGTGATGTCATGTGGGATCTTCTAGATGACAAAGCAGCAGTGAAACCTTATATAATCTCAGCATTTAGAGTATTCTCTAGAACCTAAGTTTAGTCTTGGGTACCACATTTTAAGGACATTGATAAAGTGGAGTGCCTCCAGAGGAGGGTCACAGCTGCAAAAGATATGAAAAAATAATAGTTAATTACCCAATTTACAGATAAGAAAAGTGAGGCCCAGAGAAGTTAAATGACATTAGCAAAGGTCACACAGGTAGAAGGTAGCAAGACTGGAGTGTGAACCCAGGTACTCTGACTCGGACAACTAAATAACAACAATGAAAGAACATCATCAAATCTGTACTTTCAGATCAATCTGGTAGCATGTGAAAGAAGGATGAGAGGAAGCAGTGGGGAGATAGGGATTGGGCTTGGGAGTCAGTGCTATTTGTTCAGCCTACCTATTCTTATGTTGGGATCCAAGTTCAAAATGATGCCTACCTTGAAGGAACAGCCAATGTCTGTGAAGGAGCACCTACCCTGGACCTCAGCTGACACCAAACCATCCTGGAAAAAACAAAGTTCCATCACTTGGGTAATTTTCTTACAAATCCTTCCTAGTCTGTGGCAATCACCAGAAAGAACTACAATTTTTGCATTTTTGGAAATCCCAGGCTCCTTCACGGCACAGGCTGAATCATTGTGAAACTCTCCCTCCAGAAATGGTTGCAGCAAGCTGGAGACAGCTCTCCAAAGTCTAAGTGAGCAAGTGGATGTCCAGTCCTAGGCTGGGCAGTGTAAAGGATCCAAGGAAGAAAAGAAGGCATCTCAACGGTCTTATCTACCTTCTCCTCTGTGCTGATCCTGGTCACGGTCTGCTTGTGGTCCTTCAAGGAGATTCCTCCACATACATGTGTCTGTTCATAGGTGAAAAGGAGACTGTAATGAGACCATTTCACTAGAGGGATCATGGAAAAGAAAATTGTTGAAAATTAGGAACAAAGATTCCTTTCCTCTTCCCCACCCCACCCCCATCATCTTTGGTTTATTTGTTGTTCCTTGCACCCAAGACAAACAGGGTTGCTAATACTGAGTCTATAACCAAGAGTCAGACATCACAGAAAATGACTTAAGGTATCTTCTGGTCGGTGGATAAAGCACTGGGCTTAGAATCAGGAAGAATCATCTTCATGATTTCAAATCTGGTCTCAGACACTTACTAGCTGTCTGGCTTTGGACAAATCACTTAACTCTGTATGCCTTGGTTGATCATCTGTAAAATGAGCAGGAGAAGGAAATGACAAAGCACTTCAGTATCTTTGCCAAGAAAACCCCAAATAGGGTCACAGAGCCCGTTTTGACTGAAACCACTGAATAACAACCGTCATCATCTAGTCTAATTCCTATTTTATAGATAAGGAAACTGAGGAAAAGGGACCCGTTGAAGGATCAGAGATCTTCCTATAGGCATCTAGATGATGAAATGGACTTGGAGTCATGAAGACCTGAGTTCAAATCCTGCCATAGACACTTACAGGCTGTGTGGCCTTGGGCAAATCACTTCACATCTGTCTGCCTAAGTTTCCCCATCTGTAAAGTAAGTAAAATAACAGCTCCTACATTATAGGGAGGTCACATAGATCAAATGAGATAATGTTTTGTAAAGTGTTTTGCAAACCTTAAATTGCCACATCAATGCTAGCTATTATTTGTAAATAGACAAGCTGAAATTTGAGCTAGTATTTTTCTGACTTCTATTCAGTGCTCTTTGAGGCACTAATGTCTGGATGCTCAAGGATCTGGCTTTTCCAGCAAGTTCTGATCTAGTGGATAGAGTAAGTCCTGCAGCTGCTGGCTGTTCAGCCTTGGGCAAGCTTACTAGACTTCATCTGTAAAATGAGGATAACGTTCTCTGCCCTACCTATCTCACTAGTCTGCTGTGAAAATCAAGTAAGAGATTCTTGTAAAAAGTGCTTTCAAAACTGATAGGAACTCTAGAGCTGTTGACTCCCTTTATACTCTGGCCCCAATCTATTTGTTGAACTCCACCTCCCATGGTGCCGCCCTCCACCTCTTACCCCCTAGTCTCAGTACAGCCAAGTCCGGTTGTTCTATAGGGCCCAGTAGAGATGCTACATCCTCTGTGCAGTCTTCCCTGACCAGCCCTGCCCCGGCTGAGCTCTCTCTCCTTTGAACTCCTAGCCTATCATGCTAAAGATGGCACTCATTGAGTACTAGATTATACCATGTCTGCCTGGTATTGTTTAATTTTCCATGTGCATGTCTTGTCTCCCTGACTAGTCTGTAAGCTCCTGGAAGGGAGGGGGCTGTGATTTTCACATCTCTTCTGTATCCCCCGTAATGCCCAACACATGGTTGTACCCCTAGTGGGCCCTCTGTAAATATTTGTGGACACGGAGCCTCTGGGGAAGATTTAAAACAAGGAAGGGGTGGAGAGGAAAGAGAAGGAACCAAATATTTTATAGGCTTTTAATTTGAACTAATCCATAGAAACACTGTTAGTTCTCCTTCAAAAGTGGAATAAGGAAAAAGCTCTGTGGACAATTAAGCAAAGTGGGTAAGGATGTGGAACCCAGCCCAGGCTAACTCGCAGGAAACCATGTTTGGGTGCCTCCCCGTGGGCTCGGCTGCCCCTTCCAGGGACATGCTGTTCCCAACGCAGGAGCCGAAAACAGCAGGGAGCTCAAAACAGCTGTTCCGACGAGGGTTGGGGGGGTGGGCAGAGAAGGAGGGCAGTCGGAGGGGGAGGGGTTCGAGCCGAAGCAGGAAGTCTGCCATGCTTCAGCCAATCCTGGCAGGTAGTGGAGAGAGATGTAGGTACAACTGGAGGCTAATCCAAATAGTACCCTCCTCCAGAGGCGATGCCAGCACCGTGAGCAGCACGTATGTCTTTTTGCCCCCAAGGCACTGCACAAAATTCTGAAGGCACCTTTTGTGCCCTCCAAAAATCATTGGCACTGCTTGGGGTGAAGTGCCTAAAACCCATCTCTACTGAGCATCTTGAAAGGGCTGCTGGAATCACAGCAGGAGAACTTGATCCATACTCAGAGGGTCAGAGAAATTTAAATTTAGACTGAGTCTAGAGTCAGTGACAGCATGATATGAGATAAGGCTAGAAAGGGAGGTTGGAACCAGACTGGGGAGGACATTACAAGCCAGAAGAGGACTTTGAGTTTGATTTGGTAGGCAACAGAATCATGGAATTACAGCACTCAAGTTGGAAAGGAACTTAGAGGCTCTCTAATCCAACACCTACATTTTATAGATGATGGAACAGAAACTCAGGGAAGGGAAATGACTTGCTCAAGGTCACATGGGTAAAAAGTGTCAGAGGCTGGATTTGAACTCAGGGCCTTTAACTCTAACACTATTCCTCTTTACCTTTTGTACCAAAGTCCTCCAGAAATGACAGTGGCACACATTTTGGAAAGTACCTGCCAGATGTGAAGCAATGTGTTTTACTGGAAAGAGAGGAGTCAGCAGACATGATTTCTAATCCTGGCGCTGACACTAGATATGCGTGATCTGGGGCAAAGGCACTTTATCTTCCCATAGGGGAGGGTATGAAAGGTGAATTTTAGTGTAAGGTGGATTTTAGTGTGTGCAAAGTGAATTTTTGTTATTATTTCTTAGATTTCAGTTTCCCAGGATCCATAGCCATAACAATCTCCTGTTCCCAGTTACTAGATAGGAGTTCCCACAATGATGGTTCAAAACATCTCCTCCACGCTTGAGCAGAGTTATGTAGTGGTAAATAATATAAACATCCACCACAGCTGAGCAGTAAGATACAGAGATGGGGAGATATAAACTTGTGAGACTATTGCTGGCAATATGCCTTCTTTATCTGATGCCCTATAAAGCAAGTGGTCACTAGTCAGTGAATGGGGAACCCTTAGGGTTGAGTGCACAAATGCTATGTGTGCCTCAACTGACCCCCATTGAGGCTTAGGGGGATTTAGGGAAAGCACAACTTGTACCTGTCTTGATTGACCCCATGAAAGGTAGGAGTAGTTGCAGCCCCCTTCTAAATAGCCCCTATGAGGAGAATGATTAGGGAATATTGTAGGAGTTATGCTCCCATTATCTATCCCTTCTGAGAAAACTAGACTAGAATAAAGATTATCAACCCCTTCTTAGTGTCTTTCCTGTCTGACCAGATCAAGAGTGAACCTGTACTAGCAGCCATCCTGCATGCTGTGTTTATCTGTAGGGGGAGGCAAGACCAAGGGAGTGAGAGAAACTGGGCTCAAATCCCACCTCTGTAATGTTAATGTGTTAAAGATCTTCCTCACCCATGACTGGGCCTGTCCATTAAGGGAAGTTTGATTAGGGGAGATTTGTTTTGTAGGAAGGCCCACAACCTTTGTTAATTTCTAATGCCACCCTGGTTCTCCAGGGTTGTGATGCCCTCTCCCTCTGAGAAGTGTATATATACTCTGAGATGAGGTTTTGTTTTGGAGCTTACTCTTGGAAGTATTTGTTTGGCCAGATGACACTTGGGTAGCCACTAAAGACTCCCTCCCCCTGCCCCCCCCAAACCCCAGATGTTGGTGCTTCTCTCTCTGGTAACTATGTAGGTATATAATGGTCAGACAGTCTGTTGATCTGTGATGTATGTATTGCTTATGGTCACAGTTGGAAGCCCTTCTGTTGGTCTTTATTTCTGTTTGTATTTTCTTTGAAGTTCAGGGTGCTGATTTTTTCCCTTGAACTAAGTGAATGATCTATGTGCTTGATTAGATTGTTGATCCCTCAAAAGTTGCTTTCCTTAAGCAGATCTAAGAACCTGTACAGCAGACCTTCATGTGTATGCCGGGGTCCTTGCTGTTATAACTTCTGACATTAACTACCTGTGTAACTTTGGGCATGTCTCTTCACTTCCAGGCATCACTTTTGTCATCTCTAAAATGAAGGGGATGGCCTCTTAACCTAAGACTTCAATCTATGATCCTATGACCCTTCTGGGTTAAGTCTCTTTCTCTACAAAATAAGAGGGCTTAACTAGGCAATCTCTAAGATTCCTTCGAGCCCTAGACCCCAGATCATTTGTCATAGCTAAAAGAAGGAGAGGAAACACTGAAATATTTGTTCCTTTATACCCTGAGATATATTTGGAGTTTTGGGTCAAAATGTGGGCAGGGGAAGAGTCAGTCAAATGTATCTTTAAAAAAAAAGTTTATGGAATCATTAAAAAAAGAAAAAGGGAAAAAGGAAGGACAGAGAATGTTTTTTATCCCTTGGGTAATGGGGAGCCATTAAAGGTTCTTCAGTATGGAAGTGACATGTGCTTTAGGAAGATCAAATCTGGTGTCCTTTAGAGAATGATTTAGCTTTTATTCAAACCATTATAATCTTTCAGAAGGGCTCTAAACCACACCCTAGAAATTCTAGCTCTTAATGAGAACAAAATGTTCCTGTGGGCCTCATCTTCTCTCCCCTATTCCTTGGCCCTTCCCATGACCATGCTGTCTGGAGCACTACACATTTCATTTTCAGCTACCTGTGAATACTGTCCCTCTTATAAGGGACCTGGAGCATACACAGGGAAAATGTCCCCCTTGGGGAACTGTGCTTATGGCACACTAGCTCAACGTGTGAAAGAGCTTGATTTCTGAGCAAAAAGGCTTGGCCTCTTACCTTTTCAAACAGGAAACCACAGATACCAATAAATAGGAAAAAAAAATGTAGCAGGCAGCAACACCAGGCTGAGGGATTGGGAATGAGGAGAAGAGCTAAGTATTTTTAAAAGGGGAGGGGGCTATCAAATAACAAAAGCTGGGAGAAACTTTAGAACACAGAATATCAAAACACAGAATGTAGAATTTAGAACGGAGAGGGTCCTTAAAATATTCTAGTTCATCATACTTTTTTCACTAATGGGGAAACTGAGACACAGGGAGGGATTGATTTGCTCAAGGTCACACAACCAGCTAGTGTCAGAACCAGGACTAGAATCTACAAAGTAGATATTATCCTTCTAATCACCAAGATTGGTAACCATGGTATCGGGCCTCAATCCCTCAATTTGACTGACCTCAAATATCTAGTCAGTTTCCATATTTTGTCCTTTCTAGCTTCACAACATTTTCCCTGGATGGCCCCTTCTTTCCATTCATGCAGCCATCACCCTATCTCTACTGTGTCTTGCCTGGACTATGGAAGGAGGCTCCTAATTTGTCTCACTGTCTCTTTCACCAACCCAATTCATTTCTACAGCCAGAAGAGTGAATCTCCTAAATTGCAGGCCTGATTATATCACTTTATAGTAACTAATAATAACTAGCATGTAGATATCATGCTAAACTTTACAAAGCATTTTAAAATATTATCTTGTTCGGTCTTCATAACCACGCTGAGAGGTAGGTGCTATCATTACGCTCATTTTACAGATGAGGAAAATGAGGTAGACAGAAGTTAAGTGACTTGCCCCGGGTCACATAGCTGCTAAATGTCTGAGACCAGATTTAGATTCAGGTTCTTTTGACTCAGGGTCTCCATAAACTCCAGTGGTTCCCTAGTTCCTCTGTGGTCAAATATAAACTCCTTTGTTTTACATTTAAAGCTCTTCACGACCTGGCTACTACCTTTCCAGATTTGTTAAACATAACAATCTGTCTTTCTTGCTTTGCTTCACACAAGAAACTCTATCTCCCTTCTCTGGGACTTTGCACTGGTTGTCCTCCCGGCCTGCAAAGGTCTCCCTCCTCCCTCCACTTTTTGGAATATATAATTTCCTTCAAGACTCAGCTTAAGCACCCCTTTTGCAAGAGCTGTGCTAAATAGCTCTATATGTACATGGCAGCTGGGTGGTACGGCAGATAGAACTCTAGGGCAGGAATCAGGAATAGTGGAGTTCAGATCCAGTCATACTTACTAGATGTGTGACTCTAGGCAAGTCACTTAACCCTGTTTGCTTCAGTTTCCTGATTTGTAAAATGAGCTGGAGAAGGAAATGGCAACCTACTCCAGAATCCCAAAAGGGTTCACAGAGAGGTAGATATGACTGAAATGATTGAACAACAATTATATGTGCCTGCTGTCTTTCCTGATAGAATGTAGTCTCCTTAAGGCCAGATACTATTTCATACTTGTCTTTGTATCCCTAACACAGTACCAGACACCTGAGTAGGGGCTTTCAAAATGACTGCTGACTGATAAATCATTCTAATTAAAAGATAATTGATAGAAAATGCAGTCTACTCTATCTACATGATATGATCTGAGGATTTCCAGGAAGGCTGGCCTATTGCAAGTATCCCTAGTATATATTGACATATTAATGTTAAAACTGGCTTAAATTAGAATGTCATTATTAGAATGTCATTCCTTGAGATTAAAGAACTTGCTAATAATTAGACCTGTCCACAAGCAAATAGGATGATTTGTAAGATAGTGAGCTCTGTGTCTCTGGAAAGGGTCAGAGAGAGGCTGACTATGTACTGGTGAAGGATGTTGTAGGGAGGAGTTATGCACTGGGATGGAGACTGGAGTAGAGGACTTCAGTGTCTAAATAGCATGTGGATACGTTTTGGGAAAGGGAGAGATTCCACATAGGGGAAACAACCTCCTGTGTGATCCATGCCTGTACCCAAGTGAATTTTCCCCAACTTCATGTTAGATAAATCAACATGTGGATACATCGACTCTGTGCCGAAAAGAAACCAAGGATAAGAATTCCCATAGGATCATAGGTTTAAAGCTGGGAGGAACTTTAGGGCTTATTAAGGCCAGCCCTGAAAATTTCCAGATGAAGGAAACAAGACCCAGAAAGGTTATGTTACATATCGAGGGTCACACAGTAAGTGTCTGAGGAGGAACTGAAAATCAAGTCTTCCTGATTCAAAAAATCTAAGTCCGGTGCTCTGTCTACTCCATTACCCTGCCTTCCTCTGCTTTGCTAGCATCTAGCACTCAGGAGTTTCTCTGGTGGTGGTTCGATAGTCTGCCAGACTTGGAGTTGGGAAGACCTGAGTTCAAATCCTGCCCTTGATATTTTCTAGCTACATAACCCTGGACAAGCCACTGAAATTTTGTCAATTTTACTTTCTTCATCAAGAATAATAATGAAATAATACTAATAAAGCTATAAAACACTTGGCTAACCCTACAAGAGCTATGTAAATGCTAGCTATTTTCCCTGATAAGACTGTTCTGGGAGTGAAAAGTACAGGAAGTACCTCAAAGGTGAATGAGCTGTATTAGGAGATAAGAGGTTCTCTATCCCCGGAGGTCTTCAAGAGAAAAGGCTGGGAGTAGTTACTTGCCCACTGTAGATGGGAATTATTTTAGGAGTGGGATGAATTAGATCATCTCTGAGATCCCTTTCTATTCTGAGACCCTGGAATTCTGGGACTACATTGAAGCAACCTTCCACACATTCTACTGACCTCAAAATTCTTCATGAGGCCAGTCCAGCTGCACCCAGAAATCACGCAATGTACGCTCAGCTCCGAGATCTCCTTATTAATGGCAGCATCCATGAAAGCCTGAGGAATAGAGAAGAGTAGTGACAATGACAAGAATCATAAACCCTTGCATGAATACTTTTATATTACTTAAAACACCTCTGCATCCACTATCTCATTGAATGCTTAACCAAACCCAGATGGAGGAGGCAGGGCAGGGTGGAGGACACACCTTCACTCCCCAGCAGGGCAGGGTGGGGCAGGACCCTGAATCTGTGGGCACTGCCACTTGACGATGGGCAAGACCTTCAGTTTCCTTCTTTGGAAAATGTGCTACCTACCTCAATTCAACAATTTAAAGTTCAATTCAGCAAGCATCTGTAAGTTCTTGCTGGATATAGAACACTGCACTAAGTGTTGGGGTTGGGGATCTAAAGACACCAAAGAAATAGTTCCTGCCCTTAAAGGGCTTGAATTCTACCTGGGAGATACTTCATGTACTCAGGTAAATACTGAGTACATACCTTTCTGAGTTGTAGATTACAATCACAACTCACATTTCTAAAACCCTTTAAAGTTTACAAAGTCTTTTCCTCACATCTTTTTTAAGGTAAATAATATTGACATTAATCACACTTAACTCATCCCCTCCATTTTTACAGATGAGGAAATGGAGGCACAGAGAAGTTACTTGCCTTGGAGCACTCATTAAGTACCAGAATTGAGATTGGCCAGTGATCTTTCTATTACACTATAATTCCACTCTGAACCTTAGACAGATGTATATCAAATAAACTCCAGAACAAGTTATTATGATGTCAGCAATGATTGTTGCCAGTGGTGGTGATGATATTGTTGTCTTAGACTGCTTTACGAAAGGAAGCAGTATGGAGGTTTAGGAGACCTGAGTTTGAGTCCTAGATTTAACACTTAGAGTAGCTTTGTAATCTCTCTGGGCTCCAGTTTCCTCCTCTGTAGACCAGATGATCTCTAAGGACTCTTCTAGCTTTGACAATATTTGAGGGGCAGAAACTTGAGGACACTGAGCTTTCTGCCTTTAAGAGAAAGATCCTCAGGATTCTGGATCCTCCTCAGGATAGATACCGCCATTACATCAATGAGGGTTGTGCTCAATGCCATCAGCTGTCCCAGATATTTAGAAATCACTAAAAATAAAAGTCTGCGTGGACTTGCTAAGGTGAAAATACACACACACACACACACACACACACACACACACACACACACATACACACACCCAAGAACATACACAAAACATGTTCTTCTGTCTAAGCTATTCTGAATGACGAGCTCCCAGTGTATTCTCAGCAGTCCTGGAGAAAGCTACAGTTTCAGGGTCTGCTGGAGGGGCTTGGCCAGGAGTGCCTTGCTTAGGCAGGGCTGTTGCCTTGATGAATACTAGTATTATAAAGTAAAGGGAGTGTCAATACTGCTTTTGTACAGACTCAGCAAACGGTACCTGTCCCTAAAGAGAATGGAGGCTCCTTGGCCCCATGCCTGAGAATTTGTCTCTCCAGAGCTGTTTACTTTGTTTGGGAACTGCCAAGGACTTTAAGGACTTCTTTTTGGAAGTCCCAGTGAAGTTAATTTGGTGCCATTTCAAGGGTAAAGGACCTCCTGGAGGGCTGTGTACCTCCTAGTTAGTGCTGTCCCACCTGGACCCCTGAAAACTCAGACATTCCCCTCTGCCCAGCAAAATCCCACCTAGCCTGTAGGATCTGGCTAAATGCTCCTGTCCTCTATAAAGTAGCCTGATGTAGTGGAACAGAAAACGAGAGAGGGAGGTTCTAATCATGGCTCTGCTGTAATTTCACTGAATGGGCCAGGGCAAGCCACTTCACTGAGAGGACTCAGTTTCTTCATCTGTAAAATGAAGAGGTTGAACTAAACAAGCTCCAGGATCCCTTCCAGAATTGATATTCTATGTTCTGATAGTCCATATTCTAAGCTCTCATCCGGTACTGACATTCTGGGTTCTAAGCTCTCTTTCAGCTCTGTCATTCTATTTTAAAACCCTTTGTAGCTCTTTTGTTCTATGTGCTGACATTGTGGGTTCTAAGCTCCCTTCTATGTTTTAAGTTCCTTTCCAGCTGTAACATTCTATGTTCTATGGTCCCTTTTAGTTCTAACATGTTGATATAACCTGTGATCTAAGCTTCCTTCCCACTCTACCATTCCATGTTCCTAGAATGCTACAGTCTTCCCATGGAGTCAACCAAAAGTCAGGTTTGATGGAACAGCTTAATAGACTTTGCACCATTAGAATGGACTCTGATCCCAAAAATCTTGTCTAAAGGGGTTTAATTACTGAGGTAGAAAAAGCATCCTGTTATACAAAGAACTATATTTTACTTAAGACATGACATAATACTTACACTAGGACAGATTTAAAGCTTAAAGGCGCCTTGGAGATCTAGTCTATCTTCATCATTTCACATATGAGGAAACTGAGGCCAAAACATATAAAGTAACTTTCCCAAGGTCAAAAATAGTAAGTAGCAGAAGTAGTATTCAAAGCCAGATTCCAAATCTAGCACTCTTTCTGCTACAACATTTTGGTTCTAAAAATCTCTGGAAAGAAGGTGCTCTGACTAAACGTACTTCCCTTTAGTTCTACAGGAACTCCTTCTCCCTACAATCTCTCAGGTCTTCCTATCACTTTCCCTTTTGCTTTCTCTGGGGCCACTTGTGGTACACTCGCCTGTGAGGAGGGAAAGGAATAAGCATTTATGCAGCACCTACTATGTGCCAGGTACTGTGCTAAGTGCTTTACAAATATTATCTCATTTAATCCCCACAACAATCCTGGGAGTACTATTATTATTTGCATTTTACAGTTGAAAGAAATAGAGGCTAAGTGACTTGTCCAGGGTCGCACAAGCTAGGAAGTATCTGAGGCAGGATTTGAACTCAGGTCTTTTCTATTCTAGTACAAATGACTCTCTTCACTATACTGCTTAGTTGCCTCTAAGGGGCCACGATCAGAGAATGCCCAGCCTTTGTTCTTCTAGTTCAGAGACTGTTTGTTAATTGTTGTCTAAAACTAAGCTAGGGGGTGAAGTGGATAGAATGCCAGACCTGAAGTTGAGAAAACTTATCTTTGTGAGTTTAAAGCCATCCTCAGACACTTACTAGTGTAACTGAATCTTAGTCACCTCAGTTTCCTCATCTGTAAAATAATCTGGAGAAGGAAATGACAAACCATTCCATTCTCTTTGCCAAGGAAACTTCAAAAGGGGTCACAAAGAGTTGGACACAACCGAACAACAAACAAAACTGAGCTGAACAATGTGGCCAAAGTAATTTCTCACTATTCAACTGAGTTTTCAGAGGGAGAACTTCCAAAGACAATCAGAAGACAGCCCTGACCTTGTCCATTCTAACGCCCTGACCCCCAATATTGGAAAATGAATCGTAGGGACCTAAAAGGTCACCTAATTTAACTATCCAGTTTTGCAACATACTCAAAGAGAGAGAGAGTGGCCTAAAATCAGACATCTAGGCAATGACTGAGCTGGGGAATCAGGATTCTAGAGTTCTCATGGCCATCCTAGAGCTTTCTACATCATCACTTTGTGCCCACATGATTGGAAGCCAAGGCTCCTCGACTTTGCAAACAAATTTTCAACATCATTTGCCCATTTCATAAGATTTAGATCTGGAAAGGACCTTAGAGATCATCTATCTAGTCAATGGGGTTCATTTTTTTGCAAGGCAATCAGGGTTAAATGACAACAAGTAAGCGCCAAATGTCTGAGGCTGAATTTAAACTCAGGTCCTCCTGACTCCAGCCAGGGTCAGTGTTCTTATCCACTTACACCACCTAGTTGCCCTAAGTCAAAAGGTTCTTAACATTTTTGTGTATGTAATAGGTCCTTTCAGCAGTCTGGAGAAGCCTTTCCATAATAATGTTTTTTAATGCTAAAAATGCATAGAGTTACAAAAGAAACCAATTCTATTGAAATATTTATGAAAATATAGCTATTTTTTAAAAAACTCAGATCACAGGTTATGAATCTTTGTTTTGTCCAACTCTTTTACTCTCTAGATCAAAGATCTGAGGCCCAGAGAAGGGAAAAACACTTGCTCAAAATTATAGAGGTAGCAAATGACAAAGGATTCGAACCCAGGTTTTCTAACTCCAAATCCTGTGGTCTTTCCAAAGTATCATACTGTTTCTTTTGTGAGCCACACAAAGTAGGGGAGAGGATGAAGAAGAGTAGTCACATGTCTCAGATACATGGAACAGTATGGGTCTCCTTGAAAAAAGCAGTTCATCACTGGTCAGATCTTTGCGCAATGTACACCCTATGAGCTACTGGAACACTATTTTAGGCAAACTGACGTCCTGAAATTAATCCTTTCATGTCTGTGTCCTCTATTCAGCCAATTACCTTATGAATTCTAAGTACACTTAAGAGCAGAATTAGCTTAATTAGATAAGATGATAAGGACAAACTGATAACCACCTGGTAAGCTATGACTTTTCACAGAGAGGTTAGTGTAAGCCACATGTAGGTGGACTTTTCTGTGCTTTAATGTTGTAAGGGAAAGAGGTAGGCTTATAGACAGCAACCCTGGCTTTAAAGATGGCTCTAGTTACTCTGGTAACTTTGGGCAAGTTGCTTAACCTTTCCAGGCCTCAGTTTTCCTCCTCTGTCAAATGAGACAGTTGGAGAGATGACCTTCCTTTTGTGTCCTGTTCAAAGGGACAGACTAATCCATTATGCAAAACACCGTAATATAGTCTTGTTGCCTTCAAATCCTTAAATGTCTCACCCAAGTACAGGCCTGGGTCAGGAGTCAGAGAAGTCCCTGGTACTTCCCCACAGAGTCTGTGACTAAGACCCCACCATTGGTTTCCTTCATACTCACTCAATCCAGAATGATGGACTGGAGTGTAATTTGGGGTTGATTTAAAAAAAAAACTGTCCCCTTCCTCCTTAGCCCCACACTCAAAATATCTCTCTGAACAATCTGACCACAGTGCCTGGGTTTCCCCGACTAGCATCACCTTTGAGCAAGGCCCTTGTCAAAATGCAACTGGCCTAGCTGGCCAGAACAGCCCATTACTAGTCACTCAGTCCTCAGCATGGAGGTAATTTAACACATGAACAACCTGAGTCATCTAGCAAGTCTTTGAGAGAACAGGACAAGATGGCAATCCAGAGTATGGGGAGGGAACAGAGCACTGCTAGCAGTTTGGCGTGAGAAGTGGGAGACTCAGGTTTTATTCCTGATTCTGTCAGAGGCCCCTCTCCCCATAACTCTTAAGCTCCACTTCTATTAATTTGGCCCTCCCCTGGGATAGCCTGGACATGGTCTGAACTTATGTACAAGAAGCTATATTCCCAACAAGCTAATGTGTGAACTCTAATGTGTGTGGAGGAGAGGGTACTGGGGAGGGAGAAAGTCATGTCACTTCTCTGGGCCTCAGTTTTCCCATCTGCAGAATGAGAGAGCTGGAATAAATTATCTGAAGTGACTCTGCCTGCTCTTAAGTCAAATAAACGTATTGAAAAGTTCCCCTGAGAAGCAATTGTAAATCTCTCATTTCCCCTTCAATGCTCACTTCTCTCTTTGTACTTTCTCTCTGTCCCTTTCAAGAAACCAATACTGTGTGCCATACCCAAAAGTTCTTTGTTCTCAGCTAAACTTTAATTTTTTATAATGTGTTCCCCATCCAGAGGATTTTGTATTTTAGTAAGGAATACAAAACTTTTGATTACCAAAGGAATAAATAGTGATAGTATAGGTACTGTGACTGTTGATGAGATAGCAAAGGCCTGTCTTACACTCTTCATCATACAAGACAAAGGTAGCACAGACATCTTTTTCATACAAGCATACCTTCTCTTCCGATAAGAAACTTTCATCTCCCACAGCCTGCAGATTTTCTTCCTTGCATCTTGAACACATAGGGTTCTTGCTGATCCTGGCAAAATACATTCAGCAAGTTTTGTTTATACATTGACAGCTTGTCCTTCTCGTTACCTGTCCTGATCTCAAACTGGAAAACTTGGAAATCACCCTCTGGAACAAATAAAGATGTGTTACCACTCCAGACCCTGTCCAAGAAAGATTTAGAAGCACCGAAGCTATGAAGCAAGACCAAACTCTGGGCCAAAAAGCGCTATGGGCTTGTGGGAATCCAACGAGATAATAACTGTAAAGTGCAGTGCCTGAAACCTAGTCAGCATAAACAAAAATTCGTTGCTATTACTCTTATTCAACTTGAACATTTAAACTCATAACATAGGAGCAAAGTCAAGACTAGATCTTGATCACCCCATAGAATTATAAAAATATAGAATGTTAGAGTTTAGAGGGATGTTAGAACACAGTGTTACAGTACAAAGAAGCTTTAGACAATAGACCCTTAGAGCTGGAGGAGACCTTAGAGCATAGAATGTTAACTTGTTTATCAGAGCCATAATATGAGGAAATAGGATCCATAAATTGGGATGCCTTGCTCATGGCCATACAGCATGTGGTAAAGCCAGGACTAGAACACAGATCTCCTGACTTAAGCTCTGAGGAGGAGATGTAATATCAGATATTTATAGTTGGATATGAATAAAAGTCAGTGAGTTCCCTTTCTCAGAGACATTTGTATCTCCTAGATTATGGAGTAGGAAAAGACCTCAGAATATAAATGTTAGGACACAGAATATCAAAGCTGGAAGTCTCTGAAAGACAAAGAATGTTGGAATACAGAACATGTACAGTATTGGTTTTAAGCACTGGTATGTAGAATGGGGAAGGAGACCACTGTCTCTTTTCAAAGGTTGTCTCTGTTAAAACCTTAAGCTAATCCATTTTCTCCCTTCCCCCTGATATCCAAGGCCCCGGAGAGATAGACAGACCTAGAGACAGACCAACCAGTTTCTCCTCCATTCCTTCCCCTCCCCCTCACCTCACTATCCAGGAGAGACAGGCCGCACAGTATCGATGGCCACATGGGGTCTGCTGGGCCTTCTTCAGAACATTGTGGCAACCACAGCACAAGTACTTGGGCTCAGGGGTCCTCTGGCAGATACTGGTAGGATATCCAAAGGGGAATTCATTTTCATCAGGGGTAAGGCGAGGGCCCCCTGGGGCAATGTCAGTAGAGTTCTCTGCCATCTGGGGAGCTCTTGGCAAATGGAGACACCAGTCACAGGGAGCAGGCAAGCCGGTGCTTGGAGGAGAGGTGATTCCTGTCACCTTCTCTCTTGTGAGGTGAAATGTTGATGTCTTTAGTCAACCACTTGATGAGTCTTAGCCTATGGTGAAATGTCATAGGGGGAGGGGAGGGAGTCAGAATGAGTATGAGTAAGAAATTACCCTGCTGGGTGGAAAAGTCCCCTGGACATTGAATTGCAATGGTTAAAAAAAGAAAAAAAAGTCCAGTCTTCCTTTTGATTGAAAAAAAATAATCTGTCATAGACTTTAGGAACCGAGTCATACCATCTTAGAACCTCGACCAGAGCCCCTCCTTGCTTCAGCAGAATCGTTTCCCCTGAGCAGGAGTTGGGCTAAGAAAGTCCCAGACAGCATCAGGCCAGAACTCCCTGTAACCACGCAATAGGTAACCCAAGAGAACTTTCCAGCCAAATGGTGATCTCATCAGTGGGGCTGTGGCATTAAGAATATTTTAAAAACCCAAGACATTACAGTCCACTGCTCTTTCTATAATATATTGCTTCTCAACTGAATTCTATTTTCCCTAGTTATATTATCTCAGAGATGCCTTTAGCTTTATGTTTCTTTCAAGACCCTCCAACTTCTATAAAAAGGGAACTCTTGTTTGCCAAAGGATTAATTCTATGATTCTATGACTGACTGTATTCTAAAGTCCCTTCTAGATCTAGTGTTTAACATTCAAATTCTAACATTCTGTTTTCTCAAGTCCCTTCTAGATCTGACAGTCATTCTCTATGTAAGGTCTTTTTCAGTTCTAATGCTCTGTGTCATATAATCCTTTCCAGCTCTGACATTCTGTATTCTAATGACTGTCCCTTCTCACGATGACATTTTATGTTACATGATCTCTCATAACGCTAATATTCTGTGTTTGAATTCAATTCAGCAAGCATTTATTAAGCACAAACACTGTGCTAGTTGGTGGGCATATAAAAACTTGAGTAACCAGTTCCTGTTTTCAAGGAGCTTACGTTCTATAGGGATTGAAGGGGGTGGGGACATAAAATATATGCAGATAAATGGAATACAAGATTTAAAAGTGCATTAGGAAAATTTGAGGAGGAAGCTGGGCAGGGAGATCAAGGAGGGTTTCTTAGCAGAGATGGCATTTGTACTCAGCCTTGAAGGAAGATAAAGACTCTGAAAGACAAAGATGAAGTGGGAGCACATTCCAGGCATGGAGAAGGGCTTGGGTATCACACAAGGGATAGAATATCAAGTTCAGGGTCCAGTTTGACTGGAACATTTTCTTCCTTGGTCGTTTACTTTGTTTTTCTGGATTAAAATCTTTATTTTTTTTCCTCCAAAAAAGTACAAAAACCTTAGCATGAGTACATCGCTTTCTAATGTTTCTCACAAGAGTGGAGGTGGGGAAACACCTACACGAAGATCAAGGCAGTGCTTCCTTCCCATTCCCATCGAAAGAGTAATGGCTTTGAGGCAGGTCACTCTGGATCCACAGCAACTCTTCTGAGCTGGAGCTACCAAAGTCCATGGACCCAGCCCCTCGAGGGAAAGGTTGAGCTGCATAGTTAATCACGATCATCTGATATCTTTAGTCTGGCCTGGGGTCTTCCCCGAGAGGCATGTGCTCTATTCATGCCCTCTGGGCTGAAGAGCTATAAGGAGCCCTGCATAGTGGCTTACTTCTCGGTCAGGGCCTCCTCAAGTCCTTTCCTTCTCTATTGTTCCATGTTCTAACATTCTAGGTACTAAAGCGCTTTACTGATCTAATATTCTGTGTTCTATTTAAAAATGCAAGTGGTAGATCAGGTTGAAAAATACTCTATCAATCAGTTGACAGAGGTGATATACCAATTTTACTGGTTTTCCAGTTCCGATAATCTGGTCTCACTATTTTGTACACAAGTAGCCAGCCATAGGCAGCTAGGTGGCACAGCGAATAGAGTACTCAGCGTGGAGTCAGGAAGACAAGGTCAAATCTAGCCTCAGACACTTACTAGCTGTATGATCCTGTGCAAGTCATTTAACCCTGTTTGCTTCAGTTTGCTGATCTGTAAAATGAACTGGAGAATGAAATGGCAAACCACTCCAGTATCTTTGACAAGAAAACCCCAAATAGGGTCATCCATTATCGGATGCAATTGAAAAACAGGTAAACAGTAACAAGGCCTGCTAAAGTGCCTCCTCTTAAACCACTACCTTTGTTATTCTAAGCAGCCCAGCTGCTTTCCAGGCTCCTGTCCACTCCTAGAGATCCGGGATTGCTGTCAGACTTTTATCTCTGTATCCAAATAGCACAGAACCTTACGCAAGGTACACTCTTAAAAACTTTTTAGATTTGCTGAAAGAAGTAACTGAAACACAAAGCAATACAGCAAAAATGAAAAAATGACCAGGTAACAAATATGATAAACTACTCATTATTGAGAATGTGAGAAGGGTACCTCGAACACAGACTCAAATACAAGGTGTCCCCAAAGTCTTACTGAAGTCCGAGTCCATTAAAACCTAAATGGTTCCCATGTCTACCAAGGCTTCAAACTGCACTAAGACTTTGGGGACATCTTGTATTTAAGTAATACATGCGGTAAAATGTATTAAATCATAATAGGAAAAACTTTAACAATGTAATAACTGTGCTGAACGACAGGAGATACTCCTGTGGCTCTGGGGAGGGAGCACTGCAGGGGCAGTGAGTTCTAGTCTTAGTTTTGACTCTAGTTTCCCCGTGATTTTGGCCAAATTTCTTTCTTCCTGCCCCTTGGTTTCTCTCTCGGCCAAATGACAGTGTTCCGTTTCGAGAAAGTTAAAAGATTTATTCAGCTGAAAAATAAGATTCTGAAAGAGGTGGGGGTGGCGCGGTGTAATTATGCGTACTTGTGATCGTGTGAGGGGGGTGTTCTCACAGGCAATGAACAAAACCAGCTAGTTTTATTTCAGCCTAAAATTTTTGTCGTTTTGGTGGGTCCTCACCACCCGTCAAGAGCCGGCCTAATCCACATCCCGAGTGGGGTAGCTCAGGAGACCAGAATCAGGGAGGACGCAGGATTAAGGTCACCCAGATGGGGTCTGGAAGTTGAGTGCGGGGAGAGGGAAGGGTCGACAGTGGACTGAAGGAGACCAGATGTTCAGCGACTAGGGGAAGTCAAGCGAGGAGGCAGAAGTCCAGATGTGTAGGAGAACGCCTTCAACCGGGGAACAAGAGTCCAGGTGTAGCCTCTGGGCGCGACCTCTGGGGTCCAGATGGAAGGAGGAAGTTGGGGAGTCATGCTCAGTCGGAGGGGGCTGAAGGGAAGGCCAGGTGTTGTCAAGTGGCCTTGAGGGCACCCCAGGGAGAGTAAGGAGGAGTCCCGAGGGAGCTGTCACCCCAACCCTTTGTCCCTGCTGGGATCGGGCTTACCTGGAAGCATTTGCATCTCGGCCATCTGCCTGTCACAGCTCCCGGCGGATTCCCCCGTGGACCTCCCCCTCCACCCCCTTCACACCCCAACCTCCTTCCGGGAGGGTGCGACCTGAAAAAAGGGGGCTGGGGAATGTGGAGGAAGGAGGGTTGGCCCCACTAGTCTATAGCAACTCCTGCCACCCCCAGGGAAATACCCCTTTCCACGAACTGTTACTTTGCTGCGGTTTGTGTGGCCCCATGGAGTGGAGCTTCCCTGGCATCCGTCAAGTCCCAGCTCAAGTGGCTCCGTGTGTGAGGAGCTTTCCTTCATCTACTAGTGCCCCGCTTTTGAAGCCGTCTTCCCCGGGGTAATCTGTGTCTGTCTGTTACCAAGTTGTTTGCCTGTTGTTTTCCCCGTTAGACCTGTGAGTTTCTTAAGAGCAGGTTCGGCTTTTTACCTTGGTGTATCCTCAGCGCTTAACACAGTGCCTGGAGCATAGTAGGGTCTTAATAAATGCTAACCAATTAACTGAGTACTTCAGTGAAGATCTCTCCAGACTAGGAGCCAGAAGAGAACTGGATCCTGGTCAGGGTCCTGGCATTTATTAACCCTG
The DNA here is from genome assembly GCA_028658325.1 of Potorous gilbertii. Taxonomy (NCBI): domain Eukaryota; kingdom Metazoa; phylum Chordata; class Mammalia; order Diprotodontia; family Potoroidae; genus Potorous; species Potorous gilbertii. The sequence goes on along the minus strand of CM053769.1, from coordinate 336,738,757 downwards.
TAGTCATGGGCAAAATTATTTCCTCTCTCTGGGCCTCAGTCTTCTTATCTGTAAAATGCTAGGATTGTACCAGCAATTGTCTAAGGTTCTTCTAGCCATGACAAACATTTTAAAGTTTATTCCAGTTACTTTCATGACTGATTGTCAGGAGTGGAAATCAAGAAAATTGGCTTTATTTAACAAGTAAATAAACTGCCTCAGGGTGGGGAATTTGTGGCTTCCAGGTCACATATGGCCTTCCAGGTCCTTGGGTGTGGCTTGTTGACTGAGTCCAAGTTTTACAGAACAGATCCTTTTATTAATCCAAACTGTGAAGTTTGGATTCAGTCAAAGGCCTGCACTTGAGGACCTAGAGGGCCACATGTGACCAGGAGGCTACTGATTCTGCACCCCTGGCTAGGTCATCTGATTCTACTGCCCTTTTTGGGCACCCCCCCACCAATGCTGTTTTTCAATACTTCCAAGAAGCCATGGTTTCATTGATGTGGATCTTCCTATTGGCTAGGCAGATAGGAACCCTTTCTCCTTCCCCTCCCCCTCCTCCAAACTTTAATAGATGGTGATCATGATAGGCTGTGGCTAAATACACCAAGAGTTCTGTTCTCTGGGACTGAGTTTTCACATTTAGCTGAGCTGCCCTTAAAGGACAGACATTCAGTCTGTCATCAGGCCTGTTTATGAAGCATTTCTTTGGTAGATCCTGGTCCACCTTGACCTCCTCTGGCATAGCTTTTGGATAATATATGTAAAGTGCTTTACAAACCTTAAAAATGATCATGTTAGCTAGCATTTTTATAGCACTCAAGGTTTGCAAAACATTTTACATATCTCATTTAATCTTCACAACTCTATGCAAGAGGTTCTATTATTAATAATCTCTGAATTGCAGATGAGAAAACTGAGACTGGCAGACTGTGCCTTACTCAGACTTACAGAGATAGTAAATATTTGAAACAGAATTTTAATTTAGGTCTTCCTGGCTCCAAGTTCAATACTCTATTCAGTACCTCTTAGTTGCCAACAGACAAGCACTATATGAGTGGGGGGAGTGGATCTCTATCTTAGTGGATAGAGAACTTGATGGCTTCCAAGATTCCTTCCAACTGTATATCTGTGATCCTTTGAACTTAGGGGTCCAACACATCTCCCACAGTCCCTGGAGAACTATTGTAGAGACTTTAAAAAGTGAACAAAATTAATTTAATTTTTTTTTTGGAGATGGGGAATTTTAAAGAATGCTACACCAACTCTCTGAAATCACAGAAGACTGATGATGTGGACTCATCAGATCAGGGAATCATTGGGTTAAGGAATATAACTGAACTGTCCTCTGAGACCTATCATTTTATTGGGAATGTTGTCTGCTTTGTAAAAAAAAAAAAGCCAGGATAAATACTCCCTATTCCATGTTTCTTTTGGAAACTGGAAACAAACACATCTTATCTGGAACTACAATGATGTCTTCAGTTCTCATTAGTGTGCAAGGCAATAGATGTTGGAAGGCTACCAAAATACCTTGACCATTTTCATTTCTCACAGGAACAGGGAAGAAAATAACTCAGAGAGAATCCAATTGGTATTCTAAAGACCCTGGGTTCTTTCAACATCCACTAGAGATGAAAAACATTCATCAAACCAAACCAAATATAAAGTGTTTATGGGGGACTGGATGGTGTATCTTTCCCAAAACATAAACAGATTGCCAGCTAGGTGCTTTTTCTCTTTCTTTCTTTCTTTCTTTCTTCCTTCCTTTTTTTCTTTCTTCTTTCTTTCCTTCCTTCTTTCTTTCTTTCTTTCTTTCTTTCTTTCTCGTCTTTCTTTTTTCCTTTTTGTTCTTTCCTTCTTTCCCTCTTTTTCTTTATCTTCCCTTCCACCCTTCCTTCTTTTCCCCTGAAATGAACTTGCTAATATTCACTCCTAAATAACAATTGCTTTTAAGATAATAACTATAAATAGCCCATTTACAGAATGTCAAGGTTATAGAATCATAGAATGTTAGAGCTGGAAACAGACCCAAGAACACAGAATATTAAGACATTGAATATTAGAGATAGAAGGAACCTTAGAATATAGAATGTTAGAATGTATAATGTAAGACTTGGAAGATCATCTTTTCTTCAACTGATCCTCCAAACAACTACAAATGAGTATTCTTAAGACATGAGGCTGATCATGTTTTTCCATTCTCAGAAACCTTCATTGACTCTTTTCAAGGCTGCTGGATCAAATATAAAATTGTCTGGTTAACCTTCAAGGCCCTTCATAATCTTCTTTCCCTCCTTTTCCAGTCTTACACCTTTCTCTCCTGATCTACTTCCCCCTATCCCCACCACCTCTGCCCCATGTACACTGTCATCCAGAGACACATGCCCCAACTATCTTTTTTTTTCCTTCTAGATGAAATACAAACTCCTCAGAATGACTTTTAAATCCTTGAACAATCTGACTCCTCCTGACTACCTTTCAATTAGATTTTATTTTACTCCCTAAGCACATATTCTATGTTTTAGCTAAAGTGTTCTGCTAGCTGTCCCCTGAATTTGACATTGCATTTCCTGTCTCTGCTCTGTGTCCTTGTATATATATAGGCTGTCCCCATTGCCCAGGATGCCCTCCTTCCTTTCCTTCACCTCTTCCAGGTCCTAGTTGAGTTCATCTGGAGTGTTATCTCTTTGCTTTCTTCCTCCTTAAATTATCTTGTGTTTACTTACCTGAAAAGAACTCATACCATCCCTCTCTCTAAGAGAAGGAAGGTAAGTTTCTGGCAGTCAAGGAGTATTTCATTTGGTTTTTGTATCCCCAAGACCTAACCTTGCATGCAATTTTAGATTTGGAATGGGCCTTAGAATATAGGCTCTTAAAGCTGGAGGGGATCTTAGACACCATCTTGTTTCAAGGTTCTTAACATGTTTTGTGTCATGGACTCCTTTGACGGTCAAGCCACTCACTTGGGCCCCTTCTCAAAATAGTGTTTTTATATACATAAAATAAGATACCAAGGATTATCAGGGAAATACAGCTATAAGAATATTTTTGAAAGAGTAAGTCCATGGACCTTAGAATCCCCAATTCTAGTCTGAGCCTTTTGATTTATAGGTCACTCACCCTAACTCCAAGTAGTCAACTGCATTTAAGTGTTTACTATGGGGCAAGCACTGTGCTAAGCACTTCGAATACAAGCAGAGAGGTCTTCAAGCCCTGGCCTCAAGAAACTTCCATTCTGAGGGAGGACAATACCTTAAAAGAAAGCTGAATAGGGAAGGGTACCAAGGTAAGGTCTGGGACACAGAACAGTTCTTAGGGAGGACCAGCTTGTGAATGGTGGGAGGAGAGGACGCTGAAGATTTTTGACTCCCTAGAACCAGCCCTTTTTTCTACAACCTTTATAGTATACAAAGCGCCTCCATTCGCTCATTTGATCCCCACAAAAGTTCTGTGGAGAAGGCAAAGTAAGCATTACTAGTGTATTTTTTCATAGATTATGAAACTGAAACTCAGAAAGGTTGACGTCTAAGAAAACGTAGCTAATAAGAGTCAAATCCAACTATTTTCCTATTTTTCCTGGTGGAGGGATCAGCAAACATCTCCTGGGTAAAGCATGTTTTTTAGCCAGGTCTTAAAAATGGGTAAGATTTCAACACGTAGGTTATGCTGGGAAGAAAGAGTTTTCCAGATTTAGGGAATAGAATGAACAAATGTCTAAAGGCAGGATGATGAAAGATCTACCTTCTAACAAACATTAGAATTCTGATTCCCAGTTCCTAGAAGGGAGGATAGAAATAAATGAGGATAGAAGAGTACCTAAAAACAAATGTAGTTCACAACTTTGTAGAGAGATGGTTTGACTGGGTCACCATCCATCCATTCATCCATCCATCCATCCATCCATTCATCCGTCCATCCTCTATCCATCCATCCACTATAAATTTATCAAGTACCTACCAGATGCAAATCAATATACTTACTGCTATAGCATAGGATCTCTGTCCTCAAGGTCATTATATTCTAATAAGGATTGAAGTAGGTTGTCACTTACTAGTGGGATTTGAGGGGCACTGGAAAGTTGCCACCTCAGAATATTTATCCTATCCATGCCTAAAAGTCTAACCATAGAAATTCACTCTTTTGGATTAAATGTTGCCTTATCTAACTAAGGCCCTGCTTGTTAAAATAGTTATTCCTGTAAGTATAACATAGCAAATTATAAAATCTGATTAGACCCTTACAGGATCACACAAAATAATCCAGGGTTTGGGGAACAAACTTTGCTCTTTCTTAGTTGCTTTGTTCTTTAGTTTCTTCAGGCCTTAGACCCTTCCATTTTATGCCAGTCCAAGTGGATGGGTCTTTCCAATTTCATATGCCCTCCTACACTGACAATCAGTGGTAGCTAGCTAAACCTTTAGTCAAGATACTTAGAGTCAGAAGACCTAAGTTCAAGTTCTATTTCTAATACTTATTTGCTATGAGACCCTGTGCAAATCACTTAAGCTTTCTGAGCTTCAGTTTCATCATCTGTAAAATGGGAATAATCATAGCTGTCTGTACTACCCACCTCATAGGGCTGTTGTGAGAAAAAACCTTTAAAAATGTTAAAACTCTATGGAAATGTGAATTATGATTGTTAGGGGACATCCTAAGAGTTTCACTGCCTCTGCTGAGTCAATTTCAGGCCCTGTGGGAATCAGTTTCTATTCTATAAGCCATCTCTTGTCTGAGTTCTTTGATGCTCTCCTATTTCACCCCCCCTCTATTTTAAGGACCCCCCAAATTAAGTTGAGAAATTCAACATGAGTTTTTGGTACTTTCCAAAATTAAACTATTTCCTCTGGTAAATTTCCTCCCACTCTCCCCCTCCCCATAAACTTAGTAAACCAAAAACAGGATGTGGCTTATAAAGAGATTAAGATGTCATTGTGGCTATAGTAAGCTCTGATAATTGAGCACCTCTCTGTTCTGTGTTAGGTGGGGCACCTATCTAGGAGGAGTGGAAAGGGTCTTATGATCTACATTCTAAGGAGAAACCTTTGTATTGTGGGAAAATGTTAAATTTGGTAGCAGACTCAGAGTTAAAATGGGTCTCAATAATCAGACCATCATAGATTTAGAACTGGAAGGCATTATAGAGGTGATTGACTTCAATCTGTTCATTTTACAGGTAAGAAAACTGAGACTGAGAATAAGTTGACTTGCTCAAGGTCACACTGTTCATAAACAGAAGAATGGGGACTTGGATCCATGTGATTTGGTTCTAAATCCGTAAGTGACTTGCCCAAGGTCACACAGCTAGTGACTATCAAGTGTCTGAGGTGAGATTTGAACTCAGGTCCTCCTGACTCCTGCACCACTTAGCTGCCCCATAAGATGCCAAAGTAGTGCAAGTATTTATTATTGTGCCTATTCCATAAAGGAAGAGACTGAGTTTAAGTGATTTGCTTGTGGTCACATAGCAAGTGTTGGAGAATAGGATTTGTAGTCAAATGTAGCATCTCCTGTCTACTGATGCAAAGTCCATCATGCTTTCCCCTATACTGTCATAATAGCTCTTGGTAGCTTATTAAATTTCCTGGGAAGACTTATGGATATGATGATCTCTTCTCCATAGTGGTTGACTGGATGATCCTGGCTCAGAAATCACTCTTAATTTAAATGTATTCCTTTCTTCTTGGGGTATTATAGCAACTTGTGGGGCAGCTAAGTGGTGCAGTGGATAGAGCATGAGTCAGGAGGACCTGAGTTCGAATCTCACTTCTGACATTTGACACTCACTAGCTGTGTGACCTTGGGCAAGTCACTTAACCCCAATTGCCTCATCCTGGGTCACCTCCAGTCATCTTGATGAATATCTGGTCACTGGATTGAGGTAGCTTTGGAGAAGTGAGGCTGGTGACCTACACAGTCCTCCCTCACTCAAAACAAGGTCAAGTGCAAGTCATGTCATTATTTCTCTGATAGCATGGTCTTCTTTGGCAACGAAGGATGAACACGCACACATTATGGCATCTTGTGCAGTGACTATTCCATCTAAAAACCAAAAATATATCATGAAGTCAAGGCAGATCTCCACAGACAGCCCCCTATAGAAACTAGAGTCCTCTTTTGAAATCAGAAATACATTATGATACCAATAGTGGTTGGTTTTGCTTTGATCTTCTTAAAGAAAAGCATCATGTACAAACTTCCAAGAGCAGTCCTGAAACTTCCTATTGGAGACAAAGATGGAAAGGGTCTGGAGTGAAGCATAGGGACATTGGTGTTACCCCATAAGATAATGGGAGTGGTCTGGGCAATCAACCAATGAATAAACATTTATTAAGTGCCTACTATGTGCCAGGCATTGTGTTTAGAATGGACTGCTGTCACCTCTGATGGTTGAGAATGATTGAAGGGAATCAGAAACACACATGTTCAAATGTGGTCACAAAAATACATGTATTTGTTTCACAAAATAATCCACATATGCATTTGGGTATACATACATACATATAAATATGTATATTTATATATAAATATAAATACATATATACATATAAATGTATTTCTTAATACACATCTAGAGAGAGGCTGCCCTTCTCTTTCTTGAGTAACAAGGTCTGTACTAGGAGTGGAAGCTTCTTGCTCCACTCTTTTCTCTCTCTTTTTAGAAAACTTAAAAAGAACCTTCCCAAAGCAATTTGCATGAACCTACTGTAATGGTAAGGCAATTTGGAGATCTTTCCTGTCCATTAATAGGCCCGGCTTTGAGCTTTGGCCCAGCCCACAGTTTGAGTTACACGAAGTCCATGGTAGTAGGAGCTTGCTAAATGGGTGGAGCAGGAAGGTCAGAGCTGAGAGAGCAGGCAGAGCAGAGCAGAGTAGCTAGCATCAATGAGAGAGGGAGTAATTTTTGTCTAAGGGAGCTTGTTTGTAGAGAGGCCTGACAGGGAAGTGTTGGGGATAACCATACTCCCTGCATTGATAATATGTATAGATTTCTTTGTTACCATGATGGATTTGGCTTTCTGGTATCTGAATAAATATTTGTCTTTGAGGAAGAGAGTTTATATTTTGCGAATTTACTCTGGAAATACACATGCATATCCATAGTGGCTGCTGTGGGGTATCACACTGGCATTACACACACCAAATTGCCCATAGGAAGATGGAAACATGGAAAGAAAAATGCAAAGAGAGTAGCATTGCCTTTCTAAACCTCCAAAGACTTGGTACAAAGGGCCTATATGAATGGGAAGCACACATCCTGGCAAGCAGGAGGAGGTGCTAAATAATTATGAACTCCCCAAAGTGGAAAACAAAACTTATTTGAGTGGGCCAAGAAAGAAATTTTCCTACGTTGACCCAAAAAAGACTATTTTGTAGGAAGTGAGGCTGTGGGGGTCATGAGTAAAACAGGCCTTGTTCTAAATAGTCTGAAGGCACGTGATGCTCCAGAGGTGCAGAAGCGATGTCACATTGCTAACTTCAGCTAAAGAGATCAAAGACATGTGGAGCAGCCAAACAGCAGTAAAGAAAGTGAGAGTGGTGAGAAGGAAGCACCCTGGGACCAGTTGTATTTCTGCTGCCCCCATTCTGGTGGTGAAGCCCAAATGGGAGGAGAGTTGTTGATGAAAGGAGAGTGAAAGGAGAGTGCAGGAGAGTGGAGGAGGGAACCCAGCCTTCCCTCTTACTGGGGCCCACCCAGGGCAGACCTGTCAGTGACAGGGATCGTCTAGGTTTTCAGAGTGTGATCCCTTGGAGACGGTGGGGTGGTGTTCTTTAGAATTTTCTGTCCGCTCATAAACGAGTCTTTTGTGTGTGCTCAATCGTGTAAATAAAATTGTTCTGTTCTGAATTCTTGTAAGCCTCAGCTTGAATGATCCTGTTGTGACCATGAGGGAAATGTCAACTTCTGCAGTCCTCATGACCCACTGGTGTTGGGACCATTGAGTTAGATAAGCAAGGGTTCTCCAAAGCATACATGGGCCTTTTGTGTCAGAAGGGATTCTTTCACACAAAGGTCTCACACATGCGCACACCATACACATGCTTATGGACACATGCTTCCATATCCATGCACATGCAGACAATGTAGATGCATTGTGGTGTAGTTGAAAGGGCATCAGATATTGAGTCAGATACTTTTTCATACACAAATATGCATAGCTCCACATACCTGAATGCTTACACATGTGGGGTATATACAATGACCTTACATATCATGTAACATCTATGCATGCACATGATCCATGTTATGCACCATGAGCCAACACATACATGTACACCCATGTACACACGTATACAGTCACCCAATCCATTCATAAGCATCCATACCCAGAATGCACAGCACATATGTGTGCCTCACACACATATGCACAAGTACATTCGCTCCTTCCTGTGCACATATGCACACGGAGGCCTGCGCACAATGTATAATTCCGTGCATGCACGCACATACATAAGCACACATAAATACACACTCAGAGCCTACAGTGCAGCAAAAACTGGGCTTGGACTCCAGGCAGTTTCCCCTGGAGTATTTGCCAGCACTTTAGCTGATGGTTTCCTGGAAATTACTGGGCAGCTGCCGGGTCCTATTCTATCAGGTTCAGGAAGACAACTCAGCACTTTTGCTTTTCAAAGTCTGGGACTCATAAAAGTAGCAACTTGGCCTCATATTTTCCACTCTAATGATGTCTGGCTTCCCCTCCCCACTCCACAAACTCTCTGGAAGGGCTCTCCCAGAGCGCCCTCTGCCGGGGCCTCAGGCTCTGACTACGAAGAATCTCCCCAGTAGAGCAGAGAGGAAGAAAGGGCCCCCAGGGAGACACCAGGAGAATGAAAGCTGGTACTCAGAACTGGAAGGGACTGTCTAGAGCAACTTCTTCTGGTTGGGAGGGAGGAAACTGGGGCTTGTGGACATGAAAGGCATTCTGGAGCTCATACAGCTAGCTGCGTTGCTGGCAGTCAGAACTAGCATGCAGGCCTCCCAATTCCCAGTCCAGTGAGTTTTTACATTGTACTATGTATTGTTTCTTCTCTTGCAAATGAGTGGGACCTCTTATTTATGGTGAATTTCTCTATGAAATGAATAATGCTTTCACATACTAAGCATCACCCCAGTTTTTATGGTAGAGTTGATTTTTTTGCTTGTTGGGATTTCCTTAAGTGGGTCTCATCTCTGTGTGTGTGTGTGTGCACGCGCACCCTTTGCAGTCAGAGAGCCCTTTAAATTTTACAAACAATTTTCATTTTGTTACCCTCCTTGAAGCTTTGTAGCAACCCTAAGAAGGAAACAGGGTCGTCATTATGATCTCTTATTTGTAAGTGAGGAAGTCCAGGCCCAGATCAGGAAAGTGATTTATCCATCGTCACAAAGAAGCTTAATGAAGTAGGAGGACTTGAACTCAGTTTTCCCAGTTGGTCAGGGCTGTCTTTACTATAGTAGATATTTTATTATTATTTTATGTGTGTATGAAAAGTCCTGGAAATGCTTCATCTGGAGAAAAGATGGCTTGAGGAAAATGTGCTGGGAACAAGAGCTACTTGAAGAGTGTTTTTTGGAAAAGGGAATGTATTTTATATATATATATATATTTGCTTGGCTGCAGAGAGTGGAACTAAGAACCAAGGAGAAGAGTTACAAGGAGGTGCATTTAGATTTGATGCAATGCAATTAGATTAGACTGAACTGCTTTAGGAGGTACTGAGTTCCCTGTCACTGGCAGTCTAGAGGTGGAGGCTCAAAGCCCATTGGTCAGGGCTACTATAGAAGAGATTTCTGCTCAAGAATGGGTTGGACTAGTTAACTTCTGAAGTCTCTTTCAGATGTTATATTTTGTGATTCTTTATTGACTGAATAGCTCTATACGCAGGTAAAGCAATGTTATTTACCAACTTGCCACACTTACTTCTTGTGGACATCAATATTCAACAAAAGATCTTATCCTTTTTCATAGAGTCGTAGATAGAGTGCTGAAAGAGACCTCAGAGACCGTCTAATCCAAATCTTTCATTATATGGATGTGGAATCTGATGTCCAGAGTGGTTAAGTGACTTGCCCTAGGCCACACAGATGACTATGGGCCTACAGCCAAAATTCAAACCCAGGTCCTCAGGACTCCAAATTCACAAAATACTGCTTCCCTTTTCCAAGGCTATGAATTGTAAAATACATTTTCTAGAAACCTATAAAGGAAATGGATCAGCTCATTTGTTGAGTTCCTGTCCAGAACCATTATCTGCAGAAGTACCCAGACCTGCCATGATTACTTTTAATTCAGCTCGTCTCCTTCCTCTCTGGCCTTTTTACATTCATTCCTTTACCTGTTATTTTCCTCCATTAGAAATCCTTGAAAGCAGAGACCTTCTCTCTTTTTTGCTTATATTTGCATTCTTAGCATAGTGCCTGGCACATGGTAAGCACTTAATTGCTTTATCTACACCTTAATTAATTGTCTACCCCACAGGGGACTTGCAGTCATCCAGGAAGGGAGATTACTATCACAGTCCAATCAAGACACACAGGGTTGAGACATGGCACCTAAAGCTGGACGACTCATGTCCATCTGTGTAACCTCGTCTTCCCTTCTATGGTCCTCTATTTCCTTATATGCACCCTTATGGGGTGCATGGGGTGTTCAAGGAGGACTAGCACCTCTGGTGTGAAGGCTTTCTGAACTCTTTCAGGGCTGCTCATTCACCTTTGGTGTCCACCTGCCACCATTTGTGACTTCAAGGGTCTTTAGCATGAGCAGCAGACACAACTTTCCGTCAGATGGGCTAAACCAGGTTGAGGGTAACTGACAGGCTGCAAACCCATTGTTGAGTTGGGGAGGAGTGTGTGTTTATCTCAAGCATGTAAAAACTTCCCTCAACAGAGTGGGCAGATGGGAGCAATTTGAGACAGCTGAAGCAGACACTGAAACGCCTAGAGGTTGGTCAGACATTGAAGCCACCAAAGGCATCCACTTCATCCTGGGCCATGGTCAGTTGTCTTGACTTTTGTCCTGTCACTGGACTTTGGTGACTCAGGAAGAGAAAGTGAGACTCGAATTTTGTGTAACTGTGTCTCACTTAAATCCAGTTCATGAGCAAGTCAAGGTATCCCTGGTCCTGGTAAAGAATGAAGGATGAACAACATTTCGTTGTCTGTAAAGTGGGTTTAGAGTGGATGAAATTGGACTAATTATATCTGAAATCCCTTCCATCTCTAAATCCTACGATTTTTAGGGTACCTCCCATGCTTTTCTCTACTCTGATCCTACCTAGGAGAGCATTCAGAAGCAATCTTCCCTTGAAAAAGTCTGATTGGTGTTATTTAGTCACAGGTTGACTCAAAGTATACCAAACCTACAGAGGCAGCACTGAGTGGTAGAAATAGCCGTGGATGGGGCATCAGGAGACAGCAGAGTGCCTGGACAAGTGACTTCCCCTTCTTGTTCCTCAGGTTTGACCCCTGTAACCTGAGGGAACAGGAGATGGTTTCTAAGGTCCCTCTTGGTTCTAACATCTTATATGCTTCTTTAATTCTCATGGTTGAGGGACAAGAGGACAGGAAGAGGGGACAGGGCTGAGTGAGAGGCTATCTACTTTTGATAATTTCCTGTGTTCCCCTCATGCCTGAAATCATTTCCCCGGGGGCCAAAGCCTCTAATTCGGCCTGAGGTGTGTCAGAGGAGGGAAGACGCCACAGAGTTTGGTAAAGGATGGAGAATATTGAGTCTGGGGCCACCTGGGACAGGCAGCCTCTGTCACCTTTCCCCAGTGCCTGAGGGCTGTCTGGGAATTTGTGCACATTCTAGTGAACTAAATACGCTTTGACATTTTTGTTACTGAGGAATATGTGTGTGTGTGTGTATGTATATGTATATGTATATGAATATGTGAAGAAGGACCAGACTTTGGAGCTCATCCATACTGGAGATAGACCTCCTTGTCTCTTTTCAGGCAAACAATTAGTCTGGTGGGTTTAGGGGTTATTTGTATATGGGAGAGGAAGGGTTGTGGATCCAGAAAGAAAGTGCTAACAAAAGTTTCCTAAAAGGAAAAAGGGTATAGTGGAATATATTATTGTTATTATGGTTCTGCTTTTAAAAATAAAATTTTTATTGATGTATTTTTTTAAATCACCATAATTTCCCCACTGTCTCTCCCCTTCTGCCTCCCAGAAAAGAAAGAGGAGGGAGATTTTGGTTCAGTATAAGCAAAAAAGTTTTCTTTGTTTGATTTTTCAATTTTTGTTTTGATAATTTTTACCTTGACTTCAAATTTCTTTCTAAATATATACCTTTTCATCTAACCTAGAGATCTCTTCCTTATAAGAAAGCAAAAAGAAGAAAAATCAATTCAATGAAATCAATCAATATATCAACTGTCTGATAGTTTTTGCAATACTCCACACCAGTTGTCTCCTACATTTCCATGAAGTCAAGTATTCATTGAGTTCTTTCTATGTGTCAGACATTGTGCTAAATTTTAGAATTACAAAGTAAACAAAAGAGAGTCCCTGCTCTCAAGGTATCCACAAGGAGACATATGCAAACACCCATGTTACAAACAAGCTGGATGAGATGAACTGGAGATAATCAACAGAGGAAAGACACTGGCATTGAGTGGCACTGGGAATGACTTCGTGTAGAAAGTGGGATTTTAGCTGGGACTTGAAGAAGAGGAGGAAGGAGAGAATTCCAGATATGGAGGTGTCAGTTGGGAGATGGAGTATATTGTTCAAGGAGTGGCAAAGAGGCCACTGTCACTATCACAGAGAGAGTGAGGGAGTCTGGAAAGGTAGGTAGGCATGGGCTAAGTTATGAAGGGCTTTGAATGCCAAATGGAGGATTTTATATTTTATATATATTTTATGTTTGACTTGGGAGGTATTTAAATAGGGAGAAGATGGCATGGTCAGAACTGTGCTTAACCTTAAAAGGTTAATTTGAAGCTGAATGAAGGAAGAACTGGAGGAGGGAGAAGTTTAAGGTAGGGAGACTGACTAACTAGAAGCTTACTGCCAGAATCCAGGTGTGAGAAGACAAGTGCCCACACCAATGTGGTAGCAGGCTCAGAGGAGAGAAAGGTGTGTATGTAAGAGGATCTCAGAGGTAGAATCAACAGGACTAGAGTAACAGATTAGATATGAGGGGTGAGATAGAGTGAGGAGTTTTGGATGACATCTAGGTTGTGAGCCTGGGTGACCAGGAAGATGGTGGTGCCTTTGACAAGAATGAGAAAGTTGAAAAGAGGGTTGGAGTTTGTGGGGAGGGAAAGATAACAAGTGTAGTTTTGGACACGTTAAGTTTAAGATGTCTATGGGGCATCTCATTCAAGATGGCAAAAATCCAAAAGTGAATCTGGAGATCAGGAGAGAGATTGGGCCTGGATAAATAGATCCAAGAACCCACTAGACAAAGATGATAAATGAATCCATGGAAACTGATGAGGTCACCTAGGGAAAGAGTATGACTAAGGAGAAGAAGAAAGGGCCCAGGATGGAGCCTTAAGGGACACCCATAATTAGTGGATATGACCTGGATGATGATCCAGGAAGCAAAGCTGAGAAATGATCAAATAGGTAGGAGGAGAATCAGGAGAGAACAGGGTCATGGAAACTAGAGAGAGGAAAAGCATTAAGTTGGAAAGGGTGATTGACTATGTCAAAGGCTGTAGAGAGGTCAAGAAGGATGGGGATTAAGAAAAGGTCATTAGAGTTGGCCTTATTTTTTCTTTTTGTGTTGTTGTAAATAAGAGGAAATGCTCCCACGTTTATTTCTATTGGATCATTTCTTTGCCCCTTAGAGTGCAAGTGGAATTGGAAGTGTGAGTGAAAGTGGAATTCACCAAAAAGTTCACCAAATCTTGTGAAAAATATATTTATGGAGTAAAATAAAATTTTATCTTCATGGATATTTTGCATTATTTTATAAACTTATTTTTTATTTTTCTGTTTTTAGCACTTACAGTTTTGTTTTCAAGATAATACAGCTTTGCTTGCATCCTTGCTGTTAAAATATCTGAGAAACTTTGTCATGAACAGATTTTAGAATTAATTAGAAATATCTCATCCAACTCATCCAATGATGAACTTTTGGATAGTGAACATGATGATATTAATGATACAATTGCATTATATAAGACAGAGAAAGAGTATTTCTCATCTGATTCCAGAGGTTATGAGTCTATCAGTTAAGTTCCTTCTACAGTTTACAATCTAAAAAGTGATGAGCAATGAATTCACTTTCTCTTTGGACTCAAATGCACGACAAGAGATGAAGTGCGATAATGTCTGAAAGTCCACAATGGATGTGGCTGCTTCTCTGTCAGCGTGAGGGCACTTGCACAGCTAAGTATTGATTGCTATACTTCTCTCTGAAGCCATATTATAGTCTACAATCCTGGTCTTCTTTTTGCATTTTATTTAGTGAGCCAACTCTTAGAAACACTCAGAAATGTTCAAATGCTGAGGGCTAACATGTAACAGGCGATGCTAACTGCTCTATTACATGAGATGAATTAGCACATTGTCAGCAGGAACAAACTTCCCAATAAAAAGTACATAGAGTAGCTCCTGGGGGTCCTTTGTTCAATAAAATTATATAATGTTATTATGTCATACATACTGTTACATATAATAATGTTACATATGATATATTATAATGATGCCCTGTGTTCTATATAACTTTATACATAATATTATATATTATGGTTGATGAGCAATTTCTGCCTTGCGAGACAATTTATTCAGTGTTTGTCAATTAAGCAGACAAATGGAGCCTCAGACTTTGGCTGGCAGTAGACATTGTAAACAAACACATGTTCAATGGATTCCATTTGGAAAAAGATACTACTAGGAGCAATGTACTTACAGATAGAGTGCTGAAGCTCATGAAATCACTATTCAACAAAGGTTATGATATAATGTGTTGTTCAGTCATTTTTCAGCTGTGTCCAACTCTTTGTGGCCCCATTTGGGATTTTCTTGGTAAAGATATTGGTGTGGTTTACTATTTTCTTCTCTAGTTCATTTTACAGATGAGAAAACTGAGGCAAACAGGATTAAGTGACTTGGTCAGAGTCACAAGCTAGTAAGTATCTGAGGTCAGATTTGAACTCAAGAAGATGAGTTTTCCTGACTCCAGGCCTGGCATTCTATTCAATGTATCATCTAGTTGCCCCCTAGCATAACCTGTGACAATTATTTTATATCCCTCGATCTTTCTTTGAGACTTGCAAAGCAAGGGTGCAGAATAGTTGGGACTATTCATCAGAACCATAGAGAACCTCTAGAAGTAACTAAGACATCAGGGCCAATGCATGAAAGTCTGGTTTTGAAATTGACAAAGAAGCCTACAGTGACTTCATACCAGTGTAAGAGATCCAAATCTATAACTATTATGAGTTCCCTCCTTCCAGATGTCCAGATTCCAGCCAAGGACAACCCACAGCAAAAGCTGGATACTATCCGACTTTACAATAAAAATAAGGTTAAGAGTTGATGTTCTTGACCAAATGACAAGGTGTTACTTGGTTAAAGAAGCAAGTAGGAGATGGTCTATGCTGTGTTCTAGATATGACCCTCAGCAGCAGCTGGATAATGTATTAAGAAGTTTGTAATTCAAACAGCTGTTGAGAGCGCCCCCAAGAGGGAAGTGAGGAACTTCCTGGAGATTGTGTAACCAGCAAATCAAAGGTTAGAGGAGCCATGCTTGAAGGCAAGGATGATTTCCACTTAAAATGAGGCTCATTTGTGATGCTACAAACAGGACAGAACTATCATTTGCAAAAGACCCACTTGTAGCAAATGCTCAATGAAAAAGTAAGCAAAGTACAACTTCTAAATAAGTGATTACAAGGAAATATATTTGATAATAAATACTTTTTCTTATCTGTGTAAATGCACTGTAAGCACAAATAACTAGGCAGATATTATCATTTTACTGTGAAATAAATATTTTCATCCTACTATCTCTCTTTTCTTTGCCTTATGCATAAAAAAATGCAGAGTCAATTAACATAGCTTGATTCTTTGAAGTATTCTTAAATTCCAGTCCTTCTAGAGCTATGATATCTTCAGTAACTCTGGAAAGAATAGTTTCAACTGAGGTTTACAGACTGTAGAGAGGAAATGAAGGTACCAATGTTTAGCCACAAAAGGGAGACAATATAGGATGATAGCTCCTGGGAATGGGCAGATAAGTGAGAGTTTTTGGAGGATGGGATAATAAGCAGCCTATAGAGAAGAAGAGATTGATGCCAAGTGAGTAGGGAGGACAATGGTGGCAGCCTGCTAGAGGTGATGGGATGGAATGGGGTCATCATTTTGTGTGTGTGTGTGTGTAGAAGGGTTTGCCGTGGCAAAGTTTGAAGTCACTTCTTCATGTGAAACTGGGGTGAAGGAGGAGATGGTTGCATTAGGCATCTGAATGATGTGAGGTGAGGAATATTTTCAGTGAAACGTGAAACATAATTCTCAGTTGATAAGGTGGGAGGAAGCTTCAGGGGAAATGTCTAGGCTCATAGAACCAAGTTTGATATGAACTTGATTAGGGTACTTCTCTTCTCTGGGCTTCAGTTTCCCCATCTGTTAATGAAGGTATTGAACTAGATGACCTCTAAGGTCCCTTTAAGCTCTGAATCCTGGGAGCCTAGTCCCATAAAAACAATTCAGCCTAATTTTCTTATCCATAAGGAGATATAGCCGTGGAAGTCAGTTTTGGGTAGCCTAGAGTACATTGGTGCCTTTATTTTCCTGGGCTCCTGGGCACATCCGTATTTACGTTGATATTGAGAGTTAAGGGGGCCCTCACAATCACAGTCATCATTCTTGGACTTGTCTGGAGCTGCCCTGTCAGTGTGCTTTCCCAATAAGATGTGAGAGTTACTCCATGTCCATGATTTCCAGGGAAGTTGCGGTTGCTCCTCAGATTTGCATCCAAGGCTAATATTCAGTAGAAACTTAAAACTTATTCCCTTAGAGTTGGGCCTAGGGGTCCTGGGAATGAACTGGCAGTAGAGAAGGGATAAAGTCTCCCAAGCTAGGGAAAGTTCCAGAACAAAATTACCATGATGAGAGAGAGGAAACTTTCTAAAATATGATCATAAATTACAGAGAGAGGAAACTCCAGGAGGTGGATTTTTTTTCTTTTTGACTAAAAAAAAAATTCTTGTCCTGGCAGATTTCCACATGTGAGTCAAAGAGGAGATCGAGAACATGTTTCACCAATAGATAGTCACTACCGAAGTCTGGCCAGCTGGCTGCAGTCCAGGTCTCCCTGACACGCTCAGTAACTGAAATCTCTAATGAAAATGCAGAGGAATGTCCCCTTTCTTTCCTCAGTCTTTCTGAAACATGACAAAATTCCCACCATTAACTCCTTTACACTATATTCGATAAAAAAATGAGCAGTGCAAATGAAGCAGGTCAGTACTTGTGTGTGTGTGTGTGTGTGTGTGTGTGTGTGTGTGTACAAACCCTTATATTTATGTTTGTGTTTCCACCTGTGTGCCTATCTGTATGTTGTTGTGTGTCTGTGTGTTTGTGTCTGTACTTATGAGTGGTAGTGTGGCTTCACATGGCATGGCATGGTGTTCATGATAGAGTGGCAAGAGTGGTAGACTTGAACAGCAAGACCTAGATCTTGGCTCCGTCACTTACTAGTTCTGTGGTTATAGACAAGACCCAGTCCTTAGGACTGTTTATTTTTCTCTAACATGCAAGGGTATGTTTGGTTGATTGTTAAAGTTAAGGCTGCAAGCAGGGGCTCATTTGAGATTTGAGAGTGTGGACTGACAGAATGCCTCTGAACTCAAGGCTCGGAGCAGCCCACAGTGGGACCTAACTTAGGAGTGTGAATTGAGAGGATAATTCCTGGGGAGAGGGAAGGAAGCAAACATCCATCAAAAACCCCAGTATATATCAGGCACCAAGCACTTTAGAAACATATCTCATTTTATTCCCACAGCCATCCTGTGCGGTAGATGTTATTATTCCAATTTTACAGTTCAGAAAACTGAGGTACACAGAGGTTAACTAGTTCAAGGGTGGGGAGCCTGTGACCGTGAGACCACATATGGCCTTCTAGGTCCTTGGGTGCAGTCTTTTGGCTAAGTCCAAGTTTTACAGAACAAATTCTTTTATTAAGGGGATTTGTTCTGTGAAGTTTGGATTCAGTCAAAGGGCTGCACTTGAGGACCTAGAGGGCCAGGTGTGGCCTTTAGGTTGCAGGTTCCCTACCCCTGCACCAGAGAATGTCTGAGATCATATTTGAACTCGGGTCTTCCTCACTCCTAGGACACCTAGCTTCTTCTCTGGAGAATATGTTAAGTGTACATACTTGTATAAGTCTTTGTATCCCTAAGACTATTACAAAGCTGGCACTCAGCATCCACTTAATTAATGCTTATTGATTGATTGGCAGTTTTCTAATGAGTATATCTGTGTGTGGGTGTTCCTAATTCAAGTCTCTACTGAGTCAGTTCCTGCTTTGAGCCTCCCTTTTCTTATTGTCATACCAGAGCCTTAAAGTACCTAGGAGTAATGAAAGTCTATATAGAGGCCAATTGCCTCTGCCCCTCACCTGGCTCCAAGTCTCCCTCAGTCAGAAATACCAGACAGTCCCTTGAGTCTGGGATGTGGCCTGGAAACAAAAAAGGTCAAAATGAGAAGTGTATTCCTTAGAAATGGAGATAGGCTGGTAGGGCCATGGACAGTACTCTGCTTCTGGAGTTTGCTTAGAAGGAGACAATAGGGTCCTGCCCGTGGAATTACACTCCCTTGGGACTCACAAGATCTGATGATTGCTGTGTCACATTGGGCAAGCCACTACCACTCTCTGGGCTGGAATTTCTGCTCTTGTCAAATAGCCGGATGACCTCTAAGTGCCTTCCATTTTCATTTTTTGTTGCTCTAACATTCTATCCCTCAGATTGTTGTTTTTTGGGTATGTTTGGTTTTTTAGGTATGCATGTGGGTCTCCTCAGCAGTTAGAACAGTACCTGCAGAGAGCAGGCACTCAGATGCTTGCCGACTGAGTGTTTGCTTGGTATTTCTAAAGATCACTTCTAGTGCCAAAATTTGATACTCCAAATTCCAGTTCTAGTCCTGCCAATACTTCCTTAGCCACTCTGCCCGGGTTTCTCTATCTTAAAATAATAATAAAACATAACACCAGAAAAGAGAACAGTGTGTGTATTTAATTCTCTTGTCTGTTTTCTCTTTTTGACCTTGGAGCCATTGGAGGGCAGAAGGAGCACAAAAGGTCACAGTTTGTTTTCTTTTTATCTGGGATTTGGGAATCTATGTTCAGCTACCTGTTACCTATCCTCCTCCTCTTCCTCTTTTTCATTTCCCTCCTCCTCCCCTTTCTTAAATGGCTGTTAGATCATTCAGCACCCAAAACGTAGTTTGGTGTCTGGGATCTCAGGAAGAAAATCACAGGATCTCAGAGTTCAATGGGACCTCTGAGGTTAGCTAGTGTAACCTCTTACCCAGTGCAAGAATAAAAGCTACAATATCCTTAACAGGTGGTCATATTGCCTTTGTTCAAACATATCTAATGACAGGGAACTCACTACCTATAAAGGCAGCCCATTTCATTTTGGGGCAGCTCAAAGGATTAAAGAGTTCTTTTCTATTTGAACTAAGATCTCCCTCCTTGTCAGTTCCACACTTAGTCCAAAGCCTGCCTAACCTTAGCACAGGTACATAGAAGGCATTTAATAAATGTTTATTAACTGACCTTTCAATATAGAATAACCCTGACCTTCTTTGAGAGAGAATTCCATCACTGATAAATCTGAGAGAGTTCAGCGAGGGCAGGACATTTGTGCAACTGTTTGTTATTTCATTCTTGAAGCAATTGGTCCTCTTGAGTCCCAGCTTCGATAACTTTGGCTTGGAACAGCTGCAACATAAAAGCATCAAAGCTGCTTTTCAACAGCTGGACAGTCATGGAGATGCAGCTTCTCTTCCCCAGATGGGCTCCATTCAGGAAAAGCAGGAAGAGTATCTTGTATCCATACTGACTTGCGTATGTAACTGCATAAAGGGCTGCCTTTATGAGGAAGAAGGAAGAAAGTGGACTCAGTTTGGGCCTTGAATGAAAAGTCTCTCCTTCTTGTGGTGCTGTTTATCTCTCCAGTGACTCATGTGAGGAAAAGGATCAGATCCTTCCACAGCCCAAACCTTAGCGTGTCAAGTGGTCTTGGAATCCAGGGAATATAACGTCTTTACCCTGGAGAATGTAAACTCCTTGGTGGTAGACACTTTTAAAAAAATCTTTGTACTCCTAGGGCCTTGCAAAGAGTAGGTATTTAATAAATGTTTATTAAATTGAAAAATGAGAGGTAGCTATCATTATATGAAAGATATGATTAAAATCATCATTCATAAAAATACATCGTGGAAAATTATAGTGTAATCTACTTTAATGAGAAGCTAGATGGCATCATAAAAATAGCTGTGGAGCCAAAGGACCTTTGTGACCTTGGGCAGCTCATTTCATCTCTATGAGATTCAGTTTCCTCATCTTTAAAAGGGAGGAATTAGACCTCTAAAGTCACTTCTGACTCTATTGTTATGACCTTACAATAAAACTCTTCTCAGTCTGTAACTCCGAAGTATCTAGGTTCAAAAGGGGAGAATATATATGTATATATATATATATATACATATATATATATATAGCATTACTACTGCTAGATTTGTATTCCACAGAGATAATAAAAAGAGAGGAAAGGATCTATATGTATAAAAAAGTTTAGAGCAGCTCTTTTTGGGGTGGCAAAGAATTGGAAATTAAGGGGAAGTCCATAATTGAAGAAAGGCTGAACAAGTTGTGCTTATATAATTATCATGGTATGTTACTATGCTATAAGAAATGATGAACAGGTGAACTTCAGAAAATCCTGGAAAGAGTTACATGAGCTGATGCTGAGTGAAGTGAGCAGAACCAGGAGGACAATGTTCACAGAAACAGTCACAGTATGTGATGACTGATTTTGACAGATGTAGCCCTTCTCAGCGATGCAAGGACCTAAAACAATTCCAAAGGGTTCATGAGAGTAAATGCCATCCACATCCAGAGAAAGAACTATGAGTCGGAATGCAGAGTAAAGCAGACTAGTGTTGTTTTGTTTTGTTTTGTTTTTTACTTTCTCATGGTTTTCCCCATTGGTTATAATTCTTCAACACAACATGACTCATATGAAAATGTGTTTAATAGGAACGTATGTGTAGAATCGTATCAGATTGCATGCCGTCTTGGGGAGGGAAGAGGGAGAAGGAGACTATTTAAAACTAATGGAAGAAAATGTTAAAAACGAAAAATTAGCAAATTAATTTTTAATAACAGAAATGATAAACAGAATAATTTTAGAAAAACCTGGAAAGGCTCACTAAGAACTGGTACGAAGTGAAATAAGCAGAACCAGGAGAACACTGTACACAGTGACAGCAGCATTGTGTGATGATCAGCTTATGAATTACTTAGTTATTCTCAGCAATACTGTCATCCAAGACCATCCCAAATGAGTCGTCCACCTCCAGAGAAAGAACTGGTGGAGTCTGAATGTAGATCAAAGCACGCTGTCTTTCACTTTCTGTATTTTTTGTGTTTTTTCCTTTCGTTCCATGTCTTCTTTCACAGCATGACTAACATGGTCACAAAAAAATCAATTTTTTTTTTCAAAAAGGAGGAGGATTTAGTCAGTCAATCAGTGGTCATTGACTTAGTCCCTGCTATGTGGCAAGGGCTCCAGAACTAGAAACAAAGACAACTGGTGCTGGATCACTTAGTCAGGGGTTTTGTATTTCCCATGACTGTAATAAATCAGTTTTGTGGTGCATTAGAATGACTAATCTTTCTGAATGAATTTGAGAGTCAGTACTATTCATCTCCACATGCTCATGTGGACTGTGGGAATCAACCTAGGACCATATCATGTCTTGGTATCTTTAGCTTCATACTAAAGAACTAATAGTGATCATCAGCAACAATTCTCCACTCCACTCTTCATATCCCAGAGTCTTGCTTCCATTTTGGGAATGTGGGGTTCTAGGATCTCTGCAGTCTTACAGAACCCCTGATATGTGTGTGTTCATCCTTTGTTGCCAAAGAAGACCATCAGAGAAATAATGACATGACTTGCACTTGACTTTGTTTTGAGTGAGGGAGGGCTGTGCAGTTCACCAGCCTCACTTCTCCTCCAGAGCCATCTGAATCCAGTGACCAGATATTCATCAGGATGACTGGAGATGACCCAGGATGAGGCAAGTGGGGTTAAGTGACTTGCCCAAGGTCACACAGCTAGTGAGTGTCAAGTGTCTGAGGTGAGATTTGAACTCCTGACTCCTGCATTGATGCCCTATCCACTGTATTGCCTAGCTGCCTGTACTGAACCCCTATGACTCAGAGGAAAGTTTTCCATTGTTTATTAACCATCTGGTAGACTCTTGCTGCAGGTGGGGTTGATGGCGAACTGGCTCTTAGTGGTAACACTGCAGGGCATTGGATTATTTCCTGTAGTAAAAAGTCTACATATTAGGAGGTGCAGGTAGATTGGTCTTCAACTGCCGAATTTAGTTCCTAGAACAGACACCCAAAACATAAAATTGTTGTGATTAGCAGCTATTGACATTTCTTTTGAGTTTAAAAACGATGATTTGTTCAAAGGTTAACAGATTAAACACCTGCTAAAGTAACAGTAGCTACTATTTATATAATGTGCTTGTAAAGCAGTCTATTCACATTTTCATAACAGATCTAGGAGAAGAGGAAATGGAGGTTCAGAGAGGCTAAGGTTCTTACCCATGAGGTGACATCTGAACCCCGTTCTTCCTGATTTGAGTTCTAGTACTCTACTACACCATGTTGCTTTGTGTGTGGAAGGTACTATGCAGGGTTGTAAAGGGCAATGAGACTGTTCTATGCTTTTATAGAATTTATAATCATAAAATACAGGTATTACCCCACTTCCCTTTTAATTCATGGATTATGTGGCACATGTAGGGGAAAATAGCCCGATGGGAGGTAGTGGATTCCATAGAAACTATGCTCTAAGTGGGATATTAAGCAGAAAAATTCCTAGAGTTGTTAATACTAATGGGGCATAAGCTCAACTTATTACTGATTCTCTGAGTTACATCCTGAAGGAGGATTATGTTAAGCAAGGTTTTATATCTTAGCACTGAGGTTTGGTTATAATGACGAGTGCTGCTATTCTGTCATTATTGGCATTCCAAGTCCTCCACCATCTGGCACCACCCCAGAATTCAAGACTTCTGGCATTTTCTTTTCCTCCATGCTCTCAGCACATCACTTCTGTTTTTCCATATACCTGGAATGTACCTCTTCCCTTTCTTTGCCTATCAAATTACTACTAATCCTCTAAACCCCAATTCATAGGCTATCTCTCCCAGGAAATCTCCTCTAATTCTCCCCCTGTAGATAATGGAATGATCTTCCCTTTTATAATCCAATTTATACTTTATTTTATAAATCTCTAATGCACTTTATTATTACATGCTAGCAGGATTTGTGTTTATGAATTATCACCCATTAGATTGTAGGCTCTCTGATGACACTTTCATCTTCTCTAAATTTTTTATTTCCCTCAGTGTCTGGGGTGGTGCTCTGTACTAGCAGGTGTTCAATAAATGCTTGGTAAACTGCATTATCGAATTGTAAAATGTAACACTGGGGAGGAGAGGCCACTTTATGCTGAGTATTCTTGTGTATACAGAAAGATAACATCTGCACCTGGACCCAACCTCCTCTCCTCACCAGACTGTATCTTTGTCTTCAGAATCCAGCTCAAAAACACATGACACCTCATGTGTGTCAAATATTGACAGCAGCACTTTTGGTGGTTGCAACAGCCTAGAAACAAAGTGGGATCCCAATGATTTAGGGAATGGCTGAACATCCCATGATATACAGTTGTAATGGAAAATTATTGTGCTGTAAGAAATGACGAATATGAGAAATTCAGAGAGACATGGGAGGAGGAATAATATACACAATGACTTCAATAAATAAATGAAAAGAACTCTAAAAGGAAGCCAAACTCTGAGTCATTGTAATGAGCAAAATCTTGGTTTTGAAAAACAGTTAATGAGCCAGACCTCTCTCTCTTCTATATAGACAGAGAACGGACAGTTTGGGGGAGAGGAGTTTGGGCAGCAATAATTACAGTGTTGGATATGGTCATTGCTTATGCTTAACTGTTTTTCTTTGTTACTGGAGAGGATTCAGTGCTGAAGTAGAGGGAGGGAGTACTGGGTCTGGAAACAACTGTTATGTAGGATCAGAAAACGTTGATAGGACTAACTTTATATTATTTTCATGCTGTTGAATGTTTAATACCTGACTCTCTCAAAAAAGTTCAACACATTTTAAAATTTATTCTGTATTATTAACATTTTTTTCCACCACTTTCTTAGGTCTAGACAATCAATAAGATGATAAATCAAATCTTATTTTGTAGTGTTAACTGATTTCTGAAATACAAACAACAGGTTTGAGAATGACTCTAATGTAATTCTGGCACTGAGGTAAGATTCAAACCTAGGGCTTTGTGACTCCAAATAATTCACTGGATCTCTTCCCTATGTTATACTGCCTCTCAAGAGGAGACAGTGAGAGACTGTTGTGTTCTTCCCCAATAGAACATAAAACACTTGATACTAGGGACTGTTATTTATTTATTTAGTTTGTTTTCAATTTTCTACAATCACTTCCATATATCTTAGATTTTTTTCTCCCTCCCTCTTTTTTCTTCCCCGCTCCTTCCCTGCGACAGCGTGCAATTTTATATAGGTTCTATACATACATTCTTACTAAATACATTTTCACCTTAGTCATGTTGCACAGAATTAAAATGAATAGAAGAAACCATAAAAAAAAAACACAAAACAAAACATAACACAAGAGAAAATGGTTTGCTTCATTCTGTGATCCAGTTCTTTAGTTTTTTCTCTGGATGTGGAAGGCATTTTGCCTCGAGTCTATTGGGAATTTTTTAGGTCTTTGCATTGCTGTGAAATGTATCAGAAAAATTCCTCACACATTGTTGCTGTCTACAAAGTTCTCCTGGTTCTGCTAATTTCACTCAGCCTCAGTTTATATAAGTCTTTCCAGGTTTTTCTCAAGTCTTCCTGTTCATCATTTCTTGTAGCACAATAGTATTCCATTACATTCATATACCATAACTTGTTGAGCCATTCCCCAATTGATGGGCATCCCTTTGATTTCCATTTCTTGGCTACCACAAAGAGAGCTGCTATAAATATTTTTGTACATGTGGGACCCTTTCCCATTTTTATGATCTCTTTAGGGGACTGTTTCTTTTAGTCTCCAATTCTCCAATACCTCTTCCATTAGAAGGGATAGGAATTCAACCTCTGATTGCATTTTCATAAGCAACTACCAGGCAGGGAAAGTCCTTTATTAATACAGGAAAGCACTTTCTCTGACATTTATAATCTTGGAAAATTTAATAGGGCTCATTCTTATAAAAGGAAAATCTTCTACCTCTATTGGCATCATTCACTCTGATGATGCTTTACCTCTGGGATTCCTTTATAGGTTCATGTTCAGCTTGTATTCCACTGATTTACACTTGTTCATGGCTACCTAGATTTAGAGCTGGAAGAAGCTTTGGAGATTGTTTGCTCTAACTCCTTCATTTTAACAATAAGGAGACCCAGAGAGGTTGAGCAATTAGATTGGGTTGTAAGTTCTTTTATTTCAAGTGTGCCTTTTCCCCCCTCTGCTACCAGTCTGTAAATGTCTGGAGAGCATAAGTTATATTTTCCATTTTTTTCTCCATCCTCTTCACTCATTAGTGACAAGTGTGGTGGCCCTCACACAATGGATATTCAATGAACATTGTTTATTGATAAAGTGTCGGGGGAAACAATTCTGGAAGAAAGTGTAGGTCATACTCTACCTGGAGGAGAGAAGAGCCTCCTGGATTACTGTGCCCAATTCTAGGTCAACATTCTACTTTTAGAAGAAGATTGAAAGACTGGAATATGTCCTGAAGCCAGGGAGGACAGGAGGCAGAAATGAGGAGAGAATTCCAGGCATGGGGACAGCCAGTGAAAATGTCCAAAGTGAGAGATGGAATATCATACTTAAGGAACAGCAAGGAAACCATTGTGTCACAAAATCATAGCGTAAACAAAGGAGAACAAGGTATGAGAAGACTGGAGAAGTAAAACAGGCCAGGTTATGAAGAGCTTTGAATGAGAAAAAATGGATTTTATATTTGATCCTGGGGGTGTTAGGAAACCATTGGAGTTTATTGGATAGGGAAAGGGTGACATGATCAGACCTGTGACCATTTCTACAACTGAGTGGAAGATACCCTGAATTGAGGAGAAGCTTGAAGTAGGGAGCTCAATTAGCAGGCTATGACAACAGTCCAGACAGGAGATGATGTGGGCCTGAGCCAAAGTGGTGGCAGGATAGTGGAATATCCAGGAACCCTTATGATCCTGAGGGCTGATTGGAAGAAAGGGCATGGTTTAACCTGGAGGTGTGAAGACTTAGGAAGGATATGATAGTTGTCTACAAGTATTTGAATAGCTGTTACATGGAAGCAGGATTAGACTTATGTTTCTTCTCCATGGGTTGGCATAAGAACAGTGGGATGGGTGGGAGAAAGAAAAGAGGAATCAGATTTTGGCTTAAAGTACGGAAAAATTTCCTGATGACTAGAGCTGTCCAAAAATGAAATGGGTTGCTCTAATAATCAATAGTAAGCTTCTCATAACTGGGGGTGGAGTGGCGTTTAAGCAGAGATTGGCAACTTGTCCTGGCAAGGATGCTGTTGGGAGGATTCTTATATTAGGTTTTTACTAGATGTCTCTTGAAGGCTTCTTCCATGAAAAATATATTTATATCTTCTAAAGACATTGATGAAGAGACAAAACACTATAAAACCTGAAGATCTGAAAAGGAATATGATTCAGAGGACATGGACAGGCACATAGAAGAGGTAAATAGACTGCAACATACTACAAAGGAGAATCTTGGAGGAGTAAAAGATGTAAGTAAAGAAATGCAAAAAACAAAAAAGAAAGAAAAGACAATGGGTGGGTAATATTGTGGGAGTGAGCAATAATCTATAGAGAGCCTGTGTGCAAAACAACATCATGGGTGTCCTTAGGATGTCAAGTGAAAATAAGAAATAAATAAAATAAATAATATAATATATTATATAATATATAATATAATAAAAAATAAGAAAGACCTTTAGGATGTTGGATGGAGCCCTTTTGGCAAACTTATGGGAGAATGTGGACATAAGCATGCAGTATGGACAGGTAGGAGTGGGTCATGTTCTTCATTATTGGAGGGAATACTTATATTGACAGGATCACAGATCTGTTTGAGAGTTGAATATTTGAATCTTCTCAGAAATAAGAAAACATTCTCTGGATCTTGCAGATCACAGTTTCAAAATACAGTTTGTTATTTTATCCTGGCATCTTTGGCCCTGGAAAAGACAAAGAGAAGCTGCCTGAGATTGATGTGTTCAAATCAAAGCTTTTCTTCTGTCCTTTTGATGGGAATGGATGGACAGGAGATGGAGGCAGCAATGTCTGTATAGGGTAAGGATTTTCCTAACCTTGTGTTAGGGTCCCTTTGGAAGCCTAGTAATTCCTAATGGATTCCTCTTCAGAGTAATATTTTTAAATGCATAAAATAGCATCCACTGGTTTATAAAAGGGACCCAATTGTTTCAAGATGCAGTTGTCAAATTTTTTAAGATCACTAATCCCTGGCTAAGAACACTTGCTCTAAGAAAATGGAGTGATCCCAAACAAGGACCCTTGAAAGTGGGAAGGCGGTAAAAGCTCCATTTTATGGAGGTTAACATAAATTGAGGGATAACCTTGCCAAAGTGACCAATGGTTTGCTGACCTTTATGATAGAACTTCAGCACTGGTATAGCTACGATTCTTTTTAGGCAGCTCTTTGGCTAGCTAGCTCTGTAGGAGCCAGGGAAAGGAGAAGAGGCCTCTGATGAAGGCATTTTACTTTGAATGGGAGGCTCCACACTGTGAGCAGAGACAGGAAATGATGGGTGGAGGCGAGTAGGGAGTGGTACAGGGTTTGAGGAAGTATTCATGAGTGCCTCATTTTCAAAGTGACTTTCTAGGAATCTTTGGAGTTTTCTTGTTGGGACATAGAATCTGGAACACTGGGTAATTTGAATGCCTCTGGACATAAACCAGACAGCAACAGAGAACTACTTTATGTAACTCAGCATGCAGATCAGACCTGCCAGGCTGAAAAGGACCAAGGCAATGGAAACTCAGCGGAGGAGGGGGAGGTTCCAAGACTGTCCATTTTAGAAGCTCAGCAGCATAGCCCAGCTATATTCCCATGAAGCAAGATTCTCTTCTTACCTTCCCAGAGTTTCTAAGGCTGTGGGCCCTTCAAGGATTCTGTTTTCTCTGTGGCTGTTGTTGGATAATATTTGCTCCATGGGTCCGAGAAAGCTGGGATGGTACAGTGGAAAGAACATTGAACATCATAAAGAAAGAAAATATCGTATCAGAAAGCTTTGAACCTCACCATGAAATTAGCCACAGGAAAATCCCTCCACCTCTCTGGCCCTCCATTTCCTCCTTTATTGTGGATAATGTTAATTGTACAACCTGTCTCACAGGGTTACGAGTGAAGAAATCACTCTAAATGATGCAATCATTGAGAGATGAGCTCTCATTTTTAGTATTGTTTTTCTTAAGATTGGTCTCTGCGGCTGGAACTGTGGGGGCTACTCATAGGCCCAGTGGGACTCTGCAACTTTTCCCAGGAGTTTTGATCTTCTTGGTTTCTGAACTGGGCTAGTGCATCTCTCTTTAGGCAACTTGATAGCCCCACTCCCCACCCCAACCCGTGTTCTCAGAAACTCACCCTAATAATGCCAGATTTAGTGCTGACATCTGATCTGCTTAGCCTTTAGAGGCTTGGAACTCTCAAGCTCAAGAGCACATCTGGCTCAGTCTTCCCAGTGTGAGGATTACAGATGTGGCCCATGCACAACCTTGTCTGGCTCTTATCATGATTATTGCAGCTGATATTATTACGTTACTACTAGTATCCATATAGATTTACGCACATTTCCCCACAGCTCTGAACTTTAGCTTCCTCATCTTTTAAATGGGTATAATAACATGGAGAGACCACCGCCCCTTTCAGCTACCCAGAGTTCCACACAGAAGTCAGCAAGGCTTTTTGCTGGCACACATGCCTAATAAGAACAGTTATGTGGAACTTGACCTTTTAAAGCAAGTTATCAACATCCTCAAAATGAGAAATGAATTGAGGAAGAAAATATTGACATTTACCATAACAATTTTGTAAAGAATTTAATGTATGTGTGTGTGTGTGTGTATATATATATATATATATATATATATATATATATATATATGCGCCAATCAGAGAGTTATGGCAGCCAAGGGCAATGCTGGCTTCCAGAGTAAGATTACCTAAGATTGTGAACAATATTTATTGCCTTGTAACAAGAAAGAATGAGAGAAGGATGTTTAATGAAAGTGTGGGGAGAGACTCAACTAAGCGTTAAATTGGAGGGACAACAAACAGATATGTGAGGTCCCTCCCCTGAATAGTATGGGGCATGCCTGGGGGCAATGTGGAAGACCTGGACAAGGCACTTAAAATAGTCAGGGAATCCAGTTCCCCTGTGTAAAGTAGTTTGGAGGGACAGAGCCAAGATGACTGAATACAGGCATCAGCCTGGTTGAACTCTCCAAACATCATAAAATAATGCCTCAGATCAAATTCTGGAGTGGTAGTCAACAAAAGGTGGGGTGAGACATTTTTTCTAGTCCAAGAATAGAGGTTATCGGGAGAAGTCTATGACACTGGGGTGGAGGACCAGTCCAGACTTCATGTGTGGTAGCAGCACTCTTAGAAGAGGCTATAATAACTTCAGGAACTCAGCCCAGGTATAAGAAGAAGGTTGGACAACTGGTCAGAAAGAAATTACATGGAACCCTTTGCTGGCAATAGGTGCAACTGGAATTGATTGGTAATGTACAGTTCCAGAGTGGAGACAATAGCATCTGGTCCATCTCAAGAGAGTAGGGACCCAGGTCACAGTTCCAAGGCAGAGAGAAACATCAGCACTTACGGCTGAAGGGAATCTGGTCATAGTTTTAGGATCAAGAAGAGCATTAGCACTTATGGCTTCAGGGATCCTTCCTAAGTAAGACTGGGGTATAGATCAGGAAAGAAGTGATCACAGCTCTCTCTGGATGATACCACCTTGGAAGCCCTAAAAACTTGTAGACCTCCAGAACTGGCTCTGAAAAGAGCAGGACAAAAAATCCTGAAGTTTGGATCAGTGCCTCCTCAATCCCAGGTGAGCAGAGCCCAACTTTAACATAAAGTTCAAAATCAAGAAATAGTCTGGAAAAATTATCAAACAACAGCAACAACAGAAGAAATTGACCATAAAAAAGTTACTACAGTAGCAGGGAAGACCAAGACATAAACTTAGAAGACAACAATGTGTAAACACCTACAAACAGGGCTTCAAAGAAAAGTGCTAATTGGACCCAAGCCCAACAAGAATCCTTGAAAGAATTACAAAGATAAGACTATTAGAGGGAAAAAATGGGAAAATAAATGAGAGCAATGAAAAAAAATTATGAAAAGATAATTAACAGCTTGGTAAATGAGGCACAAAAATATTAAACAAAACACTTTAAAAAACAGACTTGACCTAATGGTAAAAGAGGCACAAAAATTCACTGAAGAAAAGAACTCCTTTAAAAGTAGACTTGGCCAAATGGAAAAAGATGTGTAAATGCTCACTGAAGTAAAGTGAACAGAACCAGGAGAACGCTGTACACGGTAACAGGAATATTGTATAATTAAGAACTATGAATGACTTAGATATTCCCAGCGATACAGTGATCTAAGACAATCCCAAAGGACTCATGATGACACATGCTGTCCCTGAAGAGAAAGAACTGGTACTGTCCAAGTACAGACTGAAGCATGTTATTTTTTCACTTTCTGTCATTTTTTAAAATTGAGTCTTCTAGTACAAAATTGTTAAGTTCCCAAAGATCTCATGCCTGCATGAGATCTTTCCTCTGGGTGCGAATGAATGAAGTGGGAGCAAGGAGGGTATGCACTCCATTTATTCTCAGCTAGCTCAGAGTATATATAGGCATTCTACTTCCATTCATGCAAGAGGTTTGTAAACACTGTGTGCTGAGCTTACATGCTTGGCTGTTGTTGCTCAAGATAATTGTGAAGGTTGGTTATTGCATAAGGGTGGTCCATCACGTAAGTCATGCAAGGACATGTCGTTTCAAGAGATTTCTCCCGAGGACACCATGACCCTGATAATCCGAGAGTTCCAGACCCCTTACAAAAAATGACTAATATGGAAATGTTTTACATGACTGTACATGCATAAACCATATCAGATTACTTACTGTATCAGGAAGGGGGAAGATAGGAAGGGAGGGAAGGATAGAGTTTGGAATGCAAAACTATATATTTTTTGTAAATAGTGTTCTATTTTTTTCCAATTACATGTAATGATAGTTTTCAACATTCAGTTTTTATAATATTTTCAGTTCCAAATTTTATCCCTTCCTCCCTTCTCCCCCCTCTCCAAGATGGCAAGCAATCTGATATGTCTTACATGTGCAATCATGTTAAACGTATTTCCACATTAGTCATGTTGTGAAAGAAGAAATAGAGCAAAAGGGAAAAATCTCAGAAAACAAAAAATGGTCCCAATAGTCTGCTTTGATCTGCATTCAGACTCCATAGTTCTTCCTCTGGATGTGGGCAGCATTTTCCATCATGAGTCTTTTGGAACGGTCTTGGATTGTTATATTGCTGAGAAGAGCTAAGTCAGTCATAGATGATCATCGTAAACATTTCTATTACTGTGTTCAGTGTTCTCCTGATTCTACTCACTTCATTTTGCATCAGTTCATGTAAATCTTTTTGTTTTTTTTTTCTCTGAAATCTGCCTGCTCATCATTTCTTATAGCACAATAGTATTCCGTTATATTTATATACCACAACTTGTTCAGCCATTCCCCAATTGATGGGTATTCCTTCAATTTCCAATTCTTTGCCACCACAAAAAGAGGGGCTATAAATATTTTTGTACCTGTGTATACTTTTCCTTTTTTTATGATCTCTTTGGGATTCAGATCTAGTAGTGGTATTGCTTTATCAAAGTGTATGCACAGTTTGATTGCCCTTTGGACATAGGAACTAAAAACTTTTTAAAAAGGGTTAAAACTTGTTCCAATATGTAATGGAGAGGGGGGGGGATAAAATGTTATTTTTAAAAGTCACTGAAGAAAATAATTCCTTAAAATTAGAATAGGACAAATGGAAGCTAATGACTCCATGAGACTTCACAAAACAATAAAAACAAAGTCAAAAGAATGAAAAAATAGGAAAAGATGTGAAATAGATCATTGGAAAGACAACTGACATGGAAAGTAGGAGAAGAACAGGAAGAAGGAGGAGGAGAAGGAAAAGTCAGTTATTTATAGTCAAATGAAAAAATGTTCTAAATCACTATTGATTCAATACAATTACAATTACAAATACAAACACCTATCAGAAATGACAAAAGCTGGAGGGGATGAGGAAAAATAGACATACTAATTGACTATTGGTAGAGTTGTGAATTGATCCAACCATTCTGAAGAAGAATTTATAGCCCAAAAGGCTATAAAGCTGTGCACAGCCTTTCATCCAGCAATACCTCTACTAGGTCAGTACCCCAAAGAGATGAAAAAGAATGAAAAAGTACCTATATGTACAAAAATATTTATGGCAGCTTTTTTTTGTGGTGGCAAAGAATTGGAAATAAAGGGGATGATCCTCATTTGGGGAATGGCTGAGCAAATTGAGACATATGATTGTGATGGAATACTATAAGAAACGACAAGGAGGGGTTCAGGAAAAAAATCATGGCAAGACCTATATAAACTGATGTAAAGTGAAGTGAGAAAAACTAGAAGATCATTGTACACAGCAGTGTCACAATAATGAACAATTGTGAAAGACTTGGCTATTCTGATCAATATAATGAGTGATCTAAGGCAAGTCCAAATGATTCATGATGAAAAAATGCTATCCACTTCCAGACAGGGAGCTGAAGAACTCTAAGTGTAAATTGAAGTATAATTTTCTTCCTTTTTTTTGACAAAATGACTAATATGGTAATATGTTTTACATGATTTTACATATATTGATATAATTTTGCTTGCCTTATCAATAGGTGGGGGAAGAATAGGAGAGAGGGAGAAAGTCTGAAACTCAAAATTGAAAAAGAAAAGAATGCTTAAAATAAATAAAAAGTACAATAAATTAGAAAAAAATTCTACTACTACGCATACTCCCCACGGGGGTCATTGATAAAAAAAAAAAGACCCTAGATACACTAAATTATAGCAGCATTTTATGTGGTAGCCAAGTTTTGGAAACAAAGTATATGCTCATCATTGGAATATGACAAAATAAACTCTGGTCCATGAACACCACAGTACTATGCAGTAAACCCCCACAAATACAACTACAGTGGAGCAAGGAAAGACCTGCACAGACTGATGCCAAGTGATGAACCAAGAAAACTACATGCAAAGTCATTACATGTTATACAAATGTCAACAAAAACCTCACAAAACCATCAAAATGAACATTACCAAAGTCCCAAGAACAAGCAGGGCCCTAAAGTAGTGCCAGAGGATGATATCTTCCTCCATCAGGATGGATGCCAAAGAGGGGAGGTCGACGGAATGGAACATCACTTTTATTTTCAGATTTTTTTCAATATACTGATCAGATTTTTAAAAAATATTCTCATGTCTATTTTTTTTAAAAATCCCACTGTATAGGATAAGTCTCTGATAACAGTGAGGAAGAGGGATAAAGCAGAAAATGTAGGCTATATAAAACCAAAAAATAACAACAAAAATGTATTTTTAAAATGTGAAAAATAAAAAATATAAAGAAGTTTAGAGTTCAGTAGTACCGTAGTTGGTAGAATGCCCATAAAGGCAAATGGGAGCCATTAGTCCTGGGTCCTCTGTGTAATAAAGATCCCAGTTCTGTGTAGTTTGGTACCAGGTTATAGAAATATACATTTATCTTGCCCCACAGACAGGGTCTGATGGGGTCTGGCTTTAAATACACAGAATCTGTCTAGCCTAAAGTGACTGTCTGCTGTAGCTTTCCAGGGCTCTCTCTGTCTGTCTCTCTTTCTGAGGTTTAATGTCTCCTCAGTAGATCATTTAAATCTGGAGGGGTCAGGGTAGGGGGCAATTTATTATCAGTTGCTTCACTTTCTCTCTCTAGTAAAAATGCCACCAACAATTGTTTAGGGTGTGGGTGGGTCATGCCTTTTTCTCTTAAAGGACAAAAGGAGCCCCCTCTCCCAAACCTCTCTTTGCTGCCATCATTAATCATGCCATATAAGAATTTAGTGATGACCTAATTTTTTCCATTTATATAATAGGGAAATAGATTCATAAAAAATAATAACAATGGTTAGCAAATGGAACAATTTGTTTTTAAGAAAACAGCTGTCTGAGTTGCTTTCAAAGAGGCACAGAATTGGCTCCTTTGCTTAATTCTTCTCTCCTTAGGAAGGGAGATCAAGAATAGGACAGTTCAGACCATAAATGAGGTTGGGGGGGGCCTTTCCTGCCAGAGAGAGAGGAAGAGAAAGAAAGGTGTTAAGGGTTTGGGGTATATATTTGTGTGTATGTGCGTATATATGTATGTGTGTGGATTTGTCTGTCTCACTATTCTTAACTTTGGGCTCTCATATGGCCAGTTGGCTAATTTCACAGCTTTAATGCTACTGACCTGTATTCCTGGACCCTTTTTAGATTTTTCGGTGCAAATTGAGAAGATGGATACTTTTCCTCCATCTTCTTCCCACAAGTGCCACTCTCATGAAATTAAATTCCATGTCACCAAACTGGTGAATTCTGGAAAAGAGCCTGATGTCTCCATAGCAATGCTCAGCATATGGTTCTGCCAACAAAAAATTTAAGAACACTTATAAAAACTTTTATAACAAAGAATTTTCAGCATTAAGGAGAGTGGAGCCGTCGCACTTGGATCCTAACAGCAGAGTACCAGATGTGCTTCTTGTGGAAATGATACCAAAGAAAACAAAGATGGGAAAAGCAGTTAGATTTGAGCAAGCAAGCAGCAGAG
This sequence comes from Potorous gilbertii, assembly GCA_028658325.1. Lineage (NCBI taxonomy): Eukaryota > Metazoa > Chordata > Mammalia > Diprotodontia > Potoroidae > Potorous > Potorous gilbertii. The sequence goes on along the minus strand of CM053769.1, from coordinate 336,703,526 downwards.
ACTCATGTTAGAAGTGATGAAGTCTAAAAATGTTGAGGGGGTAGATTCCGATGGAAAGGAAGATCTTCAAAACATGACAAAACTCAGGCCTTCTGATAGAAAGAAAGAAAGGAAGAAAGAAAGGAAAAGAAAGAAAACAATGGAGAGAACATCATTAATAATTAATAACATATATACCTACTTTTCCATCTATATAAAATTTTTATTAAAATAATCTTTACATTCACAAAAAGTCAAAAGACTGGAAATTAGAGGAAAATATTAAATATCTGATAGAATTGGAAAGACAGATCAAGGTGAAATACTTTAAGACTCATTGCTTGCCTTGAAAGTCATAAAAAAAAGTCAAGACATACTGTTGCAATAAATTATAAAGGAAAACTGCTTCAATATTTTAGAACCAGAGGGCAAAGTAGAAATTAAAGGGAACCATCAGACACTTCCTGATAGAAACCTCAAAATGAAAATTTAAGAATATTGTACTAAAAGTCCCGAACTTTCAGATCAAGGAGAAAATG
>CM053769.1:336681666-336702508 GCA_028658325.1 Potorous gilbertii | reverse complement strand
TAAATTTTGGGGAAAGCTTCAGTTGCCAAACCCTAGCTATGGCAGAGAAATGTAGCAAGTACTTGGCAGAAATTTATTACATGAATGAAAATGTTCTTACCAGTCTTATAGACATCCAGAAGAGTCGCAGTATACTTAACAAAACTGTTTTCTTGAGCGATAGATAAAATCTTGACTTTATAAGCTAAAAAAGAAAATAAACAGTCAAGACACTTCCTCTGATACAGCAGGAATATATCATTATACAAGTTTAGTAAGCTTTTTAAAAAAATCCTGAGATACCTTAATTGCCTATAATTATAAATTATAGGATAATTACAAAACTGATAATATTTTGTTTTGGGGTGGGGAGTTAAACTGATTTATTTTAAGGGCCATGGACATATTTTTTATGCTTTAAAATATCACTTTAGTCATACACATGGCTGCTTCTTGTTCAGTGGTGTCCAACTCTTCATGACCTCATTGGAGTTTTCTTGGCAAAGATACTGGAGTGATTTGCCATTTCCTTGTCTAGCTCATTTTACAGATGAGAAACTGAAGCAAACAGGGTTAAGTTATTTGCCCAGTGTCACACAGCTAGTTAAATTTTAACTCAGGTCTTCCTAATTTCAGGCCCCACACTCTATTCACTGTGCCACCTAGCTGTCAGTTTCTGCTACTAGGGAAACTGAGGCGAGTGAATTGCTTGAATTCAGGAGTTCCAAGCTGCAATAGGACCAAAGCTGATCAGGTATCTGCACTAAGTTCAGCAGCACCAAGATGATCAGTCCCCAGGAGTAGGGAGCATCAGGATGCCTAAGGAAAAGGGAACTAGCCTAGATAAGAAATAGAACAGGTCAAAGTTTCCATGTAACTCAGCAGGGATCCACCAATTTGGGTGAGATAGGGAGAGACTCACACACACACACACACACACACACACACACACAGACACATACAGACACAGACACAGACACACACACACCCACACACACACCCTATTCGGGATTTCTTTATCTTTTTTTGTAAACCTGAGCTTGGGCTAATTAGAATAAGGGTCTCATTAATTTCAAGTACCTTTTTCTTAGATTTCCTAGGATCAGAAATACAAAAACACATCCAAAAAGACTTCACCTAAAGGACATGCAGTAACTGCACATTATAGTCTACATCAAATTGCTTGCCTTCTCAAGTAGATGGAAGGGAGGTAGGGACAGAATATGGAACTCAAATTGTTTTCAAAAAATATATTAAATTTTTTGTTTACATGTAATTGAGAAAAATATAAATTTTTTAAAATTAAAAAAATAAAGGATATACAAATCTATTGCTGAGACAGACTCAGTTTTCTCCTCTATTACACTAGGAGGTCTTGTAGTTCTAACATTTCATGATCTGAGATACCTCCTGGTTCTATACTTTTATATGTCCAACAAATCTATGGAGTATCTGGGTTTTATACCATTTCTATTTATGGTGAGCATGGAAAGGGTGAGAATTTAGAGGGTGGGGAGGAGGAAACCTTTCCATTGCTAGTGAGGGGAAAGGGAGCAATTAAATTCTGTTTCCGTTGTGAATCTGCTGTCTCTAGAAAAAATTAATTAAGTAAAATAAATCCTCATTGGATTTTCTTCCTTTTGCTCTAAACTACATTGCTAATATTTAAGAGATTTTATCTGTTGCTGAAATAGATTAAGAGTAACTGCCACAAGAAGCCAACCTTTTCCCTCAAGTTTCAACTTATTTAAACTTATTTAAAAATCTGCAAAGCCTTTCTTAGTATAACACTTGAGGGGGTGTAGTGTCAAAGAAAGGACACCAAGAGCAGGTTCTAGTTGTAATTCTGCCCCTAACTACTTGTGTGTTCTTGAGGCAGACTCTTCCCTTCTCCAGGGCTCTTTTTCTCACTGCAAAATGAGGAGTTTGAATTATCTGGACACGAAGAGCCTTTAAACATTTATACATTTTGTGGCCCAACTTTTTACGTTCTAAAAACCCTTAATGCTCTCACATTCTAGGACAGCCCCTTTCCTATTGGGGCAAGAAGAACAAATAAAAACAAGTAGAAACCACCCATGTTGTGTATCTGCAAAAATTCCGTCTAAATGCCATTCTACTATAAAAAAGCACATTAAAATACATCAGACCCTCAGGGTAGGAGAGGGGAATGAAACAAAGCAGTTTTCTTTATAAATGTGTATGAGATTTATTTACTGAATTCTTTTTTTTTTTTTTTTGCTTCTTATGTTTGAAGTGTTTTTTTTTTAATTGAAATTCCCAAGTTGCCTTTACCCCTTCTGAATCAGCGGGCAGCACACATTCCCCAAACATTATTTCTCTGTGGTTTCTGAAAAGCTCTCTTGGAATATATTTTCATCTTTGCAATCCAAAGGAATTCAGTGGGGTAAAGCATCTCAGTTGTGCGTGCATGTTAGGCTTATTACTACTAATGGAAATCACATTTCTGCACTAAAGGACACACAATTGGGAAATGATGGCGTTTCCTTCCAAAAGAGCACATAGAAGGAATCTCTGTGCTTCATTTTGGGTCCTTCTAAATGTGCTTTGAAACTCTGCACTCTTGAGCTTCATTTTCACAGGAGAGTAGATGGATTGGGTAACATACCAGAGTGGAAAGGACAGTGGGATTTCAATCAGAATGCCTGGGTTTAAATCCTAACCCTTACTAGCTTTGGTATCTTAGAGAAGTCATTTCACTACTCGGAGTTTTCAGTTTCCTCATCTGTAAAATGGGGCCATATTGCCTTTTCATAATCTGACTTATAGAGTTGTTGCAAGGAAAGCATGACAGAAGTGTGTTATTAGAACCATTATCATGGGTTTGATAATACTTGCATTAGCTACTTAATAGAGCAGTTATGAGGATAAATGAGAAAATGTATGCAGAGTGCTATAGAAATGTGAGCTATTGTTCAGACTTACCATATGCAATGTCTTGTTGGCAAGCTGCTTCCTTTCTGGCATCTGCAGAGATTGTTAAATCTAACTTTTTCTTCATTTGCCCACAATCTGCTGTTGGTGTGGTTTTTTGGTTGTTGTTGTTGGTTTTTTTCAAGAAATATATAGAGTCAGTATGAGGCAATAATATCACAAGCTCTTTGCAAAAGAACAGGGTTTCCCATGGGCTCATGTTCAAGCCAATATAATTTTGGAATCCCTCAATTCCTGAGCTCCCACCCCAATATAGTAGAGCATTTCTGACAGAGCAAGTAGTTATATCATTAGCAGAAGTGGCCATTGCATGGGCCTGGTCCAGTGCCTTGCACATGGTCGGCACTTCATAAATTTTTGTCATTTTGACCTAGAAGGTAGATGACTTTCATGGTAACCTATTGCAGCATTGCACTGGAGTTCACATGTTCAACCTGGAATTGAAGATCCTCCACAATGTGACTCCATCCTCTCTTTCTAGCTTCATTTCATACTACTTCCAATCACATCATTTATATTCTAATCAAACTGGATAAACTGCTAACCCAAACACACAACATAGTTTCCTATTCCTTCACTCATACTCGGAATTCCCTATACCTGGAATACTTATCCCCTTCCCTATATGTTGAAATCCTACATGTTCATCAAGGTCCAGCTCAAATCACAGTCTGTGAAACTTCACTGTATCTCACAGACTAGAACTGACCTCTCCACATCTGAGTACATACCACTTTATGATTCTCATATATTTCTCATAAACTACTTTGTACAATAGTTATTTGAGCATAGATTTATCTCTCCTACTGAACTATAAATTCCTTGGGGGCAAAGGGACTTTGTCTTATCTTTGTATCTTTCCTGGAGCCTAACAAAGACTTTGCACATAATTATAGGGCCTGAAGGGTTTTTGAATGAATTATTTTATTAATAGTTTGGTTAAAAGTCATATCTTTCAAAGAACTAAATGTTATAACATAAAAAGAAGGAAACATTCTAACAGATTAGCAGGAGTCAATTAGTCAACAGGCATTTATTAAGGACTTACTATGTGCCAGACCTATGTTAAATACTGAGAATACAAAGAAATTCAAAAACAGTCCTTGCTTTCAAGGCACTCACATACTATAAGACAGACAACATTCAAATAACTAGGTACATGAAAATATATACAGTAGGAATGAACAGTAACCACAGAGGGCAGATAGGAGCAGATGAGGAAATGAAAAAAAGCCTCCTATAGAAAGTGAAATTAGAACTGAGTCTTGAAGAAAGCTAGGGAAGCCAGGAGGAGGCAGTTATGAGGAGGGAGAGCATTCCAGGCATGAAGATAAGAGATGGAGTGTTGTGTAGCTGGATCATAAAGTATATAAAGGAGAATAAGGGCTAGGGGGTCAGGAAATGACATTTTAGAAGAAAAATATTTCAGGTCTTTACCACTGTCCTTGCCCTTGGTAAATGTCTGGTTAAATTACACACTAGTGGTGTCTGAATAGCCAAATAGGATCACAATCATCAAGAAAGTTAGATTGAGTAGGTGTCTTGTCACAACTAACAATCAAGAAATGCTTATTAAGCATCTCCTTTGTGAAGCACTGTGCAATATGTGGTTCAGACAGCAAAGCATAGTGGAGAAGCAGAAGAATTGAGTTCTAATCTCAGCTCTGTCACTACTAACTCATGTGTGACCTTGAGAAAGTCATATCTCTTCTCAGACTTAGTTTTCTCATTTGTAAAATAAGGGAAGCAGACTAGATCACCTCAAAAGCTCCATCCAGTTCCAAAATTCTTTTTAAAGTTTCTTTCTAGCACTCACATTCTATATATTTGGATCCACTGTCATACCACTGACTTTGGGCTATGTAGAAAATTTAATACATACTTGTTGATATCCGATGCACCTGCTGAAGAGTGAAAAATTGGTGCCTCACAACTCCTCTGACCAGGTTTTCCTGGAATTGATGGAAGTGTCTGCTTGTTTAGGTATTTTCGAGAGAAGGGTCTAACATCTAGTGGCAAAATGGGCCACATTGAACTAAAAAAATGTGTCTTCTTCTGAATTGTAAACTGGAGTTTAATACTATTTGCATGAGATTCTCCTCATTGGTGGAGGATAATTACTTAGTGTGCCAATGCCTGTGTAAGGGGCAGAGTTGTTGAAAGTTTGGAAGAGGAGAGATTCTAGTTCTTCTGGCCTCTGACTCTGAGAGAAGATACTTGATGTTCTAGGCTCTCTTCAGGGATCTAGCACCTCTACGTGCTAGCTTCTTCCCAGGGTCTCTTTCTCTCCTAGGACTTCTCTCTGAAGAAAGTCTAGAATCATGTGTGTTCGTTTTCAATGCCAAAAGCCAGAAGAAATAGGACCTCTCCTCTCCAAAACCCTCAACAACTCTGTCTCTCATCAAGAAGGAAGAACTTAGTAATCATTTTACATCAATGAGGAATATTATGCTGAAGCCTCAAGTTATATAGAAAATTACTGATAGAAGCTTCAACTAGGATGATCCCAAATCATTTTAATCTTGAGTTCAAATCTGAACTCAGACAGTGACTGTGTGACCCTGGGCAAATCACTTAACTTCTGTTTGCCTCAGTTTTCTTAACTGTAAAATGGGGATAGTAATAGAATCTATCTCATGAGTTTGTTGTAAGCATCAAATGAAATGCTATTTGTCAAAAGTGCTTATCAAGTTTTAATTCCAAGTTGTGAGTAACGTTGCCCTATACTTCAGATCTTCTTTACTATTATTTTCTGAATTCTGTCCAGGGGCTCAATTTGTGTGTGATAGGGGGATTCCAAAAAGCAAAATTGGGTGGAAAAAGGTAAAAAGGGAGCAATTATGTTATAAAAATGAGGAGTGAAAGGAAGAACTAATACAGAGGAAGCAAGTGGGGGGTAGAAAACTGGTAATATTGGAACCTTACTCTCATCTGGGTTGAAGAGGAAACATGTACATCTAGAAGTCTTCTGAATACATGGAGAGAGATGAGAAAAGTCGGGGACAGGGTCAGGGAGAGACTTTTAGAGAGGTGTGTGGATTGGGATTTGGGAGATCAGTGCGGGGAGAGGATGGGGGAGTAAATTTTGAAGGGGTGGGTGGGATGAGGAGTGGGAGAGTGGGGAGAGAAGATAAGGTAACAGGGATAGGGTAAAAGGAGAGGCTGGGAAAGAAAATTTAGTAAAATTAAGGAGAGAAATTCACAAATAGTAATCATAACTTTGAATGTGAATGGCATGTTTATAGCAACTCTCTATTCGGTGGCAAAGAACTGGAAATTGCAGGGATCCCCATCAATTGGGGAATGACTGAATTAGTTGCAGTATATGGTTGTGATGGAATACACTATGTTATAAGAAATGATGAGGTCAATGATTTTTGGAAAGGCATGGAAAGACTTGCATGAAATGGTAAAGAGCAAAGTAAACAAAACAAAGAGAATGTTGTACAGTAACAGCAATATTGTTTTAGAAATGACTTTGGATGGGGGCAGAGTCAAGATAGAGAGTAAAAGCAGAGACTTCCCTGAGCTCTGCCCCAAAGCCCTCTATATACCTGTAAAAAATTACTCTAAACAAATTCTAGAGCTACAGAATCCACAAAATTACAGAGTGAAACAAATCCCCAGCCCAAGACAATCTGGAAAGTCAACAGGAAGAGTCTTTTGCACTGGGCAGGTAGTACAGTCCAGCATGAGCTGTACCACCACAGACAGACTGGAATAGGCCTCAGGGGACTAAATCATTGACAGCTGTGGCAGTTTCCAGATTTCTCAACTCACAAACACCAAAAAGGTCAGTAGAAAAACTCTATGAGACCTGGATGAAAGAGGATTCCACAGTTTGGCCAGATCTGGTCAGGTCTGGCCAGGTCCAGCCCCAGCCCCAAGGTGGTGGGGAGGGGTGGTGGCAGCAGTGGCCAATGGCAGCAGCAACAGCAAAGGTTGCTTCCAGAGCTCTGGACCCTCAGACAGTGGGGGATCAAGCAGTTGATACAAAATCCCTGAAGCCTGGGACAGTACATCCACCTCTATCACCATCCCCGCTGGAAGCACAGTCCTACCTTGACAAAGATTTAGAAAGTATTTGATTGGGAAGATGAGTAAACTGTGTAAAAGAACTCAGACTATAGAATCTTACTTTGGTGACTAGGAAGATCAGGGTATACAACCAAAGTAGGACAGCAGAGTCAAAACTCCTACATCAAAAGCCTCCAAGAAGAATATGAATTGGTTGCAGGCCATGTAGGAGCTCAAAAAGGATTTTGAAAATCAAGTAAGAGAAGTAGAACAAAAATTGGAAAGAGAAATGAGACCGATGCAAGAAAATCATGAAAAACAAGTCAACAGTTTGCTAAAAAGGACCTCAAAAAATACTGAAGAAAATAACACCTTAAAAAATAGACTAACCCAAACAGCAAAAGAAGTCCAAAAAGCCAATGAAGAGAAGAATGCCTTAAAAAGTAGAATTAGCCAAATGGAAAAGGAGATCCAAAATCTCACTGAAGAAAATGATTCCTTCAAAATTAGAATGGAGCAAATGGAAGCTAATGACAGAAATCAAGAAATTATAAAACAAAACTAAAAGAATGAAAAAATAGAAGACGATGTGAAAATATTTCACTGGAAAAACCACTGACCTGAAAAATAGATCTAGGAGAGATAATTTAAAAATTTTTGGACTCCCTGAAAGCCATGATCAAAAAAAGAGCCTAGACACCATCTTTCAAGAAATTATCAAAGAAAACTGCCCTGATATTCTAAAACCAGAAGGTAAAATATAAATTGAAAGAATCCACTAATTTCCTCTGGAAAGAGATCCTAAAAGGAAAACTCCCAGGAATACTGGAGTCAAATTCCAGAGTTCTCAAGTCAAGGAGAAAATATTGCAAGCAGCCAGAAAGAAACAATTCGAGTATTGTAGAAATACAATTAGGAAAACACAAGATCTAACAGCTTCTACATTAAGAGATTGAAGGGCTTGGAGTATGATATTCTAGAGGACCAACAAGCTAGGATTAAAACCAAGAATTACCTACTCAGAAAAACTGAGTATAACCCTTCAGGGGAAAAAATGGATATTCAATAAAATAGAGGACTTTCAAGCATTCTTGACGAAAAGACCAGAGCTGAACAGAAAATTTGACTTTCAAATGCAAGAATCAAGAGAAGCATGGGAAGGTAATCAGGAAAGAGAAATCATAAGAGACTTATTAAAGTTGAACTGTTTACATGGAAAGATGATATTTGTAACTCATGAGACCTTTCTCAGAATTAGGGAAGTTGGAGGAAATAGATGGACATAAAAAACAGACAGATACATAGAGGGCACAGGGTGAATATGAAAGGATGATATCTAAAAATAAAGGGGTGAGAGAGGAATATATTGGGAGAAGGAGAAAGGGAGAGATAGAATTGGGGAAATTGTATAAAAGAGGTGAGAAAAAAGTTTTACAATGGAGGGAAATAGGGAGGAGGTGAGATGGAATGAGTGAACCTTACTCTCAGAAGATTTGCCTTAAGGAGGGAATAATATACACACTCAATTGGGTATCTTACCCTACAGGAAAGTAGGGGGAAGGGTATAAGGAAGGGGATGATAGAAGGGAGGACAAATGGGGGAAGAGGTAGTCAGAAGCAAACACTTTAGAAAAGGGACAGGGTCAAAGGAGAAAATAGAATAATTGGGGAGGTGGAATAGAATGGAGGGAAATATAGTTAGTCTTTCACAACATGACTATTATGGAGATGTTTTGTATAACTACACATGTATAACCTATATTGAATTGCTTGTCTTCTCAAGAGGGGGATTTAACAAATCTTTAAAAATTGTTTTTACATGCAACTGGGAAATAGGATACACAGGCAATGGGGTATAGAAATCTATATTGCTCTACAAAAAAGTAAAAGGGAAGGGGTAGAGGATGATAAAAGGGATTGCAGACAGGGAGTCAGGGGAAGGGAAAATCAGAATGTACACTATCTAGAGGTGGGGGGACAGGAAAGATGGGGAGAAAATTTGGAACTCAAAATCTTGTGGAAATGAATGTTGAAAACTAAAAATAAATAAATTAAATCTTAAAAACACAGAGACTGAATAACTAAATCATTTTGACTATTACAAATACACAAATTAAAAATAATGGACATGTGAAGAAAGATACTATCTGCATCCAGAGAAAGAACTGATAAAGAGAAGTACATTAAGAATAATTTTACATACATACATATATATACATAAACATATATACATTTATCTGTATCTAATGATAGCCATCTCTAGGGCAAGGTAGGGGGAAGGGAAGAAAAAAAAGGAAAAAAGAAATTTACATGATAATTTTATTATATATTTTTTAAGAAATGGCAAGTTGTACATAATAAATTTGCAATTTCATGTGTAATCATCTTTTTTATTATACTATGTTGTGGAAATGCTTGTTTTATTCCATAAATTAAAAATAAAATAAAATTTAAAATAAATAAATATATTTATGCTAGGAAAAAAGTGTTTAGAATAGAGCTTGGCACATAGTAGTCCTATATAAATGCTTATTTTCTTCCCTTGCTCTTCCTTGATATGCACAAAAATAAGCACTTTAAGTAGAATTTACCTTCCACACAACCACAGGTTGATCCTTCACATACTTTTTCCAGTTTGCCCTGGAGAATGCTGTAAAATGTAGTACACTGTTTATCTAAAGCAAAAAAAGAATTGGAAAGATAATAAGGAGAGAATTTCAAATATTTAATTTTACCTGAGTTCCTTACATCCTATCAAATCGTAGAGAGAAGGATAGGAATACAACGAGGTCTTTTGTAATTTGGGGGCCCAGGAAATAGTAGGAGTTCCTATGATGAAGTGGTTTTCCTCAGTGGTATGCTGAAAAATTCTTAAAAACCTGGTCTCCAAAAAGAGTTTGTATTACACACTTTAAAATTTCATCTGTAATGTTAACATTTTCCCTTCAATTTATGAAGTCAAAACAACAACAAAACCTTCAAGCCCTTATTAGTAGCATTTGCTGATTTTTGAAGTACAAATGCTCACAGTGAAAATCTAACAATTGTCTCTGTGAACAGTTACAAGCCAGCTCCAGTATATTTCTAGGAAGTTGTATAAACATAGATGAAAGGCATTTGCCATTTTTATACTTTGGGACATGATTATTGAAAACTCATTGGAAGCATGATGTAAAGAAAAGAGTCTTATCTTTGGAGACAGGAGAGATTTTGGTTTGAATTCTAGTCCCAGCATTAGCTGTATGATTGATCAAACCTCAAATTCTTCATCTGCAAAGTGGGAATAAAATACTGGTACTGTCTTCCTTGATTATTGTGAAGAAATTGTATAGAAAGTGCTTCATGATTTTTAAAAACTATGGAAATGTGAACTATTCTAACCATTATGGATGGGACAAATGTTGCCGTAGTAATGAGTGTGCCATTGTCTTCTCAAAGAAAAAGGGCAAAGTTAAGGAAATGGGAATATCTCAGAAAGAAGAAGGTTTATAGCAAGAGGCTTGAAAGAAGAGTGGAGCAATATTTGAGATGAGACTATCTTAGATTAGGAAGCTTAGAAGCAACTCATTCTATTGCTCAGTTAACTGTTAAAGATTCTGATTTCTTTTTTTACCATCCTGTAAAAAACCCTTGACAATGACTTGAATCTGGAAGAGGTAAGAGGCTTGATATTTAGGGTCACAATGTATAAGTGAGAGGGAACTACAAGGATGAGAATGAGATTGGGAATCGGACTAAACAGGGTTGATCAGGTATTTAGAATTAAAAGGAAAGCAATCAAAAAGTTCCTTTGGCCCCTTAGAACCAGAGCTATATGTGATCCAAATCCCCAAGGTTATTCTGGATTTGGTGGGGTCCTATGGGATTTTTCCCACATAAATAAAAAGTTGGAAACTGAGCAGGGATGAGGAAGGGGTGGAGAATGTGGAAAGTTGTCAGGTTACAATTGGAATTTGGGCATTCTCCTATGGGGCACAACTCCCAAATATTTTAGCATGGTGATATCCCTTGGAGACAAGACCTCTGAGGATACTGGATGATGATGTTTTGAGGTTGGATGGCTAAGAAATGCATCATTGTTTGTCATGGGATGAAAAGAAGCATTGTCCTTCCTGTTTTGGATTAGACCATGGTTATTTCCTAGTCCTAGAGATGGGAGCCCTAGAATAGACATATGAGTGAACCCTTTCCACTTCTTGCCCATTTCTATGCTGGAGAATGCTAGGGATTGAGTTATTTGTTCGATTTGTTGGAATGTAATGACTTGAGTGTGTGTGTGGAGGGGAGAGAGAATTTTAGGCATTATGAGAGATTAGCAGATAACAACCAACGTGTCTTGAGGATACTAGGAAAGTGTCTCTTGCCCCTAAATGTATCCTTTATCAGGTTGACTCTGCCTACAGTTATATGATTAAAGATTCATTCATTTACTTTTTTGCCTCAGAACTTCCCCACAAAAAAACCTTTCCAGAGGAGTAAAGCATTACATCTTTACTAGCTATTAATGCATTAGCAGTGGCTTAGCTTGTTGTATCAATTTCCAACTATAATTGTTAGAGGAATGGGACATAGGACAAATTAGTTTGGGTTGGTGGAAAGTATAGAAAAACAGATACCAGCACACAGCCTGGAGTGAGAGGGCCTAAGGGAGGCCCCATAGTAGGGGAATGCTGGTGCAGAGAGGAAAAAAGAAATCATAATATGGAGAAGGGGCTTCTGAGTAGGAGTAGTACCCAAAACAAATGTCATCAGCTTTATACTCTTAGTGATGGTTGATTTGAAGAGAATTAGTGTTATGTAGTTGACAGAACAAGGAAATAAGAGGAATTAGAAGAGATGGGACAAGTCAGGTACACTCTTTTGGCTTCAATAGCCCTGTCTGTTACATAAGGGTGTGTGTGTGTGTGTGTGTGTGTGTGTGTGTGTGTGTGTGTGTGTGTGTGTGTGTTGGCTATTGAGAATCCCTACTAGATTTCACTTTCTCTGTTCTAATGATTTCTTTAGCTGTCATATTCTATATTTTGTTACTACAAAAGATACTTTTGGGGACATTTTAAACTTTAATAGAAGTGAGTACCTGGTCTGTGGTATTCATATACTGAGAACGTAGCAGGACTACGGAGTCCAACCCAAAAAAGCTCAAAGACCCGGAATCGAACACAAAGGAATTTATCAGAAGGAATCTGTTTAACAAAGTTTAAAATTTAAGGAAATCACACAGAAAATTTAGCTTCATCAAATATATTTTTTATGCTGAATATATTTTAACCACAGCAATAAAAATAAATGAAGGACTTACTGAATTTAGCTGCAGAATTACATGCCCATCTTTGATTTGGTAACTTGCTAATAGTCGATCAACCCCACTGGTGAGCTAAGGGAGGAAAGAAAATGGCAAATTTAATTTTATCTTGCTTTTAATCCTTCATACAACTATGATATATTAATTATAGGGCAACAATATAGTGCAGTGGATAGAGTACTGGATTTGAAGTCAGGAAGACCTGAGTTCAAATACCACCTCAGACAGTTGTGTAGCCCTGGGCAAGTCACTTACATGAGGACAACAATAGCATTTATCTCCTAGGGTTGTTGTAAGGAACAAACCAGGATAACATCTGTAAAGTATTCATAAACCTTAAAGCACTATTGAATCTAATTTTCATAGGAGATGGAGAGCACATCTTTTCCTTATGGATTTTGAAAAAGTCTCTTTACATTTACACATGCAATCATTCCACAGATCTTTACATGCTAAGCATGCAGATTGTCCACAAAAACAATTCAATCTAAGATGGAATTCTGCCTTGGATAGCAAATTTCAACCAGCTTTATGGAACAGAGTTCTCTATCATCTTTAACTGGTTACAGAAAAACAAGGTGAAACAATTTTGTGGGACAACCTATTTCCATAGGAACAATATTATGAGGTGATTGGCCAAATGACATCATGGTTTACAGTGTTTACAGTGAGGTTTTGGTTATAAGATACTAACAATTGTTGTGAAATAATGTTGGTCAGGGCAATTTTATATGGGGCTACACTCAAGCACTGAAATTCTAGAAAACAACAAGCATGTTTAACAGCAATTTAAAAGGTGGAGCCAAGATGTTAGAGTGAGAGGATGCATTAGAGTCTAGTTCTCCTTCTATACCTCTTCAATAAAGATTTAAAGAATGATTCACACAAATCATCAGCATTTCTATATATTACAAACAAAGCCCAACAGCAAGAGATAGAAAGAGAAATCTCATTTAAAGTTACTGTAGATGTTATAAAATATTTGGGAGTCTACCTGCCAAAACAAACCCAGGAATTATATGAACACAATTACAAAACACTTTTCACACAAAGTCAGATCTAAATAATTGGAAAAATATCAGTTGCTCATGGGTAGCCAAGTACTATAATAAAAATGACAATTCTACCTAAATTAACTTATTCAGTGCCATACCAATAAAACTACCAAAAATTATTTTATAGAGCTAGAAAAAATATTCACAAAATTCATCTGTGGAACAAAAGTTCCAGAATATCAAGGGAATTAATGAAAAGAAACACAAGAGAATAATGAAAAGAAACACATGTCAGATCATAAATTATTTTATAAAGTAGCAATCATCAAACCACTTGGTACTGGCTAAGAAACAGAGTGGTGGATCAGTGGAATAGTTCAGGTATGCAAGACACTGTAGTCAAAGACTGATAATCTACTGTTTGATAAATTGCAAAGATTCTAGCTGCTGGGATAAGAACTCACTATTAAACACAAATGCTGGGAAAACTGGAAAATAGGATGACAGAAACTAGGTATAGACCAACACCTTCACCTTATACCAAGATAAAGTCAAAATGGGTATATGATTTAAATATAAAGGCTAATACTATAAACAAACTAGGAAAGCAAGGAAAAGTTCATCAGATCTATGGGTAAGAGAAGAATTTATGATCAAACAAGAGATAGAGAACATTATGAAATACAAAATGGATGATTTTGATTACATTAAATAAAAAAGTTTTTGTAAAAACAAAGTCAGCACAACCAAGATTGGAAGGGAAGCAGAAAGCTGAAAAACAATTTTTACAGTCAGTGTCTCTGATAAAGGTCTGCTTCATTTCTAAAATATATAGAGAATTGAGTCCAATTTATAAGAATACAAGTCATTCCCCAATTGAAAAATGGTCAAAGGATATGAACAGGCAGTTTTCAAATGAAGAAATTAAAACTATCCATAGTCATATGAAGAACTGCTCAAAATCATTGTTGATTAGAGAATTACAAAACAACTCTGAGGCACTATATCACCTATCAGATTGGTTAACACAACAAAACAGGAAGATGACAAATGTTGAAGAAGATGTGGAAAAATTGGAACACTAATGTATTGCTGGTAGAGTTGTAAACTGATCTATTCTGGAGAACAATTTGGAACTATGCCCAACGGGTTATAAAAATGTGCACACCTTTTGATCCAGCAATATACTACTGTCTGTTTCCCAAAGAGATCATAAAAACTGGAAAAGGACCCACATGTACAAAAATATTTATAGCAGTTCTTTTTGTAGTAGCCAAGAATGGGAAGTTGAGGGGATGCCCATCAATTGGAGAATGACTGGACAAATTGTGGCATATGAGTGTAATGGAATACTATTTTTCTATAAGAAATGATGAACAGGCAGACTTCAGAAAAACCTGGAAAGGCTTATATGAATTGATGCTGAATGTGAAGTGAGCAGAACCAGGAGAACACTGTACACAGTAATAGCCACGTTGTGCAATGACTAACTTTGATAGACTTAGCTCTTCTCAGTAATGCAAGGATTGAAGACAACTCCAAAAGATTTATGAGGGAAAATACTGTCCACAACCAGAGAAAGAACTATGGAGTCTGAATGCAGATTGAAGCAAACTATTAGCTCTTTTTTTGTTTCTTTTTTTTGTGGTTTCTCTCATTGGTTCTAATTCTTCTTTACAACATGACTAATGTGAAAATATGTTTAATATGAATGTATATGTAGAGTTTATATCAGATTGCAAGCTGTCTTGGGGAGGAGGGAGAGAAAAGAGGAAAGAGAAGAATATTTAAAACTCAAAAGCTTATGGAAGTGAATGCTGAAAACTAAAAATAAATACATACATTTTTGAAAAAAAAAAGATCTAAAGAATATACCAGACTGAATTCTGATCATTGGAAAACCAAAAAGTCACAATGGTTCACCTTTTCATTCCAGGGAGGCTTAGGGAGATGGGTAATGAGGTGAATTCTGGGAAAGAGGTGTGACCCTAAGCACTCATGGTATAGAGCATTCCAGTGGCCAAGACAGAACATTAGGAAGAGACAACTGATGATCCCTAAGCAAGAACTTAGTTCAGGAACAGATATCACCTAGCACCTCTGTTGCCCACCACCTATGAACCAAAAGAGAGGAGTGGTTGGGAGCACTGACCTTAACTCTCCTCTGAGCACCAAAGAAGTTCTGGGAAGCAAACAGTAGCTGTATGGCTCTGATTACTGGAGCAGAGAACAGAGTCCCAGACCAAAGGGGAGTCAAGTAGTTCAATAACTCTGAACCTGCAGAGTCTCTCAGTAGACCAATAGTCATTGAATTAAGCAATAGGGCTGAAATTCCCAACCATAAATAAGTTAGTAGACTCAAATATGGATCCCAACCATAAATAAGTTAGTAGACTCAAATATGGATCAGAAAGTTGTGGAATTCATGCCAGGAGGACAGTAAACAGACCTCCCCTCAAATTCTGCCACTTTAAGAGCACTGAAATCTTGCAAGCCCCCAACCAGAGCTGTGAAAGCTTCCAAAGGGTATACAGGCCAGACAGCCCTCATCATCCAGAAGTGTGCAGAACCCAGAATTTAAAAAGTCCAAAGTCAAAATGTAGTCTAGAAGAATGAGTAAACTAAAATGAACACAAATGTAAAGAGCTCTTTTGGTGACAAGGAAGCTCAAGACACAAATCCAGAAGAAAAGAATGACTTGAAAAAAATCTAAAGCAAAATCTCAGAGACCAATGCAGTTTGGACACAAGTGGAACAAGAATTCCTAGAAGATCTAAAGCAAGGCTAAAAGAAGGAGCTAAAAATTATTTTAAACACCAAAAGAGAGCAGTAAAGGAAAGAATGAGAAAAGAGGCAAGAACTAGGGGAGAAAGACATGAAAAGAGAATAGCTTAGAAAAATAGGTACTAAATTTTACTGAAGAAAATAACTCTTTGAAAATTAGTATGGGTCAAATGGAAGGAAACAATTCTATGAGACATCAAGAAATAATAAAACAAAGTCAAAGGACCAAAGAAATAGAAAAATATGTGAAACAGAAAAAAACAACTATACAGAAAACAGATTGAAGAGAAGTAATTTAAGAATTAATTGGACTACCTGAAAGTCATGGACAAAAAAATAAAGAGCCTAGCCATCGTATTTCAGAAAATCATAAAAGAAAACTGTTCACATATCTTAGAATTAGAGGGCCAAGTAGAAAATGAAGAAATCTACTAGCCACTTCCTGAAAGAATCTCCCAAATGAAAACTCTCAGAAACAATATATACACAGTATAATTAACACTCAGTCAAAATCAAGAGCTCCCAGGTTAAGAAAAAATATTGCAAGCAGCCACAAAATAAGAGCTCAAGTACCAAGGAGTCCCAATCAGGATCATAGAAGATTTAGCAACTACAACTATAAAGAAGCAGAGAACTTGAAAAATGATATTCTAGTAGGTAAAGGATCTAGGCTTACAACATAGAATAACCTATTCAGCAAAACTGAGTAAAATACTAAATGAAAAAAAATTGATTTTTAACAAAATAGGGGACTTACAAACATTCCTGATGAAAAGATCACAGCTGAGTAGAAAATTTGATATACACAGGTATATCAGATTCAAGAGAATCATAAAAAGTAAACATGCATGAGAAATTGTAAGGGATTAAAGTAGATTAAACTATTTACATTTTATATGGGAAGGTGATACTCAGAAATTTATAGTCAACAAGGGGTCATAGAGGATGTCTAATTAGACAGAGTGCCTGGGTGTGATTCTGTTTTGGTTGGGATGATCTCAATAAAGAAAGAAATAGGTGAAGAAGAGGAATGCATTGGGAGAGGTTTGAAAGGAAAAGGAAACGGCACAGTGGGTGGGGGGGTTGGGAAGGACAGAGTCAAGATGGTGAAGTAACAGCACGTACTTTATAGAGTGCTCCTGCCAAGCCCAGTAAAATACCTGTAAAAAATGGCTCTAAACAAATTCTGGAGCTATAGAACCCACAGAATGACAAAATGAAGCAAATCTCCAGTGCAAGACAGCCTGAAAGGTCACCCAGAAGTGTCTATCACACCATGCTGGGGGCGGGGCACAGTCCAGCCTGAGCCATGCTGGCACTGACAGGACCTGTGGCACAGACAGGACCTGAGCAGCCATTGGGGAGACTGAATCTTGGGCACCTATGGCAGTTTTCAGACTTCACAACCCCAAAACACCGAGGACAAATTAGAAGGTCAGCGGAAAAAGCCTATGGGACCAGTGTGGGAGAGCGGAGTGGTCAGGCCCCAGCCCCACGACCACAAGGGGAGAAGGGGGTGGAAGAACTTGTGGCAGCCACAGCAGCGGCAGGGACAGAGACAAAGACCATTTCTGGAACTCTAGGTTCACAGATTGTGGAGGAATCGAACAGCTGACAGTATACCCCACCTTCCACTCCTACTAGAGGCAGAGATCTACCTTGACAAAGAGCTCAAAAGACAAGTAAATGGCTGGGGAAATGAGCAAAAACCAGAAAAAAGAACTCAGACTATAGAGTCTTACTTTGGTGACAAGAAATATCAAAACATGAAAACAGAAGAAAACAAAGTCAAAGCTCCTCCACCAAAGCCTCCAAAAAAAAATAAGAATTGATCTCAGTCCATGGAAGAATCAAAAAGGATTTTGAAAATCAAGTAAGAGAAGTAGAGCAAAAATTGGGAAGAAAAGTCAGAGTGATGCAAGAAAATCATGAAAAATGAATCAGCTGCCTGCTACAGGAGACCCAGAAAATGCTGAAGAAAATAACCCTTTAAAAAATAGACTAATCCAAATGGCAAAAGAGATCCAAAAAGCCAATGAGGAGAAGAATGCCCTGAAAAGCAGAATTAGCCAAATGGAAAAGGAGGTTCAAAAGCTCACTGAAGAAAATAATTCCTTAAATATTAGAAAAGAGCAGATGGAAGCTAATGACTTTATGAAAAATCAAGAAATTATAAAAGAAAAGCAAAGGAATGAAAAACAACAGACAATGTGAAATATCTCATTGGAAAAACAACTGACCTGGAAAATAGATCCAGGAGAGACAACTTAAAAATTATGGGCCTCCCTGAAAGCCATAATCAAAAAAAGAGCCTAGACATCATCTTTCATGACATTATAAAGGAAAACTGCCCTGATATTCTAGAACCAGAGGGTAAAATACATATTGAAAGAATCCATCAATCACCTTCTGAAAGAGATTCAAAAAGAAAAACTCCTAGGAATATTGTAGCCAAATTTCAGAGTTTCCAGGTCAAGGAGAAAACATTGCAAGCAGCCAGAAAGAAACAATTGGAGTACTGTGAAAATACAATCAGAATAACACAAGATCTAGCAGCTTCTACGTTAAGGGATCGTAAGCCTTGGAATATGATATTCTACAAGTAAAAGGAACTAGGATTAAAACCAAGAATCACATGCCCAGCAAAATTGAGTATAATACTTCAGGGGAAAAATGATCATTCAATGAAATAGAGGATTTTCAAGCATTCTTGATGGAAAGATCAGAGCTGAATAGAAAATGTGTCTTTCAAACACAAGAATCAAGAGGTGCATGAAAAGGTAAACAGAAAAGAGAAATCAAAAGGGACTTACTGAAGTTGAATTGTTTACATTCCTACATGGAAAGACAATATTTGTAACTCTTGAGACTTTTGTCAGTATTTGGGTAATTGGAGGGCACAGTGTGAGTTGAATAAGAAGGAATGATATCTAAAAAAAATAGAATTAAGGGGTGAGAGAGGAATATGTTGGGAGGAGAAAGGGAGAAATGGAATGGGGCAAATTATCTCTCATAAAAGAGGCAAGAAAGTTTTTTTTCAATGGGAGGGGAAAAGGGAGGAGGGTGAGAAGGAAAAAGTGACGTTTACACTCCTCACATTTGGCTTAAGGAGGGATAACATGCACACTCAATTTGGTATGAAAATCTATCTTACACTACAAGAAAGTAGGGGAGAAAGGGATAAGTGGGGTATGGGGGGAATGATAGAAGGGAGGGCAAATGGGAGGAGGGGGTTATTAGAAGTAAACACTTTTGGGGAGGGATAAGTTCAAAAGAGAGAATAGAATAAATGGGAGGCAGGATAGACTGGAGGGAAATATAATTTCACAACATGACTTTTATGGAAGTCTTTTGCATAACTACACATGTATAACTTATATTACATTGCTTGCCTTCTCAGTGGGGATGGATGGTGAGGGAGGAAGGGAGAAAAATTGGAACTCAAAGTTTTAAAAATGAATATTAGAAATTGTTTTTACATGCAACTGGGAAATACAAAATACAGGTAATCAGGTATAGAAATCTATCTTGCCCTACAAGAAGACAGAGGAGATGAGGATAAGGGAAGGGAGGGGTGTGATAGAACAGAGGGCAGATTGGAGGAAGGGGTAATCAGAATACATGGTGTCTTGGGGTGGGGGAAGGGGAGAGGAGGGGAGAAAATTTGGAACTCAAAATCTTGTGGAAATGAAAGTTGAAAACTAAAAATAATTAAAAAAAGAAAATGGGGGAAATGTTTCACATAAATGAGATGAGGAAAGAGAAGTTTATATAAAAAAGAGGGATCAGTGAGATATAGTGGATAACACTTGAACCTTATTCTCTTCTGAACTGGTTAAAGGAGGGAAAAATACAGATAAAAACAGATGGGTATAGTAATACATCTTACCCAACAAGGAAATAAGAAAGGAAGTAAAGGAAGAGAGATGAATAAGAGAGAGGGTAGATTTAGAGGAGGCATTAGTCAGAAGCCACTAAACTCTTAAACAAGGGACAAAGGGGAAAGAGAAGGATAAGGGAGAGAAATACACAATTAGTGATCATAACTGTGAATGGGATGAACTCACTCATAAAATGGAAGCAGATAGGAGAATGCATTAGAAATCATAATTCGACAACATGGTGTTTACAAGAAACATACTTGAAACAGAAAGATACAAATAGCATTAAAATAAGGAGCTAGAGTAGAATTATTATGCTTCAACTGAAGTAAAACATGAAAGAATACAAAGTGTGATCTTAGACAAAACAAAAATAAACCTAAGCAAAAGAGCTACACAGGGAAACTACATTTTGCTAAAAGGTACCATATCAATACTAACCATATATGCAGCAAAAGGTATATTATCTAAATTCTTAAAGAAAAAGTGAAATGAGCTAGAAGAAGAAACATTAAAATTCTAAAAGTAGGAGATATTAATTTACCTGTCTTGGACCTAAATAAATCAAACCAAAAATAAATAAGAAAGAAATTAAGGACTTGAATAGAATTTTACAAAAGTTAGATATGTTAGATCTCTGGAGAATATTAAATGGGAATACAAAAGAATATACCCATTCACAGGTGTGTATGGCAACTTCACAAAAACTGACCATATATTAGGGCATAAAAGTCTCACAACCAAATGCAGAAAAGCAGAAATATTCACTACATCTTTTCTCTACCATAATAACAATAAAACTACACTCAGTAAAGGTCCTTTAAAAAAATTAAACATTAAAATTAATTGAAAACTAAATAACAATCCCAAAGAATTGATTGATCAGAGAACAACAGAATATGTGTGTGTGTGTATATATATATATATAT